>CM039723.1:61800070-62471489 GCA_022539455.1 Dendrobium nobile | reverse complement strand
GATCCTATTTTTCGCCTGAATGAAGAAGATTCCAGCAGCTTAAACAGAGAATTCAGCTTTGAAGAAATGGATACGATCTGTATGCATTCTGGGAACTTCACGGCACCAGGAATTGATGGAATAACTTACTCCTTCTTTAAGGGATCTTGGAATATTATAAAGACAGACTTATGGAATGCTCTGAACCAATTTTTTAAATCAGGTATCATGAACCCAAAGTGGAAAGACACTATTTTGGTGCTAATCCCCAAGGTATTAAATCCAAAATCTCCTTCAAATTTCAGACCAATAAGCCTTTGCAATATGGTTTATAAGATAACTGCTAAAATGATAGTCAATAGGCTATCTTCTATTATGCCAAAAATTATCTCAATTGAACAAGCAGCTTTTTTGAAAAATAGATCCATCTCTGATCATATCCTAGTATCCGAAGAAATTTTTCACAAATTCAAATTTTCAAAAGCTTCCAAATGTTTGGTCTCCTTCAAATTTGATATGGAACAAGCTTTTGACTCTATGGGCTGGTCAATGTTGGAAAAAGCTTTGAACTATTTCGGGTTTCCTCATACATTTTCCCAACTAATGCTTGAATGTGTAAGGAATCCAAAATTCTCTGTATTGATTAATGGGAACTATTCTAGATGGATTGAAGCCAAATGTGGTTTCCGACAAGGGTGTCCCCTATCGCCATTCTTATTCATCCTTTGTACTCAACTACTTACTAATGCTTTCTACCAAGGCAGAAAGGATCTTGGAGTTCGAATCAATAAAAACAGCCCTTTGTTATCTCATCTACTATTTGTAGATGATATAATAGTTTTTTCAGAAGCTAAGGCTTCCTGAGTTAAAAAGATCAAGAACATTATGGATAAATTTTGTTCTTGGACGGGCCAAAAATTTAATGAAAAGAAATGTTGTATCCTGTTTGGGAAATATGTCAGCAAAAGGAAGGTTAAACGTATCTCTCGTATCATGAGGTTGAAGAGTGTCAAGGAACTTCAATACCAGGGTACAAAAATTGCTCTTAGAAGACTAGTTAGAGAGGACTTTCTCTGCATCATTGAAAAAGCCATCAAAATGTCTAACATTTGGGGATCAGAATTAATCTCTCTACCTGGAAGGATTAACTTGGTCAAATCGGTATTGCTATCCTACTCCATATATCATTGTACTCATACCTTGGTTTCTAAAAGTATTCTATGTGATTTAGATAGAATTTGTAGAAATTTCATTTAGAACAAATCAAATGGAGACTTTGGCATCCATTACGTGAACTGGAAAATTATGTGTTCATCAATTGATAAAGGCGAAAGAGGTCTTCTTTCTTGCATTGAAAAAGTTGGACCTCTAAGAGCTAAATTAGCTTGGAGATATAATCAAGAAGAAGAATCTCTTTTACATAAAATTCTATTTCCAATATTTGGACAGCTTTATGGAAATAGGTTCCGCTCAAAATCGGGTTCTATAGCTTGAAAAATTATTAATGAAGGAGGGAGTTTCTTAAAGCCAATTGTCATATGGGAGATTGCTAATGGAAAATTAATCAATGCAAATAATGATATTTTTGATCCTTGATAAATGCCTAAACAAATGGCCTTCCTTTGTTAATCCTATGCTCACAGATGAAGTTAAAGTGGACATATTCATCTCAAGTGATTTCTGGAATATTGCTGAGCTTAATAAATACTTCGGCAAAGATCTTGTAGAACTGATTTGTAATATTCCAAATTAACCCTGATCTTCATTCCGACAATATGGAACTATTGTTTAAATATTCTGGGAATTCAAATTCTAAACTTGTAACCGAAGCATCCCTTCAAAACTCGAACCAAGAAGCTTACTGGGAATGGATGAAGAAAGCCAAGTTAATTCCACGGGTTGAAGGATTTTGGTGGAGAATTTTCCATAATGCAATTCCAACCTCCGATTTTCTTTGTTATAGAAGATTACAAATACACAATGGTTGTCCAAGGAATTGCAATATGCAAGAAGATGTTGAACATGTGGTAATCAAATGCAAAAAGGTTGAAAGTATTTTTCAAAATCTGGAAAAATGGGGCTTTAAATTTCCTGTTTTCAATTCATTGGAAGATTGATTGGTTTGGTTCTCTCCAAAACTTATGGACCACCAATTTATTTTGCAATGTTATTTACTTTTCGGAAAGGTAGGAACAAATTGGTTCATGCAGAAAAGGATCTATCTTCCATTTTCATCGCTTCTAAAGCAATCAACGTAGTCTCTTCTTCAACAAACTATTCTGGCTTTAAATCGAGTAAATGGGTTGCTAAACAGCATCATTTGCTGTTGGATACACATTGGCATCCCCCTCCACACGATTGGATAAAGGTTAATGTAGATGCATCCTTATTAAACTCATACAAGGGAGGAACTAGAGGTGTATTCTGGGATTGCAAAGGCCGGTTCCTGTTGGCTTTTGGTCAATCATGTGTACACTGGGATATTTCAAGTCTTGAACTTCAAGCTATTCATGCCATCAAGGGAGTTCTCAAAAATTGGATGCATAACTACAAAGGGATCATTATTGAAAGTGAGAATTCCAACATCATCAATCTTTTTCATTCGGTCTTCTACAAAGGTAAACATAATTTGGAATTACCTTTTAAAGAGTTTCATAATGTAGTTTTCAATTTTATTGATAAGAATTACAATAAATTAGCGGATCTATGTGCTAATTATGCAATCCTTAGCTCTTTCATTTAGGACGATTTAGTGCTTCATAAGGTTCCTACCCTTTTTATTTCTATATTAAAGGAGGAATCTAATGGCATTGGATAGTTTTTTTCTTCTTTCCTTTTTTAATAATATAAATGCAATAGTTGCATTTTTCTCAAAAAAAAAAAGAAGAGGAAGTCAACAGCCTAGTTCTACCTCTTCTAAAGACTAGGCACTTTACATTTCTGTAACCTGCACAAAGTAACAAAAACTTTTGCAGAAAGATATGGGAAAGATTGTTCAAATGTATGAAATGCTACAAAATGAATGGTGTACCTAAGCCTGAGGCAACTATAGAAAACTTGAGGTGGAAAAATCCTATAAGTTGTTGAATCTACAAAGCTCAGTTATGAATATGCAATAAATTAAAGTGACAAAGGTGGAAAAGGAGGAATAAAAGAGCGGAAATGATATCTATAAGTATTTTTTTATAAAATAATGCTCAAAGGATCTAAGTATGAAGCATTATATCACCCCCCCCCCCCCCCATATGGATCCCTACTTAATAAGAGATAGCATGTTAGTCATATTATTGACTACAAGCGCATCAAAAAAATCTATAAAGGCACAAGATAGACCATTGGAGATCTCTAGAATGAACATCTTAGTATGACATTCAAACAAGCTTTTGGAGATCCACAAAATCAAGCCACCAACGTGACATCTTAACAAGTTTCAACGTGACATCCAAAGATATGATTAGCTTTAGACGTGAACCACCAATGATTAGCTTTAGATAAATAAATTACCTCTGCCAAGTTTGTAAGCAAATCTTGTGCAAATCATGTAAAATCACGTTGATATAGTGCCCCATACCTCTGGGAATGGCGTCGTTTGCAGTCTCTACATGGAGCATCTCGATCACATCCTGCCATTAGTCGATAAAAAGGATATAAGCAAGAGATTCGACTCTTCTTCGACTCCACACATGCAAAAGCTCCAAAACCCTCCTCCACATCTCTCCCTTTTTCTTATTCCTATAGCCTTCTTATGCCTATTCCGACCTCCAGTAGCCCCAATTCGGCTCTAGACTTCCATTCACAAACCCGACCCTCCCACGTGAATCCAATCACAACTCCACGACCTCCACATTGATTGAAACTCCTCCTCCTATCTACAAATTGAGACTCAAACTCATCCCTACGCCTTTTCCGGCCTTCGAACCTCCTCAAGCCACCCACGACTATTCATCTACTAAATCTTGATCTCTGCTCCTCCTACATACGTCGACCCTCACACGAACAACCTAAAGCTGTTGGATCCCCCTCTACCGAGATCCATGAAGCTGCACTGGCCTCTTCTTCTTACTACAGTTGCAATCCCTATCTCATGGTCCCATATTCATTTACCTTGCCCTCTCCTCACCAAACCACTGCACCGACCGCACCCAACCGAGCCCTAGATGAAGCCTTAACCGCACCAGATCTCTAATATTTCAAAAACCACGACCTTCTTCTCTCAACCAAACCACCTAGAAGCTTCGTCTAGCCCCTATCTGCCTCTTCTCAAGACGAACTTCTCTTGCAGTAGTCGATTTCCTTCTCAATCAAATCCAAGCCGGTATCAAACCATCCATGATCCCCATTCAACTTTTAACCTTTCACCGAACCCCTTTTTGCTCTTTCTCTTATATAGGTAATCCCTCATCCCTATTTAATGATAGTTAGGATTAGTTATTATAATTATGGTTAATTATAATAATCATATTATTATAATTATTAATAATTATAATAATTATGTTATTATGATTGTTAGTAATTATAATTACTATTAATTATAATAATAGTGTTAACATAATTTTGATAATTATAATTATTATTAATCATAGTAATTATATTATTATAATTATTATTAATTTTAATAATTATGTTACATGATTATTGATAATTATAATGATTATCAACTATAATAATTATGTTATTATTTTTTGTTCTTTATCATTCTCATATTATTATCAAAAATGAGAAAATGCAAAAAAAGAGAGGGATTTTTTGTGATTTTCACCATTGTCACCGGTCTACGTGCAGTTATATTTTCCAAACTTAGATTTCTACTTTTGGCATTTATGGTGCACCAAAAAATTGCCTATACAAGCTTTTTTTTAACGTGGTAGGAAGGGAACCCAGCACGGCGCCTACGAAGAAGCCGATAATCATCAAAAGTTCCATTTTAGGTGTTTGTAGTGCACTGGAAAACCGCATATACACGCTTTTCTTAGCATTGTGGGATGGAAACCCGCTGCGAAACCTACGGTGAGATGAGGATACTTCTAGGTACTCAAATGTGGGGAAACAACGTTGTTTTCAAAAATGTGCCTTTAAAGACCCATACATGCCTTTCTTAGCATAGTGTGAGATGAAAATTACGACTACAGTGTTCAAAGACACTTACCGTACACACTTTTCTTAGTGTGTTAGGAAGGCCCAGTTTTCTATAGTTTTTCCTAAATGGGGGAGACGCCAAGAAGCTACTAAAATTTCATCTTAAAATGCAAAGAACATGGGTGAAATATAAAGGGGTTGGACTTGGACTTAAATCTAAACATTATACATAGTGGCACAGAACTTAAATGATTAATAATAACTTTAACATAAAGTTGAACTTAAATCAATTGACAAAGAACAATGACTTGAGATTGTAACTTGAGAACTTTAACTTGACTTAACTATTTGAACACAACAATGAGCTTGCAATTTCAACGATAGAAGACTTGAATGAACTTGAACTCAACATGATTTGAACTCAAATGAACAACAACACGGGACTATACTTGAATATTGAATGTGACACAGGGGACCAAACTTTGATTTAATAAATGCATACTCACATTGAGATGCAAATGTCAATTAATAGCCCTAATTATCCAATTAAAAATCAATGAAAGGATGGGGGACTCATTGAAATTTTAATAGAAATAAATTGTTAACTTGTTCATAAGCAACAATGTGAGCTCTCGATGAACATGTTGATTATATCAATCAATATAAAAATATCAACATATAGCAAGTGATCTATGAAGCATATAAATATACATGAATAAATATACAATGAACGAGATGGTTTACCAATAGTCATATACAAGGAATGCAATATATATATATATATATATATATATATATATATATATATATATATATTTATTTTTTTTTTTTTTTTTTTTTTTTTTTAAGGAATGCAATATAATTGCAAGCAATATTAGAAGAGTGGCGGTGGATACAAACACCTATAGATAATGACAATTGATAGACTGTGGATGTAACTAGTCTCCCTACAACTAATGTCAACTGCCTTGGGGATGCATACAATTGCTCCCACAAGCACTCAAAGATACACATGCAAATGCGAAAATTCTCCAATCAGCATAATAAATCTTCCTACAGACATACATAATGCATCATATGATGAATGTTATAATGTCCCCTGTGACGACAAATATACATTCAACAGCAGACAGCTCAAAGACGAATATATTAACTCTCTTGTGAACACCAATAGCGATTACAACATATGATGATTATGAAGACACTCACAGTCAATATCAATCATGCATCTAGAAAATACATCAATCCCTTATGAACACTGAAAGTCAACATACAATGAGCACGTTGACTTGTTGAGGAACGTATGTAAAGAATATCAACAATGTGTACAATCCACCTAGCGATCAGTATTAGTTCATTAATGAGTATACTCATTTACCTACAAGCAATAATGATTGACATGCTATGAATACAGAAGATCATAGGCAAAAAATGAAAGAAATTATAACAAGTGATAGTATCTATAAGTTGTGTAGCAGGGACAAATGATATCCAATATATTCCAGGGTGCTTCTACATTTAACAACTCTAGAACCTAAAATAAGTATATTCAATTTTGCAAGCAACAAAATATCCAAGGCATACGTAGCAACATTATTCATAAATGAATGCTAGAAGATGTCTTGCCTACGAATGCATAATGTCAACATACAATGAGCATGGTGGACAATATGATATGCCTTCAATTGCTACAATTGCTAGTAGAGGACAATAGCGCCTGATTTTGACATATAAGCAATTAATAAGAATGTAGTCATTCAATGTTGAAATGATTGATTTTTTATTTAAGCCAACAATAGAAAATGATGATGATGATGAAATTAGGGAGTTTCCTATCGATTTCCATTCAAGTTCTAGATCAAATCTTTATTTTCAGGGATGAAGTGAATGATTCTCAATTCAACCAAATTCTGAACGTCAAGTCGAATAAGATTATTGAGGCTTACAAGTTCCTGATGAATAAGTGATCCCCAAGCTTACACTGATGATTGCACCAAACTCAAAAGTGAAAGTTATACAGTGTACACCAACACCTACGGGCCATTGCATAAGACCCACCATACACCCAATCTATTGTCCACAAGAAAAATATAAAGTGGATACATTAAATATGAGTTTCTACGAGCTTCCATAAAAGACCCATCAAATAATACAAGAATGTCCCCACACGTGAGCAATATGTATGCAAATAGGTATACAAAAGGGACAAGTGCAATCACAATACTCGTATGGGCCCTAGCAAGTGTGTTAGGAGTATATATGTGACGTCTAGGGATGCTGCGTGGTTCAATAAATGAACCTAAGTTTGAGTCCAATCCTTCTATATAGTTAGATAGCAGTCAAAATTGCTCAAATTATCAAATAAATATACAATCAATATGTTGACCGGAATATATATTTTATACGTTCATATAAGGCCTTCAAGGTCAATGAATAATGAAATTCAACGACAAAAGCTTGAAGCCTATGAAAACTTGATCCTTTGTCAACAAGTTAATAGTGTCAATAAGGTTCAATCCAAAAATATAATTGACTCCATACACCATGATGATGATCGTGTTGAACGTAGACTGCAATCAGAGGGGTTAATTCAGTTTCAAAAGCCACTTAAATACCCAAAGTCCAAAAATATGAAAATTACCAAAATTCAGAATATTTAAAATTGAAATAATCCCTCAAATCACTTAAAGCAAAACTCATCCATCTTTCACAACAATTTTTTGAAGTGGAAAAATTGAAAAATACATCAACTCATAAAGAGTTAATGCCTAGTTGAGAATATCACTAAGATTCATTCTCAAAAAGTCTCCTACTAATAAGGATGTGGCTTCCATGGTATCAATTTTAGTAATCCTAACCCGTTTGTAAAATCGGGTCAAGTACGGGTTGACTCGAAAACCCGAAACTATCTTAACCCCTTTGCAACATCCTGCATGAAGTGAAACCTGTCTCGTCACCTCAAGACCCAGGCGCATCGTCATGTCACTTCATCACTGCATCTTGTCTTCGCGTATGGTCACGTCATAGTGTTAGGCGTCACGAGTGATTTCGATTCAAGTCTACCAGAAGGCGGGAATGGTCACCGGCTCACCGCGTCTGCTAAGACCGAGTCAGTGGAGTCAGTGACTGGTTGTGCCAGCCGCCAGTACGTCACTATGTCTATCAATGACCGAACAGACCCGAACCATACGGTAAGGGTCGCTCACCGCTTTTCTGCAGCTATCCCAATGTCCCGCGACTCTCGCTAGCGCAGGCGTTGCCACCACCGTTGTCCAGCCCATCCATGGTCCACCCTGCAAGTGCTGTCGGTGCCACCATCCTGGTCCTGCCCGAAGATATTCGCGTGATTTTTAGATCACGGGTCGGATCGGGTCAACCCAGTAACCCAAACGGGGCGGGTCCAAATTGATTAACCAGGTCGCGTTAGTGTCAACCCGTTTACAGTCGGGTCAGATCGGGTTCGACCCAAACCCGACCTGTTGACCCGAATTGACATCCCTAATGTGGCATATGTCCTCTGACCGGCATTTTTGCCGCCAAATGGCACCATAGTTAAACGGTTATGACCGGGATCCTCTAAACCAGGTGTTTTGCTGCCAAATGGCACTACTAAATTATGGTTAGGGCTAGAGCTCGTAAGCTCCCCAATGGCATTAAATCTATGAGATATGAATAAATAAGATATAATCGATAGGGTACAAAATCCTATGTCAGCTTAGGTGGATTCAAAATTTGTTCCCTTGGACAAACTCCCCCCCAGGTTTATAAGGTACCCTTGAATAAAGCAACACATGGCTGCCGATAAAGATCCTTATGTCAAGTTTGGTCAACTACCTCCTCTGACTCAGTAGACCACGAACCACGATGGCATGGGATGACGGAACCATGATATCTTGATCGGGTCCATCATTCATTCCCCCACCATCCACTTTAAGTGAAAGATGATAAAAATTTCTATTTTAAATATCAAATCTTCAAACTTCCAATATCCGATCTCTTGCTGCTACTCTATGTCAGATAACATGCACCTCTATATATATGATCGATGACTAGTCTTAATCAAAAGTTGTCTCATTATCGGGAGGGGTAATTAACTCTAAGGGCTTGCGCCTACAAGAAACCCGAACTAAGATCATAAATTCCTCACAAAATGAGGACAAAATCTCTAGGTAATGTCTTATTTACAATCTCAATCTGTGTTTTTAAAATTTACCCCAAAACTTAATCTGTTAAAACTAGGGGTGTCAATTCGGGTCGGCGGGTCGGGTTCGAGTCGAACCCGAAACTGACCCGGCTTTATTCGGGTCAACCCGAACCCGACCCGGTTTTAAAAACGGGTCAGGTTTTCGGACCCGAACCCAACCCGATTCGGGTCCGAGTCAACCCGACCCGACACGAATGACTCGAAGTTGAGCTAAAATTGCTAATTTTCGGTTCAAAATCGGTCAATATTCGATTTTCGGGTCAAAATCGACTCAAAACGGGTCAATCTCGGGTTTTCGGGTCAAATATGAGTTTTCGTGTCACTTTCGGGTCAATTTCGGGTTACTGGGTCAACCCGAACCCGACCCGATTTTTAAAACGGTTGATTTGTTCAACCCAAACCCGACCCGTTTCAGGTTCGGGTTGACCCAAACCCGGATTTTTTCAGGTCGGGTTCGGGTCGTGTCAAAAATTGACATCCCTAGTTAAAACTCACTTGAAAAGCATCAGGGAGTCTGAGGCCTAATTTTTGGAGCCCACACTATGGTGCTATGCTCTCAGTCATTTCTCCAAGTTAAATCTGCAATGCAAAGTCACTCAAGTACACAACACTAGAGCACTCAGGTACATAACACACTGGGGCATTATAAGAAAAATAATTTGTGTTACGCACCTGAACCCAAATAGTGGGTACAACCCCCAGCATGACATATTTAACTGAGGTTCGAGGCAACAATGCAAATCAATTAATCTACATAATCCGATTTCACGTAGGCTAACATCATTAAAAGTTATGATATAATAAATATAACTTACCTCAATCCTGCAATTTCTCGAATTGGCCTCATATATGAAAATAGATATAAACTCTCTGAATTGAAATTTCTCTCAGTACTAATCTCTCCCCATCTCTCTCTAACTAAATTTTTTTTGGTGAAATGGATTTTTATTAAAGTGATTTAGTATATTTTGATATTTGTATAATTTTTTTATTCATAATATCATGACCCTGAGACCCACAACACCACAGGCTAGGACCCCCACACCGCCAATTATATTTTTCTCCTTTTCATAATAGAAAATACATATATCTAAGTGCTGTAGTACTTCCAAGGGAAATTCTCATATATGTCATTTTTTCACACAAAGAACCCTCGGAATAAGCTCTAAAATAGAAAAATACACTTTAGTAGTATTCAAAGATAAACCGAACAAAATAAGGGGGAAGGGAGAGAGATTCATTTCAATAAGTGAATACTTGCCATACAAAACAAGAGGCCAATGCCACAGTACAATGATATCTTACAACGCAATAAATGTACAGGCATATGTGATTACGGTATAACACTTAATGTGTCAAATAAGAAGCAGAAAGGGGCTTCAGAGCTTTGACATTGCGACGTCCATCACATCAACCAGGAAATCTACGTATGGAGAAGAAATACTTAGATAATTTCAAGAATTTTGACCAGCAAAATTTTCTATAACATAAACACATTGCATTAAATGCAGAGAACTCTCACCTGTATCTTCTTTGGTGAAGCAAAGAGGAGGTGTTATTCTAAAAACATTCCCATAATAGCCACCCTTTCCAATTAATACTCCCATTTCTGTTACAAGGTAAAATGACCATTAAGATTCAAAATAAAGATCTCTATAATAAGTAAATCTTTTGTAGCAAGTACATAATTTAAAGATAATAATAATAGTAAATGTTAGTATAGATCAGTGAAAAAGTGTCAAA
Source organism: Dendrobium nobile (assembly GCA_022539455.1). Classification (NCBI taxonomy): domain Eukaryota; kingdom Viridiplantae; phylum Streptophyta; class Magnoliopsida; order Asparagales; family Orchidaceae; genus Dendrobium; species Dendrobium nobile. The sequence goes on along the minus strand of CM039723.1, from coordinate 62,460,487 downwards.
GAAGAAAGCTGGTGGTTCTAATTCTCTTGCTGCTAAGCTACGATTAACCAGAAGAATCAAGCAGCGAAGATTCTAGATAATATTCACTACAACGTATTAAAGAATTCATGATATGATTATTCGATAAATTTTATGTACATGCAAGTAGTCTTCATTCCTCTTGAGAAAATCTTTAGTTTTTATCGTAGTAAGAAGTGGATTGAGATTGGTGTTCTAGATTATACCGACTTGTAACAGCTATGAGAAATAAGAACAAGGAATTCTCTTTCTAATACATTTGCAAGAACTTCATTGGCTTCAAGGATCTAAAATCAATTAGAACCCTTCAAAATGACAAAAAACTCGGCCACCTTTCACAAGAATGTTAGTTCCAATAAAAGTATGTTCATTTATTTAGTTTCACTTCTACTGAATAATGATAGAGAGAAGTAACATAAAAAACATATTTAGGTATTGCTCATTAAACATGGTACAAGGAAATTTTTTGTTTCCAAATGAGAAATTGTTAATTTTTGTTGAGTGAATTTCTTTGTATGCAATATATGATTGAATTTTGCTCTTTAACGCAAATCTTTACTTATTTTGTTTGTGGGTTGAGAAAATCTTTCATAATCTTTGCATGTCTTATAATTATATATAAATTTTCAAACTTAATGCCTTGTTACCACTAGAAAAGAAGTCTTTGCATCCCATAGTAGGGTATACCAAGAGAGAGAGAGAGAGAGAGAGAGAGAGAGAAAGAGGGAGGACTTGAGTGCAAAAAGAGAGTTTTAGGTGTTGTTACTGCACAAACTTTCGACTGCAACTATAAATGACTTCCGGTGCTTCTATAGAAGAGAAGATGGAGGGTGCTCAGCTGAGAAGGGGCTCGATTAAACCACTCATGAGTAGGAGAAGAAAGAGAGAGGATGTTCAGCTCTCCTAGAGAGCAATCTTCCAGCACCAATGATGAAGAGGAGCAAGGCATGTGCTACATTCCTAGGGAGATAAATAACTATGATAATCTCCTTCCTTGCTTTCCTCCTTCCTTAATCAAATCATATTGTTCTAGAACAAAGGGTTGTCGTCTTTCACCACTTCCGCATCAACTAAAACAAATGGAGGTATCATTACAATGATGTAACATAAAGCCATCTCTATGTATGAAGTAAAGTGAAATTCACGATGTACTACGTTTAAAGCCAAGTGGACTATTTGATCTCTATATGACCGTGAATGTAGGTGGATCTCATTACATAAATACTACCTATACTTGTGTTTTGGATTATTGCTATGTTTATCTTCACCTTCATGCTTTATTATCTCTTTTATACAATGAATTATATTATAGACTATGTATCTTGTGTGATCTTGAAGAAGAGAATGAATGCTGCATTTCTATATTTTGTGAGATGGCTCTTACTATTTCGAGAAGGATTATAAACATCTTCTCTGTTTCACTTGTTTTCTCAGATATTTGGTGTTTTTTCATAGTTCGGTAGAAAAGTATTACTTCTTTATGCAAGGATCTTTGTTGTCGGTTCATTGTTGCTTCATTGTTGCTTTACGCATCATTTGTTCGGAAAGAAACAACCAATTTTTTAAGTGAGCACGTAGAAATGAATGTGAATTATGGTTTGATTTTTTTTTTCTTTTTTTTTTTGCATTTCTGGACTAACTGTTTTAAGGAAAAAATAGGGATCGAGCTCAAGTAATTGCAGATGGTTGGCTTCACTACAGATGTTAAGGAGTTTCAGACAATCGTTGATTTCGTTCCTACTTGGTCTGGTTGAGTTAACAGCTGGATGAACTAATTGTCGTTTTTTTATGGATTGCAATGCTTTTAAATTTGTTAACCATTAACAGGTTGTTAATCAGTAACGTCTACTGAAGTAATTATTCTTTTATTTTTTTACGGAGACAGGCCTTGTACCCAGTTTTGCCATAATAAAAAAGGTTAGCACAGAAGATAACCTGACAAACTACTAGAAGAGCATTGAACATATTTTAAATAATAATAAATCACTGAATTCTGCAAGGATCCATCTGAAAAAGTAAAGGAGCATTGGGGAAGATAACCTTTCATAAGTTCCAATATGTGCAAGATCTCAGCCTTGGCTGGAGTTTTTTCCTGTCGATCGGACACTAACTCAACACCAATCATCAAGCCCCTTCCTCTTACATCACCAATGACTACAACAGACAATAGAAAAAAAAAAGATTAAGGTTTATCCAGCCAAACATAAAGCAAAATATTCCATACCAGTGATGATGTTTCATATCAGAATAGAGAGAACATGCAATTAATTCTATGCTCTATACTAAATATGCGTTCGGGAGAAATAGAAAGCTAAGTTGGGTTCATGAAAAACTTCACAGTCTGATATACACATGCATAGTTACCAAAATAGTTTTCACAAGCCCGTGAGTTCTTAAATTAGCATATAATTGTGGCCTTTATGCTACAAGCATACATCTTTTTACTGTAAGACAACTGAAATAGTAATCAAAATAGTTGATGCCAATGGTTCCTCGTGGTTTGCCAAATTACTAAGCTTGAAGCAGGTTGCATGCTAAGTTACAATGGAATCCAAGAGAAGAGCACTGAATGGGATTAGATTGAACTGAAGGTGCATTAAAGGAAAAAGAATTGAAGTTTCTAAGAGAACAGAAGCCTACTTTCATGCTTTTCCTGTAACTTCTTGAGTTTGTCCTTCAGGTAAGATCCCACAACAGATGCATTCTTTTGAAGCTTTTCTTTCTCTATCACTCTTAAAACAGCATGCCCTGCAGCAGTACAAACCGGATTTCCGCCGAAAGTGTTAAAGTAATTTCGCCTGGTCAGCACCTCAGCAATTTCTGGAGTGGTAACAACTGCCCCAATAGGTATCCCATTACCAATGCCCTGATGACAATTCAAATAAATAAGTAAACAGTAAAGCAAACTGTACTCTACCATAATGCAATATTCAACTTTTAATAATAATTGGTAAGACAAGGTTTCAGGAAACACAACCCTGAACCAATTGCTTGCCATTATCCTGACTCCGAATCCTTATGTGTGTGTGCATGGATCCGTCTGGTGATTTTCTTTCTTATGATATAATAATTTCTAGCTTCTAGATATGAATATTCTGCTAATATTGTAATTGTATCCACTGCATTAAATTATCTCCAAAGCTAGGGCCACACTATTGATAACGATCTACCACTTAATGAAAAAATGCAACAATTTTCATAATAATTTATCCATTCATAAAAATTTTTGATAAATGCAAGGACAAACAAAAAAGATTTTAAAAAAACACTGGAAAGTAGCATTACAATTTACATTGTTCTTCCCCAATAAAAACTATGAAATATATTCTAAATATAATCAACAATCCATCCATTCAATTCCAAGACAATTGAATGTGTCTAGTAATCACAATTACCCTAAACCCTAAACACTTAATCAAAATCTATTGTAAGAAGTTGTTGAGGCTTCTAATTGTTGAATAAACAGTTTATAAAGCTCTTGAAACCATATATGATGCTAGTTTTGATGATCTTAAATAGAATAGATGGCTTTTACCTTGCATTTGATAGATGAAAACATCAAAATCTAGAAGGACAAAGATAATCCTACTCCCAGAATTGTAAAAATTCATCTCTAGTTTTAATATCAATAATGTTCACTGGACGAGTTCAATAAATATTGCATGCCATACAGATAAGTTAAAGTGTTTATTGGTAATATGAAAAAGAAAAGTGTGCTTATAATTCACCTTTGCCATGGTCACTATATCAGGAATAACACCATGGCCTTCAAACCCCCAGAAATGGCTTCCGGTTCGTGCAAATCCTGATTGAACTTCATCTGCTATGCACAGGCCCCCAGCATTCTTGATTGTTTTATATACAGCAGGCAAGTAACCAGGAGCTAATTCCATTATACCACCAACTCCCTGATCAAGCGGCAGAAAACATTAAATTCAGACAATCTGGAAGTGGAACTCTTTATTTACATAATTTAACGAAGTTTTAATGAAAACAAAATGTTATACTAATCATTCGTGATAATAATGAAAATTTCTCCTATACTTCATCAAGTTAGCAAACATAATATGCAAATTATGATCTCAATTCACTAAAAGAAAAAATGGGTTATAACAAAACAAATTTAATTTTAGCCATTAATGATGCAATAAGTTAATGATTGTTAAATATTGTAAGAAAAAAACCTGAATTGCTTCAGAAATGAAAGCTGCAATCCGTCCAGACGTTCCAAAGTCAATAATTTCTTGGACATCCTTGGCATATTTTTCACCCTCAGATCCAAAAGCACCTCTATATTGGTCTGGATTCACCGCATGATGTACTCCACTCTGTTAGTTGTAAAAACCAAAAAAGCAAATAGATCAATAAAGTTGAAACCTGTTGGATTAGCTTGTTACAGAGAATCACACTTTGTTAGCATTTCCTTGGCGAACAATACATTATTCAGAACGACCCCTACTGTATGCCCTTACTTGAAAGCAAGTAGAATGCTATTATAATCTAGCAATTTGCAACTACTTAAAATTGGATGATGAAAACGGAAATTAACCTTTTAATTATTAACAAAGAGTCAAAAAAGCAACACGAAAAATTCACTAATAAGAAATGTCTACCGGTTAAAAATGAGAATTTTCAAACTCCTGCACAATAACGGCAATCTTTTTGTTCTAGCTCCAGATGATTTCCATGCCCGTTGTGCATTTCCATGCATTATTTAGTATAGATATGCAGTTTATCTTCTCATCTAATAAATAAATTTATACCTGAATAACGTTGTACTTCCAAATTGACTGAGCTGTGGCTCCCATTGTTCCAGCTGCATTTCCATGGTATGCATTTCTGATTGATATAATATCATGACAGCCAGTATAAAGTCGGGCAATCATCAAGGCAAGCTCATTTGCTTCTGTACCAGAATTTGTGAAAAATACAACCTATACAAAAATTACCAAGAAAACTGAAACAACGGGTCTACAAAGAGTTGATCGAAAGAATTTAAATACTGCAGCAGTACGCATATCAAGTTAACAATGCATACCTTGAGATCACCAGGCATCTTAGAAGCCAATGCTTCTGCAAAATCTGCAATGGCGTGATTGAGATATAAAACAGTAGAATGTTGAATCCGCTTGATCTGGTTTACAATAACTTCAACAACCTCTGGATGACAATGTCCACAGCACACGGTGGCAATTCCGCCAAAAGCATCAAGGTATCGCTTGCCATCCTCATCATACAAGTACTGCATCTTGCCATCAACAACATTCAACTGCAGGAAAAGCAAAAAGAATGAGACTAGGGTCTGCTCCAGAATATTCACAGCATAAAACATACACATTAAGACTATAGGTTAATTTGAAACGATAGGTTCTCTTGTTTGATAACAAATTTTGATTCATGCTGGTTAAGTCTACTATGGAAGCTATATATTTATTGAGAGGCTTGACGGAGAAGTATAGAGAGAATAAGGAGGAACTACATATGATATTTATTAATTTAGAGAAAGCATATATAAAGTTCAAGAGAAGTGCTATGGAGAGTTCTAGATAAGAAAGGGGTTGCTTATATTCAAGTCATTAAGGATATGTACACAGGAGCCTATGATGCACCGACACTTCTCGTCAAAAAGGCGTGCAGTGTCCGACACCATGTCCGACATGACGCTCGTCCGACACTCCTCCGACACGTGTCGGACACACCAAAAACGTGTCCGATTAAAAAATACTAAATGCAAATTGGACATGCGTGTCGGACACGCGAATATTTTATATATTTTTTTAATATAATTTCTTATATTTTGCGGGATTTAAACTAAATTTCTTATTTTCTATCCACAACACCAAATCAACATCCACACTTAATTCCCAATCATCAAATATTCTCATTTTCATTTCTTAATTTTTGACAATGAAGATATTTTCATCTCCTCTCTCGGTGACTAATAAATGACATCGACGTCTAACTCTCGACGCCTGAAATATTAATTGTTATTTTTTGAAACTTACCAAAAAAAAAAGCTAATGTACATGCTCGGTACCTGATGTAGGCAAGGGGGGGGGGGGGGTCAAATCAAATCCTAAATTTTGGTTTTGACTACTCTTGGGCTTGCAAGCTCATTAATATTTTGAGCTGAAATTTAGCTCATTTTGAGTTATTTTTTAGTTCATTTATTGAAGTAAAAAAGTTTAGCTCATTTATGTAAGTTTAGTGGAAGCTCATTATGGTGGATCTTGGCCCTTTCTCTTCCCCATATTTTCTTTTGGTTTCCTCCTTGTCTCCTCGGTTTCTCTTGGCTGCCTGCTTGGTTCTCGTGGATGGTTGTTTGGTTCCCGTGGCTTGGCCCTTTGGTTCCCGTGGTTGGCTGCTTGGCTCCCGTGACTGGCTGCTTGGCTCCCGTGGATGGCTGCTTGGTTCTCGTGGCTCGGTCCTTTGGTTCCTGTGGCTGGCTGCTTAGTTCCCGTGGATGGCTGCTTGGTTTCGGTGGCTTGGCCCTTTGGTTCCCATGGCTGGTTGCTTGGTTCCCGTGGTTGGCTGCTTGGTTCCCGTGACTTCTCTTCTTTGTTTCCTGTATCGAATGAGGGCTGCTGTTTGGTAGCTGTTGGGTGGGGATTTTGGTGGCTGCCTCTTGGTTTTCTGTACAGTTTTCTACTACAGTTTTTGGGCTGTCTTTTAGCCTTCTTCTTGCTGTCTTTTGGCCTTCTATTTCTCTCTTTTAATTAAGATATTTAATGTGTTTTAGTGGCTGTTTGTCTTCCCTTTCTCTCCTATAAATTTGTGATTGTTTTAGAGTTTAAGAGAGTTGCTTATGATGTGATTTTTGGAAGCCATAACCTGTGGGCTTGTTGTTTGGAAAAGCTTGTGAGCTTTATCCAACTTCTCTTCCTCCCTCCTTGGGAAAGCTTGCGAGCTTGTCCTCCTCCTTCGTCTTGGCTTCTAACCTCTTTCTTCTCGCCGCAAGTGTCACCTCATCTGTATCTTTCGTCTCAAGTAAAGAAGAGCAACTTTAGGTGTATTTTTATGTTTATGTGTTGTTTGTAAGCCAAAGTTGTAAGCGTCCTGCAAGCGTCTCTTATAATACTAAAGTTTATTTTTTTCATAAATTGTCTAATTTGTCTAGTTTTAGTAAGTTCTTGTAATATTCTGTTATCTAAAAAGAGTTTCTTTTGTAAGCAAAAATTTGGGGCCCATGCATCAGTACCGCTAGGTACATGCACGGTACCGCTAGGTATCACTAGGTACCGCTCAGTACATGCTCGGTACCGCTAGGTACAAGCTCGGTACCGCTAGGTACATGCTCGATACCGCTCAGCACATGCTCGGTATCGCTTGGTACCGCTCAGTAAATACTCGGTATCTTTCCATACAAATAACTTACGAACTTTGAAAACAAGCAGAACTTCAAGTATCATCTTCTTCCTATTGTGAGAGAAATTGGAGCACATACTCATTTATTCAATCAATAAATAGGAATAAAATAACTCCACAACGAGCTGAAGATTTAGTTTATGTGTATACAAATCTTCGTCTTCTATCAAGGAAAACCCCACTTTATATTACATGTGATTACAAGATGTGAGATGTTGCTGGAGATGGGTTCAAGTCCCTTGATGATATGGTTATTGGAGTTGCAAATCTTTCTCTAAATGAACCGGAGTTGGAAGCAATGATATTCAATGATGATGATATTAAAGGCCAAAAATTAACCTCTGAATCTAATTCTATCATTCCCTCTATTGAGTAGTTGGACCTTCATGTTGTACTAAATAGTTTTTTGTATTTTTATGGTTGTACTAGACATTTTGTACTAAACATCTTTGTGTTATAAGCTAAACAAGTTATCATGAAATTGATTTATTATTGCTTGTCATTTTTAATATAATGTCACCTTAATTTCTATATATTATATTAAAAAATGTCATGTCCCGTGTCTGTGTTGTGTCATGTCCGTGTCGACGTGTCCGTATCGGTGCATCATAGGCAGGAGCTATTACTTGTGTTCAAACACATATTTTCCTATTTCAGTTGGATTACATCAAGGATCAACCTTAAGCCAATACCTTTTTGCTTTAGTCATAGATATTCTTACTAGACATTTGCAAGAGGATAAACCCTGGTGTATGTTTTTTGCTGATGATATTCTTCTTATTGATAAGACAAGAGAGGGAGTTGAAAGTAAACTTGAATTATGGAGGTCAACCTTAGAGTCTCAAGGTTTTCGTTTGAGTAGATTTAAAACCTAATACATGGAGTGTAATTTTAGTAGTAATAGATCTAGAGGGGGGATTGTGACATTGGGCAATCAAGTCATTAATAAGAATACAAGTTTTAGATATATTGGATTTGTTAGTCAGTGTGATGGTGAAATAGATGGGGATAATATTAGTAGAATTCAAGTTGGATGGTTGAAGTGGAGGAATGCATCAGGCTTTTTGTGTGATAGAAAAGTGCCTCTCAAACTTAAGGGAAAATTCTATTAGATGGTGGTGGGACCTGCAATGCTTTATCACATAGAATGTTTGCCACTAAACGATAAGCATAATATTAAGTAAAGTGTTGCAGAAATGAGAATGCTTAGGTGGATGAGTGGCTTTGCTTTTAGAGACAATATATGAAACAAACAAATCCGTGAAAATATTGGAGTAGCTCCAGCGGCGGATAAGATTAGAGAGTCGTCTTAGATGGTCTGGTTACATAAAATGGCAGTCTTCCGACGACCGGGTTAGAAGAGTAGATGCATTAGATTTGGCTTATGTTATGAAAGGTAGAGGCATACCTAAGAAGACTTGGTTAGAAAATATTAGAAATGATATTTTTTAGAAGATTTAAATGAGGATTTGACTCTTAACAGGTCACAATGGAGAAAAAGAATTCATGTAGTCAGCCCCACATAAAGGCTTGATGTTGTTGTTGTTGGTTCTCTTATTTGATAAAGGGTACCGGATGAGATTCTTTTCCCATTTTGCTAATTTGACAGTAACAATCCTATGGGATTTTGATGCAGAAAAACATCAAGTGGTGCACAAGCTAATGAAAATATCACAAATCAAGTCCCATCACTTTGCATGTGCTATGTAATTATTTTATTACATTAACTCATACTCTTTTTTAGCGGAAAGGTGGTTGGATTGCTTTGGTAGACCCTCATGGTTTGAATTCATGGTTAACTGACCTCTTCTCTTCAATTCCACAATTCAAGTCATCTCCAAAAAATCAAAGCTTCAAGGTTAGATCTCCATCTTTTAAGGACATGTTGTAAGAAATTGTTCAATGGAATTAGGTTGGCGGCTCCTTGCCTTCTAATTAATTTTTAAGCAAGCTACTTTTATGGATTAAGTTGAATTGAGTACATTTAAATATGCTTGTTTATGCTTTATTAGACAGTTTTCTTTGGATACATAAATATGACTTTCTCTCTCTTTCATGCTTGTGAATGGCTTAGGGGCCAAAGTTTGAGAATTCTTTTGGTGGGGAATAGTTATCTCCTCCATTCAAACTCTTACTCTAGCCTCCATCCCATCCTAATGCACACACCACCACAAACCCCTGAAGCCCCCACCCATCAGATGTGAACTAAAACTTCTTAATAAACTTTGAAACAAAACATAGGTACGAACGAAAACAAAGGTAGCAATTATTATGATAGAAAATAAATTCTGGGAAGTGATGATTTTATTTTAGGCAACGGTTGCTTAAAAATGAAATAAATGGCTACTTCTATCAATTAAAGTAGTGTGGCTAGAGATTAAAATTGTTCTAATGCTCAGAAACTCTCCAAAATTTTCATAAAAAGCAAATTTCAATTTCACACACAAAATAAGTGAAAAAATAAAATTATTACTTTCCAAAACATGTTTTCTGTCTAAAAGAAACTGGATGAGCCCTAATTTAATGTGGGATCAATGAATTTTATTTATGTCCAAGGGAATAATAAATAGGAAATTTTTTATCATTTTTTATGTTAACTAGCTTAGCTGATGAGAATTTGTAAGCTCTTTTTAAAATCATGTATTCAAATTCTGCTTATATCAAAAATTGTTCCACAACACTAAATATTCACAAAAACAAAAAAAAAAAAATTTAAAATATATTATCTATCTAAAAACAATCAAAAGTACCAACAATTTGAAGATCAGGAGAAAAAAGCGCCATTTTTTACCTAAAGAATCAAATGGGTGTTTTGATTGTTTTACATTTGTGCAAGAAAAAATTTTATAGCATGTAATCATCACTAATAGATGTCTACATTACCGCAAAATTTTTTACTCTGGAGCCATTTTAGCTCTCAAGAGATTATTACGTGTGGTCACCGAACTGTCTGAAGACCAATCAAGACGCACCACCTCGTCAGATATATAGCAGTACACAATAATGATATAAAACGTATTGATGATTTGGCACATCTTTATTGACCTCCGTATGGCATCCATGACCACAATATTAATTTCGCCTCCTCCGAGTAAAAAAGCACTGTTCTTTTCCCTAAAGTGTTAAATAGCAGTTTTGATTGTTTGTCAGTTTTGCAAGGAAAAAATTTAAGGCAGGCACGCGATCATTATTTAATAATTCTCTACATCTTTTCCATAAAAAAAATCTCCTCTGGGGCCACTTTAGCTGTCTCCTTCTTAAGACTATCTTATCTATCAGTGCAAAAATCGAACCTTGGCATGCTCCTACATTGTACTAAGTATTCTTTTTTTTTGGGGGGGTTAGTACTAAGTATTCTAACCAAAGAAGCAAACATTTATTCCAAGACCAATGATTAAAATACACTCTGGAAATCCCGTCCAAAATACTTTATACAGAGACAGCTATACTTCCAACAAAATTTTCTGACATAAACGTCAAATCCTGACTCAGCCTTTCAGCTCCTAATCCTCTGCGTTTCTCCGCATCAATGAAAATTATGATGCTGCTTAATAAAAAAATCTGTTTAAGGATATTCGGATGCAATTTATGTGACGATTGACTTAAAATTTTTAAATTTATATTCCAATTAATATAATTTATAATATTATTTATTAAAATTAATTTCAACATAAATTCAAAAACATTCTAAGTCCATCGAAACAAAAATTAAGTCAAGATATTTTGAAACATAATTTTCTCTTTTTAAATATAATACAAATTAAATGAAACGTAAAATAAATTTATGAACTAGATTTAGTAATATTTATTTCGAATTTCATTTATTAATAAACTAAAATTTTTAACCTCATTTCAATAGTTATATTATAAACTAAGATAATATAAATGCTTACTTTATTTAAAGAGTTAAACAAATTACAAGCACTAAATCTAACCCTAATAGTTCTCGATTTTCAAGATCAAACCTCCCTCGTCAACAATTAGACACTTTCCTATCCTAACTAATCCAATAAGAATGGTCTTCAAATGGATCACTGATGAGTCAATGGTCGGAGATGATATACCTTCGTATATTCCTTCTAACGAGATCTGACGGTTCATTGTAATTTGAAACCCAAACAAGGCAATTGCCAATTCGCTTGCGATCATAGGAAAAACAAGAGCACAACATAAAAATAATTGCAATTCATCAATGGATCCTAACGCAAGCAAGGTCGAGGGAAGTTGAGATAACAAGAAAAAATATAATCAAATTTTGTAAAAAAAAAAAAAAGAAGATTCGATTTGAAAAAAAAAAACTAAAAACTAAAAACACGATTGATTAATGAAAATAAGAGAACTTTATCCAACAAAATTACTAAACCCAAGAGGTAGAAGAACGTACAGGATTCTTGTATAAATGTAAGAGAGAGGGGCTGAGGAACTCGGAGCGCTTTAGGAGAATCTCAGCCGTCCGCGGTCCATCGTACGGAGGAGGAGAGTAGTCGAACGGGGGTAATTTCGGTAGGCCTGCATTGTTCTTCCCGGAAAGGGTTTCCACCTCTGCCTGCGCCGCGGCAAGGCCAGAGAAGGGGGAGCCGTTCTTGCCTCGCCGGAGAGGAGAAAGCCACCGGAAAACCGCCCTCTGCATGTTTGTTAACGAAATGATAAACCACCCTTCTCCCTGTTTTCTCCCGTGTCGTCCTCGCTCCACTTGCTCTCTGGCTTGAACGATTTAACAATGGAGACGTCGTCGTTATGTATAAATATTGCGTGAGGTTAGCGGAAGGTCTGTTTGCATAATAGAAATTTTCTTTTTTTAGCGGTGATAATCTCATTGTCTTCTCTCATATAATAATCAAGTTTATTTTTTTTAACATTTAGCGATAAAGAGCATCTTAATCTGCACGAAAAAAAAATATTTTAACCAACAAAATAGAATAAAATAAAACAAAGCGAAAAAGAATTAAACGATAATCAATAATCCTAAAAAACGTGAGTCGAATCAATGATTTTTTTAAGTGATAATGAAAGCATGCATTGCTTTATATAATCTTCAATGGAAGCAGAGTGGATTTCGTTTACATCTTTGAAGAAAATGATATATTGCTTCCTTTCCCAAGGTGAAATTATTTTGCATTGGTAAATCTTCTTTTCTATATGTCTCATTATGTGGATCAAATTGAATTGACTGAACTAAAGTTTAACTCAATTAGGCCAATTTGGAAAATAGTTTGATTGGTTCAATTTTTTAATTTTAAAATTAAGCTAAATGATTTAGCTAATTCATCAACCAAACTAATCAAACTAACTAAATGAAAATCCGAGTGTAAGTGAGTTAAATATCTTACCATAAAATGACCAAGTACTTATTGATGTCTGAAATATCTTGTGAGGATTTTAAGCGTAAACCATGAGATTAGGTTATCCCAAGAGATCTTATGGATGTGGGACAAGTCATTCTATAGGTGATGAAAGAAAGCCAATAATTCCTTTCAAAAATAACTGAGTTAATTAGGTGTGTTTGGATAACTATAGGGAGCTTTTTAAGTGTGAATTTGAAAGAGGAACTTGCTAATAATTGTAATAAAAGCTTTAAAAATGTGTTTGAAAGGAATAATATTGCAATGGGTTCTAATTCCTATAGATGCGTGCAAGAGATACTCTTACAACATGAAATAATTAAAAGCTTCTAGAGAAGATTCTAGGACACATAAACATATAATGGATGTAATTGCTAGCCCTAAAATAGATTTAATGAGACAAAATAGTACTATGGGAGATTATCGGAATTTTTAAAAAGTAGTACGAGAGAGATAATTTTTTTAGGAGATGAAAGAGGGAGCTCCTAAAGAGGAGTCTAATAGACATAATCATTTTATGGGATGTAATAGGGTGCTCATAAAGATGTTTCCTAAAGACATAATTCTATAATGGGATGTTATAGGGAGCTCCTACTATGGAGTCTAAGAGACATAATCTAGTGTGGGATGTAATAGGTAGCTATTAAAGTGAAAATTCTATGAGATATAATCTTATAAGTAGATGTAATAAGGAGATAGAAAAGATGAGTTTAAGAGATAAAATATTATAATAGGATGTAATTGGGAGAAATTAGGTGTTTTAGATACATAATCATATAGTGAGATGTAATTAGGAACCCATGATGAAGAGTTCTAGGGAACTAATCCTGCAATTGGATATAATAAGGAGCACTTGAGGAGTAGTATGAGAGACATAATGATAAAATGGGATGTGATAAATGGCTCCTAAAGAGGATCCTAAGATGAAAAATGGTGATACAACTGTTGAAAGAGACAAGTTCAATCTATGTTATAGTTGTTTGACCCACTATCTTAGGTTTTGGTAAAGCAAGTTAGGCAAGAGATGAGCACTAACAATAAAGATTTCTCCCCTTTAAATCTTTTATTTTCCCCTTCCTTGTTCCTATTTCCTTTGAACTCAATGCATGGTGAAGGAGCTGAATTTTCTGGGAACAAAGATTGTGTTAAGAAGACTTGTCAATTCAGATTTTAACTATTTGATTAACAAAGCTGCTGCTAAACTGAATTTGTGGGGAAATAAGTTAAATGCCTCTTTTCTTTCCTTGATGATTTTTTGTATCTACTCACTCTCTTGTTCCTTTGAGAATTTTAAAAGAGGTAGATAAAATATGCAGAAATAAAAGAGATGGGAGTTTTGGTATTCATTATGTAGCTTGGAATGTAATATGCAAACCAAAAAGCAAAGGAGGTAGAGGGGTGCAGTCGGTGCTGGAGAGAATTGGTCCACTAAGGGCCAAATTGGCGCTCAACTTTAATTCAAATCCATCTTCTTTGCTGAACAAGACATTAATCACTAAATATGGGAATGATCTTTGGGATGGCGGAAATAGATGCAATTCCTCTTTAACTTGGAAAATTATTTTGAATGGAGCAAAATTCTTGCATCCTCTTATGAGATGAAAAATATGTAATGGTCAAAATGTGAATACCATGAATGATGTATGGATTATGGATAAATGCATAAGCAAATGGCCTACATTTACTTCAGTTTTAGATCAACATTGTTATAATATCTCAGCATTTATCCGAAATGGAGAATGGAATGTTGACAAGCTTAAACAATATTTTGGTTTGCAACTTGTAAACTTAATCAGCCATGTCCCAATCTATTCTACAATTGAAAGAGATTGTATCGAATTTATTATCAAATGTTCAGGAATGTCAGTTGCTGCATTAGCATTTGAGAAAACAATAGAAGATGACATGGAAGTCTTAAACTGGAGCTGGATTAAAAAACTAAAATTAAGGCCACAAATTGAATTATTTTGGTAGCGTCTTTGCATTAATGCTTTACCTTCTAAATGTTTTCTTCATTGTAGAGGGATTATTGAATATAATGGCTTCCCGAGGTTATGCCATGGTGTGGAAGATTCTGAGCACATAGCTTTGAAGTGTGAAATGATCAAAAACGTATGTGAGAAGTTGGAAAGCTGGAACTTTCGAGTGCCTGTTTCAAATTCTATGAAAGAATGTTTGAGCAATTTATTAAATCTCTCGGTACACAATCCTCTCATTGGGAATCTATATTGTTCATTGATATTTTGCTGTTGGAAAAGCATAAACAAAATTAGTCATGGTGGTAATGAAGATAGTTGCTCTTTCATTGCAGCTGATGCATTAAACTATGCAATTGGATCCTTTCGAAACAATCCAGTATGGAAAAACTGGGAAGCTAATCAGCATAATGTGCTGGGAAAGTCCTCTTGGCTTCCTCCTCCTCCTGGCTGGATTAAATGCAATGTTGATGCTTCTCTATCCAATAATAATTTAGCCAGAGTTGGAGGTGTATTCAGAGATGACAAGGGTAGATTCTTTGGAGCATTCGGTTTCAGCCTCACTCATTGAGATATTGCTCAAGTTGAAATACTTTATAATCTTTCTTTAAGAAATTATGTTCAAAGACTGGATGCTTGATGTTAAAGGCTTTATGATTGAAAAAGACAATCATAATGTTATACTTCTTTTTCAGATGGCTCTTCATAACAATTTTATTTCAGAAGAATATCTAAGATCGAAGGATTTAGATTTTCTTAAAGGTTTTAAGCAAGTTTTTTTTTTTTCATTTTCTAGAAGAGAATGTAATAAGTTAGCTGATGTTTTTGCTAACTTTGCTCTTCGTTCAGATTTTTTTTTGGCAAGATCTGAGTGATATTAGCATTCCTCCTTTTCTTCATTTGTTGAAGGAGGAATACATTTGTACTTAGTTGATTTAATAAGAATTGCTCATTGCATTTTCTCAAAAAAAAAAAAAAAAAAAACTCAATGCATGCTTCATTATCCATTGGATGGATTGTATTTTCTTAACATACTAGTATGATTAAGATATGCATACAAGAATACACCGTTATACACAAGTAATAATGAGTGAGTAAATAGTTACATCCCATAGAGACTATCAATGTCAATTATTTAAGTTAAGTTGATTATAAATTTATCAAAATAATTGAAATTGGTGAAGATTTGTGATAGTTTACCTCATTTTTATTTGGTCAGGTTTTATTCCTTACCACTCATCCTTAGTTTAGTTTAGACCCAACCTGTAGGGACTTTAGAGGGCAACCTAAAGACTTAGTTGGAGACTAAACCTAGACCATATGAAACTTCCTAGTGACACTTCTAAACCTTATACAAATTTTATTAAAAAAAATCTAAACCTAAAGCCCTTTACACACAAACTAGATACCATTACATTCATTAGCTATATTTGATCAAACTCATTCCCAAGATCTTAAAGTTGAACCAAATCATCTTATTGCCTCTCTTGAATATATATGACCCATTCATAGCCCTGCATACCCTAAAACCATTTAATTGAATTCACATTTCTTAAAATATCTAATAGGTCCTAAAACCATGAAATCATATTTTGACTTTCCCACTAGCATTGAGTTTAGCCATTACATTTTGAATGCTCTAAGAATTTATTTTATTCATCCTAACCAAGTCATGGTTAAAGCCAAATTTACCAAAACATCCCTAAACATATAATGTGATATTTTCAACATTAAGCTATGTACAAACATTGGATTCACAATCTAAACCCTTCATAAACTTCAATAAACCTAATTAAAACCATTTGAATAATTGGTTAGCCATGGTTGACCATGGTAGACCAAATTTACCACATATGAACCATTTGATCCATACACCTCACTCCCATGTTCAAACCCAGTTAAAGTCATCGGAGGCCCCTTAATATACCAAATCACTTCTTTGAATATGATAGAGCCCATTGGACCCATTGATAAGCCATAGTGAATCATGGTTGAAAAAGTCACCCATGTAACCCATATATAACACATACATCATGCCTTTTGAATTATACTCAAATCATGATAGCCCTTTTATCTAAACCCATACCAAACATCAATATACATCTTAAGCATTATATCTTAGCCAACCAACCCCATGGGCTGACCTAGGTCAACCATTGAGGTAGCCCAAAGGGGACCCAATGGGTAAAAAATAATTTTACTTCAATTCACCCAAGTTTAACTCTTCCATTTCACTCTACATACTTCATACAAATTTCCAAATCATGCCCCATAGCTTGCTAGTCACTTTGCTCCATCCCATTGAAAATTCAAAAAGTGAACCCAACCCAAAGAAACCCATCATGCTTGAAAATGACCTCCTTCTTCAGGTCTCTATCCCTAAACAATTTAGTTAACCTGGCAACATCCCTGAGCAATCATTGCAATCCCAATGGCCCATGACAGCTAGATCGATGGATTAATTTTTTTCAAAATAACAAACTATATAGAGGATTTCATTACATTACCTTGCTATTTGAAACTTCCTTGAACTTTTCCAGAGAAAACCAATCTTCCCCTTCAATTCCCTAGGCTTCCAGACCCCTCCAATTGCAAGTTTGAGTGAGCTCCGATGAAAAGGTGGTAATGCAAATCCAACTATCCTCCTCTAGCTTGTTTTAGGCCTCAACTTCTAAAGGACTCTTATTCCGTAGACTTAGGAAAACTCATAGGATTACGAAGCCCCATCGGTAGAACACACCTTTGAGGTATATCTCAAACTTGAGCTCAACATAATAGAGGTTCTGACCTTTGTTATAAAAATGTTCAATCCACTAGAATTTCATAGAAGGATTTGTTCTTTTTTTTTTTCATTAAGATCCTACTAGATTACTTTGAAGCTAATATATGCATTCAAAATCCTAGGTTAATTAATTTTACACAGATTAACTATAATCAAAGCTAGAGGTTGAAGAAGAAATCAGGTCCATCCATTTCCTATTTTTCTTTTACATCCCTGATTACGTCAAACAAGATGGCTTCAAACCTCCACATGATTTGGTGCTTTGTCTATTATTATACGATCTTAGATTGAATCGATGTTATTCAACCTGAGTTGTCCTTGGACCCACTACATATTCAAATAGTGAATTAGAGTGCACCGCATGGAAAGTGCATCCCGAGTCAGCTTCCAACGATGTAATTCATGTAGTTTTGGGATTTTAAATGCAAAAAATCTAATAACACTTCAAAAAATGATTTATCCCAATCCAATGGAGCAATTTTTGTGTATGACCCCCCTATGCATTCATGAAAAATAACACTATCCAATGATTACCTATTTGTGGAATGTAGTTTTGTAGATTCTACTTAATATAATTAATACAAAAATTTATGTTTATTTAATTATTGCACATCTTTAGCTCAATTAGGCCTAAAATTTATATAGGATGATCTATGTGATGTTATTAACTTCATAAAATTTTCCTAGATGTATTTGAGACATATTATGGCCTCCATGGGTTTTTGAAACTAAAAGTCATTATTTTAATTTAGAAATTTAAATTGTTATAACTCAAAATCCATCTAGGATTATGAATTATTTTTATTTTCTTGTTAGGTTTTTGTATTAAAATTAGATATCCATTTACTTCACTTTAATCCAAGCCCTTATATGTCCTAGGAAATTCACTTAGTTATTAGGGTTAGACATCTTAGGAAAAAATTAAAAATCATCTTCTCATTCAAATGCCTTAAAATTTTCACCTATAATTATAAGGTCTTCAGGGACTTTTGAATTTAATTTGGTGAATATTTGAATCCATTTTTTTACCCAATTACTAAACCCTAAAATAAACCCCACATAGAAACATAAAAAAAATCTTAACCACAACTTTCTGCTTGTGGCACTCTACTAAGGTTTTGCCCTAGCTGCCGTCGTTACCCTCCTCCGTTCCTTGGCATGTTCAATGCCTCATCACCTTGGGTTTTCTTCTCCTCATTCCTCATATTTTCATTTCTTTGGGTTTTCTTGGTTAATTGTTCCTCCTCTGACCAATTTGGCTCAGACAACCGCTAATCACCTGTCTGATTGTGGGTTATTTAATCGATTTTCATCTTCCCTTTAGTTTCACGAAGCATTATCTCTTCTTTGTCTAATTTTGTCAGCCTTAAACTCATAACACACCATGGCCTCCCACTGTTATGGATTTTGGAAGCTGAAATGTTGGCTCTTGCTCAACCCTTCGAGTTTGCATTGGTTGGTAAACTTTCAAATCGAAGACTTCCACTTGAAGTGATTCATAAGTCTTTATTTAACCATAAGCTAATCAGGATCTCAGGGCTACATATTTTTTATATTTCCTATTTTATTTTTTTGTAATCATGATTATTGGGTTGATAATTACATTATTTATTGTGATTGTATATAATGATTTTGGGTTATGTCAATATATATTGATATTTTTGTGATTCGTATCATATTTATATTTTTCATTATATTATCTGAATAAAGTTAATAAGCTCTGGTTGATGATTAAGAAGATACAAATTTAAAATTCTTTCCTAATTTTATTTTGGAGCATGATTAGGTTCAATAGATTATCTTGGTTCACCCTTCGGTCAAGTGGATCAATTATACAAATTTGGCAAACTAAGATTTAATTTAACTCAATTTATATATGGCAAACTTATCCAAAATACTTTTTTAATCAAATTGAACAATTAGATCAAATTGATTAAAATGGTCAAATCAATTCTATATCAATTCAATTGGGCTAGGTTTGGTCAATGGGCCTAGTGATGGGGTAACCTAAACAATTTGGAGTATGGTGAATCAATTCAAGTCAATGTGAATGTTTGATTGATGGAAAGTTGATCAAATCAACCAATAAGGTTTAATAAACTCAACTGGGTCAAATTAGATTAGATGAATCATTGAGCTAATCTGAGCTTCATAAAAGATCAATTAAGCTTAAGTGAACTATGGCTAATCAATTAAACAGAAGCCAAATGTTGAATTGGCTCAATTTGGTCAAAATGGTCAATTGGGGAAATTAGTCTAATGGTTCAATTTTGGTCAACTTAGGATTATGTCATATATGGTTAATCTAAGAAAATTAATTTAATTCCTTGGATTTAATCAAATTAGGAAATTTAAAGGTTTTTATCATATAAGATTAAATTGATTTGTTTGGGCTAAATTTTGTTCCATGGGTCGAAGCAAATTACACCAAGGGTGTGCTGGGCTCCATTAGGTCATAAATAACCTATAAAGACTATTAGGATGGGCCAAGTCATAGTTTCCAATTTCATAATCATGTTCAAATTAGCCTAATTAGATCATATTGGGATATGATAGGGTTTTAAGTGTCCAAACATTGTCCAAAGTATAATCACCTCATGTATAATTTGATGGTTTAAACCATATGAAAGAGATTTGTCTAGTTAAGTAGATCATTTTGTTATAAATCACCAATTTAGTTTGAGGTTTTGGGTCCTTTGGTCCATTTGACCATAGGTCAAAAGCGGGTTCCATAAGTCATGCTCGAAAAGATCTAGTGATCAATTACATTGCACATATATATAATTGATTCAATGGGAAAGAGATTGAGTTTTTATACTACCAAATGACTCTGTTATAACCAATTAAAATTAAGCTGGGATTCCACCTTAGGGCTAGCTAATGTCAAATGTTTCAATATGATAGAATTTGAAGTTTAAAATTAAATAATCCTCTTACGAGAATTTATAGCTAGCTCAAGTTAAGGACTTACTTAATATTTCTTATTAGATTAAACTATGATTAAATATACTATTAAACTAAGATGTTAAGATGAATTCATTTTTAAATGAGGTGTTGCTTAGATCATCTCTAAAAAACACTAGGATCAATTGAAGGGAACTAGCCAAATCAAGTTTGAATGACCTGGAGTAAGATGTCTTACTTAGTCCAGTTGAGGAGGTTACTTAGACTTGCTAGTCACAAGCATCAAATATTTATTTTATATATGTCAAAAATTGGTTGCTCTTATAAGAGACTATTCAATTATTTGGAATAGAGGGAGGAAGATATTATGTTAATTGAATTTGTAGGTATTGCAACATTATTCATAATATAATCAAAATTATTTATCAACACTTACTAACTTAGCACAAACATATTTTCCACTTTTACTTTTTATTCTTCTCATTGAGTTCATTTCACAGTTAAGATAAACTTGAAGTTTGAACTAGGTTTCATTATGTTTTGGATTATCAAAGCCTGTACAACAACCAATAATATTGGTTTATTATTTTCTTATAGTAATAATTAGTATTAGTTATTAATTGAAGAGAGTGTTGTATTGACTTTCTCTCTCCTCTCAATAGCATCACAATTTTTAGTGCGGTATATCTCTTTGCCATCATCATAGATTGTCATAAATATTTTTATCAAACATGTACAAAAGCTTGCTTTACCATTTAAAAAGTTTACATTTGAAGTATGTCTCCATAAATTTTGTTTAGGTTATTATCAAGACCATTGATCTAGTTATACACTCTATCTTCTTGTATAATAGAGTTATCTTCATGCATTTCAATTTCAAATCTCAATTGATTTGGTTGGTAAAAATTAATTATTCCTCATAGCCCTTACGTGTTATTAGAGTAGGCTTCAATAGACATATTGCTTGTTTGATTGACACTGCTTGCCTTTTAAGTTAATACACCTATGTGGCTTTAGGGCCATTAAAATATATTGTCATGATAGTGTCCCACATCACTTTTGCAGATGAAAAATGGATGTAGTTGTAATTTTTGAGTTTCAACATAATTGATCTATACTTTTTTTATTTCTTCTTTTTCTCTCTGTCTCTCTCTTACTCATTTTCATTTTTTATTCATATCTTAATCCTCTTCTAAATTTTCTTCTTCTCCCCCATAAATATGGTGATGAGTGTGGAAAGGGCTTGGGTTATGATAATGTGATCGATTATAAATCATTGAAAAAGAGGCTAAATGAAAGGGTATAATAGAAAGAAGAAAAAAAGGCATGCAAATAATATATTTCTAAAAACTATAATTTAATCCTCTTCTAAACTTAATCCTCTTCTAAACTTAATTAGCTTAAAAGTCTCAAAAAAAGGAGCATCACCCCACGATTCCACAACTAGATGTTCTTATATCATGTTCATTCTATGATGCTTGATTCACACATGCTGATGTATATTTAGAATCAGCATATGCGATTGTAGTTGACATTCTCGTGTGTGTCTCATAGTTTTCACAGCGGTTTTAACCTCCACAATTCTCATATGTTGTGGCGGTTATAACCGCCACAATTCTGGAAATCAGTTTATCTTCAAGATTTTAGTGGTGGTTATGACCGCTGTAAATCTGTAAGTTTGTAGTGGTTATAACCTCCGGGACAACTATCACTTCGTCAAATCTACTCGGCCAGTCCTTAAACCGCTGCAGATTATCATTGCAGTGCATTGCAATTACATCGGGGGTGCAACGACTTTAGAACTGCTGCGAAAAAATTAGTGATGATTATAATGTTGGTGGAATTTTGAAAATATGTTTCGAAAATATTGGTTTTCTTTGGGACTTAAAATTGAATTCTAAAATTGAATTGTCTCGTTAGAAAAAGTATATCACCTCGAGAGGTGAAAATAAAATTTCATAACGGTATTCAGATTTAGAATTATGAAATTCATCTTGAATATTATGACCGGATGCTAAAGAGAACTTCATATGGCACCGAAGGGTCAAAGTGAGGTTCAACTGAATATCCAGCTACAATATTCAAGAAGTGTGATCATTAGGTTCACATCCAAAGCCTTATCAAAGAAAGATGTATCTCCTTAAGGGAGAAAATATCATTCGATGATAATTCTTTGAATATGATAATAATGATCACTAGTATTTTAAGTTTTCCCCAAAGAAATCCAATTGAGTTTTGAAAAATCAATTTTTTAAAATCAGGTGCGTGTGTGGTTCTAAATCTCCTACGAGCGCAAGCCCTCGTAGTTAATTACATCATAGGAAAACGAGGTCTCCTATGAAAACTCTCGATTAAAATAATGGCAAAATTTTGTTAGAATTTCTAGGAGTGATATCAAAGTATGAATAGAATTATTGGAAAATCAAAAGGGAATGGATCAAAATTGAGCAGTTATTAACGGAGTCAAAGGATGAGAGGTAGGGGACACTTTGAGATTCCAGAACCATCCGGAAGTGTCCCAACTTAATCTAAGTGTTGGGCTTTATGTTTAAGGATTGAAATGAAGCTTTAATTAGAGTTAAGTATTTTATTAGAAATTTGGGACTATATTCCCGAAATTTGGGGTCTTATAATCAAAGATCTGCCCCGGATCCTAAATCTATTTTGGACACTGGACCACAGTCATCCGATCCTAACTAATGCAGTGCAAGGTCTGGACTTACCCCGGCCTGGATTGGGGAGCCAGCTAACCACCTAATCGATTTAAAATACATGAATCCGGTCTTTTTATGAAAGAATGGTAGGGACGTTGTAATTAAAGTTTTGGAGAGTTGGGGCCGACATCTAGAGATTTTCCTAATTGGCCCCTTTGACACATGTTGGGTGCAAAAATGCTAAACTGATGCAATTAAATTTTTGACTCTTTTAGTTTGTATCTAATGCAATGCATGCTAGTTAACAACTTCCAATCAAGTATGCTTGAAATTTTAAAAACAGGCTTATAAAATATTTTTTTTTAGAAGACTGGACTTCCCCAGGTCCGGCACCTCGTCCTCATAGGTCAGACTATCCGGACTCTACCCGCAGGCGGGGAAGGGTCTAAAGCAAGGAAAGAGTGATGCAAAAAAATATGTATGCGACCCCGGGGACGATCCCCGGCTAATTCCCTAGATTCGTTATCTTTCTATGTTGTTTAGACTCACTAAAATTTTAGACTTTTAAAATTATGAGTAGAAAAGTTTCACACCCTCACGAGCCTCACGTATCCAGGCGAAAACAAAAAGCGGCATGCAATCGCCAAAAAACTAGTAAAAACAAATAACCCTAAAGGCAATCAATTCGTCACATCAAATATAGATTAACTAATTAATAAATGTCCATAGGCAAAGTTGCCTTGCTTATTACAAACCAGAATATTACAGAAAGTAAAGTGGCCGGGCACCACTGACAACAACCCGGATTCTAAACCTAGTAACGACGCAAGTTATTTTGAGTGGGATACTCTCAATCTTCAAATCTTCAATTTCATTCTTCTTTGGACTCCTTTTCTTCAATCTTCTTGGAATCTTCGTAGTGGATTACCCAAATGGACAAGAGGGCACTTCCCTTAAGGGGAAGGCCACTCTTTCCTCTTTGGGTAAGGAAGAGGTATGATCCAAATTTGGATTTCCAAATGGAAAAGGAGTGTTCCCCAAAGGGGTATCCTTTCCTCTTTGGAATCCAAGCTTTGGATCTATGTATCCCAACTCAAAATGAACTTTCACAACACTTGACACTTACACAAATTACATTTATTTGAAATCAAAATCTAGACTCACCTGCAAGGTTATCCTAAGCAGTTAATATATAAAAAGCAGTTATTCCCAAGCAGTTATATATGAGCAGAAAAAAAAGTAAACACACTGGCCACGCTCTTTTTGTTTGGGGGCTTTAGCAGCTGAAGCACCTGTGCAAAGAGTTTATAATATTTATGCATTTTTTTGATTTGCCCCCTTTTTTATTGCCCTGCATGAGCGTGGCCACCTGCAGAAAACTGTGTCAACATCCAGATCGTACCTAATCTAAGGGTAATCTAGTCGCCAAACACATCAATCCATCCACAGAGTACAGAAAAAGTAAGCAGACATAGCAAAGCAATTTCATCCACAACATGCAGTGAAAACTACGAAAAATCCGGCACACAGCAGTAAAGTAAACACCGGCCTAACCTAGATCTAGAGTTGGTTGTCCTAGCACATCACCTAAAGTGTGTGTAAAAGGTCGTGTGGCTGGGGTAGATCCTAAAGTGGGTTATTAATTGAAGTTGTCTAAAGGTCTGGATTTGTTAAGGCTTAAAAGGGAATTTAAATTAAAATTTAAGTATTAATGAATTAAGAATTTTAATTAAACATGTTTTAAAAGTTAATTGATTACTACCTTTGTTTCACACCGAGGCCGTGAAGTTTATTTCACCTTCCTTGGGGCTAAGCTAATAGCCTCGTAGGCCTGGGTTACCCAGTAGCAATCGGGGTTGATTAAGTTACTTTAAGTTTGTTGGAATTAAAAGAGTGGATTAATATTAAAATGAATTAATTACTGATTTTTAAAGTTGATTAATTTAAGTTTGCCATTAATTGATTCGTGGCGTTGTGCCACCAGGCTTGAGGAACCAGCCTCCTTAGGACACTTAGCCCCGCAGCCCGGAGTAGTCCAGCCGATAAACCAAATTAATGTAATTGAATTAGAGACTTTTTTTAAAAAAAAAAATGTTAAATAATTAAAAAGTTAATCCATTTTAAGGTTTGACACCCTTTAGAATCCATTCGTGGCGTTGTGCCACCAGGCTCGAGGAACCAGCCTCCTTAGGACACTTAGCCCCGCAGCCCGGAGTAGTCCAGCCAATAAACTTCAACTTTAGGGTGGTTGTTGTGTTTTAAAGGATTTGTTAAGTGTTTTAAACATTAAGCCAATATTTTCTGAATTTTAGAATGATTATGAGTTTTATGAATTTTTGAATATTTTAATGATTTAATTAAGGGGTTAAAAGTTGAAATTTGATTACGACCAACTTCTGGAATGTTTGTATTTTATTAAAATACTAGACCTTACTACGATCAGTTAGAAGGTAAGTACGTTAAAATCGGATTTTTCTACATTTTATTACAAAGGTTTGAAGTTTTGAACTAGTTTTGACTTAAAGTTGACCGATTTGTTGACTGTTTGAAATATTACAGATTTCTGGAGTTTAACATTTTAATAAATACTAGACATCAATATGAGTTGAATGCAAGTGAGTTTGTTCAATTTGGATTTTTCTTGAATTAGTTATGAATTATTGAAGTTTTGAGTATTTTAATGAATTTTGAAAATTGTTTAATTAAAGGCTTTTTATGGTTTTGCTTCAAATAAGTTCCCAACTTCTTGAAAATACCTCCAAAAGTCAAGGATGACCTAAGGAGGGATCCCCAAGTGTTTGGGAAATTTATGGGATTTTTAATTATTATTAATTAATTATCTTAATTACATATTGGTTTTCACTTAAAATTAAATTAGGGTTTAAATTGCTGTCAAATCAAAGGGCTTTTAATTATCACAGATTAAGGACTGAATTCTGGTCAGTTTGAGGGTTTACATGTAATTTTTGGATTTAAATTGGATTTATTACATTTTTTAGAAGTTTTAAAGGCTTAATTAAGGGTTTAAGACTTAGAAAACTAATTAGGGGACCTAATGACCTCAAAAATTAGTGAAAATTTCTCTAGGGGCTGAGGATGTCACTAAGTTCAAATGTTCAAAGCTTCAACTAAAGAGGAGGTGAATCCTAATTATTGAAATTTTTCTAAGTTTTCTATACATGAGTCCTTAATTATTGTCCTTAAATATGTCACTAGTTTTGATGGACTTGAATCAATGTTTGAACTAACCCTCATACTCAATACATAAGGCATGCATGAATCACATAAACACATTCAACACCTAAATCTAGGAGAGCCTTAGACTAAGTGGTGTGTGCACCTTAAACATGCAATTAACTAATTAACATAATTAAGACAAAATTAGTGAATAATCAAGGAATGATTATTCACTAATCATCCCCTTCATTTCTATTCCAACATGCTTAATCAACATTTAAGATCTCAAATGACTCTTAAACACTTAAGGATTTACATGTATATATATAAAATTTCAAAATATATATTAAAATACATAAATATATAAATGAATTTATATATATAAATAGAAATATATATATTATAAAATGATTAAATATATTATCAAAATACATGTTAATGGGTTGAAGGATCCACTGATCTCCATAGAAGTTTGGAAATAATAAAATATATTTCTTGTATTTTTTTAAATACTTAATATTTAATTAAATATAAAGAAAGGATCAAAATACTCCAATAATTCAAAATACCTTCAAAACCTATTCAAATAATACTGAAAATTTTTCTGGAGACCAGCCATGCATTCAACAACATGCATGCCAAATTTCAGATAAAAATAATTTATATATAATTAATTAAAAATGAAATACATGTTTCTGTATTTCTTAAATTACCAGTAAAATAATAGTCAAAATAAACTGATTTTATTTTTAAAATAAACTAGATGAAATTCTGAAAAGTTTGATATATTATACTTAATTTTTGGTTATATATTTGATTTACTATGATTTATTTAAGTTTCAGCAATTAAAACTAATTAAAACTCATTATTTTTTAATTAAATGGCGGCGGTCAGACACGCGGCGCGCTAGGATTGGCGGGAACGAAACCGCGCGGCGGCGGGGACACGCGTCGGCCGCTGGCCGTTTCACGCGGTTTTCACTTAACCACGTCAGCGGCGCGTGACAGCCGTTGGATTAACCGCGGGTTCGATCCAACGGCTGAGATCAGATCCCGCGGTCTGATCTCACCAGGAGAGGATCAGACGGCGGAGATTCGATCCCGCTATTCCGAATAGACGACCTAGATCTCGCCGGACGACTGATCGAACGAGAGATCGAATGCGCGGTCGGATCAAACCGCGGAAAGGCTCGATCTGGACCGTTGATCGAACGATCAACGGTCCAGAAAACGTACACTCGCCGGAGACCGTGAGTGACGCCCTAGAAAACATATTTCGCTTCGTTCTCTCGATCGGATCAATAATTTCACTTAAAATTTTAAACATAGATTAAGGACATGAACAGAAATCGTGGGGAATAGTTTGTTTTAGCTAAAACCCTAAAAGCGTAAAGCTATTTAGACCTAACTAATGTGACCTAGATCTAGGGTTTTAGGGAGTTATACCGTTAGATCTTCGAAATTTCTGGATGGTTGAGCTTGTAGATTGTCCAAGTGAAGATTCCCAGCGAAAATCCAAGCTCGAACGCGTCTGGATCGGCTGCTATGGGCTTGAGACGGTCTAGGTGGTGGTTTCGCCGGAGAACTCGCCGCCGGTGACGTGCAACCACCTGGGTTTTGTAGTGGGAAGGTAGAGGAGGCCCTGGAGATTCAAAACGAACTAAGAGTTCGATCTGGGAGGCTAGGGTTAGTGAGAGAGGCTGCTTTGATCAATAATCCTCAAAAGTTGCCTTTCTCCCTATTCAAACGAGCTGGGCTAGATTGGATGGCTAGGATCGATGCAGGGGCTCTCCAGATGATGCCACCTGTCCCTGGGAAAGCTGGAAGGCTGCGGAAAGGGCTGGACAAGCCAAGCTCCTATTGGGTGGACTTGGGATGAGTGGAGGAGACATTGCCATTTAAGGCTAAACCAGACCCTGAGCCTGGTTAGGAGAGCTCCAAGTGAGCTTTTGGACATTAAGGGGTCGGCCTAAAGCAGCTTAAATCAAGGGAAAGGGGCTTAGCATGTGATAAAGCCTTCTAGAAGAGGTTTAAGCTTGGGTTTGACCAGGTTGACCAGTCAACTGGTCAATGGGGCTGAGGTGGCATCCAAGCAGGTCATGGAGTCTTTCCAAGTGGCTGGATGGGTGTGGCTTGAGCTAAGTAAGGCTTGATAGGTTGGTTTGACCTATAGGCATGGTTCTCTAAGCCTTAGGTTGACTGGTTTGACCAGTCAACACAGTCAATGGTTAGTGAGGTGGCACTTAGGTAGTCCTCATGCACTAGTCAATTAAGCTAAAGGGGGATTAAGGCTTGGAATGGAGCTTAAGGGTTTAAGCCATTCCAAATGGGTTTCATTGAGTTGACTAAGTCAAACTCAATGTGGTTTGACTCCAAATAGGTTTAGGAATATTCAAGGTATTGAATGGAATGATTTCAAGGGTTTGAAGATGTTGATATAGTTAAATTAGTCAAAATGGTTCATTTGAGCTCTTAAGGGTTCATTGGGTCAAACCATGTTGACTAGGTCAACCAAGTTGACCCAATGGGTGAGTTTGGGCTGGATAAATTCAGGATGATGTTTGGAAGCCATTGGAGGTGGTCTCCAAGTCTAGAGAGGTCAATTGGGTCAAAACCCCTATTTGAACCCTTAAGGGTCTTCTTGGGTCAACCCTGTTGACTTGGTCAACCAGATTGACCTAGGAGCTGGGATTGGATTCAACAGGTTTAAAATGATATTTGAAACTTGCTGCAAGTGATTGCATTCAATTTGGAGTTCATTTGGTTTAAAAAGCATGTTTGAGCCCCACAGGGGTATTTTGGTCACTTTGGGCTCATGACCACTAGGGGCTAAAATGAGTCCAGAAAGTTTCAGTTTACTGCTCAACATATCAAGATTAATGGTCTGGAATTGATTAGAAGCTTTGGTGAAAGTTCTAAGGTCAAAATCTTCAAGGCCAAAGGTCCAGTGGCATAGGCTGTAAATATTTGAAGGTTTTACAGCCTATGGATTTAGATTTAGATTCTGGGGCTAGAGACCTTAGAATGGGCTCAAATTTGAGGGGTAACCTCTAGAGACATGTCTTATCACTTTGCAAGTGGTAGACTTTGAATCAGAGGTCATTTGACTAGGTTTCAAAGTATTTGAAAATTCAATGAAAAAGGCCTTTAGGACAGGGCCTTAAGATTTAGGATTTGGGTTTGGATTTCTGGATTTGGAATGGATTTTAAGTTTGAATGATTAATATTGAAGTATCCAAATCATTAACAATCATGTGGTGATTGTTAATGAATGGAAAGGGTCAAAGCTAGATCAAGGGTAGGCTCAAAGTCAAAGTTGAAGTTTGAATTGTCAAGTAAATTGGATCAAAGTTTGGATGTGTTTGAAGCTTGAATTAATTTGGATTTGAATTGAATGAAGTTTGAGATTTGAATTGATTAAGGGTAGGGATTAATTTGAAGTTGGAGTTGATCAAAGGTATGGATTGATTTGAGGTTGGAGTTGATCAAAGGTGGGGATTGATTTGAGTCTGGATTGGTCCTAAGATCTAGAGGGGTTCTAGGATCTAGGATCTAGGATCTAGAGGGGTTCTAGAATTTGAGATATAAGAGAATCCTAAGCTCTGGAGTAGGCCCTAAGGTCTAGCTCTAGGAAAGGATCTTAAGGTCTAGAGTGGATCCTAAGGTCTGGCTCTAGGAAAGGATCTTAAGGTCTAGAGTGGATCCTAGGATCTAGAATTAATCTGGAGTTTGGAAGGGTCTTAGTGACCTCAAACCAAAAATGAGGTCAACAAATGGACCCCCAATGTGTGTGGTTGAAGGAATTTCTGCTGCACACATTGGCGTTGACCGAAATAGAAGTAGAATCTTAAGGATGGAAGGGAGGTGATCTCCCAACGTCAAGTCTGTAGGATGCTAATGGAAGGCTTACACCTATTAGACAGGAGAACTGGAGAAACCAAGGTAGGGAATACCTAGCCTTGGGTCTAAGGAAGGGCATCACCCAACCTTAGGCCTACAGGATGCTGATAGAAGACTTACTCCAAATAGGCAGATTAACTGGAAACCAAAGTAGGGAATACCTAGCTTTGGGTCTAAGGAAGGGCATCACCCAACCTTAGGTCTACAGGATGCTGATAGAAGACTTACTCCTAGTAGACAGATCAACTGGAAACCAAGGTAGGGAATACCTAGCCTTGGGTCTAAGGAAGGGCATCACCCAACCTTAGGCCTATAGGATGCTGATAGAAGACTTACTCCTAATAGGCAAAATTAACTGGAAACCAAAGTAGGGAATACCTAGCTTTGGGTCTAAGGAAGGGCATCACCCAACCTTAGGTCTACAGGATGCTGATAGAAGACTTACTCCTAGTAGACAGATCAACTGGAAACCAAGGTAGGGAATACCTAACCTTGGGTCTAAGGAAGGGCATCACCCAACCTTAGGCCTATAGGATGCTGATAGAAGACTTACTCCTAATAGGCAAAATTAACTGGAAACCAAAGTAGGGAATACCTAGCTTTGGGTCTAAGGAAGGGCATCACCCAACCTTAGGTCTACAGGATGCTGATAGAAGACTTACTCCTAGTAGACAGATCAACTGGAAACCAAGGTAGGGAATACCTAACCTTGGGTCTAAGGAAGGGCATCACCCAACCTTAGGCCTATAGGATGCTGATAGAAGACTTACTCCTAATAGGCAAAATTAACTGGAAACCAAAGTAGGGAATACCTAGCTTTGGGTCTAAGGAAGGGCATCACCCAACCTTAGGTCTACAGGATGCTGATAGAAGACTTACTCCTAGTAGACAGATCAACTGGAAACCAAGGTAGGGAATACCTAACCTTGGGTCTAAGGAAGGGCATCACCCAACCTTAGGCCTATAGGATGCTGATAGAAGACTTACTCCTAATAGGCAAAATTAACTGGAAACCAAAGTAGGGAATACCTAGCTTTGGGTCTAAGGAAGGGCATCACCCAACCTTAGGTCTACAGGATGCTGATAGAAGACTTACTCCTAGTAGACAGATCAACTGGAAACCAAGGTAGGGAATACCTAACCTTGGGTCTAAGGAAGGGCATCACCCAACCTTAGGCCTATAGGATGCTGATAGAAGACTTACTCCTAATAGGCAAAATTAACTGGCAAACCAGGGTGGTGCCACGAAGGGCGTACTCCACCACTAGCGAATGGTCATGTGGGGAGGAAACTTGCTCCACACAGAGGACCTCAACTGGCAAACTAGGATGGTGCCACAAAGGGCGTACTCCATCACTAGCGAATGGGAATCAGGATGGTGCCACGAAGGGCGTACTCCACCACTAATCCCCGGGTGAAATGCCAGGGTGGTGCCACAGAGGGCGTATCCCACCACTAGCAGGTCTAATCCTAAGGGAAGGAAAGACCTAACCTTAAGGAAAAGACGAAGAGCGTTAAAAAAAAACTTAAAAAAAAGGTAGAATTAAGTTGTAAATCAAGAAGAGGAAGTCTTATTAATTGATAAAATGAGCTACATCAAGCATAGTATTTCTTAAGGAAACGCCCATTAACAGGTAGCATTGGGTGGTTCCCTTTACAATCTACTAACTGATACGAGCCTCCTTCGTAGACAGTCTCTATAACGAAGGGTCCTTCCCATGTAGGTTCAAATTTGCCTCCCAACTTCCGATGGGCCAAGATAGGCCTCCGAAGGACCAATACCAAGTCTCCCGCTTGGAAGGTCCTAGGTCGCACTAACTTATCGTGAGCTTGAACCATACGGGATTTATACAACTCTAAACTTTGTTGAGCTTGGAGACGTCGCTCTTCAAGGCCTTCGAGTTCTTCCAATCGTAGTTTTGCATTTTGTTCATTGGTAATTTGATTCTGAACTGCAATCCTAAGCGAAGGGATTTGTATTTCCAAGGGCAGAACAGCCTCAGATCCATACACTAGTGCAAACGGGGTGGATTGGGTCGGGGTTCTATAAGTGGTACGATAAGCCCACAAAGCTTCCACCAACCGCTCATCCCACTGTCGTTTGTTATCATCAAGGGTCTTTTTGACAATTTGCACCAAGGTTTTGTTGAAGGCCTCGGCCAATCCATTCGCCCGAGGGTAATAGATCGTCGAATATCTCCAATCAATATTATGGCGCCTTACAAAACTATTGATTTTTGTAGACTTGAATGCGGACCCGTTATCGGATATGATTCTGCGGGGTACGCCGAATCGATATACAATATGGTCACGAAAGAATTTTAAGACATGGTGTGATGTTACGTTTCGTAGGGGAATCGCTTCCGCCCACTTTGAAAAGTAATCAGTTGCTGCTAATATGAAACGATGACCTCTCGCGGAGGGAGGGTCAATCGGCCCAATGATATCCGTGCCCCAACTCTCGAAGGGCCACGAGGCTATCGTAGGGTGTAACACATTAGGCGGCTGATGTAAAACCACACCATGGACCTGACATTGATGACAGTGCTTTGCAGTATTCATGCAATCGTCAATCATTGTAGGCCAGTAGTATCCAAGTCTCTTAATCTTTAATTTCATTTTTGGACCCGATTGATGAGCACCGCACAGTCCTGAATGAACTTCATTAACAATTTTCTGGGCTTCTCGCTTGTTCAAACAGCGCAGCCACATGTGATCGAAAGACCGACGGTACAACCGATCGTTAACTAGTGCATATGATAGGGCACGTTTCCTAATCTGGTTGGAAAGTGATTTATCCTGGGGAAGCTTCCCTTCTTTAAGGTAATCGACTAAGGGTCGTCTCCAATCGCCTTCTTCGTCAGTTGTCGAAGAGGCAGAAAGGATCTGAAGGGGAGTCTTATTAATGTATTCCAAATCTATAAGAGAAAGAGTCTTACGACCCTGTATCTCTATAGGGATGGAATCCTCCTCGGGACACGCAAATTCCTTTGCAAGTTTTGCTAAGGCATCTGCCGCAGAATTGCTTCCACGGGGAACCCTATACAAAGTGGCAATGGGGATTTGTTCCAACAAGTGAAGCGTGTACTGGTGATATTTTAGGAGATTCGGATTCAAGACTTTATAAGTTCCGGCGACTTGGTTAATAACTAGTTGGGAATCTCCAAAGATCTTAATCTCTTTAATCTCCATTAGAATTGCAAGTTCCAAACCAGTTATCAGAGCTTCGTATTCAGCTTCGTTGTTTGTGCAAGGCTCCGATAAGTGGTAGGAAAAATGCATCATTCCTTTTTCTGGTGTAATAAAAATTAGACCGACTCCAGCCTTTCCAGGAATTACAGATTGTTGGGTCGCAATCCTACAAGAGGATGCTGCCCCATCAAAATATAATTCCCAGATGGCCTCGCTAGATTCCCCCAAACTCATGATTTGTTCGTCGGGTAAGTCATCATTCAGAGGAGAATCTGCTGGCAGCGGGTGTGCTGCCAGAAAGTCGGCAACAGCCTGTCCTTTCACAGCACGGAGAGGAGTGAAAGTAATCTCAAATTGCAACAATATCATAGACCAACGGGCTAAACGTCCTGACAACGTAGGTCGGGTCATAAGATATTGCAAAGGATTAACTCTTGAAATCAGACTGATTGAGTGGGAGAGCATGTAATGCCTCAGTTTCTGAGCTGCGAAAACTAAAGCAAGACAATGCTTCTCAATTGACGGGTATCGAATTTCAGTAGGAAGGAGTCTTCGACTAAGGTAGTAGAGAGCGTTCTCTTTTCCTTCGTCGTTAACTTGAGCTAACAGGGCACCTAAAGACTCATCTAGAGCTGCGGTGTAGAGGATTAATGGCTTTCCCGGAATCGGAGCTGCCAAGACTGGCGGGTTAGAAAGGTATTGTTTGATATCGTCAAAAGCATTCTGACACTTCTCGCCCCATACGAATTTAGTATCCTTTTTCGCAAGGACAGAGAAGGGTTGACATCTCCCGGAAAGATTAGAAATAAACCTCCTTATATATGCCAATCTACCTTGTAGAGACCTTAACTGAGTAAGGCTCTTAGGGGATGGCATATCTAAGATGGCTTCAATTTTAGCAGGATCTATCTCAATTCCGCGGTGCCTTACTACGAATCCTAAGAATTTTCCCGAAGCGACGCCGAAGGCGCACTTCAAGGGGTTCATTTTCAAATCGTAGCGACGCAACCGTTCGAAAACAACTCTTAAGTCATACAGGTGAGCCTCTTTAACCTTGCTCTTGACAACTAAATCATCAATATAACATTCAACTTGATTATGAATTAAGTCGTCAAAGATACGGGTCATGGCCCGTTGGTAGGTTGCTCCGGCATTCTTTAGGCCGAATGGCATTACCTTATAACAAAAGATTCCAATAGGGGTTCTGAACGCCGTATTTCTCTCATCTTCAGGGGCCATCTTGATTTGGTTATAACCCGACGAGCCATCCATGAATGAGAAAATAGCATGTGAGGAGGCAATGTCCACCATGAGTTCTGGTATTGGTAGGGGGAACTCATCCTTAGGGCATGCCTTATTCAGATCCCTATAGTCGACACAAATTCGAATCTGACCATTTTTCTTTCGAACTGGCACGACGCTGGCCACCCAAGAGGGGTATTGTTCCTCTCGAATGAATCCGGCTTCTGCCAATTTCTTAACTTCAGAAACGACTTGTTGCTCAATCTCTAAGCGCATGCGTCGAGGAGCTTGTTTAACAGGGATGGCATCATGCCGAACCCCAAGTTTGTGGACTGCTACCTCAGCAGGCAAACCTGGCATTTCGTCATATGTCCAGGCAAAGCAATCTCTGAACTCGAATAACAACTGGATTAAGTCTTGAGTTTCACTCTCGCTCAACAAAGTACTTATGAAAATCGGACGGGGGTCATCATCGTTTCCCAGGTTAATTTCTCTCAACTCATCGACTGTCGACTTAATTTCCTCTTCAAATTCAGGGGGTGCATCCCGAACTTGAAGATCATCGGGATCGTCTAAAGTCTCCAAACAGAGTCCATCCAAAGGACAAGGAGGATCTGTAGGGACATTTGGAGAATCGAGATGGTAAGTTATCATTAGGCAATACTCATCATCATCGAATGAACTAACTGTTCCAAAGCCAATACCACTCATTGGATTTTTACTTATTTTTGTTCGCCAAATATTCTCGTGGTATCTAGCTTGACCCTTAGTCCATCGGTATGGTACAGAACCTTTAGAAAAAGTATTTTTTACACAAACAGGGAAGTAGCCGAAAGGTAATTCCATTAATTCATTAAAATCTGCCTCCTCAAGGGTTACATCACCTTCGTCCCTTGCGGAGGAGGAGCCAGGAAAGAATTTCTGGACTTTCTTAACTTCACCATCCAAGTTGGGGGCCACTTTGACTTCCAACCCTACAACCCTGCCTGCCGACAGTGGGGTCAGAGAAAGGGCCTCAATCCTTCTAGTGAGCTTTTCATACATTGTTAATTCGGGCTCGTCACTTTTAACTTTTGAAATATCTACCTCAGGGTCACTGTCCTGGTCTAAGGTGAGATCAAATTTTGGAGGAGTATTTATGTTTTGACAATCGAGAGAGAGGGCAGCACCTTGACTTTCTAGCTCACTATCGGAATCTGATTCCAAATCAATGTATACGGGTGCTGCTCTCCTGTCTAATGAAGCACGGCCTCGACCTCGTGCCCTTAAAGCCATCCTCCCACCTCTTTGAGGTAATGTGTTTGGAGGTCTAAGGACAACAATATCAGAGTCGTCTTCACTACTCGATTGAATCATTTCTTGATTGATATTCTTATCTTTTTCTTTCTTTTGGTTGAATTTTTGTTCAACCATTTTCTCCTCAAATTTGATCTCTAATTTAGAACGGGACGAAGACCCTTTTGGTACAAAATATGCAGCATCTTCGTAGATCCCAATTTCTTGAATTGAGAATGGTTGCAAATCACCCTTAATCACATGTTCAATGCCATCTCGTTGATACTTAATGCATTGGTGCAGGGTAGACGGAACCATTCTATATTCGTGAATCCAAGGTCTACCTAGAAGTGCGTTAAAGGACGTAGTCGAATCAATTATATGAAATTTAGCTTCAGTTTTTAAACCTCCTATTTCCAGGAGTAGAGTGATCGAACCTAAAGCTCTCTCGCCCTTCTCGTTGAACCCACGAAGCACCAACCTGTCGGTTGAAAGCTTGCTAGTATCAACTCTGAGATAAGCAAGGGTCTTTATGTTCATCACGTTGACCGATGCACCCGGATCAACAAGGACTCTTGATAACTTGAAATTTCCCACATTTACAGTAATGTAGAGGGGACGATTGTGGTCAGCAGTTC
Source organism: Dendrobium nobile (assembly GCA_022539455.1). NCBI lineage: Eukaryota > Viridiplantae > Streptophyta > Magnoliopsida > Asparagales > Orchidaceae > Dendrobium > Dendrobium nobile. The sequence continues at coordinate 62,424,022 of CM039723.1, read as the reverse complement.
TCAAGAGTAAATCTTCATCTGAAAAGGTAACCCCAGGGACCTCTTTGAAGTAGAGAGCCTCACCTTCTGAAGTTGCAGCCAACTGTGTTAAGCAAATCTCGGGATCGAGAAGTGCTTTAATTAGAGACTCCCTCATTTCTTTGGAAAGAAGGAGGGCGTCATAAATACTTAATTTTGCTGGCAACTTCCTAAGGTGGGCTAGAACATTATAATCAACCTTAGGAACGACAGACTCGAAACCCGGAGGAATTAGAGGGAATTCTGGTTGTTGAGGGGAATCCGGACTTAGATTTTCGAATGAAGGTTGTTTGCCTTTATCCTGAGGGGGCAACCTAGGGGGTAAGACTTTACCGCCACGGAGTTGCACCTGCTCGACATTTTCGGGCGGGCAAACTAGAGCAGTGTCTACACACACCATAGGTGTTGGATCATCATTTTCTGAAAGCGAGTCAGAATCTGAAAGTTCTATCAAGATAGGATTTCCTTGAAAATTAATTTGAGGGAAATCACTTTCTGATAAAGCTTCACATTCGACCTCTTCTTGAATAGTCGATTCGGGGAGGTTGGTTTGACTAACCTCAATATTTGGTTCATTAGAAGTTTGATTTGAAACAGGAGAGTCATCAATTTGCATTTGAGATTCATGGTTAATCATCAAGACAGAAGTAGAAGGATGTTTTTTATTCATCTTTTGACCCTTCGCCTTTGATGGGGCAAAGTAAAAGTCAGATAACAAAAGAGGGGAAAGGGTTTTAACACCACCATCCGCCATTCTAATACATCTCTCATCTACACACTTCCTCTCTACAAAATCAAATTTTTCTTCTTTTACATTTTTCTCAGTAGTTCCTAAGACTACTGGAGAGGAAAGTGGTTCAACATCCTTCTGCGAAGCATCCAGGTCAACCTTCCACACCGGGGCCTGGGCTATCGTAGTCAGCTGTTGAGAAAGATGAAAAGACTTGTTAATCGACTTTTTAAGTGCCCGGGACAGAGCAATGTCCCAACCATCTTCAACAAAACAAGAAGAATTAAGAGGATTACCTGAAATGGTCTTAATTGAAGCCTTTTCTGGATCGACCAAGTATTCTTTAGGTATTATGATGTTACCTTGGGTGTAGTTCCTCTCAAGCCAATCTTTGAACACAACGCAGTCCTCAAGAGGATGACTAAGCATCCTGTGGTACGGGCAATACTTGGGATCATCTTTCTTACTCTCATCCTCAGGCCTCCTAGCCTCTGGCAACTGAAAATCTGGTTTCTTTAACAGACTTCTGAAGATCTTCTTAACTGACTCCCTTTTAAATGGATAAGGCTTTGCCAATCTCTCTCTAAAAGGGATGAAGGAGGGATCTTTAGTATGTTGAGGAACTATCTGAAAGGGCTGCTTCTGAGGCGGCTGTGGTGGAAGTGGAGTGCTAGGCTGACTAACCACTGGCCTCTTTCCTTTATCTACTGCTGAGACCACAGCTTTCTTTTCAAATGTCTTCACCAGTTTTGGACCCTTCCTTTCTTCAGACTGCTCTCGTAAGAATGGCATCCTAGGAGCCTCTTCCTGCAAATTGCTAGCCTTATTAAGAAGTTTCTCAAAAGTTTTAATAGTGAAACCCTTCAGGAGAAAAGCAACAGGACCGTGGATATTCTTCAACAGAATCTCCACAGCATGTTGTTCTTGCAACTGGGGTTCACACTTCATCGAGAGGTTTCGCCACCTCAAGATGTACTCAACTAGAGACTCTCCCGGCTTTTGCTTTTCAACCACGAGATCGCCCACGGTGGTGCGTTGTTGCGCTCCAGAAAATCTCTTAAGAAAGAGGTTTTCTAGGTCGCTAAAGGTTCTTACTGAACCGTTGGGCAGATCGGCGTACCATTCAAAAGCAATGCCGGATAGACTACTTACAAATTGGCGAAATAGTAGAGCATCTGACCCTCCTGCGTTGCAACAGCTTGCTCGGAAGTGGGCCAGATGCTGTCTCGGGTTTTCGATTCCAGTGAAAACTTTAAAAGTTGGTGGCACAAAGCCCTTTGGGTAAGGAACTAAGTCATATTCCTCGGGGTAGGGTCTACCCTTTGAAATAGACACAGTTCCTTGAGCATGGGCTAAGGCCTCCCTTACCTGGTCCTCAATTAATTGCTTGATATCCTTCTGAGGTGGGATTGAAGGGATGGAGGAGACTGCAGGGTGAACTGGAGGTGTCTCTACTGGACAAGGGAGAGTCACAGGTGGTGACTCGAGAGGTCTGGAATTAAGTTCTGCCCTTTTGGCCCTTTCTGTGAGCTCTCGAGCTGACTGGTGGATCTTAAAAGACTCTTGTTGTGATTTGTCCAACTTCTCTTGCATTTCTCTAACTTGTGACATCATGCTAGCGAGCTGAGTCTCCAAGTTTTTTATATGTTCTTCATCTCTATCTTTCACAGACTCATCTGACTCTGACTCAACAGCATGCGGATCATCATCCTTGACAAATCGGCGTTTGCTGGGCTCAGCTTCTTTATTAGACCCTCTAGTTTCAACCACATGAATGCCCCCAACATAATCATCTTCATCTCCGAGGAGATCATCCATATCAGGGTCGAAAGAAGCCGTTCCTTCTTTGTTCAACAAGATGTTTCTTATTTCTTGGACTACCTCCTCGACCGGTCTATCCCCAATTGATTTAGGGTCAAGGGGTAAGTATCCTTTATACTCAGCCATATCAAACAACTCTTCAGAATCCATAAGGGCGATGATTTCTGTAAGCTTTGGATTAGGATCTGGTTGAGACTTTGTATCCGGTTCATCTTCCATTTCTAAATCCTGGTCAATTCTCTCCTCTTCGACTATCCCAGAGCTGGTAGTCAGAAGAGTGGCATCCTCTACAGGGAGAGGGACATATTCCTCAGGAGAAGTAGGAGCTTGTAAGGTGATAGTTCCCACATCTGGTAAGGTAAGGTCCTCAGACACCTGACTAAGGGGCCTAGGAATGACACTCGGACTTTGGGGATCATCAACTGGGGTAACAGGAATGGTAACTATTGGATCCGGGGTCAGACTGGCTGTGGTAGGGCTGTCAACTGTAACAACTGGAGTACTAGCCTGAACATCCATCAATTCAACTGTACTCGGAGTAGGGTCGACTGGAACTCGTTGGAGCTGCAGAATGAACTTAGAAGTTCTAGGAGGTGGTGGTAGATTCTCCAATTTAGTTCTTTTTGGCACATATCTCCTTTCAGGAGATTTAGGTCTTTTTCCTTTAAGGTCCACAGACTTTTGAACTTCAACCCCCTTTGGTTTGACAATCACAGAGGCCAATCTTACAGGTTTATGTGGGGGTACCGGGGGTCTACCAGTAGAGTGGCGGCCTCTCTCGGACCCAGTCAACACAATACCCTCTGTTTGAGAGGACAGAGGGCGTGGCACCCAGTGATATCCATCAACCAGTACCGAAGTAGCGGGCTGTCTAGCATACTTCTTATTCTTCCTAACGAATTGAGGGGTTAAATTCTTTGCTTCAGATACTTCTTCCTTCAGCACTTCTTTCTGGAAGCGATGTGAGATCACTCCCTTTAACTGTTTCACATATTCCTCTTTAGTCTGCCCAGTCTGTGCGGCGCAGGTATGAATTATATTTCTCAAAGTTCTTGTTTTTTGGAGATGTTTTTCTTTCTGAGTCTTCTTGGTCGAGTAGTCGACCGGGCATGGTGGGGAACGAGCTATCCTAGCTATCCTCTCCTCCCCTTGAGCTGAAGCCAGGGGGTAAAAGCGACTTCCCTTCAGGAGGGGAGAGGAAGCAGGAATAGGTAGCTCCTCAACAGCCTCAGGTTCTACTTGAGCCAAGGTCTTAAAGGGTAGAACTCTCTTAGCCTTAGAGATTTTCTTTCTAAGTCTCCTCAAGTAATTCTTCTTCTGATTCTTCGTGGTGAATCTAAGTCCAGAACTAGACCCTTCTTCAAAAACAGACTTAATTTCAGTGGAAGGCTCAACAACTGGTTCAGGTTGTTTCTGATCATCACTGACTACTGGCAAGGTGGGTGCAGATCCCACAATTAACTCAACTACTGGGGGAGTTTCCTTACTGGCATCTAGGCTCACAATCTGGTGTCCATCCATAGAGAGCTCAAGAGTACTAAATCCCATTCCAAAAATAACAGTGCTCCCTTGGTCATTAACAGTCGAATACAACTCTCGGTCAAAGGAGAAAATCAGTTGGCCAGCCATTTGAAATTTTCTGAAAGTTAAAGAAGATGATTAAAATTAGATCTTTTGAAAAGAGTAGTAAAAAGCATTTTATTATTATTTTTTTTGAAAGTATGACATATATTGGCCCACGAGGAAATCGTATGGGGTAACATATGTCGACTTGGAGTTTAAGAAGATTTTTGAGGAAATTTTGAGAATTTGAAATGGGTTTTCTTACAAGTTCGAAAACACAACGGACAGAGTTTCCCCTTGCCCGAAGGCTTATGGAATTGTGAGAAAGCCCAAGTAAAAAGAATAGTTCAACCCTCCCCACACTTAGAAGTTAAAGGGGAAATGAGGGGGTTAAAACTAACAAGTTTGGAATGAAATCAAAAATTTTGAATGCTTTTTAATTTTAAGGATTTATATGTCGACCGAAAAATTTATTGACCATAAATCCATAAAATTAAATTAAATTAAAAAAAAATATCCAGAGATCTGATTTGACACTGTCGCCTCACAAGCTATGCTGGGGCAGAAGGTCAAAATCAGAACAGAAATTTAAATGAAATCAAATTTAGAGGTAAAACCTCTCTTTTAATATTTTGTTATTATTTTAGATGTTGGCCACACTAACCCAAGGAAGAAATGAGTAAGGGACCAACAGAAGAAATGATAGTTAAAACTACCGATGAAACAAATTTTTGCCATTATTAAAGATGGAGAGAGAGATTTGTCCCACCGGGCGTGCCATTTTTTTGTTGGTGGAATTTTGAAAACATGTTTCGAAAATATTGGTTTTCTTTGGGACTTAAAATTGAATTCTAAAATTGAAATCGTCTCGTTAGAAAAATTATATCACCCCGAGAGGACGAAAATAAAATTTCATAACGGTGTTCAGATTTAGAATTATGAAATTCATCTTGAATATTATGACCGGATGCTAAAGAGAACTTCATATGGCCCCGAAGGGTCAAAATGAGGTTCAACTGAATATCCAGCTACAATATTCAAGAAGTGTGATCGTTAGGTTCACATCCAAAGCCTTATCAAAGAAAGATGTATCTCCCCAAGGGAGAAAATATCATTCGATGATAATTCTTTGAATATGATAATAATGATCACTAGTATTTTAACTTTTCCCAAAGAAATCTAATTGAGTTTTGAAAAATCAATTTTTAAAATCAGGTGCGTGTGTGGTTCTAAATCTCCTACGAGCGCAAGCCCTCGTAGTTAATTACATCGTAGGAAAACGAGGTCTCCTACGAAAACTCTCGATTAAAATAATGGCAAAATTTTGTTAGAATTTCTAGGAGTGATATCAAAGTATGAATAGAATTATTGGAAAATCAAAAGGGAATGGATCAAAATTGAGCAGTTATTAACGGAGTCAAAGGATGAGAGGTAGGGGACACTTTGAGATTCCAGAACCATCCGGAAGTGTCCCAACTTAATCTAAGTGTTGGGCTTTATGTTTTAGGATTGAAATGAAGCTTTAATTAGAGTTAAGTATTTTATTAGAAATTTGGGACTATATTCCCGAAATTTGGGGTCTTATAATCAAAGATCTGCCCCGGATCCTAAATCTATTTTGGACACTGGACCACAGTCGTCCGATCCTAACTAATGCAGTGCAAGGTCTGGACTTACCCCGGCCTGGATTGGGGAGCCAGCTAACCACCTAATCGATTTAAAATACATGAATCCGGTCTTTTTATGAAAGAATGGTAGGGACGTTGTAATTAAAGTTTTGGAGAGTTGGGGCCGACATCTAGAGATTTTCCTAATTGGCCCCTTTGACACATGTTGGGTGCAAAAATGCTAAACTGATGCAATTAAATTTTTGACTCTTTTAGTTTGTATCTAATGCAATGCATGCTAGTTAACAACTTCCAATCAAGTATGCTTGAAATTTTAAAAACAGGCTTATAAAATAATTTTTTAGAAGACTGGACTTCCCCAGGTCCGGCACCTCGTCCTCATAGGTCAGACTATCCGGACTCTACCCGCAGGCGGGGAAGGGTCTAAAGCAAGGAAAGAGATGCAAAAATATGCATGCGACCCCGGGGTCGATCCCCGGCTAATTCCCTAGATTCGTTATCTTTCTATGTTGTTTAGACTCACTAAAATTTTAGACTTTTAAAATTATGAGTAGAAAAGTTTCACACCCTCACGAGCCTCACGTATCCAGGCGAAAACAAAGAGCGGCATGCAATCGCCAAAAAACTAGTAAAAACAAGTAATCCTAGAGGCAATCGAATCATCACATCAAATATAAATTAATTAATTAATAAATGTCCATAGGCAAAGTTGCCTTGCTTATTACAAACCAGAATATTGCAGAAAGTAAAGTGGCCGGGCACCACTGACAACAACCCGGATTCTAAACCTAGTAACGACGCAAGTTATTTTGAGTGGGATACTCTCAATCTTCAAATCTTCAATTTCATTCTTCTTTGGACTCCTTTTCTTCAATCTTCTTGGAATCTTCGTAGTGGATTACCCAAATGGACAAGAGGGCACTTCCCTTAAGGGGAAGGCCACTCTTTCCTCTTTGGGTAAGGAAGAGGTATGATCCAAATTTGGATTTCCAAATGGAAAAGGAGTGTTCCCCAAAGGGGTATCCTTTCCTCTTTGGAATCCAAGCTTTGGATCTATGTATCCCAACTCAAAATGAACTTTCACAACACTTGACACTTACACAAATTACATTTATATCAAAATAAAAAAAATCTAGACTCACCTGCAAGGTTATCCTAAGCAATTAATATATAAAAAGCAGTTATTCCCAAGCAGTTATATATGAGCAGAAAAAAAAGTAAACACACTGGCCACGCTCTTTTTGTTTGGGGGCTTTAGCAGCTGAAGCACCTGTGCAAAGAGTTTATAATATTTATGCATTTTTTTGATTTGCCCCCTTTTTTATTGCCCTGCATGAGCGTGGCCACCTGCAGAAAACTGTGTCAACATCCAGATCGTACCTAACCTAAGGGTAATCTAGTCGCCAAACACATCAATCCATCCACAGAGTACAGAAAAAGTAAGCAGACATAGCAAAGCAATTTCATCCACAACATGCAGTGAAAACTACGAAAAATCCGGCACACAGCAGTAAAGTAAACACCGGCCTAACCTAGATCTAGAGTTGGTTGTCCTAGCACATCACCTAAAGTGTGTGTAAAAGGTCGTGTGGCTGGGGTAGATCCTAAAGTGGGTTATTAATTGAAGTTGTCTAAAGGTCTGGATTTGTTAAGGCTTAAAAGGGAATTTAAATTAAAATTTAAGTATTAATGAATTAAGAATTTTAATTAAACATGTTTTAAAAGTTAATTGATTACTACCTTTGTTTCACACCGAGGCCGTGAAGTTTATTTCACCTTCCTTGGGGCTAAGCTAATAGCCTCGTAGGCCTGGGTTACCCAGTAGCAATCGGGGTTGATTAAGTTACTTTAAGTTTGTTGGAATTAAAAGAGTGGATTAATATTAAAATGAATTAATTACTGATTTTTAAAGTTGATTAATTTAAGTTTGCCATTAATTGATTCGTGGCGTTGTGCCACCAGGCTCGAGGAACCAGCCTCCTTAGGACACTTAGCCCCGCAGCCCGGAGTAGTCCAGCCGATAAACCAAATTAATGTAATTGAATTAGAGACTTTTTTTAAAAATGTTAAATAATTAAAAAGTTAATCCATTTTAAGGTTTGACACCCTTTAGAATCCATTCGTGGCGTTGTGCCACCAGGCTCAAGGAACCAGCCTCCTTAGGACACTTAGCCCCGCAGCCCGGAGTAGTCCAGCCAATAAACTTCAACTTTAGGGTGGTTGTTGTGTTTTAAAGGATTTGTTAAGTGTTTTAAACATTAAGCCAATATTTTCTGAATTTTAGAATGATTATGAGTTTTATGAATTTTTGAATATTTTAATGATTTAATTAAGGGGTTAAAAGTTGAAATTTGATTACGACCAACTTCTGGAATGTTTGTATTTTATTAAAATACTAGACCTTACTACGATCAGTTAGAAGGTAAGTACGTTAAAATCGGATTTTTCTACATTTTATTACAAAGGTTTGAAGTTTTGAACTAGTTTTGACTTAAAGTTGACCGATTTGTTGACTGTTTGAAATATTACAGATTTCTGGAGTTTAACATTTTAATAAATACTAGACATCAATATGAGTTGAATGCAAGTGAGTTTGTTCAATTTGGATTTTTCTTGAATTAGTTATGAATTATTGAAGTTTTGAGTATTTTAATGAATTTTGAAAATTGTTTAATTAAAGGCTTTTTATGGTTTTGCTTCAAATAAGTTCCCAACTTCTTGAAAATACCTCCAAAAGTCAAGGATGACCTAAGGAGGGATCCCCAAGTGTTTGGGAAATTTATGGGATTTTTAATTATTATTAATTAATTATCTTAATTACATATTGGTTTTCACTTAAAATTAAATTAGGGTTTAAATTGCTGTCAAATCAAAGGGCTTTTAATTATCACAGATTAAGGACTGAATTCTGGTCAGTTTGAGGGTTTACATGTAATTTTTGGATTTAAATTGGATTTATTACATTTTTTAGAAGTTTTAAAGGCTTAATTAAGGGTTTAAGACTTAGAAAACTAATTAGGGGACCTAATGACCTCAAAAATTAGTGAAAATTTCTCTAGGGGCTGAGGATGTCACTAAGTTCAAATGTTCAAAGCTTCAACTAAAGAGGAGGTGAATCCTAATTATTGAAATTTTTCTAAGTTTTCTATACATGAGTCCTTAATTATTGTCCTTAAATATGTCACTAGTTTTGATGGACTTGAATCAATGTTTGAACTAACCCTCATACTCAATACATAAGGCATGCATGAATCACATAAACACATTCAACACCTAAATCTAGGAGAGCCTTAGACTAAGTGGTGTGTGCACCTTAAACATGCAATTAACTAATTAACATAATTAAGACAAAATTAGTGAATAATCAAGGAATGATTATTCACTAATCATCCCCTTCATTTCTATTCCAACATGCTTAATCAACATTTAAGATCTCAAATGACTCTTAAACACTTAAGGATTTACATGTATATATATAAAATTTCAAAATATATATTAAAATACATAAATATATAAATGAATTTATATATATAAATAGAAATATATATATTATAAAATGATTAAATATATTATCAAAATACATGTTAATGGGTTGAAGGATCCACTGATCTCCATAGAAGTTTGGAAATAATAAAATATATTTCTTGTATTTTTTTAAATACTTAATATTTAATTAAATATAAAGAAAGGATCAAAATACTCCAATAATTCAAAATACCTTCAAAACCTATTCAAATAATACTGAAAATTTTTCTGGAGACCAGCCATGCATTCAACAACATGCATGCCAAATTTCAGATAAAAATAATTTATATATAATTAATTAAAAATGAAATACATGTTTCTGTATTTCTTAAATTACCAGTAAAATAATAGTCAAAATAAACTGATTTTATTTTTAAAATAAACTAGATGAAATTCTGAAAAGTTTGATATATTATACTTAATTTTTGGTTATATATTTGATTTACTATGATTTATTTAAGTTTCAGCAATTAAAACTAATTAAAACTCATTATTTTTTAATTAAATGGCGGCGGTCAGACACGCGGCGCGCTAGGATTGGCGGGATCGAAACCGCGCGGCGGCGGGGACACGCGTCGGCCGCTGGCCGTTTCACGCGGTTTTCACTTAACCACGTCAGCGGCGCGTGACAGCCGTTGGATTAACCGCGGGTTCGATCCAACGGCTGAGATCAGATCCCGCGGTCTGATCTCACCAGGAGAGGATCAGACGGCGGAGATTCGATCCCGCTATTCCGAATAGACAACCTAGATCTCGCCGGACGACTGATCGAACGAGAGATCGAATGCGCGGTCGGATCAAACCGCGGAAAGGCTCGATCTGGACCGTTGATCGAACGATCAACGGTCCAGAAAACGTACACTCGCCGGAGACCGTGAGTGACGCCCTAGAAAACATATTTCGCTTCGTTCTCTCGATCGGATCAATAATTTCACTTAAAATTTTAAACATAGATTAAGGACATGAACAGAAATCGTGGGGAATAGTTTGTTTTAGCTAAAACCTTAAAAGCGTAAAGCTATTTAGACCTAACTAATGTGACCTAGATCTAGGGTTTTAGGGAGTTATACCGTTAGATCTTCGAAATTTCTGGATGGTTGAGCTTGTAGATTGTCCAAGTGAAGATTCCCAGCGAAAATCCAAGCTCGAACGCGTCTGGATCGGCTGCTATGGGCTTGAGACGGTCTAGGTGGTGGTTTCGCCGGAGAACTCGCCGCCGGTGACGTGCAACCACCTGGGTTTTGTAGTGGGAAGGTAGAGGAGGCCCTGGAGATTCAAAACGAACTAAGAGTTCGATCTGGGAGGCTAGGGTTAGTGAGAGAGGCTGCTTTGATCAATAATCCTCAAAAGTTGCCTTTCTCCCTATTCAAACGAGCTGGGCTAGATTGGATGGCTAGGATCGATGCAGGGGCTCTCCAGATGATGCCACCTGTCCCTGGGAAAGCTGGAAGGCTGCGGAAAGGGCTGGACAAGCCAAGCTCCTATTGGGTGGACTTGGGATGAGTGGAGGAGACATTGCCATTTAAGGCTAAACCAGACCCTGAGCCTGGTTAGGAGAGCTCCAAGTGAGCTTTTGGACATTAAGGGGTCGGCCTAAAGCAGCTTAAATCAAGGGAAAGGGGCTTAGCATGTGATAAAGCCTTCTAGAAGAGGTTTAAGCTTGGGTTTGACCAGGTTGACCAGTCAACTGGTCAATGGGGCTGAGGTGGCATCCAAGCAGGTCATGGAGTCTTTCCAAGTGGCTGGATGGGTGTGGCTTGAGCTAAGTAAGGCTTGATAGGTTGGTTTGACCTATAGGCATGGTTCTCTAAGCCTTAGGTTGACTGGTTTGACCAGTCAACACAGTCAATGGTTAGTGAGGTGGCACTTAGGTAGTCCTCATGCACTAGTCAATTAAGCTAAAGGGGGATTAAGGCTTGGAATGGAGCTTAAGGGTTTAAGCCATTCCAAATGGGTTTCATTGAGTTGACTAAGTCAAACTCAATGTGGTTTGACTCCAAATAGGTTTAGGAATATTCAAGGTATTGAATGGAATGATTTCAAGGGTTTGAAGATGTTGATATAGTTAAATTAGTCAAAATGGTTCATTTGAGCTCTTAAGGGTTCATTGGGTCAAACCATGTTGACTAGGTCAACCAAGTTGACCCAATGGGTGAGTTTGGGCTGGATAAATTCAGGATGATGTTTGGAAGCCATTGGAGGTGGTCTCCAAGTCTAGAGAGGTCAATTGGGTCAAAACCCCTATTTGAACCCTTAAGGGTCTTCTTGGGTCAACCCTGTTGACTTGGTCAACCAGATTGACCTAGGAGCTGGGATTGGATTCAACAGGTTTAAAATGATATTTGAAACTTGCTGCAAGTGATTGCATTCAATTTGGAGTTCATTTGGTTTAAAAAGCATGTTTGAGCCCCACAGGGGTATTTTGGTCACTTTGGGCTCATGACCACTAGGGGCTAAAATGAGTCCAGAAAGTTTCAGTTTACTGCTCAACATATCAAGATTAATGGTCTGGAATTGATTAGAAGCTTTGGTGAAAGTTCTAAGGTCAAAATCTTCAAGGCCAAAGGTCCAGTGGCATAGGCTGTAAATATTTGAAGGTTTTACAGCCTATGGATTTAGATTTAGATTCTGGGGCTAGAGACCTTAGAATGGGCTCAAATTTGAGGGGTAACCTCTAGAGACATGTCTTATCACTTTGCAAGTGGTAGACTTTGAATCAGAGGTCATTTGACTAGGTTTCAAAGTATTTGAAAATTCAATGAAAAAGGCCTTTAGGACAGGGCCTTAAGATTTAGGATTTGGGTTTGGATTTCTGGATTTGGAATGGATTTTAAGTTTGAATGATTAATATTGAAGTATCCAAATCATTAACAATCATGTGGTGATTGTTAATGAATGGAAAGGGTCAAAGCTAGATCAAGGGTAGGCTCAAAGTCAAAGTTGAAGTTTGAATTGTCAAGTAAATTGGATCAAAGTTTGGATGTGTTTGAAGCTTGAATTAATTTGGATTTGAATTGAATGAAGTTTGAGATTTGAATTGATTAAGGGTAGGGATTAATTTGAAGTTGGAGTTGATCAAAGGTATGGATTGATTTGAGGTTGGAGTTGATCAAAGGTGGGGATTGATTTGAGTCTGGATTGGTCCTAAGATCTAGAGGGGTTCTAGGATCTAGGATCTAGGATCTAGAGGGGTTCTAGAATTTGAGATATAAGAGAATCCTAAGCTCTGGAGTAGGCCCTAAGGTCTAGCTCTAGGAAAGGATCTTAAGGTCTAGAGTGGATCCTAAGGTCTGGCTCTAGGAAAGGATCTTAAGGTCTAGAGTGGATCCTAGGATCTAGAATTAATCTGGAGTTTGGAAGGGTCTTAGTGACCTCAAACCAAAAATGAGGTCAACATATAATCATCGGTATAAGTCAAAAATTTTGCTGCGATAGTCCTATTTTATGCTAGTGAAAAATATTTATAATTTTATGGTGCCAGAAAAAAAACATTTATATACGCATGGCTAGTTTTCTTGTGCGAAGAAACTTTAACAATGAACTTGTGATAGAGCCAGATGAATTTTTGCATGATTTCTTACGTTGGTGCACTATCAAATAATTTTCTATGTTGTGAATTTATTGAACCTCTCTTTCCCACGGAGTTTCAAAAGTTAAATAAATTATTATTTAACAATGACATATTTCCATAAATAAATTAGGGAGATTGTAAGAATTGATCAGCAGAAACAGCTTAACCTTATGTGCATATGAAAGCAACATTTAACAAAATGCCACCGACCTTTTCATTTCAAGATCAATTGTTGAAGCAGTGTTTTCTCTGTCACGTAGCATTATAGGCCTCCGAAATTAAGAAAGATGAAAGTTATAAAATTGGGTGGAAAAATATTGTATGAAGAGTTCTTGACAAAAAAATGTTTCTGAACATAAATAAATTAATGAAAATGCATATTTTAATGAATATGTATATATATATATATATATATATATATATATATATATATATATATATATGTTTGTATGTATGTATACACATTTTTTAAATAAATGTAAATGTATAAGAAAAAGATTTACATATACAAATCAAATAATTTGTATATATTTGTATGTCTAATACATAAATTTTAATATTTACTTTCATATATTTCACCTAATTAATCTTTATATTATATCAAAATATCACAAATATTAAAATATTTAGAATAAAATACATATTTTTATGCATATATTTTAATAAAGTTGAGATAATAAAATATTATGTAATTAAATATTAATTATATATTTTTATGTGACTCATATGTAATCCAATCATTTAAATTATATTTGAAGCATCAAAATTAAATTTCGTTATTTAACTTCAAGATATTAGGTTAGTGCGGGGCTACTATCAGAATCTTTATATCACCATCATTTCCACTACTATGATGCAAGCAAACTCGATCAAATATGCGACTAAATATTGTTTGCTCTCCTTAATCATCATTACTAAACATGAAAGTCTTTCTGCCACTCGAATCATTCAAGCTAGTCACGGCCACTTTGCTCTAATATTTTTTTTGGGGCATTTAAGCACTTTGCTCTAATATCATTATTGAGACAGTATAATAACTGAGAATAAAACAATGGTTGATATTCAAATAGAAATATTTATTTTTAACCCATAGATTGAATCCTATAAACTAAGGATCACATATTAGTGGTGATAATATATAATAATAATAAATAGTTGGTATTTAGATGTTGCCCTTTTTTTTTTTTTCTTTTTGTATTTAGATGTTGCCCTTAACTATCTTTTCTGTTCTTATTTTTTAATTGGTATGCGCTTGGAATAAGAATAGGCTCACGATTAAAAGATACTAGAATGGGACATATCAAATGTTTACTTTGCATGCATATTCGTAGCTCATTTTGATCAGTTGGTTGTGAGCTTAGGCTACCAATCAAGACTTATGGAATTTGAAGTTAGCATATGTGTTGTGTGTGCGAGTTTAGGTTAATTCGCTCCAAAGTCCTAGGGATTCAACTACATAACACTAAAAACTCACATATTTAACACGTAAAACTATTAATTTACACTACACACACCCGAAATCTCCCATTTCCTCACATCCTGCTCTCTGTTCCATCTCTGTGACCCACGCGCGTACCAACGTCCATTCGCTCGCAGGTTCATCTCCTTCTCCTTTTCTCCGTCAATTTTCTGCATGTGAAAGCCCTTTGATACTTGTGAACGCCCATTTTTCGTGCCCTTAGTACTCCCGCTCCTTCGTTGTTTTACTATTCCGGTAAGTTTTGAGTTATTCCCTTGAATAATTCATGCTCTAAATTTATTTGTAGCTATGTCATTCTTTATCTGGTGAACACTAGTTCTTACTTCATTTTTTTTTCTTGTAGTTTCAAAGATTGGAGTTGGATGGAATACTTGTTTGAGAAGGCCCTCTATTTTCGTCTTTATTGAGCTACGACTTATGCTTTTTTGTTTACCTGGTATTTTTTATTACCTATTGATGCGATGGATTGTTGGCTGGTTGGCTTTCACGTACTAATTTGAGTTTCTTCTGTTTCCTTTTTTTCACCGTGATGGGTCAGTTGTTCCGTTGGTTGGCTTTCATAAGAACGCCCTTTGTTTTGTGTTGTGTAGGAGATGTGAGGGAGTAAGAAGTTTTGCAACTCTTTCACTGAAGTTGTTTTCAAATGAAGTGGGGGATTTCTATAAGTATGTTGAGGGGAGGATTTATATATTTGTAGTGGAGAATTTCTTTAAGTATGTTATAGTTGAGGATTTCTATGTTTGTGTTATACAAATCCAGGCAAAGATGAAAAGCAGCTCGATTTATGCTTAATGGTTTATGCTCGATGGCTCCCTACCTAGATGATCTATGTTTACACCATGACCTATATCTCGTGGGATCATTGGAGGGCCATGGGATTAGTAGTAGGAGAAGCAACACATATTATTGTTGTTTCTCTAGTCTCTACTCATCTCCATAGATGAATCTTGCTTATGTCTGAGCCCAGTAATAATCAGTTGGATGTATGCACATGAGATGTTAGATGTTGTTATTTCTCTAGTGTCCCATTTGTTTTGAACTCACTTGGTTTATTTCCTTGGTAGTTGATGTTCTAAAGTTGCATTTCTTCATGTATTGCCCTTTACATAATGAGTTCTAGATATTCGACACATCCTAAAATAAATCTTCTATAACTACAACTTGTAATGTGTTATATATAAAACATATCGTAGTGAGAATCACATATGTAGATTTTATTGTTGCCCTCGTAACAAGACAAAAGATGATCGATATTTCTTTAGGTGAGTTGATGAAAGTGATGAAACACCGTCAAACATAAGTCATTATCTGTGTCACGACCCGACCCGAGACGAGACGGATCCCGCCCGCGCCGGATCGCGACGGGGAAAAAGCTAACCAGGATCTGGCTTTGGATTAGGTTACTGAACTGATCTTCCAAATTCTTAACTCAACAGAAGCGCACAGAACAACAGAGCTACTAAAAACATCAAATGCAGCGGAACAAAACATCTATCTTTTCATTTCCTCAAAATAATCATCTACAGAACAATACATGGCTTTCAACAGAAAGAAAGACAGAACAGGAAAGCCATGACTGTACAAAAATCAAAAGTACAAAAGTACCTAATCTGATCAGACTCTGAAATCTAATCCTGGACTTCCTTGCCCTTCCCAGAACCTGAAAACCACCAGAAAGCAAGGGTGAGCTCAACAGCTCAGCAAAGCAACAAACCACCAATCTAAATTCTCAGAAAACAAAACCAAACTTATCAGACAGAAATCAGATCAGAAGTCGGAACAGAATCGGAAATCAAAACTTACGGACAGATATCAAATCACATCAGAGTCGTACAGATCGTACAGAGCGTATCAGAACAGAACAAATCAACAGAGTCAGAAACAGAAATCAGAATCGTACGGATCATATCATATCATAATCACAATTTCGTACAGAACAGAACAGATACAGAAAGTAATACAGATACATATAGCTAAATGCCCTGACACTGACGGAATCTCTACGGATTCCGGCCCCTTATGCCTCCCTTCCCAGACACTGACTGAATCTCATAGGATTCAGGCCCCTTATGTCTCCCTTTGTGCTCACGGCACCAAAACAGATGTGCTTATAGCACCAAAACAGAATTCATCGGATCCGGAACAGAACAGATATCAGATTTCAGATTGAGCTCATTTCAGATTTCCCGTTTCACTAACTGAATCTCATAGGATCCAGGCCCCTTATAACTCCCTTTTTATAGCTTATACACATAGCATTTCAATTCAGAAGAAATCCGGACAATTCAGAAATTACCCAAAAATCGGGCAGCACAACGGCAGTATACGGAATTTACACAAAAATTCCTGCAAAGAAAATTTACCGAATTCGCACAGACTACAGATATCAACATTTCAGAACTTTTATTCTACTGCACAGATAAATTCCAATTTCACAGAAAAATCCGGTCGACTAAAAACACAGTCGAAACAAAAATACCCGGACGAAAATCTTCAAAATATAGTCAAAACGTGCACACCCGGCACGGCAACGATATACAGAAAGTTACGCGGTAAAAACTGAACCGATCAAAAGATACGGACGAAATTCGCTAACGGAAACAAAATCCGGACAGAATATACCGCCAAACACGACGGAACTGAAAATTGAGAAAGGTAGAATGTGCCTTACCTCGAGCACAGCAAATTCCTCAACAGTCACTTCGATCGAAAACGGCTCCGCGTCGTCCGAAAATCCACTTTTCTCCAAAATCCCACGACTTTCTCTCTCCTCAGATATTTAATTTTTATTTTCTGATTTTTCTCTCTCTTCAAAACGACTGAAATCAGCCTTATACTACACAGATCGGCCCGGCCGATCGCAGCATCGTCCCGGGACGATCTGACCAAGAGGATCGGCCTGGTCTCCCTTCAGGGCTATTGCAGGGACGATATTTTCTACAGTGCCGATCGGCCTGGCCGATGTCTCCAATCGGCCTGGCCGATGCATGCAGAAAATCACCTGGAGCAAAACTGGGCAAAATCTGGAGCTGAATTTTCACTGATCGTCCCAGGACGATCCCAGATCGTCCTGGACGATACTGGAGCAGATCTTGATATTACAATCTCCCCAACTCAGAAAAATGTCGTCCTCGACATTATCCAGTCCAAACTCAGTCAAAACAAGTACGGGTACGACCGTCTCATATCAGACTCCTTCTCCCAAGTTGCTTCCCGTGCAGTCCGGTGCTTCCACTGGACTTTAACCATCGGAATCTCTTTATTCCTTAACTTTCGGACGTCGTACGCCAAAATAAGCTCTGGCTCTTCCTTGTACGCCAGATTCTCCTGAATCTCCACCTCATCAGCTGACAACTTCTTCCCAGAGTCTGAAACCCACTTCCTCAGAGTGGATACGTGAAACACATTATGCACATCAGGCATAGATTCAGAAAGCAATAACTTATAAGCAGCTTTTCCAATTCTTTCCAAAACTTCAAAAGGTCCAACATACCTTGGACTAAGCTTGCTTACCTGGCCAAATCTGCTCACACCTTTCATCGGGCTGACTTTGACGTACACAAAGTCACCGACCTGAAATTCGACAAATCTGTGCTTCTGATTGTAATACTTCTGCTGTCGATCTTGAGCAGCTTTCAATCTTTCTCTTATCAAATTAATCTTCTGAGCAGTTTCATCAGCAAAAGTGGCCCCCAAAGCCTGTCTATCTCCGAAGGAGGTCGGAGTCAAAGGAGTACGACACTTCCTGCCATACAAAGCCTCGTACGGTGCCATACCGATACTGGACTGAAAACTGTTGTTATAAGCAAACTCAATCAGCGGAATATGATCTTCCCAACTTCCGCTAAAGTCCAGAACACAAAGCCTCAACAGATCTTCCAGTACCTGAATCGTCCTCTCAGACTGTCCGTCGGTCTGAGGATGAAAGGCTGTACTGAAATGCAGTTTCGTACCCAAACCTTGCTGAATGCCTTTCCAAAGTCTGGAAGTAAAACGTCCATCTCGATCAGATACGATCACACGAGGCACACCGTGCAATCTGACTATTTCCTTCACATAAATCTGTGCCAAGCGATCAACTGAATCCGTCTGTCTGATCGGAAGAAAATGGGCTGACTTGGTCAATCGATCTACAACCACCCAAATGGCATCATGTCCTTGTCTAGATCGAGGAAAACCCATCGCAAAATCCATTGTTACCTCTTCCCATTTCCACTCAGGGATAGGCAACGACTGCAACAGTCCACCTGGTCGCTGATGCTCTGCCTTCACCAACTGACAGGCTTCGCATCTCGACACAAACTCTGCCACATCCTTCTTCATCCCAGGCCGCCAAAACAAAAGCTTCATGTCAGCGTACATCTTACCACTGCCTGGATGAACAGTGTAGCCAGAATGATGAGATTCGTACAGAATCTCCTGCCTCAAGTCTCCAGACACAGGTACCCACAACCTGTTCTTACAGAAAATAACACCAGAATCAGAAATTCGAAGTTCAGGAGTCTTACCAGATCCAATCTGAGCTATCAACTTCGAATAGTCAGAATCTGACTTCTGGGCTTCTTGAATCCGTGCTTCCAAAGAAGACTGAATACTCATCTGAGCCAACTCCAAATCACTGGAGGAAACCACCTCCAACTGCAATCTCTCCAAATCACGAATCAGAAAGTCATCACAGGTAAGCTGAATACCTGAGAATCCAGAAGACTTCCTGCTCAGAGCGTCCGCTACCACATTCGCCTTCCCAGGCTGATACTGAATAGTCAAATCGTAGTCCTTGATCAACTCGAGCCACCTCCTCTGTCTCAGATTCAGATCCTTCTGAGTAAAAATGTACTTCAGGCTCTTATGATCAGTAAAAATCTCACACCTGACGCCATACAGGTAATGACGCCAAATCTTCAAAGCAAAAACAACTGCAGCTAACTCCAGATCATGCGTCGGGTAATTCTTCTCATGTGGTTTCAACTGTCTCGAAGCATAAGCAATTACCTGACCATGCTGCATCAGAACACAACCCAGTCCTTTCAGTGAAGCATCACTGAACACCTGGAAACCCTCCGTACCTGACGGAAGTGCCAACACTGGAGCTGAAGTCAGACAATCCTTCAATCTCTGAAAACTAGCTTCACACTCCGGTGTCCAAACAAAAGGTACTGACTTCTGAGTCAGTCTCGTCAGAGGAGTCGAAATCTGTGAAAATCCTTTCACAAACTTCCTATAATACCCGGCCATGCCCAAGAAACTACGTACCTCAAATACCGTAGTCGGCCTTGGCCAATCAGCAACAGCCTGAATCTTCTGGGGATCTACAGAAATGCCTTCTCCGCTAATCACATGCCCCAGAAATGAAATACTCTTCAGCCAGAATTCACACTTGGAGAACTTGGCATACAACTGATGCCTCCTCAAAGTCTCCAACACAATCCTCAAATGTCTGGCATGCTCATCCTCAGATGCAGAATATACCAGAATATCGTCAATGAAGACGATCACAAACTGATCCAAATACTCCCTGAATACTCGGTTCATTAGATCCATGAAAATCGCAGGCGCATTGGTTACCCCAAAAGGCATAACCAAAAACTCGTAGTGCCCGTACCGAGTACTAAAAGCAGTCTTCACCACATCAGCTTCCTTCACCTTCACCTGATAGTATCCGGATCTCAAATCAATCTTCGAAAATACCGAAGATCCGGAAAGCTGATCAAACAAGTCGTCAATCCGAGGCAAAGGGTACTTATTCTTGATCGTGACCTTGTTCAAATCTCTGTAATCAATACACATACGGAGTGTACCGTCCTTCTTCTTTACAAACAGAACAGGTGCTCCCCAGGGCGAAACACTAGGACGTACAAACCCTCTGTCAACCAACTCCTGAAGCTGAACTTTCAACTCAGAAAGTTCTTTCGGTGCCATCCTGTACGGAGCTTTCGATATCGGAGCGGTACCCGGAAAAACATCGATAGAGAACTCCACATCTCTATCCGGAGGTAAACCAACCAACTCCTCAGGAAAAACATCAGCAAACTCCCGTACCACAGGGATCTCAGAAACAGAACCAACTTCTAGGTTCAGATCCCGCACCGAAGCCAAAAATACTGGGCATCCTTTCTTCCACATCCTGCTCACCTCCAATGCAGAAACCAGACTGGAGAGAACACCTCGTAATCCTTGAAATACAACTCTCTCTCCAGCCACAAGCAAACTCACTTGCTTCTTCAGACAGTCAATCTGGGCCTCATACTGACTCAGCCAATCCATGCCCAGAATCACATCATACGAAGAAATCGGCAATCGAATCAGACTCGATTTCCACTTCTTGCCAGAAATCTCGATCTCACACAAACAAAACTGTCGAGCAACCAATGGATTCCCAGCCGGTAAAATCACAGACAAAGAAACCGGTAAAACCATCGAATCCAAATGTAAAATCTCAAAACAATGCTCGGACAGAAAAGAATGACTCGCTCCAGAGTCAAACAAAACACGACAGGGCTGATCAGAAATGTAAATCGTACCTGTCACAACATCCGGAGCATCACGAGCCTCCTGCTGACTCAGACTGTAAACTCGTGGCTGAACTGGAACAGGAGCTGAAGCAACAGAACTACTCTGCTCCCTCTGAATCGTAGGTGGTCTCCGTGGTGCAGAACTAGAACCACTACCTCTACCAGCAAATCCCTCAGGGCGTGGAGGAACAGTCCTCGGTCTTCCTGCTGCTGAACCAACAGGTCTGACAAAGCCCTCAGATCGGAACTCAGAACGCTGATCAAATCCCATCTGCGGACATTCTGCAATCCGATGTCCCGGCTGACCACATCTGAAACAAAGACCAGCTATCCTGTAGCACTGGCCATGGTGTCGCCGTCCACAACTCTGGCACACAGGTGCCGTACTGACAGATCCAGAACTAGTTGTACTGGTAGCAGTACCAGACGATCCTCCGCTCTTCCTGGAATCTCCAGATCCAGATCCAGGAACAAATCTCCTCTTCCCAGAGGAACCACTGCCAGATGTATCTCCTCCAAACCTCTTCCTACTCGCAGTCCACCGCTGCTGAGTAGCCGTCATGTCATTCTCAATCAGACGAGCTCGCTCCACAAGCTCAGAGAAATCAGTAATCCGGAACGGGATCAGAGGCTGCCTCAAAGTGTCTCGTAAGCCTCTCAGAAATCTGTAGCACCTCTCAGCAGACGTGCTAACCAACTGCGGAGCGTACCTGGCTAATGCAGTAAACTCAGCCTCGTACTGCATCACCGTCTTGCTCCCCTGAACAAGTCTCAGAAAACTCTCCTGCATCTGCTGTCGTGCAGAAGGGGGAACAAACCAGTCTCTGAATACCTCAGTGAACTCCTCCCAAGTGATCAAAGAGTTCAATCTGCCCTGAAATCTGGCTGCTTGCTGGCCATCCCACCAGTGCTCAGCCTCTCCGTCCAACAGAAAAACAGCTAACGGAACTTTCCTGTCTGCAGGACACTGCATCCCGTCAAAAGTCTTCTCCAATCTCCTCAGCCACTCCTCGGCTGCTCTGGGCTCAACAGCGCCCTCAAACCTCGGAGGCTTCAACCTCAAAAATAACTGCAGGTGTCGATCAATGTCCTCAGATCTAACAGTCGAAGCTCTGCTCTGAGTCTCGCTCATCATCTGAGCAACAAGTGAAGCAAACTGTGAAAGCGTATCAGCACCGACCACTGGGGCTGTACTCCCCACTGGTGCTGCCTGATCGTCACTCTGACCGTCTGTCATGTCTGGGTCTGGCTGATCCATACAGAAAAATCCAGAAAATCCGGAAAACTATCACAAAACAACACAAAATAACACAATAAAAAGCCAAACGACCCAAAACTACCTCCCAGACAGACGCACTGATCACTTCCTAGAGCTCTGTTTTACAATCCAACCTGTTTCCAAAACCAGTGCTCTGATACCACAAAAGCTTGTCACGACCCGACCCGAGACGAGACGGATCCCGCCCGCGCCGGATCGCGACGGGGAAAAAGCTAACCAGGATCTGGCTTTGGATTAGGTTACTGAACTGATCTTCCAAATTCTTAACTCAACAGAAGCGCACAGAACAACAGAGCTACTAAAAACATCAAATGCAGCGGAACAAAACATCTATCTTTTCATTTCCTCAAAATAATCATCTACAGAACAATACATGGCTTTCAACAGAAAGAAAGACAGAACAGGAAAGCCATGACTGTACAAAAATCAAAAGTACAAAAGTACCTAATCTGATCAGACTCTGAAATCTAATCCTGGACTTCCTTGCCCTTCCCAGAACCTGAAAACCACCAGAAAGCAAGGGTGAGCTCAACAGCTCAGCAAAGCAACAAACCACCAATCTAAATTCTCAGAAAACAAAACCAAACTTATCAGACAGAAATCAGATCAGAAGTCGGAACAGAATCGGAAATCAAAACTTACGGACAGATATCAAATCACATCAGAGTCGTACAGATCGTACAGAGCGTATCAGAACAGAACAAATCAACAGAGTCAGAAACAGAAATCAGAATCGTACGGATCATATCATATCATAATCACAATTTCGTACAGAACAGAACAGATACAGAAAGTAATACAGATACATATAGCTAAATGCCCTGACACTGACGGAATCTCTACGGATTCCGGCCCCTTATGCCTCCCTTCCCAGACACTGACTGAATCTCATAGGATTCAGGCCCCTTATGTCTCCCTTTGTGCTCACGGCACCAAAACAGATGTGCTTATAGCACCAAAACAGAATTCATCGGATCCGGAACAGAACAGATATCAGATTTCAGATTGAGCTCATTTCAGATTTCCCGTTTCACTAACTGAATCTCATAGGATCCAGGCCCCTTATAACTCCCTTTTTATAGCTTATACACATAGCATTTCAATTCAGAAGAAATCCGGACAATTCAGAAATTACCCAAAAATCGGGCAGCACAACGGCAGTATACGGAATTTACACAAAAATTCCTGCAAAGAAAATTTACCGAATTCGCACAGACTACAGATATCAACATTTCAGAACTTTTATTCTACTGCACAGATAAATTCCAATTTCACAGAAAAATCCGGTCGACTAAAAACACAGTCGAAACAAAAATACCCGGACGAAAATCTTCAAAATATAGTCAAAACGTGCACACCCGGCACGGCAACGATATACAGAAAGTTACGCGGTAAAAACTGAACCGATCAAAAGATACGGACGAAATTCGCTAACGGAAACAAAATCCGGACAGAATATACCGCCAAACACGACGGAACTGAAAATTGAGAAAGGTAGAATGTGCCTTACCTCGAGCACAGCAAATTCCTCAACAGTCACTTCGATCGAAAACGGCTCCGCGTCGTCCGAAAATCCACTTTTCTCCAAAATCCCACGACTTTCTCTCTCCTCAGATATTTAATTTTTATTTTCTGATTTTTCTCTCTCTTCAAAACGACTGAAATCAGCCTTATACTACACAGATCGGCCCGGCCGATCGCAGCATCGTCCCGGGACGATCTGACCAAGAGGATCGGCCTGGTCTCCCTTCAGGGCTATTGCAGGGACGATATTTTCTACAGTGCCGATCGGCCTGGCCGATGTCTCCAATCGGCCTGGCCGATGCATGCAGAAAATCACCTGGAGCAAAACTGGGCAAAATCTGGAGCTGAATTTTCACTGATCGTCCCAGGACGATCCCAGATCGTCCTGGACGATACTGGAGCAGATCTTGATATTACAATCTGATACTAAGACCATTAGATGAAATGACTTTGGAGAATTTGAAGTTCGTTAAGCATGATTTGTTTCAAATCAAGTTGTTATTAATTGTTTTGGTTGTACTCCAGTTGCTAACTCCTATGTGAGCTTTTTAAAAATAGATGTTGTAATATCATGAATTGTAAGCGTCATTGTAATATGAACTCCTGTATGATATTTTTGAAGTAGTGCAAAATGATTTCATTAATCTTTGTGAAGAGACTACTACATAACTTGTTCCATTACCATGCCCCTGATCATATCAACAAGATCAACCACAGGTTTGCTTCTTACGTCTCTGATCCAAGCATTAATAGATTAGGATATATTGCTGGTGTTACAAGTATTTTTAATTTTAGTTGAAACATACTTTTTGACCACTTATATTGTAAAGAAGTCAAATATGAGTGAATACCTAGACTAATATTTTAGATTTCCTACAACTTCAACTCAAAATCTACCTTTTGTAGGGATTTGCAGCTTTCCAAATTAAGTTTCACAACCTTGGATTATCAAAGCAACGAAGTTGCTTCTTCATGTTCTTCCACAAATGATGCATGCGCACCCTATATTTTGTGTCGGGATACACATTTCAAATTGCTTATGCCAAGCCTTTCTCCATATCAAAAATAAAGGCAAGTGGGTGTAATTCAAAAGCAAAAGACTGTTTCAAATTTAAAAGAAACCAATGCCATACACTTTTTGATTTTGTCTCAACAACTACAAAAGGAATAAAATATAAACTATTGCAACCATCAAGTGAATTAGCAAATAGGAGAACACCCAAGTACTTTGATTTTTGATGAGAAGCTTCAAGGCCAACTAAGGTTCACAACCTACAATGAAGCCTTCAATGCATACTTTGACGCTCACATAAAACCTCTTAAATGAGTAATCATCAGCATCGTAAGTGTATTTATTATGAAAGCCTAGATTCTAGTACTAAGCTCACTTCTTTAAGAAGGGAACCATTTGTAATTTTCATCCACATCAGCAAAAGTCATTGTCCGAGCTACTTCTCTAGTGGCACAGTCACATATATAACAATGATAATCCATCTTTTGTCTCAAAAGTATTGTTAATGTGCTTCAGTTACATATCCAGATTTTTCTTCACAATAATTTGTATTTCAAGAGCCACCCATTTTGATGTAGCAAATTTATTTTCAGCTCTATTATCACCAGGACAAAAAATATATACATCTAACCTCCTAATTTCGAAGGTTTGACCATCTCTGCATAGTAATGCACATACCCTCCAAGGGCACCCTCGATGCGACCATGTTGCTATAACTCTATAGTTATTTCAAGCCTTTACCTTCACCCCAATGTTATTAGTAAATGCAGTGGATTGTAGGAACTGCTTGAAGCTGCTAGCATCATGAAAGCAAACACCAACTTTTAATATTTTTTCATCACTAATTGGTCGCATAAGCTGATCACTGTTTAAGCATTCAAAGTCAATGCTGTTTGAAGCAACATTAATAGTTCTACCAATGCTAGAATAATGCTCTAAACTTTCTAAGTTCATATTAGCCTATGCATCCTCTTAAAACATAAGAACAACTTCACCCTATTGATTGTCAGTATATTGTCCTATCAGTTGCATCACCTCATTATCACTTTAAATTGTCTTATAAACTTTGGGAGAAGTAGGAGTAACATGGTAGTATAACTTAAACTCAAGACCAATTAGCCATGGATAGATCTTTTAAACCTTCTCTCTAATTAGGATAAAAAAAATTAAGAAAGTCATACTCTAATTTCATCGTTTTCTATTTTTCACCTTCATATCTTCTTCTTTCTTCACCTTTAACTTCACTCCAATATCCCACAAATTTAAATGTAACCCAAATACATTCACCATAATTCCCCATAACTACCACTTAAAATAAAAAATTTACAAACACAAAGGTAGAAAACAAAAGCTATATGCATATTTCACGACAAGAAACAAAAGAAAAAAAGAAAGGGGCATCATTCAAAACCCACAACAACAATCAAACGACGACGGAGGTGTAGGATGGAGTTCTCACAGAAAAATGTGCTCTCACAAGCATCAGAGTGCTTTCTCACGCATGAAATCGACAGAGAACAGGGCAAATGATACAAACCTGTGAGCGAATGAGAGATGGCATGTACGTGGGTCATATAGACGGAACAGAGTGCGAGATGGGAGGAAATAAGAGATTTCGGGTGTGGGTATTGTAAATTAGTAGTTTTATGGGTTGTAAATATGTGAGTTTTAAGTGTTATGTTGATAAATCCCTCAAAAACCTTTGCATGAATATGCAAATAGAGATGAGAACAAGACCGATACAAGCTGAATATGAACTTGATCGGTAGAAAATGAAATGATAATCCAAAACTTTTTTTCAACGATAATTATATATCATTGTATGCATGATTCCAAATAAAAATAAAAGCATAAAATGTTGTTACATTTCATTTAAGGTTTCATTTAGGATGGTTTTAATATTGCTTTTTAAAATAGTTTTTAGTATAAAAATTAATATATTTGTACTAGAAAACTAATTTAAGAAGCAGTGAGAAGGCCGCCACAAGCCTAAATATTAAAAAGAAAAAGAAAATCTATAATCTTGAAACAGATATCCCGATTGAAACAATAATATTAACATAATAAGAACTAGATAGTCGCATTTAATTTTAAATCAAAATTAACAATGTAGCCTTTCATGAAAGAATTTGGCACAAGACGTCACGAGCAAAATTTTTTAGGGACGTTGGAAAATTCTTAATATTTTATGAGATTGTTTTGCAAATTTTATCTGGTCGCAAAAAATACGCTAAATCTTAAAAAAAAAAAAAAAAAGTTTTGAAGGTTTTACGTTACCCATTCAAATTGATTGCATTTAGAGTAAACTTAGGCTTCGTTTGGGACGGCTTTTTTATTGCTTTCTAAAACGGAGTTTTAATACAAAAATAAAAAATTTTGTACTAAAACTCCGTTTTAGAAAGTAGTTAAAAAGCGGTCCCAAACGAAGCCTTAATTATTACACAGACTGTTTTGTGTCGATTTTTTTTTCAGTAATTCAATGTTTAATCAAATTTAGGTGCGCTAATACAAAATCCTTTTGGATAATTCTAACAGTAAAATCACAAATATCCCAAATACTCAAATGGGATGAAATAATTTTCTTATTGTTTTCTAAAATAAATTTTTAGTAAAAAAATTATTGAACTACATATTTTTTACTAAAAAGTTGTTTTCAAAAACAATAAGAAAACTATCTTAAATGAAGCCTTAGTTGACTTTGAAAATAAATTGAACTCCAGCAAAACATTTACGCAAGTTTTTTCTTTTTAATATTTGACTTATTTAAGTATTATTTTTTTCATTTTTTATGAAAAAAATTTCTAATTATATATCTATATATAAAAGAAAATTTTAGTTTATATATCTAATAATAGCTATAATAAGGGAAAAATAGCCATTATTTTTTTCCTTGGAAAAATATATCAGGGAATTTGGTATTGTTTAATTTTTGCGGCTTTTTTTCTTCTTCATAATGTACTTTTATAATACAAAAATTTTTTACTAGAAAAATACTTTAAGAAACAATTAAAAAATCGTCCCAAAGGACACATTCATTTCAAATCAAAACATCCTTCCTGTACCTACATGTTCTTTGCATGAGAAGAACGACGTTCTGGCCCTTCACATTTTAGATTTCTCTATTATTGCTTTTGTTATCGTTTTAGTATATCTTTACTCGCGAAATAAGATAAGACGATCACAATGATTAAGCTTAGCCGGAAAATTTGTTTAAGGATACTCCGATCGAAGGGTGTGTGTAAGAATTTTTCTAATAAATTTATCTTGTAACATATACTCCAAGCTAATCAAATAATCTTGAGTGAGCATTAAATCGTACGGAGCTAGATACGCTATCAAAGAGATAGTTTCAAATCATGTGAGAACAAGCGTTCGAACCACAATCGAATATGGCTCCAATATTTTCAATCAAGTGATCAAAAGTTGCTCAAAATATATTCAATCATAATTCAAATAAAATTTGAAGACTTGCTTGAATAAGGTTCATGCATTGTTCAAAACATATTTAATTAAGTGTTTAGTCATGATTTGAAACTTGTTGGAACCATATTTCTACTGGTTTATACTCTGTTATATTTACCTTATAGACTTTTACATCATCTTTATTATGACTGTACTTTGACGTATCAGCCTTATAGTTTTTTTTTTTTAATCATTGCAAATTGCATTAAGAACTTGGAAAAGAAATACAAAAAAAAAAAATGATAGCAAGTCTATCACAATCTTTCATGATCATCTTAGTAAAATATGTAGGAAGATTATTAAAAGAAGCAACATCCCTATGAAAATGACCAAAAAATTTTGGTAAGCATCTAGTACTTTTTTTTTAAAACACGTATATTCAAAAAAGGCACAAAAGATACAGCAAATTCAAAGACAGGCAAGCCACATACCCTAGGCAGCCAAAACAGGAAAACAAAAATGAAAGAAAATGGGACACATAAACAAGGAGAAGAAGGCAGAATGACCGTCAGGCTCAGCAAAGGCACAGACTTCGAACCACTCCAAATCTGGGCACGTACCATCTGGAGGAGTGAAAGAGCAAGGACCACCAACAACCAACCAAACGCCATCTCCGCTAAGAAGAATCACCACCTAAGGTTGCCAAGTAGCCATAGATTGGAATGATGAGCCCGAGGCACATCATTGCCCGGAAACTGCTAGTGAAAGTCGCAAGGCCAACAAAAGACTTAACCCGAAAATGCATCAAAAATATGAGAATAGGGTAGAAAACACCTGCACCCTACACATTATTTTCGACGGTGTTTACCCCTATCACGGAAGGCAACATAAACAACAAGACGGTCCTTATGCATAGCAAACTTCATAGTAGATTCATCCTCCCCACTATCCTCCGAAGAGGAATCAGATGAGCATTAAAGCCAATCAAGTTGCAACCTAACATCTTCTCCTGAATTGGCACCCACCATATCAACCAAAACCTTAGGAGATAACAATTTAACTGGGACATCAACAAAAGTGCCAGCAACTTGGGTTAGAGGCGTAATAGGGGAACCAACACGGGCAGACACCAGGCCACCCCTAGACACATCCACTCGGTTAGGAGAAAGAGCAATAGGAAAGAGAGACGAATCAGAGAATCCCACAGCCACACCAAGCCCAACATGCCTAGGAAAACATGACGGGGCACACATAGCACCCAAATCGGAGAAAACAGGACTAGAATTAATAACACAAACCACATGACCACCTTCACTAGAGCAAACCCAAGAACCCTTAACAACAGGCAAAACCTCACCCACCACACCTTCAGAAACAACCAGATTAGAAATAACAGCACCCTCAACAACAACATCCAAACCGATCATAGGTAATGAGACATTGTCACCAACAACAACCAAATTATCCCCAGACTCAACATTCAAATTGGGATAAATGATAGAAACAGCTACCTGAGCATTACCAGCAACCTCCACAGTAGGCAAAATAGTATCTACAATGGGCAAATGTGCCACAAACAGCACACAAAGAGTAGAAATAGAATGAGGGGATTTAACAGAAATATACTGAACATCCTCAGAGGGAGAAGAAGAAATAACCGGTTTAGGAATAACCAAATCCTTTGGGGGAACCTTGCATGAAGCCGGAATATCTGCCACAGGACAACAATTACCAGGAGAATGCTCATGTTTCTTACAAGAAGAACAAAAAGGAGGAAAATCCTCAAAAATCACTTGCTGGACATAACCAGATTTCTCAGGGCCTAACCGGACCTTATCGGGAAAGGATTTAGTAACATCCAACTCAACCAAGACACAAGCTAGGGACGTCCTGGAACCAATAAAGGGGGCAGTATCAATTTTAAGAGGTTTTCCAAAGATCAAACCCAACCCATGATGAATGCGGTGAAAGAAGAGATGGGGGAGCAGTTGAGGGAAAGAAACCCAAATGGGCACAATCGACGACTCGACACCGATATCCATAAGAGGCAACTACTTTGAAAGCTTCATGTAACAATTATAGACTACGTATGATCCATGGCAAAAACCCCGACAATAATCAAGGGCGTTTTTAAGCTTGACGAGGATATGTGCTGGGTCCAACAAAGTTATAGAAAATTCCCCATTCAATTTCAGATTAAAAAAGAAATGTCAGATAGAGTCCAAAGAAGGCCATTTAGAGAGGGAAAAAATCGACTAGAGAAAATTGTAATGGAGCAGCTAAAGCAGTGATTTCAGTTTTCGAAATCCAAAGAGAGGGTAAATCGCGAAAAGATGACACCCTCAATTCGAGAAAATTAGATACAGAAGACAAACCCACAAGGACATCTAAAAATGAACGAGAGGACGAAGCACCCTCTAAAAATCCAGGGTCACAAAGCTTCGGAGGCGTGCCAGCAAACACCGAAAAAAACCACCCACCAAAACAATAAAATCTAGGTCCAAAACACAACCAGAGAGAGAGGAATACTGCCTTGAAGGATTGAAGGAGCCACCACGGCAAGATATCCCAGCCAAAGGAGGATGCCGGAGAGAGTTAGGGTAAAGCCCTAGCAGAGCTGGCTGAATGAAAGCAGGTGAAAAAATCTTTCAACTACCAAAGATATGAATGGTCACCAATAGCTAAAGCAGGTATAATTTTGTCATGAGCCAGCCAACCTTTCTCCAACGAGTTTTTTCTGCTACATCATATTCTTGTGCAACTCTTGAATGAAGGCACTATCGATGGAGCAACATCTTTTGGTAAGCGTCTAGTAGAGTAAATTCTTCAAGTTCCAATAAATTCTAGATTAATTAGTGATCGGTTGGAGCTGAAGTCTAAAATGATTAGGAAATCGATTGCTGGGCTTATTTTGGATAATTTGATAGATTGCTCGATAGAGAATACTCATTGAAACTGCATCAGAAAGCTGAAACTTCTGCCTCTTGTGGATCTGTTTTGGTGGCATCTGTTCTTAGATGCAATCCCAACTTTTGCATTTTTAAATCACATGAGGCTTTCAAATCTTATTTCCGACCCGAGAGGTTATGGCGTGATTGAAGATGAGAACCATATTGTGGTTTTTTGTTCTATATTGATTATTGCTATTAAACTTCTTAATAAATGTGGATTTCAAGTACCTTCCACTTCATCATTGTTAGACTACATTAATAAGCAGAAAGTCCTGTCATTGTATAATCCATTTGTTGGAAATTTATAATGCTTAGTAGTGTTTCATTCTTGGAAAAGGAATAAACTTGTACATGGAGAGAAAGAAGATGGTGTGACAATGATTGCGGCAAATGTTGTATACTTTGCTTCAGTTTCTTCCCTTACATTCCTTCAGAAAATTAGGATACTAATTAGCTACTTCAATTATCTTCTGCTTCTTGGCATCCTCCTCCACCCGAGTGGATAAAAGTAAATATTGATGCTTTTCTTTTAAGATCTAATAGAGCTGGTATTGGTAGGGTGTTCAGAGATCATAAGGGAAGGTTTTTGATGGCATTTCGCTTTATGGGGCTACATTGGGATGAAGCTACATTGTGATGTAGCTCAAGTGGAACTAATGGCTATCATTTTATTGGAAAAGGTTATTCAAAAATGGATGCTAGAAGCTAAAAACATAATTATTGAAGGGGATAACTACAATGTCATCAAATTTATTCAAAGTTTGTTTGAAGGCGCCAAAGCTACGTCTAAGCATTTGTCAGATAGTCTTTTTTCATTTCTTAAGGATTTTGATCTAGTTATTTTTAGTTTTTCTAGCAGAAATTGTAATAAGTTAGCTGACTTATGTGTTAACTTTGCAATTTTATTTGGCAATTTTATTTGTTTATTTAGCAATATTTGGGATGACATTTCTAGTATTTACATTCCTCCATTTTTATCTTTGTTAAAGGAGGAATGTGATGGGTTGGACAACGATCCATTAGGTTGTAATTTTTTCTTTCTTTTTAATGCTATTTGCATTTCTTTAAAAAAATGACCAAAAATAGTTAATGAGGCATAATAATCCGCCACCTTATTACAAAAAGAAGAAACACATAAAAAAATGACCTTGTGAAAATCTTTGATAAACGAAAAGTCCATCTTCATACTTTGCAAATCCAACTTTTTATTCCCATTGATGAATTTCTGACAAAAAATCATCACATTCCAATTATCACCCTCAATTATGATACCTTGCATATCATACATCCAATTTTGAACCATATAAGATATTGCACAGATAACAATCAATTCCACTTGAGCAATATCTCAATGACAATTGAAAGTGCTCTGATGGCACTAGAAAGTTCGTTAGGGATGTTAAGCACTAATGAACTAGTCCAAGGCTAACCAAGAGGGGGGTGAATTAGTATTTAAAAATTTTTTTTGATTAAAACACAATCTTAAAATAAAAACCAAGATTTACCACAGAAATCAAAGTGCGAAAAATAAATGCGGAAGCAGTAATAAAGAATATAGAAATATACAGTGGTTCGATTAACACGACCTACATCCACTCCCTGGAGGCGTCCTCCGAGTATTGTACTAAACTCAATGTTTCTCCTTTTGCTCCCACAACAAGGCAGAGAAGCCTATACAAACCTCTTTGCCACCAACCTAGGTGAAGCAGAGAACCCAACTTCTTTTGCTTCCTCCTGAAGCAGGAAGAGAACCCAACTCCTTTTGTTTCCTCCTGAAACAGGATGAGAACCAAACTCTTTTTCTTCCTCCTGAAGCAGGCAGAGAACCTTGATCAGATGCTGAAGTTTACCTCTCTAGAAACCCCAAGGAACTAAGGACAATGACTCGAGAAGATGACGATGGATCCTTGCTTGGAGCAACCTTTGTGAACTCCCTCACAAACTCCCCACCACAAGATCCTCTCTCTCTTCCCCTTTCTCTCCCTCTCCTCTTAGCTCTCTCAGGTCAAAGCAGTAACAAAAGATATTCTAAAGGGTAGAACAAGAGTTCTTAAATAGATGAGTTTCAAAATAACTTTTATTTTATACAAATTAACTTTATCATGCAGGATGAAATGGATATCATCCTGGCCGATCAGCATAAATTTTGCTCAATCAGCCCGATCATTTTGTGACAATCGAAAGATTTTTTGTCATATCGTCCAGGTCGATATAATATCATCCTAGACGATTAGTATAATTCCTTGAATATAGTCCAGCCAATCGCTCTGAAAAGTTGTCTGAATGATTAAAAAATAGCTTGATTGTCCATGCTGATCTCACGATCATCCTGGATGATTAGTTTAAATCCATGAAAATTATCCTGATCATCACCCTGAATAGAAGCTGGCCGATGTCAATCGTCCAAGAGATCATCCCGGATGATCCAGCGATCGTCCTGGACGATGTGAACGTGCAATCAAACCTTAATTACTTTTCTTAATTACTAGATTAATTTAGGCATAGTTATGCTGCATCATCCAGGCCGATGTCCTGGACGATGTCTAAAAATAAAGAATACCTAAATAGAACTGGCGACTGATTCTTTCTATTTTAAGCCTATTATTATGGCCAATATGAATATCGTCCAGGACAATGTGCTTAATGATGACTTCCTTAACCAGGATGCCTTAATTTAGGGTTTCTATTTTTAACAGATCATCCAAGATGATGTTTGCATCATCCCGGATGATCAAAACAGAGAACTCTAACCAACAGACAGAAAAATTTTCCCATGTGTGTGTGTGTGTGCAAGGTTACATAGCATCATGAGCCACATCATTTACAATAGACTCAAGAAAGGAAAAATTATAAATTGACTCAGACCTAATCTACTCAATCTTGGGCTGACTTGAGTTGCATTTGATCTTGTGGACTTGAAAAGTTAGTAGGCAAGATAGTCATAGAAAATTATGAATGTTTGCTATCATCAAAATTCTAATTCAAGAAATCAGATTTATAATAATCTCTCTCTTTTTGATGATGACAAACCAAAAAATAATCTAAGCAGTTTAAGAACAGTTTAAAAGAAATAGTGAGAAGAAATAAAACATAGTTTTAACTATCTAATAGCAGAATCAAAATACATAACAAATAGTACACAAACTACTCACCCTTTTGACATCACAAAAAGAAGGAAGAAAGTAAAATAGAAATAAGGCAGAGACTGATAACAAAAACAAACTACAATAAAAAACAACATAAAACTAAAAGAACAAGGGCCCTTGATCATCTTAAGGAAGTGGTGGTGGAGGTGGAGGGTGAAAGTAACTGGAAAGGGTGGCGAACCACTCTCCAATATAGGCCATATCTTGGTCATGCTAGTTTTGCAGACGAATAATGTCCTTAGTATATTGCTGCTCCTGTGTAGTAATGTACCCCTTGAAGCAAAGCTCCCACTGGTCGAATCGCTTGACCAGTTGATCCGACTGAGAGTGCTGGCAGAGTGAGTAGGTGCATGAACAGGTATAGGAGCCTCCTCCTCCTCCTCCTGAGCTTCCCTGTCCCCTGGGTGGAGACAAGTACTGTTAAGAGCGTGAAAGAAATTGTTGGAGTAGAAAGTAGGTTGAAAGTTTGCTGGAGCAGGATATTGGATGTTATATTTTGATTCTAAGACATAAGCAATGATATGTCCTAGGCCTAAATTTGGCTTCCTCCTAGCTCCTAGATCATGAATGATAGTAAGATGCTCGATGTAGTGAAAAATTAAATCAGTGGCATCGAATTCTTGATGGGCCAAAATGTAAAATGTGGTGATCAAAAGAAGTGGGGTGATATGAACATGATCACCAACTTTTGGAATAATGGAAGTGCGTAGGACATGTTGGACAGTCCTAGCATCTTTGAACAAGCTGCTAGTCTTTCCAACATGAAAGTGAGCATTGGTGTTTCGAAGAAAGTGGTTGGCTGGAGCTCAATCAAAGTCAGGGTCAGAACATAGGGTGTGGAGTTTGTTCCCTATGGTGAAAAATTATAAAAATTCTGCACAATCCTGATATATGATCTCGACTTGGCGTCGATTCACACAGGATCCAAGAGAAGTAAAGGTAGGATTTATGCAGAGACTGGCGAAGAACTCAAAGAGAAGTTCTGATTTGAAAGGGATTGCAAGAGTAAGAATGAAGCACAAGGAAGTGTGAGAAAATAAGTCAAGTACCGAATAAGACAGATGATTCAGGTTGATAGATCGGGAACAGTAATTCTAGCCATCTTGCATTGTTGGTAGACAGCTTGATCATCCACCTCCGTGAATCGAGGACCCAGAGTTGCCCTCGAGGAACTTCCAAAAAGATGATGAGATTGCTTCCCTCCTTTTATGATCAAGAACATCAATGCAATAGGAAGTATAATGATGGTAGAAGAAGAGGATGTGAAAAAAATGGCTGGAAGCCTCAAAATTTAAAGAATCGACCCAATCGTCCAGGTCGATCATAGGTTCGTCCAGGCCAATCAGATACATTAATGACATCCAGGCTGATTGGTCAAAAAAGCAATTGTATCATCCAGGACGATCAGATATCATCTAGGATGATAAGACATAAGCGATCGTCTTGAGGAGTTAAGCCATATAACCGTTGAAAAAGTATATCGTCCTGACCGATTAGGTGGATCGTCTAGGACGATGCCCAATAATGGATCATACCAGTCGAATTTAAAACATTTAAAATATTGTGACGTATATCATCTAGGACGAACTGGTGGATCATCTGGGACGATCACCAATAATTAATCGTACCGATCGAATTTAAAGTATTAAAATGTATTGCCATGTGTATCATCCAGGACGAACTTGTGGATCGTCTAGGCTGATTTTTCATAAATTGAGCATAGAGTGAAAAACATTGTCTAGGATGAAAGAGAATAATCCAGGCTAATCATAGATGATTGAATTAGAAGACGATCAGATCATCTAGGCCGATAAGGCATCAGTCAGGCTGATGAGAAATAAAAGGTGCAGAACAGCCAGCAGATGGAAATTTTTAAAAGTGAATTGAACCAATCATCCTGGATGATATGAATATCCTCCGGGATGATGTGATAAAAATTTTAAATCAGAGGATGGATGGAGATTATCAGAGAAGGCCCAAAAATATAACAATACAAAAAAGTTAAAAATATGAAAAAGATAAAAAAAGAGAAAAATAAAACAAAAACCAAAAAGTATATTTTTTGTTTTAAAAATAAGATATGAACATAATAAAATCTCCAAGTGATTGAATTTAGGGACTTGTAAGACCAATCTGTTAACATTGATGAAATCAGAAAAATGGTAGAACATCTGATCCTGCTAACCCTAGCTCGGACTTCTCTTAGGGCAAAATTATCTTTTGAAAACAAGAGACCTAACTCACAACAAATCAATTGGATAAGAAAAAAAGAGATCCGTTCAAAACTTAGTTCCAAAAAAAATATTTTATAGAATAATATACCAAAGTAATTTATCACAATCATGAAATTTGAAATCAAGCCTTTAAAAATATCAAGCGATACATAAATTCTTCTAAGATTTAAAGGTTTTGAAAGAGAGGGACACTTTTCTTTTTGTGGGCTCATTTTATGCCTCTTGTCAATTTGATTGGCACACTGTACGCATCTTTTAATTTTTGATACACTTTGTTTATTTTTTAATTTTTGGCAATAATTACATATTTTTTAATTTTGGCATCATTGGCCGCTTTTTTCTTTTTTTTTTTCCCAAGCTAGATCTATTTTCAAAACTCTTAAATATTCTCGATTGTGAGTATATCTTCTAATTATTATAGAAGAAAACTTCACTCTCTAATAAAGGGAAGAATAAACCATAAAATAGAATCAAATTCTTATGATAAATACGACAACAAGATTTCAAAGAACTTGAAAGTATTATAAAGACTTTTGAATATTATATATATAAGGTAGATTACTGTAGCAAGATAGAAAAGTTCTTAATTATAAAATCCAGTTGTTTATTTGATATAGACTTTTATTTAGAAAAGAAAATTACACCACTAAAAGAGATTAGAGGGAGAGAAATAATCAACGGTGTTTCTACCTTTAACTGATTGAGGGATGTTTAGATGTTGACTAAAAAAATTCCAAAACCTAAAAACCAAGACAAAATATAATTTTAAAGAAAAAAAATATTAAAGATGAAACAACTAAAAGATTGACAAACATAAAAAGAAAAACAATAATAATCAACAGAGTAGTAAACATGCAATTTAGAATTTATTAAGCAACAAGTTTAAGCAATTATGAGCCGCGAGTCTCCGCTGTACAAATATCATATTCTCTTACGAGGTCTTTGGTGAGAGCACAACTATAAAAGTCAAATATCAGATTTAGGAACCCAAACAGGTTTGGGTCCCTTCTTATGAAAAGAAGAATGCAATGTATTTGTGTTATGCTGTGAATCATATAATTTGGGTATCCACACCTAATGTGTACTACGGTGAATGGTGTAAGTGTGTGCAATGTGTCCTAACATGCCACATGAAAAATATCTAACTCTAGGAAAAGGATGTACTAATCTACTTAGGTGGTGAGGCTTCCTTTTAAAGTTATGTGTTGTATACAATGATGATTTATTATTTTAAAAAACTTTGAGATTTGCTCATTTCTTGAACACCTTTTTTAACTCAGCATGGGATGACTTCAAAGAATCGTGTGCATCAAATAATTCAGTATGCTCTTTATTTAATGCATCAAACTCATCAAGTAATGATATATGATTACTATCAATTTAGGAATGATTATTTAATAAGATTTCATGCTCTTTTTGCAAATTTGAAAATTCCAATTTTAAATTAACATGCGATTTCTTGAGTTTCTTATATGATGCATAAATCGTTTCACAAATTTCAAGTAATTGATCATAGGTTGGTTCACATACATCTTCTTGGTCACTTTGATCAAGATGATCGTCAGCCATTAAGCACAAGTTTGTTGTCTCCTCTTCATCTTCAGTCTCAGAAGAGTCCGATGCAGAATCTATCCAAAATATCTTTTGAAATCACTTCTTGTCCTTCATGAACTTAGGTTTCTCCTCACCCTTCTCCTTCCTTGGTTGCTCCTTAAGTGTAGGACAATCAGCTTTAACATGTCCAGGCTTCCTGCATTCAAAACAAATACCATCAGAAGAGCTTTTATAATTTTTGCTATACTTACCTCTTTTCCACTTCTGATGGTCTTTATGCTTCTTTCTTAGAAAGCTTTTGAATTACTTAGTGATGAAGGCAACATCATTATTTTTAGATCTGAATGAACTAGTGTCCGTATTATTGGCCTTTAGTGCCATAGTTTTCTCCTTCTTCTTCTCACCTGCATCAAGATTTCTTTGATTCACCCCTTGCTCATAAGTAATGAGTGATCCAAGTAAGTTATCAATCAAAAAAGTATTCAAATCTTTAGATTCAATAATTGCAGTGATCTTAGCATTAAAAGAAGAAGGCAAGCATCTCAAAATTTTATTGACCATTTCATAATTAGTTAGCTCTCTTTTTAAAGCATGCAATGAGGTGACAATTTGAGTAAACCTTGTATACATATCATAAATTGATTCAGAAGGTTTCATACGAAAAAGTTCATAGTTATGCAATAGAATATTCCATCTAGATTGTTTAACTTCATTAGTTCCTTCATAGATTGCACATAATCTATCCCAAATTTCTTTACCAGTTGCACAAGTTGAAACATACATATAATCTTCAGATTTCAGAGCACAGAAAAAATAGTAAAAGCATTTCGCATTAAGTTGTGCTAAATCTCTTTCATCAAAAGTCCATTCAGTAAAAGGAATTTTAATTTTAATGCCATTAAGTTCACGAGAAGGTGGTGTATAACCATCTTTAATAAGTGTCCACATACGATAATCAAGTGATTGTAAAAATATAGACATGTGAGTTTTTCAAAAATCAAAAGGAATATTATCAAACAAAAGTGGATGTGTAATATAATATCCTTCCGTTGTGTTACGATTACTAAAGTTAGCCATAAATCAAAATTCAAAAAGTTTTCAAACTTAATTTTATGAATCCCACTCTGATACCACTTAAAAGTGCTCTGATGGCACTAGAAAGTTTGTTAGGGATGTTAAGCCCTTATGAACTAGTCCTAAGGCTAACCAAGATGGGGGGTGAATTGGTATTTTAAAAAATCTTTCGATCATAACATAATCTTAAAACAAAAACCAAGATTCATCACAGAAATCAAAGTGCAAACAATAAATATGGAAGCAGTAATAAAGAACATAGAAATTTATAGTGGTTCGGTCAATACGACCTATGTCCACTCCCCGGGGCGCCCTCCGAGTATTACACTAATCTCAGTGTCTCTCCTTTTGCTCCCACAGCAAGGCGGAGAAGCCTATATAATCCTCCTTTTCACCAACCTAGGTGAGGCAGAGAACCTAACTCCTTTTGCTTCCTCCAGATGCAGGCAGAGAACCTAACTCATTTTGCTTCCTCCTGAAGCAAGAAGAGAACCCAACTCCTTTTGCTTCCTTCTGAGGCAGGCAGAGAACCCAACTCCTTTTGCTTTCTTCTGAAGCAAACAGAGAACCTTGATCAGATGCTGAAGTTTACCTCTCTAGAAACCCCAAGGAACTAAGGATGATGATTAAAGAAGACGACTATAGATCTTTGCTTGGAGAAACCATTGTGAACTCCCTCACAAATTCCCCCTCACAAGATCCTCCCTCTCTCTCTCTCCCTTGCTCTCCCTCTCTTCTTGGCTCTCTCAGGTCAAAGCAGCACCAAAAGATATTCTAAAGGGTAGAACAAGAGCTCTTAAATAGAGGAGTTTCGGAATAGCTCTAATTTTATATAAATCAACTTTATCGTCCAGAACAATACGGATATCATCTTGGTCGATCAGCGTAAATTTCGCTCAATAAGCTTGATCGGTTTGGGATGATCAGAAGATTTTCGGTCATATCGTCCAGGCTGATATAATATCGTCCTGGACGATCAGTACAATTTCTTGAATATCGTCCAGACAATTGCTCTGAAAAGATGTTTGGACGATGAAAAAATAGTTTTATCGTCTAGGTCGATCTCGCGATCGTCTTGGACTACTAGATCAAATCCATGAAAATCGTCCTGATCATCGCCCTGAATAGAAACTGGCCGTAACTAAGTGACACATGCCATTATTGAAAGGAGAAGAGAGAGAAGCTATAAGAAGTAGAGAGAGAAAGTTCAAATTCTGGTTTTCACAGGTTTTTCAGCCGGTGATCTGATCACCGAATTCGCATGGAGGCAGATGTCCGTCGTTCTTTGACGGATAATTTGGGACTGAAGATGGATTCTTCGATTTCCTTAATGGAGTTGGAGGAAGAGAATGCGATGGAAGGGCAATCTGTTTCAAGAAAAGTTATGGATGAGGAAGAGGCTCAGAGAAGACGAGTGAAAGGTCATTTGGTGATAAATGATGAGTTGGGCAAAGTTTCTCATAATTTTCAACATTTTGTGGGAAAAGGTAAATCGATTGAACCGAGTTCGGGTAGGAAAACTCCGAAAAAATTGAGAAAGAATGAGATAAATGAGGTAGGCATTGATCGGGGAACGTCTTCTTCAGGAATGAACATTTTTTGTTCAAGGTTTTGGTAAAATAATTGCTAACCAGAACAACAACGTTATTGTTGAGAATCGTCGGATGTCTGACAAGAATTTTGGAAGCCCGAAATCTTCAAACAAGTGATCCAAGCGGAGGTGAGTGCAGAACATGTTAAGGAGGCTAATGTAAACCAAATGGATGATCATTTGTCTTAAAAGAATATGGAAAAATTGAACAGTGATAATGTATGGAGTAGAAAATCATACATCAACTTAAAATTCTGTGAAGAAGATGCTATTTTTACCAAAGATGGTGAGGCGATTCAGCTATGTAAAGAAGATGAAATAAAGAATGCGAACCTTCTGGAGAAATCACTGGTTTGCAAGATTTTTGGAAAAGACATTAAGCTGCAGGAAGTTTCTTGGGAACTCAGAAGACAGTGGGCTCATTTTGACAATTTCCATTTTACAACTCTTGGGAAAGGGTGGTTCCTGTGCTCTTTCAAATCAATTGAAGCCATAAAAGGAGTTCTGATGGGAGGACCATGGTTCGTGAATGAGCATATCATTGGAATGGAAAAATGGACATCGGAGTTTTACCCGTTATCTATGGAAGGTCTTACTTCTCCGATTTGGATGCGAATGCCGCATTTACCATTACAATGCTGGGATGAAAACAACATAGCAAGGATAGCAGCTGCAGTCGGCAAACCTTTAATGTTGGATGGAAACATGTTCAGTTGGGAAAGAAGATAATTCGCTAGGGTCTGTGTCCGAATCAAGCTTGACCAGAAGCTACTGGCTAGAGTATGGGTTGAAAGCTTGGGAGGAAGATTTTATCAGAAATTTGAATTTGAAAGATTTTCGAATTTTTGTTTTGACTGTGGAAAAATTAGTCATATGAGGGAGGATTGTATGAAAGTTGATTCTGTTGAAAACAGGAAATCCTCTAAGGAAAGTCTGCAGGAATCGAAGCAACTCAATACAGAGGAAGGAAAGAATAACTATGGTCCTTGGGTGCTGGTGAACAACAGAAGAAGAAAGTATAATGATGTTTTCAACAAGGGTATGGACAGGAGGATTGTTGAGAAGAAGACCCAGAACTATAAGATTTGGAATATCAAGTCGAATAATGCAAACTTGTAAGAAGTAAAAAATTCAAACAATCTCCGGAATGAAATTACTCCAGCAACTCAACCTCAGGTAAAGCAATTACTTGAAGAAGGTGAAATTATTGAGGGAAATGTGGATGTCTCTGAGGAGGAAAGATTTGATCTGGAAAATCAGAAGAATGTTGGTGTGGAAGGCAACATAAAAGATATTTCAGAAGGGAAGACTGAAAACAGGGCAGAACTTGAGGTGAAGGACTCAAATAACCCATTTGAAATTCTGGGAGAAGTTTATGAAGAAGAAAATGTAAATTCTTTGACAGAGAAGGCAATAACAGTTGCTGAAAACAATTTGGAAGCTTTGGGAAATAAAAATCAAGATATCAAAAAATAAGTGACTAATAATATGGTGACCGCTAAGATGTCTAGTAGCAAAACTAAACTTGCTAAAGAGATGAAAATGCTTGGACCCATCAAAGGGAAACATAGAACAAGAAAAGGCGAGGGAGGAGATGTAAAGGCTGGGGATTAAATCAGAAACCTTGTTAAATGTCTTCAATATTAGTATGGAATTGTAGGGGAGGCAAGAAGAAGGCTGCCTCCGACTACTTAAGAAATATGATTATTGAAAATGGTCTTTTTTTCATTGGTTTGTTAGAAACAAAAATGGAAAATTTGAGCTGCAACGATGTTAGAAGGATGGTGGGAAGTGAGTGGGATTTCCACCATGTTGCGGCGGCTGGAAAATCAGAAGGCATCCTTGTTCTATGGAAACATAGAATTGCTTCTTTCAAGGTAACTGTAACTTCCAAACAATGTATTATTGGTGAGCTTATTACTCCCAAAGGCAAGACAGTAAAAGTGTGCATTGTTTATGGTAACAAAAGCTTGTATGAGAGAAGAAATCTTTGGGAAATGATTGAAAATCATTTGAATTGTGAAGATCCTTGTTTAGTTGGAGGCGATTTCAATTGCTTTGTAAACAGTAATGAGAAATTTGGGGGAAAAAGTTTTGTTTTCTCCCAAGGCTCACAAGAAATGAAGGAATTCATGACCAATAATGACTACCATGATATCGGTTTTTGGGACCCAACTATACTTGGTGTAACAACAAAGATGGCCTTGCTAGAATTTGGGAAAGGTTAGATAGAGTGTGGTTAAATTCCAAAGCTATCACGGAGTTTCCTCATGCAGTTATCAAGCATCTACCAAGGATATCTTCGGACCATTATCCTGTTCTTCTACACCTTGATGATAAAGCAAGGAATTATAAAAAAGAATTCAGATTTGAGAATATATGGTGCTCATATGATGCAGCTAAAGGTATCATAACCAAGTCAGGGAGGAAAAAGGACTATGGTAGTGCTAATGACATTCTTCAGAGGAAAATAAAAAGATCTCTTAAGAATCTTTTTTATTGGAGTAAAAATAAATTGAAGGAGTTAAATATGAGGAACCAGGTACTTAAGCAAGAAATTTTGGATTTCCAAAACAGAGAAGCAGCGATTGGAGGCTTGAGTCAGGGAGATCTATTGCTACTGAGAAGTAAAGTTGCGGAATTTAATGCTAACATGGCTTGAATCGCAACTTGGTGGAGACAAAAGTTTAAATGCCAGTGGATGGATGAAGGTGAGAAAAACATAAGATATTATCATACTTATGCCTCAGCAAAGAAGAAGAGCAATCACATTCTTCAAATTGCTCGGAAGGATGGATCGTTGGTTTCAAATCATGAAGACATCCATTGTATTATGGAAAATTTCTTCAAAAATAAATGGTGCAAGCGCAATTGTGATTTGAATAACTGGCCGATTTTCAAAAGTTCTGAGTGCATTCAGGACAATATGAGGAAAATTTTGGAAGCCGAATTCACTATTGAGGAGCTGAAGTTAACACTCAAGAATATGGGAAATAATAAGTCCCCTGGAGCTGACGGTGCTAATGCATATTTTTTCAAAAATTATTGGAGCATTGTAGAACGAGAAACTTGGAATGCTGTTAACAGTTTCTTCAAAACAGGGGAAATGCCTGAGCAATGGAAGGAAACGGTGGTTATTCTGATTCTGAAAATACAAAATGCCAAAGAGTGTTCTAAATTCAGGCCTATATGCCTATGTCAAACAATATACAAGATGTTTGCTGGTATGATTTTAAATAGGTTCAAAAACGGCCTTCCGGGAATCATCTCTGAGTATCAGGGAGCTTTTGTACCGGGAAGGAGTATTTCAGACAACTGCCTCATTGCACAGGAGATTGTTAGTAAGATGAGATCATCTATTGCTAAGCCTGGTTATTTCCTTCTTAAACTCGATATGGAGCAAGCGTACGATTGTATGTGCTGGGAAACACTTAAACAAGTGTTGAAATTGACTGGCTTTCCTGATAAATTAATTCTTTTTATTATACAATGTATTTCAAACTCGAAATTCTCAGTTGTAATTAATGGTAAAAGAACTGAATGGATTAATGCTCAATGTGGTTTCAGACAGGGGTGTCCGCTATCACCAAGCCTGTTCATTTTATGCTATGATCTTCTTTTTAAATCTCTTAATGAACATAAGGTGCAGTTGGGAAT
This sequence comes from Dendrobium nobile, assembly GCA_022539455.1. Taxonomy (NCBI): domain Eukaryota; kingdom Viridiplantae; phylum Streptophyta; class Magnoliopsida; order Asparagales; family Orchidaceae; genus Dendrobium; species Dendrobium nobile. The sequence goes on along the minus strand of CM039723.1, from coordinate 62,379,750 downwards.
GAAACTGGCATCGAATACAGAGAAGATCACTCATTTACTCTTTGCAGACAACGTACTAGTGACGGCGGAAGCTTACAGTAGGAATGCAAAGATTTTGAAGAAAATTTTCATATGTTACTGCAGCTGGACGGGCCAGGCGATCAACTCACAGAAATCCATGGTTCTTTATGGCAAAGCAGTATCCAAAAAAAGAAGAAGCAAGTTAAATAAAATTGTGGGTTACAAGGAAGTCAAAGAATTACTCTACTTGGGTATTAAACTGGCTCTTAGAAGATTGAAAGCTGAAGACTATAATAGCACCATTGAGAAAGCAATGTGTAGGCTTAATTCTTGGGGAGCTAGATGGCTTTCTCTGGCTTTAATACTTCTTCTCATTAAAACTACCTATTCAAGCATGATAACTTATCAGGTAGCACACTCCCTTATTCCTAAAAGTATTTTATTAAAGGTTGACAAACTTTGTAGGAACTTCTTGTGGCACAAAGAGAATGGGAAGTAAGGTTTGCATTACATTGCTTGGGAAACCCTTTGATTACCTACAAGCTTAAGGGGGTTTGGCATTCATGGAGCAACGGCAAGTCAGGGACCTTTAAGGTCGAGAATGGCGTGGATGTTTCTATAGAACAAGAACTCACTCCTCCATAAAATTCTCTTTACAAAATTTGGAGCCATAATGTGGGATGATAGCGTAAGAGAGCTGCATCTACTGCTTGGAGAATTATTAAAAAGGGCATTGAACATATGAAACCAGTTGTTAGATGGCAGGTTAACAATGGTCATAGTATCAATATCAATGCTGATAATTGGATACTTGATAGAAGCATTAGCAGATGGCCGGCAATGTGTAATACGATGGACATTGATGATAAGAAAGTTTCTTTTCTTATGGATGATGAAGGTAGCTGGAATTCAGAAAAGCTCTCTGAATATTTCTCTGATGATATGGTAAAGCTTATACGACAAATGGAGAAGGGGGCAAATAATATAGAGGATATAATGGAGCTTATTCAATCCAATACTGGTAAAACGGTATCAGCATTATGTGCTGAAGCTATCTATTCTCAAAACGAGAGTAAGTATATCAAGTACAATTGGTTGAAGAAGTTGAAACTGGACCAAAAAGTTTATTTGTTTTGGTGGAGAGCGTTGAATGGTGCTTTACCTACGATGGAGTGGTTATGTTACAGAAGATTGGCTAATTCTAAAGATTGTCCGAGAGGGTGTCATGAGAATGAAAATGCAGAACATGTTATCATAAAATGTAGCAAGCTGAAAGTTTTAATACAGAAATTGAGAAGCTGTGGGTTCAATGTTCCTGAATTTTAAAATTTGGAGGAATGTACTAAGGCTTTAAAACAGGGATCTGAGAAGGGTCTTGTGAAGATTTATGCTGTGGCAGTTTACCATAGCTGGAAATCAAGGAATTTGATAAAGCACGGTAATTCTGAAATTCCTTTAGCTTATGTTGTAGCAGAAATTATTTCCCATTCTTCTCATCTTCAGTCAAATCCAATTGAAAATACCTAGAACACCAACCAGCCGATGCTGTCCAAATCTTGGTGTCCCCCTCCCCACGGTTGGATTAAACTGAATGTTGATGCTGCTCTTTCTCTTAACAACATGGCGGGTATTGCCGGTGTTCTTAGAGATTGCAAAGGAAGAATGTTATGTGCATATGGTAGAAAGTTAACTCATTAGGATATTGCTTATTTGGAACTCAAAGCTATTCTTTCTTTTGGAAGCTACATTCAAAATTGGTTTTGTGAATACAATGGAATAATCATTGAAGGAGACAATGTGAATATCATGAAGATGCTCCAAGATACTATCAACTTCAAGACTTACAAAGGTACCAAGCAGGACCTTTCATTCTTACAAGTTTTCAATAAAGTCATTTTTCTTTTTGCTTATAGAGAGTGTAATATAACGGCTGATTTTTGTGCCAAGTTTGCTTTGTTAGGAGATTTTTTTTGGGATTCTTTCATTGAAACGGACCTGCCTACAAGTTTCTTATACTTGTTTAGGAAGGACAGCCCTTTGTAAGTTCTTTTTTTTTTTTTCCGTCATTAAAGCAATTGCATCTTCTATTAAAAAAAAAAAAAAAATAGAAGCTGGCCGATGTCAATCGTCCAAGATATCATCCCGGACGATCCTGCGATCATCCCGGACGATGTGATTGTGCAATCAAACCTTAATTACTTTCCTTAATTACCAGATTAATTTAGACATAATTGTGCTGCATTCTCCAGGCCGATGTCCTGGACGATGTCCAAAAATAAAAAATACCTAAATAGATCTAGCAGTTACTTCTTTCTGTTTTGAGCCTTTCGTCCTGGCCGATACGAATATTGTCCAGGACGATGTGCTTAATGACGACTGTCTTAACCATGATGCCTTAATTTAGGGTTTCTGTTTTTAACTGATCGTCCATGACGATATTTGGATCTTCCCGGACGATGTGATAAAAATAGAGAACTCTATCCAACAGACAGAAAAATTTCCCCATGTGTGTGTGTGTGCAAGGTTACTTAGCATCAGGAGCCACATCATTTACAATAGACTCAAGAAATAAAAAATTACAAACTGACTCAAACCTATTCTACCCAATCTTGAGCTGACTTGAGTTGCACTCGATCTTGTGGACCGGAAAAATTAGTAGGCAAGGCAGTCATAGAAAATCATGAATGTTTGCTATCATCAAAATTCTATCCATGAAATCAGATTTGCAACAACAGTTTCCTTCCAAAAGGGCCTAAAAGCCTTCCTTTATGATCTCTTACAATACTTCTAATTCCTGCCATATTAGACATGATGACAGCAGCATCCACATTGATTTTAATCCAAGAAGGAGGCGGGGGTTGACAAAAAAGATAATTCAACTGCAACAACTGGTTGACATCCCAGTATACCTTAATTGAATTAAAACCAGACTTCAAAGTATACTTCAATTTTTGCACAATGGCTAACGTAGGCGAAGTTAGCCCAAGAACCATGTGTAAGAGCATTAAGAGCTCTCCAAGACAGATACACTGCGCTCCAATACAATCTTACCAGCTCAGAATTAAAATAAATCTTCCTTTTCAATTCAAGAATACACTCAGCCCACGAAGCAAAAATAGGATTATAGCTGTTGTGTTAAATTTGTACATTACAACAACTTAGTTCTGTCTCTCATTGTTAAATCCAGTACCAACACAATTTATAGTATGTTAGATCCTGATCTAGAAATGATTACATGTCCTATTTGAATCATGTTTAAATCATTTGAGAATTATGATTGAACAAATTTAAAATCTTATTTAAATAAAACTTAAGATTTGTTTGGGACAACTTTTTTACTATTTCTTGAAGCAGTTTTTTTTGTAAAAAAAAACTAATTTTAGTACCAAAAAATTACTTCAATAATTAATAAAAAAAATCATCCCAAACGAAGCTTTAAACATTGAAGTCTTGCTCATATATAATTCAAACTCTATTTGAATGAGTATCATTTGTAAAGACTTTTAAATAAATTATACTTGGTTAAAAAGAAATATTTGGATTTAAATCAAATTTTAAGGTTTATTTTATTAAAAATAAAACGCAAATTAATTTATTATGAGGCATACCAAGCAACTTACTAAATAAGAAAATCCTAAGGATAATAAATATTACTTTTAGTCATATCTTAAAAAAAGAAATGACAACGACACTATTTTGGCTTGCACAAACAAAACAACATAAGAGACGCAGATATCTGAATTTACAGTTGTACACTCAGAGGAAAATTAAATAAATTTTTTTTTGGGAAATAAATAAAATTTATTGAACACCATTTTTTATAAACCGTAATCGATATAAGATATAAAAGCCATAGTACGTACAACATACAACATACAATAGCTTGTCTTATACGCTAGCATTTTGCTTTTCCAATGCAAGAAAATGGTGAGACTATTAAGTGCGGAGTCTGGAGGATGGAGAAACGTTCGGATTTTATGAGTGTGTAGTAAAAGAAAAATTATTAGGTGCGGAGTGTGCACCGTCTGCACAAGTATTGGGTACCTAGCGGTACCCAGCAGTACCAAGTGCCGGTACCTAGCTGGATATAGTATTTGTGCGGACGGTTCTCCCTGTCCACACTCCGCACCTAATAAACTCTCCTAGTAAAAACACAGTATACATAGTAACTGTAGTTTTACTAACTACATAGTAACTGTAGTTTTACTAAGCACACACAAAATTCAGACCCAGCTCTAATTCGGACTCCAAACATAATAATTTTTGGGAAAAATGAGGGTATTAACGCACGGTTGAGAGTTTTGATATATTAATTTGTACTAATACTATTAATATCTATACTTTGTTGCCCATTACTCCATAAAGAAACACCCAAATGAAATTCTTGGAAATGGTGGATCGGATATGAATCAGCAATCACTTTGAAAATCCACCCGTTTTTCTTAATTATTTTCCTACTCATATTGTTGTGTCACAATTTAATTGGGCTGTCGAGCCATTCTTTGATGTTAATCCTGGCATACAACTTGTTATAATAAAGCCCCATAATAAAATTATAGAAAAAAAAAACTTATCCACTGTTTTTTTGTCTTCTTCGTCATTTGGCAGTTGTTCTTATAAAAAATGATGAATGATTTATAAAACATTAAACTTAAAATATCTATATAAATCCTTAGGTTTATGTTTTTATAAATGACTCTCACATGGCAAGGAAAGGATGAAGTTAGAAGGAAAAGAAAATGGGATAAATGGGGATGAGCCGTTGGTGGGGTACTTTAGAAGAAATTGCGAATGCTATATAAGAAATTTAAAATATGTTTGGAATAACTTTTTTATTTGTTTGTTTTATAATTTGTAATCACAAATTTATTATTATTATTATTATTTTGCGGTTTTCAATAAAATTTTTTTAGTAGAAAACTACTTTTTATGATAGTTTTTAAACAAAATATTTATTTCATAATAACTTTACAATCATATTTAAAAAAATTATAATAACAGCCTTGAACTATGAAATCAGAGAACTGTTTTTTCTTTTTAATTCAGAAGTGAATGTGTACGCTCTCAATTTAGGCTTTTAAATCTAATCGTATTTCTTGCAGAATTTTGTTTTGGCAATCCCACTTAATTCCAAAAGAGAGGAGCAATTATGGATAATATGGAGGTTAGACAATCTAGTTATTGTAGTTCTTGTCTTATATAATGCCAAAGCCTTGAATTTTTCTTCCATATGTCAATTATCCACTGATTTTCTTTTTTCTATCTTGCTGCAAATTGAATTTAAAAAAAGGTGAAAAAATGATCATTATCGTTGGGCCATTTCTTCATCACATAATAGTTTACTAGCAGGATGAGTGAAAAGATATGAATTTATGTTAAGAGAGAAAGAGAGAAAAGAAAATATAGAGTGAAAAGATATGAATTTTCACCAGATTGTCGAGAGTATAAAAATTGAGAAAACATAATCATTATTTATAACTTTAGAATAGGATTTGAGGGCTACAAGAGTAGTCATTATTAAGATAAAAAATTGAAATAATATGAAAGAATACGTGAAGCAAAAAGAGATAAAAATACATATTGATTATTGACTTAGGCTATATTTGGACAAAATCGCCAACTTGTTGGATAAGCCTGTCAATAAGTTGCATAATGCTGTCAACTTGCTATATAAGTTGCCAACTTGTATGAATGAGTAGTTTCTATGTTTTAGTGTCTAGTTTCCCAGCTTAGGCAAATAATTCCTTTTAAGCTCTACGCTATATATGCTCCGGCAAGTTCACTATAATGCTTGCATGTTTAGCGCCTTTTCTTCATATTCTATTGTGCTTCCTCGAAACAAATCGATTTTATTTGAATTGGACTATTAAGATATTAAAAAATATAAATGGATCGAGTTTCATTATCAAGGGAAATTTTTTAAACTAAGCATCATTTAAATTAAAATAAACATGAATTACTTCACATAACTAACCTGACTATCAACCAACCTATCCAGCTCGTCTCTGTAGGTCGCAAGACTTTCAACTGGTAATGTCCGTAGGCGTTCCTTGTTCCGCCTAAAAGCCATCCATGCTCATAATAGAAATGTCCCATCAAAGCTAAGAACAAATGACTCTCCTCTTTAAAACATAATGGCGCTACTACGTTTCACATATCAATTCCTATGATAAACCAACACAACCTCATTTACAATTCAAAAACATTCACAAACAAACATAATTTATCTTATATATATCAATATTGAAAAAAATATTATAGACGAAAAGTTTAATCAAAGATAAAATTTAGCTTGATTTTGATTATAAGAGATCAAGTAAATGTTTCTAACATAACATAAACATTCCAAACTGAGCTCAACTAATGGGGATTTTTTTTGGGGTGGATTTGTTTGACCATAAGAAAAAAATTCCCCTTTTAGAAGCGAGCCTTGAAACTAACTGGATTGAGTTTGACCTTCTTGCCACCATGGTCTTGTCGGCTTGCTAAAACTCACAGCAGGACGTTGTGGGAAGGCAGGGAAATGACAAAGTTTGGTTGCTCACACATTGGAGAAACTCAAGGATGTAAATGTCAAACCACTCTTCAGCAAAAACTAGGGTATTTATGGAGTATTGGAAGATGCATGGGGGTAGAATTTTAACCATCTGAGTTTGTACCAGATGGTCGAGCAAATTTTAATTGAATTAATGGGATGAAGACAAATATGCAAGAGGAGCTAGGAGCTTGAGGTAGGCTGTTTTGATCTAATGGCTTATATGATAGGCACATGGCCTTAGGCTGTGGAAACTTTTGACTAATCGATGGCCACCATTGGCTCTATTAGTGTTGGGTTTGGTTTAGGTAATTTTAGGGTACTACTTAGGTCACATGGGTAAGCTCAAGGGAGGCCAAATTCTCTTTGAATGAGTTTTAGACCATTTTGGGCTCACTTGGATTAGCCTAATTGGGTGACCCAAGCTAGCCCAGAGTTTGGACTGGCTAGAGTAGGTAGTTTAAGATGTTTGCATAAAATTGAAGTGGTTTGATATCACAACAAAACCCGAAAGACCCACTAATAGGATAGGTCTTATCGTGTAGAGATGTGATATGTGAATTCCAAGATCTAGTTTAATATATATATATATATCTTTTAATATAAATCTTAAAACAAACAATAGACTATAAAGCCACTCAAATATTCGAAGGACTACAAACTAACTTGTCCAAAAGATTAGATATTCTTATATCATGAAAATGTATATACAAAATCTACATTACAATATATTATTAAAGGCAACAAAATACTAAGCAAAATAAAAAAAATAATTACAAACTCATATCAGAATCTTAAAACTGGTATTCAACTAGATCCTTCCCCTTCTTAGCTCTTGAAAATAAGAATCAAAACATCTACGAGCTAAAACGGCTCAACAGCCGACAATTAAACTTTACTAAATTCTCAGAACCTTTTTTATTAAACATTCAATGAATATTAAAAATGGTACTGAGCAAAAAAAATGAATGAACTTATCTCAACTTTAGGCAAAATACACAAGCAGTTTATATATTCCTCCCGAGAGACAAAGTTTGAGAATTTTGACACTTATGCCCCATAAAATACATAGTTCATATATATATAATATATATATATATATATATATATATATATATATATATATATATATATATATATTACCACAACATAACCTCCTCCATCTCTTTCAGATCTTGAAAGAATCACCCATTTTAAAAAATTATTAAAAAATATTTCAATGCATTGTAGTAATTGATGCATAAATAAATGCATTTTAGAATTTACCAACATATGCTGATGGTAGGCAATTAATATAAAACCTTACTAAATGAAAATGCATAATTTCAAAAAATTATAAAATTATCACACTTAATGCAAAAAACTATTTTAAGACTTCAATTGTACCATGACTTATTTTTTGTTGTCTTGATTATATTTTATTTGATAAAAATTATTTAAATTTCCAAACCCCTTCTATAATTTTTTTTAGAAAATAATTAAAATATTTAAAATCTCAATCTCTATATAATTTTCTATATCAAACACATAAATTTAATAAAAATTTGAAAAAATCTTTATATTTTTGAAAACTGTGATAGTCAAAACGTAACCTAGCTTGAGCCAAATAAATTCACAACTGAACCGATTGAAAAAATTTTACTTTATGACTTCAATACCCTAGCTTTTCTTTTCTCTCGCCTCTCATTTCTTCTCGTTTTCTCTTTTTTTAGCTCTCTGTTAACAAAATGAAGAGGACCAAATGGATTTTTAAAAAGTTTTTTTTTAATTAAAAATGATTTTATAAAAATATAATTAAAGGACATATTGGTAATTATTCTAATTGCTTAATTTTTAGCAAGAAAATTAGATATATCCTTTTATATCTTTAAATCAAAGAATTAAAATGTCATGAAAAAATATTTATGATATAGCTAAGCATGCTTAGAATAATCAGGTGAAATTAATTTTAAAAACTAGCACCTAACAATCCTAGAAAACTCACTCGTACTGACATGTGTCAATTTCTTAAAAAAATACATACTACACATTATTATTATTATTTTTTTAAATATATATAATTAGAGCAAAAAAATATGTATATTATGATGAAGATGATTTATAATATGAACTTATAAAGACTTTTAAAATACTTTTTTTACTATTGCAGGTCAAAACATTTCTTTTAAAATTTAGGTTTGTTACATTTGGAGGCCATGGTTCAATAACATTTGGGTTTATTCAAGTGTGATATTTGTATGGTTCAAATGGCTCATACATGGTCAACATTGTCAACTAAGTTGACCGAAGTTGAACAAAGGATTCCAATGATCTTGGGTGAGTTAATGGAGGTATTTAAAAGGTTTAGGATACCATGCCATGGTTTGAAATATGTTTGAACGTTTGGGCTCCAAAAATTCGGCCCCGGTCCTCGCCTGACTGTTTGCTTTTATTTTCGACTAGGGAGTTTTAATAGAATTAAGTTCCGGGGTAAATTTTGGAAGATAGATGAGATTGTATATAATACACTACCCAAAGATTTCATCCTCATTTTGCAAGGACTTTATGATCTGAGTTTTGGTTTTCTATAGGCGCAAGCCCCTATAGTTAATTACTCCTCCCGATAACGGCAAAGAACTTTCGATTAAGGCTAGTCGTCAATAAGATACGTATAAATACGTGTTATCTCGCATATAGTAGTAGCATTGGACTTAGGTTTAAAAATTGGGTTTGAATTTGAAAATTAAAAAAAAGGTTAATATATAAAATGGAAATTTCACCATCTTGCACTTAAAAGCGGATGGTGGGGGAATGGATGATAGACCCGATCAAGATCCCATGGTTCCGTCGTCCCAGGCCATTATGGTCTCTGGTCTACTTAGTTAGAGAAGGTAGTCGACCCAACTTGATAGAAGGATCCTTTTCTACAGCCGTGGGCGGCTTCATCCAAGGGGACCTTTTAGACCTGGGGTGAATATTTTCTTAAGGGGATAAATTTGAATCCACCTTAGCTAATAGAGGGCTTTACGCCATATCGATCATATCCTATTGATTCATATCTTAAGATTTTGATGCAATTAAGGAATGTATTAGCTCTAACAATAACTTGTTTTTTGTGGTGTCATTTGGCGACAAAATCACTCGGTTCAGAGGGCCCCGGGTCATAATCGTTTATCCTGTGGTGCCATTTGGAGGAAAAACTATCGGTTAAGGATACGTATCACATCCTTACTGGCAGAAGATGGTTTTAGAATGGATCCTAGTGATATTTTCGACTAGGCATTTAGCTCTTTGTGAACTTAAGTAAATTTTAATTTGTCCACCTTGGAAAACTTTTGTGGAGTGTGGATGAATTTTGCTTTAAGTGTTTAATGGTTGGATTTCAGTTTTAAATATTTTGAATTTTGAGATTTTTGGACTTTTTTTTAAATTCATAAAATTTTGGATTTTGTAGAAGTTTTATGGCATTTTGAAATATCCAAGATTAACCCCTTCAATTGAGATTCGCATTCAACACGGTCATCATCGGGGTGTTTGTGGTCATTTCTATTTGATTAAGCATTGTCGACCCTACCAACTTGCCGAAAGGGATCGAGTTTCGTTGGCTTTATGCCTTTGCTAGTGAATTCTCATTTTTAAATGCCTTGAAGGCATAATATAAATGTTTTAAAACAAATACATCGGTCGCCATAATAGTGTATTTGTTTGAAAGTTTGAACCATGTCGACTCCTATTAATTTGTATAGGAGGATCGGGTTTTGTAGGCATCATGCTTTTGTTTATGAATTTTCTTTGTTAAAGACTTTGAAGGCCAAATATGAATGCATAAAATAAATATTCCGGTCAACTTCATGATCGTACATTTATCCGATGATTCAAACACTATCCAATCCTATTTACCTGCTTAGAAGGATCGGGTTTCATAGGCTTTGTGCCTTGGGAGTCCACCAGCACATCAAGCGCGTCAAGGACAGAATTTAAGTTAGGTGTTATACCTTAAAGACCAGTGGTGGAGGCTCGTGGACTGAGGTGAGAGAAGCAATCATTTTCTTCTTTTTTATATTAATTATAATTAATATCAATTAATTATATTTAATTAATTAATTAATTATAATCATCTCTAATTGATTATATTTATTAAATTTTAATTAAAATTAATTAGAATAATTAATTATAATTATTTATATTTAATTATGATTTTTAATTAATCATAACTAACTAATATTAATTAAATTTAATTAATTATAACTAATTAATAACGATTAATTGAAATTAAAATTAAAATTCATTATAATTAATTTAATTTAAATTAATTATAATTAATTACAATAATAATAATCAATTAAAATGATTATAATTAAAAACTAATTATAATTAGTAAAAATTAATTTCAATTAAAAAATTATTATTAATCCCTCGGTTCGGCTGGTTTAGGGATTTTGCCGAGGAAGCACTTGATAGGGAGAAAGTTACCTTTACACGAGCTAGCCCCCGTTATTACTTCTGATCAAAATGTGTTACTTTCGATCCAAAGGAAGGGAAAGTCGTTTTAGGAGAGAAGTTGACCAGCCACGAATAGAGTCGAAGAAGCACGTGAAATGGAGAAAGTTACTTTTACTGCCCGCGAGCTCCCGTGGTCGTGTTCAATCAAAATGTCGTAACTACCATTCAGATAAGAAGGGACACCGTTGGAGGAGCAAAGCTGAAGAAGCACGTGACAAGGAGAAATTTACCCTCACAGTGGCATACCCCCACTATTGTTTCTTCTGATCCAAGTTGTCATAACTTCTAGTCGGACAAGGAGGAAAAGTCATTCGAAGGGGCGAAGTTGAACATCAATGAAGAAGCACGCGAAGGAAAGAAGGGCTGCCTGATGTCTCTTATTTCGTTTGACTTTAATGACGCGAGGTAGGGCCGGATCCGTAGCGAAGATCATGTGATGGTCGTGAATAGACCCGTCATTGAATTGCAAAGCCATAATGTGGGATGTCCGAATGTGGGATTTTAGGGATTTTACGATCGTGTGAGTCGGTGCCGGACGGGTAATACGATTTGGTCTAATTTTTTTTTGGTATAGGTTAACAAATCCCCCCCCCCCTAAACAAATGTGGTACACGTCTAGAGAGAACCATGTTTGTTACATGCTGATTGACCTTATCGAACTCTAGATATTTGCTCTAGATGTCACACAAGGGTTTCATTTAGTGGATCACCAAAAATTTTCTTGGATGTCACACTAAGATTTCTTTCTCCATGGCACTTTTAGATGTATCCATAGATGGTTGTTATACTCGCTTTAATCAAGTTGAAACCCATATGAAAGTGATGTAGCACTTCGTACTCAGGTCTCTAGAGCATTGCTTTGTAGATTGACAATGGTGGATAGTATCACTAATATTTTTTCTCTGTAATCATCATGATCACTTTAGTTTATAGCCTTTTGTTATATGCTCAACATTCTTCCATCTTCTAGTTATATTTTGGCAAAATTTTAAATATTTATTTGGGGATCTTGACATGCAGTGCGATGTCGACCTGAAAAAATATTTAAAATGCCCTCTATCTTGCAGGGATATTTGTAAATCTTATCCAGGGTACTCTTCCCATGGCTTTGGCTTGAGTCCTAAGTTTTTAATTCCTTCTGCCCAGCGCATTGAGTAGTGAACTTGGTGAAGGGTTATTTAATTTGTCTTTACTAACTTGTTAGAAGATTTGCATGTCGTCTACCCTTTGCTTCTAGCTTTGGTAGGCTTGATGAAGGGGTAGATACCGGTGACCTAAACCTTTAGGTTTATATCATATTAATGGCAAAAAGTCATCGGTTTAGAGCATTGTGCATAACGGACTTGTTGATGGAAAAATCCTTTTAGTTAAGCCTTAGGCTTTGTGTAAACTTTGTGATAATTTTCTTTGGTCATTTGCTTTATGCTTTGGTGGACTTGTTGAAGAAAAATTCCTTCGATCCTTGCTTTGTGCTTTACGGATTTGTAGAAGGATTTGCAGGTTTTGGATTTGGTTGATAGTACCAAATATAGGTAGTTTCTTGATCCTTAATCACTTGAGAAGACTTTAATCTGAGTCACTTGGTTCATCAGATCGGAAGAGCTATGTTTTGACAGTTCTTCATCCTCTGGCGGCTGAGATGGGGGTTCCTCTACTATGGTCTTTCTTATGGCATGTTGAGTAGATGGAGCTGCTAGAGATTCGGTCATATTTGTGCTTGTTGGATTCGACCTCTTATACCCATTTAGGCTTTAAACTTGAGCTATGAGAATTGCGCTTCCCAATGCTGATTTTACTGAAGTTGGTAGATTTGGAGTTCTCCTTCATGGTTGAAGATTTAGAGCCTACGAGCATTCGGTAGTTGTTCGAGACTTCTCCTTCCCTTAGAATTTTGATTCTTCAATTGATTATAAGAATTTGGTAGACTACGATCACTTGAACTTGTTGATTCAAATTAACTTTCATACTTTTTACAGTCCCTACTAACGGGTTGACGAAGTGGGGGTTCCGCTACTATGGCCTTTCTCTTGACTTGTTGAGTAGACGGAGCTGCCAACGATCCATCCATATTTGGGCTTGTTGGATTTGTCCTCTTACACCCATTCGAATCTTAAGCTTTAGGCTGTTGAAAGACTTTAAGCTTTTATGGCTCAATTTGTTAGAGTGTGTAGCCACAAAAGTCTCTTTCTAGACTTTTAAGTCTTTATTTATTGGAGAAGGTGGTGTCTCTAACTTTTGAAATATTATTTGCATATACTTGGAAAATAAGTATTTGTATTCTTTAGTATAAAAGAATATTTTTATTAATAATTTTAAATATTTATTCGGGGATCTCAACATGTAGCGTGAAGTCGACCCGAATAAATATTAAAATGCCCCATATCTTGCGAGGACATTTTAGAATAGAATAAATTTAAAATTTTAAGATTTTAAATATTTATTTAAGGATCTTGGCGCATAGCACTATGTCAACCTAAATAAATAATTAAAATGTTCCAGTCTGATGGGAGTTGAAATGCATTCTTGGTACGCAAGAGAATTTCAAAATATGAAATATATATGCTAATAAATATGTATTAAAACATAGCGTATTAAACATAACATTTTCTTAAAAAATTTTATGCATAGTTTTCATTCAGGTATCGACCATTAATTGACGATATGGGTCTCTAACTATTCAGATTGATCAATTGATAATCTCCTCTTTGGTACACCTTTTTGATGATGAAAGGTCCTTCCTAGTTGGATATGAAGTTGCCACCAATTTTTCTATGTGGGATGATTAGCCTTTTCTGCACTAGGACCAATTCCCCTTCTTGAAATGATTGAGGATGCACCATTTGATCAAAGGACTTTGTTATCCTTGCTCAGTAAATTTCTAGGTTCTGTTGGGCTTGCAACTTGACTTCATCAAGTGCATCGAGCTCCTCCATTCTCAACCGAGCATTTTTTTTCTTGAGTGAGATCATTCTAGATTGCTACCCGGAGTGATAGTAGTTCAATTTTGAGTTGAAACACTATTTCAAAGTCAAACAATAGAGAGTAAGGAGTTACTTTGATCGGTATTTTGTATGTTATATGATATACCCATAATGATTTTGTCATCTTCGTATGCCACTCTCTTTTGTTCTTGGTGATGATTTTCTTCAATAATTTCACTAACGTCTTATTGAAGGCCTCTTCCAAGCCATTTGCTCTTGGGTTATATATAGATTAATACCGTTAATCGATTTTGTGCCAATCAATGAACTTATAAATTTTTATACTTTTGAATGTAGTACCGTTGTTTGAGATTATGCAGTGTGGCACACCAAATCTATAGATAATATGATGTGTGAAAAAATTGATCACATGCTTAAACGTGACTTCTTTGAATGGAGCCACTTCTGCCCACTTGGAGAAGTAGTTGGTTGCTGCCAAAATGAAACGGTGTCCTGCTGATGATGGTGGATCTATCATCCCGATAACATCAGTACCCCAATATTCGAATGACCAGGATGCTATTGTAGGGTGTAGTGGATTTGGCAGTTGATGTATAACATCACCGTGGATCTAACACTCGTGACACCTCTTAGCATGATCGATGCAATCCTTTATCATTCTTGACCAATAGTAGCTCATTGTTTTGATTTTGACTGCCATCTTAGGACCTGATTGGTGTGCTCCATAAAGTCCTTCTTGAACTTCCACTACCACTTTATTATCTTTTCGGGTCCCTAGGCACCTCAGCCACATTTGATCAAAAGCATACTGATACAATGTGTTATTGACAAATGTATATCGTAACTCTCATTCTGATTTGAGTAGCTATTGATTTATCCTTTGGCAATCTACTTTCTTTGAAGTAGTTAATGAAAGACTGCCTACAGTCATCTTCTTCTTCGCCATCTAAACAATACCATCACAATTTTCTGAAGCTTGACAGGTTTTGCATCTTCCCATAGGAACTTACTGTTCTTTAGACTGATCTTCAAGATCAGTTGATTGGAGAGGTTGAGGATCAACCGGAGTTGCATCCTGCTAGCTTGAACTTAGTGTTCCCTCTGCCTATGGGGATTATAATAATGCTAGCTTGAGGACCTGATAATTGTGCATCATAATTATTATAGGCCATTCATCATCCATATTTGCCATTTCTTTATCTAATTTAGCAAGTCAATCAGCTTTGCTATTTTGACCTTGGAAAACTTGAGCTAATTTGACAATTAGAATTTGTTTCATAAGCTCAAGAACTCACTGATAATAATAGGCCAACTCAAACTTATTGATTTTATAGACTCCCAGCACTTGATTTATGATAAGTTGAGAATCACCAAAGATTTGGAGATTCTGGATTCTAACATTGATTGCAATCTCCAATCCTGATATTAGGGCTTCATATTCAGCCTCATTGTTGGTCTGAGGTTCAGTTAAAATAAATGAAAATCTCATTATACCTCCCTCTGGTGCTACAAAAATGATTCCAATTCTTGCTTGAGCTTTTTCCATATTTGGAGGCCGAGCATGCTTGAGTGATGATACTCTATCAAAGTATATTTCCCATACTCATAGCATCTCATTCTGTCCAACATTCATGATTTGCTCGTCAGGTAGATCATCTTTGAGTGGTGAATCCGCAGGGATAGGATGCGTAGCGAGGATATCAGCCAACACTTGCCCTTTCACTACCTTTTATGGGACATATATGATGTTAAATTGTAACAGTATCACTGCTCACTTGGCTAAAAGACCTATCAATGCTAGTCTTATCATAAAAAACTTTAGCGAATTGATCTTTGATATCAAGGTGATTTTGTGAGATAGTATATAATGGCAAAGTTTCTGAACTTCAAAAATCAGAGCCAAGCAATGCTTCTCAATTAGAGAGTAGCGGATTTATGCTCCTATCAACCTTCAACTGATGTAGTAGAGTGCATTTTCTTTTCCTTCTTTATTATGCTGGACCAATAATGCTTCGAGGGACTCTCCTAATACAGTTGTGTATAATATAAGAGGCTTCCCCGGGATTGACGCCTTAAAAATATGAGGGTTCAATAAGTATCTCTTAATGCTATGAAAAGCCTCTTGATACTCATCATCCTATTTAAAGCGTATATTCTTTTTCATCAGCTTTGAAAATGGCTTGCTCTTATCGGACAGATTCAATATGAATCACCGAATGAAAGCTAACTGTCCTGATAAAGAATGGAGTTGTCAAAGGTTCTTTTGAGGTGGCATCTTCATGATTGCCTTAATCTTGTTGGGGATGACTTTGAAGCCTCGATATTGAATGACATAGCCCAAGAATCTTTCTAAGAATACCCCACATGCACACTTGAGCGGGTTCATCTTCAGATCGTACTTCCTGATCCTCTCGAACACTGTTCTCAAGTCATCTAAGTGGTCTTTTTGGTTCATACTTTTAATGACCAAGTCATCTACGTAGCATTCGACCTTTTGATGAATCAAATCATCAAATATATGAGTTATCTCCCATTGATAAGTGGCGCCAACATTCTTCAGGTTAAAGGGCATGACCGTATAGCAGAATATGCCGATGGGCATTCTGAACGATGTATATTTTTCATCTTCATGCACCATTTTGATTTGATTGTAGCCCGAAGATCCATTCATGAAGGAGAATATATTATAGTTAGATGTGTTTTCAACTAGAAGCTCTGATATTGGGAGCGAAAAGTCATCTTTTGGGCATGCCTTGTTAAGGTCCCTGAAGTCGATGCAGATATGAATATGGTCATTTTTCTTCTTTATAGGGATGATATTAGCAATCCAATCAGCATACTTTTCTTCATGAATAAAGCCTGCATCTATAAACTTCTTAGTCTCTACAATCACCTATTCTTCAATCTCCAATCTCATTTTTGTTGGAGCTTATTTAACATATTATGCATCTGATTTTATGGCTAGTCTGTAAACTATTACGTCAGGGGATAAGCCATGCATCTTAGCATATCTCCAGGTAAAGCATGTTGCAAATCTGGTTTTATGAATTAGAATTTTGATGATAGCAAATATTTCTATTTTTTCTATAACTTCCTTGCCCACTAACATTTCAGGTCAACAAGATCAAGTGCAACTCAAGCTAACTCAAGATTGGGTATATTAGGTCTGAGTCAGTTTGTAATGTATTTCTTCCCTTTCTTGGGTTAATTACAATCTTTGTGGTGCCTGATGCTAAGTAACATTGCACACACACACACTTGGGTGAATTTTTTTATATGACTTAGAGTTTTATGATTTTGCGAACATCGTCCAGGACTGATTAAGGCACCTGTTATTAAGCATATCATCCTAGATAATTTTTGTATCGTCCTAGACGATATGCTCAAATCAGAATGAATCAGCTGCTAGATTGATTTAGGTATTTTTATTTTTTAATCATTATGGAGGACATTGGCCTGGACGATGGGGTTTAATTATGCCTAAATTGATCTGGTGGTTAAGGAAAGTAATTAAGGTTGATTGATTCGATCATATTATCCTGGACGATCAGTTCTAAAATGTTGATTGCTCCTTGATGACCAAAATCGTACATCATCTGTTAAGAGAGATGTTTTGGATGATTTTGCGCAGATTTGAACTAATCGTCCAGGATGATCGAGAGATCGGCCTGGCCGATCAAGTCATTTTGTTTTCATCCAAACTCCCATCCAGGGTGATGTTTTGGACAATATTCCCTGATTTGTACTAATCGTACAGGAAGATATCTTATTATCCCAGACAATAGGAACAAAAATCTTCTAATCATCCCAAGACATCCGGGCTGATTGAGCTAAAATTGTGCTGATCGTACAGGATGATAGCAATATCATCCTGGACAATAAAGTTAGTTCTTAAAAATCTATTTAACGGACTTGTGTTTTCTCAAGCATAAGAGTCTTTTTTTGCAGCCTTGACTTGAGAGAGCCTAGAGGAGAGAAAGAGAGAGGGAGAGAGGGAGGAACTTGTGAGGAGGAGCTTGTGAGGGGATTGCACAAGGGTTGATCCAAATAAGGGTCCAGGGTATCTTCTCCATTCATTGTTCCTCATTCTTGGAGGCTCAAGGGAGGTCTTCTTCAGCAATTGATCGATGTTCTCTGCCTGCTTCAGGAGGAAGCAAAAGGAATCAATTCTCTGCCATATCGGGGTTGGTGAAAAGGAGTGTGTTTGTCAGGGCTTCTTCGCCTAGCTGTGGGGGCTAAAAGAGAGACACTAAGTTAGTGTAATAATTGGAGGGTGCCTTCGAGGAGTGAACGTAGGTTAAGGTTTGACCGAACCACTATAAATCTGGTGTGTTCTTTCCTTCGTTTTTACTTAAGCATTTAATTTTTGCATGCTATTTTTCTTGTGGTGAATTATGTTTTTGGTTTGAGTTCGTGATTTGATTGAGAAGTTTTTAAAATACACATTCACCCCACTCTCTTGGTTAGCCTTGGGACTAGTTCATAAGGGCTTAACATTCCTAATAAACTATCAAGTAGTATCAGAGCGGGATTCATAAAAATAAGTTTGAAAACTTTTTGAATTTTGATCCATGGCTAACTCCGATAATTATAATACTGCGGAAGGATATTCTATTATCCGACCACCTTTATTTGATAATATTCCTTTAGAATTTTTGGAAAACTTGTATGTCTACGTTTTTGCAATCAATTGACTATCGCATGTGGATACTTGTTAAGGATGGTTATACACCTTCGACTAGTAAACTTATTGGTGTACTGTTCCACTTCCTTTTATTGAATGGACTCATGATGATAGGGACTTAGCTCAACTTAATGTAAAATATTTGAACTATTTTTTTTGTGTTTTAAAATCTAAAGATTACATATGTATTTTAACTTGTATTATTGGTAAAAAGATTTAGGATAAATTGTGTATTACTTATAAAGGAACTAAGGAAGTTAAGCAATCTCGATTGAATATTTTATTGTATTATTATGAACTTTTTTTGTATGAAACCTTCTGAATCACTTTCTGAAATGTATACAAGGTTTACTCAAATCATTACCACTTTGCATGCTTTAAGAAGAGAACTCAACAACTATGAAAAAGTGAACAAAATTTTAAAATGCTTTCCTTTCTCTTTTGATGATAAGATTACTACAATTACAGAATCCAAAGATTTGAATACTTATTCTATTGATAAATTACTTGGATCACTCATTGCTTATGAGTAAGGGGTGAATCAAAGAAATCTTGATGCAGGTAAGAAAAAGAAGGAGAAAACTGTGGCACTGAAGGCCAACAATACGGACACTAACTCTTCCATATCTGAAAGTGATGATGTTGCCTTAATCACAAGGCAATTCAAAAGCTTTCTGAGGAAGAAGTAAAAGAACCATCAAAAGTAGAATAAAGATAAGGGAAGCAAAAATTTTAAGTTCTAATGATATGATTTGTTTTGAATGCAGGAAGGCAGGACATGTTAAAGTTGATTGTCCTACACTTAAGTCTCACCCAAGCAAGGAGAAGGGAGAGGAGAAACCCAAGTTCAAAAAGGACAAGAAGAGGATTCAAAAGGCATTCTAGGCAGATTCTGCATCAGACTCCTCTGAGACTGAAGCTGAAGAGGAGACAACAAACTTATGCTTAATGGTAGATGATCATCTTGGTCAAAGTGACCAAGAAGAGGTATATGAACCTACATATGATTAATTACTTAAAATTTGTGAGAACATTCATGCATCATATAGGAAACGAAAAAATTTACATGTAGTTTAAAATTGAAATTTTCAAATTTGCAAAAAGAGCATAAAATCTTATTAAAAGATCATTCCAAAATTGATAGCAATTACATGTCTTTACCTGATGAGTTTGATGCATTAAAAAAAAAGAATAATGAATTATCTGATGCACATGGTTTTTTAAAGTCATCCCATGCTGAGTTAGAAAAATTGTTAATAAATCTCAAAGCTTCTGAAAATAAATCATTGTATGTATCACATAACTTTAAAAGGAAGCATCATCATATAAGCATATTAGTACATCCTTTTCCTGGTGTTCGATATTTTTTATGTGGTATATTAGGACACATTGCACACACTTGCACCATTCACCGTAGTACACATTGGGTGTGGAGACTTAAATTGCATGATTCACAGCATAACACACATGTATTGCATACTACTTTCCATAAGAAGGGACCCAAATATGTCTGGGTTTCTAAATCTGATGTTTGATGATTTTGCAGGCTTGCTCTCTCAAAAGGCCTCATGAGAGCATGTGGTACCTGGACAGCGGATGCTCACGACATATGATTAGAGATGCTAATCAATTTGTTTCACTGGAGGCCAGGACTGGAAGCAAGATCACTCTTGGAGACAACACCACTAGGAAAGTGGTGGGCGCAAGTATAATTGGAAACTTCAAGAACCTTTTGATTGAAAATGTTTTGCTTGTAGATGGACTGAAACATAACTTGCTAAGCATCAATCAGCTATGCGATAAAGGCTTCATCATAAAATTCTTAGCAAACACTTGCATCACAAGCTTAAATAATAACACTGTTTTATAGGGAAAGTAGATCAATAATATTTATATGCTTGATTTAAATAATATTGAATATGCTTCTTCATTTTGCTTAAAAACTGCTACTGATGATTCTTGGTTGTGGCATAGGAGATTATGTCATGCCAGCATGAAAACCCTTAAGAAAGTGACCTAGAAAGACCTAATTATAGGTGTCCTCAAGCTTAAGTTTTCAGAAGACTACCTTTCTGATGCCTACCAATTAGGAAAGTAAGTCCACTCCACTATTCACTCCATTAACAACATTAGCACCTCTAGACCTTTAGAAGTTCTTGACATGGATTTGTTTGGACCCATTAGCACTGCTAGCTTAGGAGGGAAAGTCTATGTTTTTGTGATTATAGATGATTACTCAAGGTTTACTTGGATTAGATTTCTGTCACATAAGAATAAGACTTTTCATGAGTTTTGAGCTTTCTTCACTTGGATTTAGAAAAAGTTAGGTTGTGAGATCTTGACCATCCATACTGACCATGAGGGGAGTTTGAAAATGAGAGATTTAGAGACTTTTATGAGGATAAGGGGATTAGCCACAACTTCTCAGCTCCTAGGACCCTTCAATAGAACGGGATAGCTGAAAGGAAGAACCAGACCTTAGTTGATGCCGCTAGAGCCATACTTGCTGAGTATTCACTTCCAAAATACTTTTGGGCTGAAGTGGTAAACACAGCTTGTTATGTGTTGAATAGGGTGAATGTTAGAGCCAAAATTAATAAGACACCCTATGAGATCCTTAAGGATAGGACACCCAATCTTTCCCACCTTCATGTCTTTGATTATAAGGTTTTTATTCATAATAATGGGAAGTCTCACTTAGGAAAATTTGACCCAAAATCTGATGGAGTGTTCTTAGGATATTATAGTGTTGGGAAGTCTTTTAAGGTATTTAATAAGAGGACTTTGATGGTGGAGAAGACTACTTATGTAGTCTTTGATTAATTTAATCGTAGGAAGTCTAGACTTGAGGAGGAAGATGTTGTTAAAGAGAATACCACTGGAGGTGAGAATTTGGAGAAGAGGGTAGAGCCTTAAAACACTAAAGGAGTATGTGAGATTACCTAAGGAGTAGAAAATATATATTTGGAGGAAAGGGTTGAACCTACACACTCGTTACTTAGAGATTGGAGATACTCTTTGAGTCACCCTAAAGAACTAATCTTAGGAGACCCTTCTAAAGGAGTTAGGACTAGACATGGACTTTAGAAGGAAGTGAACCACTCTGCCTTTATATTAATGATTTAACCCACCAATATTACTCAATCCCTTTCTGATGAGTTTTGGATCTTAACCATGCAAGAGGAGTTGAACCAATTTATTAGGAATGATGTTTGGGAGCTTGTAGAAAGACCAAAGGGATAAAGTGTAGTGAGAACCTAATGGGTCTTTAAGAATAAGATGAATGATTCTGGTGTGGTGGTTAGGAATAAGGCAGTATTGGTGGCTAAGAGGTACAACCAACTAGAAGGGATATATTTTGAGGAGAACTTTGCCCCTGTAGTTAGATTAGAGCAATTAGAGTGCTATTAGCCTTTGCCTGTTATATGTGATTTAAGCTTTTCCAAATGGATGTTAAGAGTGCCTTTTTAAATGGGGTAATAAAAGAGGATGTGTTTGTAGAACAACCCTCAGGTTTTGAGACTTCATAATTTTCAAATTATGTTTTCAAATTAAAAAAGCCTTTACATGGATTGAAGCAGACACCCAGAGATTGATATGAGAGGCTTAACACATTCTTACTAGAGAGGGAGTATGTTAAGGGGAGCGTAGAAACCATCCTTTTTCTGAGAAAAGTAGAAGAAGATTTACTCATTATTCAGATCTATGTCAATGATAAACTTTTTGGATCTTCTGATCAGATGCTATGTGATAATTTTTCTAAAATAATGAGTAAGGAGTTTGAGATGAGTATGATGGGAGAGTTATCCTACTTTTTAGGATTTAGCATAAGATAATTGGATGATTGAACCTTTCTGAATCAATCGAAGTACATAAAGGACATCTTGAAGAAAAATAAAATTGATAAAGCTAAGCCAATTAATACTCCCATGAACTCCAGTGTCCAGTTGGATAAAGACCCAAATAGAAAGTTTGTTGATCAAAAGAAGTACAGAGGGATGATTGGATCTCTACTTTACTTGACTGCTAGATGACTTGATATAATGTTTAGTGTTTGTCTCTGTGTTAGATTTCAAGATGATCCTAAGGAATCCCACCTGACTATAGTTAAGAGAATTCTTAGATACCTTTTAGTGACCTAAAACTTAGGAATCTGGTACCCTAGGCATAGGACCTCTTTTGAGATCATTGTATATTCTGATTATGACTTTGCTGGATGTAAGGTGAATAGAAAAAGCACTTCAGGGACTTGCCAATTCATAGGACAGTCTTTAGTCTCCAGGACTAGTAGAAAGCAAAACACTGGTACACTTTTCACTATTGAAGCTGAGTACATTGCTTTAGGAAGTTGTGTAGCCCAAGTCCTTTGGTTGAAGCAGCAAGTTTTGGATTTAGGATTACCTGTAGGCACAATTTCAATCCTTTGTGACAACACTAGTGCCATCTGCATTTCTAAGAATCCTATCCAACATTCAAGGACCAAGTATATAAACATGAGACATCAGTTCATTAGAGATCATGTGACCAAGTGAGACATTGAGTTACACCATGTGACAACTGAGAATCAACTGGCTGAAATCTTTACTAAACCCTGGCCTTCAACACTTTCAGCACTTTAAGGACCAGATTATGTGTGACTGACATAATGCATGAACTTGATTCATACTGATTTTTGACTTGATATCTGTTGTTTATGTTCCACTTCTGTTTTTTATTGTTGTTGTTTTTATTTTTGTTGCTTTATTTTTTGTATGCTTTAATTTTTCTTATAATCGCTGAAATATATATTTTATGCCGTATTTTTGTTTTGAAAATTTGTAGTCAATATTTTACATCTCTTAATCTGTTAAAGAGGGAGACACTGTTGACTGTTTCTCTTTCTCTAACTTTTTTTAGTGGAGTAATTTTATTTTTCAAATAAAAGTCTATCTCAAATTAACAACTAGACTATGCAATTGAAACCTTTTTCAATCTTCCTGCCGTAATCTATCTTATATATATAATACTCAAAGTGTTTATTTTACCTTCAAAATTTTTAAAATCTTATCATTGCATTTATTATATGATTTTTTATTCTATTTTGTGATTCATTCTTTCTTATATTAGAGAGTGAGTTTTTCTTCTCTAATATCTGAAAGATATAATCACAACTGAGAGTATTTATGAATTTTGGAAAAGGGACCTAGCTTGCAAAATTAAATGAATAAAAGTGGCCAATGATGCCAAAATCAAAAGATGAGCAATGTTGTCAAATTGAATACACACACACACACAACACAACACAACACACACACACACACACACACACACACACACACACACATACACACAAAGTGTATCAAAAATTAAAAGATGCCCAAAGAGCGCCAATCAAATTGACAGGAGGCATAAAATGAGCCCAACAAAAGCAAGATCCTTCCCTTTCAAAATTTTTAAATCTTAAAAGAATTCATGTTTCACTTGATATTTTTCAAAGGCTTGATTTTGGGATTCTTGATCTTAACTAATTACTTTGATATATTATTTTATAAAATATTTTCGTAAAACCAAGCATTGAATCGATTTCTTTTTCTTTTCAAATTGTCATTTCTAATTTAGTTCTTTATTTTTAAAAGAAGCTTTACCATGGGAGAAGTCTGATTTAGAGATAACAGGATCGGTTGTGTTACAAATTTTTTGGATTCTGACCATGTTAATTCATTGACTTATAAGTCTTTAAAATCAATCACATGGAAACTATGTCATATTTATGCCTTGATCAAAATCAAATAAAAAAAAAAAGTTCTCACATCATCCAGGATGATATTAATATCATCCTGGATGATCGGTTCAATTCAATTCTAAAATCCGTCTGCCGGCTATTCTGACCTTTCTGCTCTTTATCATCCTGGACGATACCTTATCATCCTGGACGATCCTTGATTATCCTGGACGATCCTCTTTCATCCTGGATGATGCCTTTACTCCTTGCTCAATTATTGGTAATTGTCCCATACGATCCACCTGTTCGCCATGGATGATACATGTGGAAATATGTTTAATAAGCCTTAAATTCAGCCAGTATGATCCATTATTAGAGCATCATCCCGGACGATCCACCTGTTCATCCTGGACGACACATATGGCAGTGCGTTTAAATATTTTAAATTCGACCAGTACGATCCATTATTGATCATCATCTTGGACGTTCCACCTCATCATCCAGGATGATCTACTTTTTCAATGGTCGTCCGGATTATCACCTCAAGATGATCGCCTGTGTCTAATCATCCCGAACATTATCGGATCAACCTAGATGATATGACCACCTTTTTGACCAATCGTCCAACTGCAATTATTACACTGGATCATCCAGGATGATCGCATCCTGGATGATTATGCGATCATCCTGGATGATCCGGCCGATTCTTTAAATTCTGAGCCCCTCCAGCCGTTTTTCTCACACAATCTCCTTCTACTAGCTTTTTACTTCCTCTTTTTTTGCTATTTGTGATCATGGCAGGAGGCAAGCAATCTCACCAAGTGTCGGGCAGTTCCTCGAGGGCCACTTTGGACCCTCAATTCATGGAGGCGAATGATCAAGCTGCCTACCAACGCTTTAAGATGGCCAGCATTATTGTTTCCCAATCGATCAACCTAAACCACCTTTCCTATCCGGTACTTGACTTATTCACTCACACCTCTTTGTGTTTCATTCTCACTCTCGTAATCCCCTTCAATTCTGAGCTTCTGTTTGAATTCTTCGCAAGCCTTAGAATAAATTTTTCCTTTACTTCTCTTGGATCGTATGTGAATCGACGCCCCATCGAGATCATATACCAGGACTGCACAGAATTCTTACAACTCTCCACCATAGGGGATAAGCTTCACACCCTGTGTTCTGATCCTGATTATGACTATGCTACGGCCAACCACTTTCTTCGTTACACTAATGCCCACTTTCATGTTGGAGAGACTAACTCTTTACTTAAAGATGCTAGGATGATCCAACACATCCTTTGCACCTCTGTAATTTCCAAAGTTGGTGATCACATATACATTACTCCTCTTCTTTCGATCACCTCCTTTTATATTTTAGCCCATCATGAATTCAACGCTACTGATTTGATTTTCCATTACATTGAATATTTGACCACTATTTGTGACCCAGGAGATAGGAGGAAGCCAAACCTAGCTCCATGACATATCATTACTTATGTCTTAGAATCCAAATATAACCTCCAATATCATGCTCCAAATTTCCCGCCTGCCTTCTAGTCCAATAATTCCTTCAATGTCCTTCACAATACTAATCTTCACCTGGGGGATGTGGAAGCTCAGGGGGAAACAAAGAAGTAGGCTCCCCTACCTGTTCCTACACTTGCTCTGCTTCACTAGCACTCTCAGCTATAAGAGCTGGTCGAGTGGTTCAACCCGTGGGAGGTACGCTTTGAGACTTACGTTGTTGCACAGGAGCAGCAACATGCTGAGAACTTAGCCCGTTTCAAGCAGTGACGTGCTAAGGACTTAGCCCATTTTGACACCTACATTGCGCACCAGCAGTAGCAGCACGACTAGAATATAGCCTAGTTTGGAGCACAGTTCGCCTCACTGTCTAGCTACTTTCAGCGGCCACCAACACCACCACCTCCTTCAGATGATCATGGGTCATCATTTTACTAGTTTTTTTTATGTTGTTCTTTTGTTGAAGTTTGTTTCTATTTTTGTTGTTGTTGTTTAGTTTCTGCTTTGTTTCTGTTTTATTTTTCTCCTCCTTTTTGAGATGTCAAAATGGGGAGTAGGGTGTTGCACTTATACTATTCTATTCTGAAATTTGAATATTTTATATTTTCTATGATTGTACTGCTTCCAGTTCACTATCTTGAATTGCTTAGATTAATTTTAGTTTGCCATAATCAAAAGGGGGATATTATTGCAAATCTAGTTTTATGCATTAAAATTTTGATGATAGCAAACATTCCTATTTTTTCTACGACTGCCTTCCCCACTAACATTTTAGGTCAACAAGATCAAGTGAAACTCAAGCCAGCTCAAGATTGGATAGATTAGGTTTGAGTCAGTTTGTAATGTATTTTTTTCCTTTCTTGAGTCAATTGTAATCTTTATGGTGCCTGATGCTCAGTAACTTGCACATACACACTTGGGTGAATTTTTTCTGTCTGACTTAGAGTTTTTTTAATTTGCTAACATCATCCAAGATGATCCAAAAATTATCCTGGACGATCAGTCAAAAATAGAAGCCCTAATTAGGGCATCCTAGTTAAGCCAGCTATCATTAAGAATATCGTCCTGGATGATTTTTTAATCAGCCAGGATGATTTGCTCAAATCAGAAAGAATCAACCACTAGATCTATTTAGGTA
Organism: Dendrobium nobile; assembly: GCA_022539455.1. Classification (NCBI taxonomy): domain Eukaryota; kingdom Viridiplantae; phylum Streptophyta; class Magnoliopsida; order Asparagales; family Orchidaceae; genus Dendrobium; species Dendrobium nobile. The sequence continues at coordinate 62,352,745 of CM039723.1, read as the reverse complement.
TTTTTATTTTTTAATAATCATCTAGTATATCGGCCTGGATGATGGGGTTTAATTATGCCTAAATTAATCTGGTGATTAAGAAAAGTAATTAAGGTTGATTGATTCGATCATATCATCGACGATCAGTTCAAAAATGTTGATTGCTCCTAGATGACCAAAATCATACATCTTCTGTTCATAGTGATGTTGTAGATTAGAACTAATTAGCCAGGACGATCGAGAGATCGGCCTGGCCGATCAAGTCATTTTGTTTTCATCCAGACTCCCATCCAAGGCAATATTCTGGATAATATTCCCTGATTTGTACTAATCGTATAGGACGATATCTTATCATCCCAGACGATAGGAAAAAAAAAAACTTCTAATTATCCCAAGTGGTCTTGGCTGATTGAGCTAAAATTATACTAAATATATAAGATGATAGCAATATCGTCCTGGGTGATAAATTCGATTCTTGAAAATATATTTCAAGGACTCGTGTTTTCTAAAGAATAAGAATCTTTTGCTACAGCCTTGACCTGAGAGAGCATAGAGGAGAGGAAGAGAGAGGGAGAGAGAGGGACAAACTTCTGAGGGGGAGCTTATGAGGGGTTTTCACAAGGGTTGCTCCAAGCAAGAGTCCAAGGTGTCTTCTCCAATCGTCTTTCCTCATTCTTGGAGGCTCAAGGGTGGTCTTCTTCAGAAATTGATCGAGGTTCTCTGCCTGCTTCAGAAGGAAGCAAAAGGAGTTGGTTCTCTGCCACACCAGGGTTGGTGAAAGGAGTGTGTTTATAAGGGCTTCTCTGCCTAGTTGTGGGGGATAAAGGAGAGACACTAAGTTAGTGCAATACTCAAAGGGTGCCTGCGAGGAGTGGACGTAGGTCAAGGTTTGACCGAGCCATTATAAATCTAGTGTGTTCTTTCCTTTGTTTTTACTTACACATTTAATTTTTGCACTCTATTTTTTCTTGTGGTGAATTATGATTTTGGTTTAAGTTTGTGATTTGATTGAGAAGTTTTTGAAATACCAATTCATCCCTCCTTTTTGTTAGCCTCAGGGCTAGTTCATACAGGCTTAACATCCCTAATGAACTGTCAAAGTAGTCCCTAGTCTTCTGTTAGAACGATACTGATGGAGGTCAGGCGAAGATCTTCCTCAGTCCGAGATGATATAGTTGAAAAGCAATAGGATTTCTTGAAGGATTATTCAAGATGTCGACCATCGAGAACATTGTTTGTAGGGGCCATCTTTGGGACCCACTTTTAATAAATTTCTTTAATGGTGGATCTTTAGGGTTACACTAGATATCACAACATTCTTTGAATATATATTTTTTTTCTAGAGATGTGAGTCTCTATATTTATTTTCTTTAGGTCAGGACCTTTCGATAGTGGATTCTCAGATATAATTTCAAGTGTCACACCCTGATGCTAACCGTATATATCTTGATTCTTTCTTTATTTTACCATCATAATAGATGGTTGCTTTTCCCTCTATCAGATGGTTGCTTTTACCTCTATCGGGATATTTCAGTGATGGATTTTTGAACATAAGGACCAAATGTCACATCCTGATATTCACCATACATATCTTGATTCTTTCTTTATTTTATCATCGTAATAGATGGTTGCTTTCCCCTCTTCAGATGGTTGCTTTTACCTCTATCGTGACCTTTCTATGATGGATTTTTGGACATAATGACAAAATGTCACATCCTGATGTTCACTATATAGAGCTCAATTTACTTTTATCTCTATTGGGAACTTTCAATGATGACTTTTTGGATATAGGGATCATATGTCATATCCTATTGTTCACCGTATAGAGATCAGTATTATCATTACTTTTTTTTTGCTGCTACTATAGTATTTAGATAACAAGCAAAAGATGGAAAGAGAAACTAATCCCCAGCAGAGTCGCTAGAAATCTATAGGCTCCAAAAACTTGGCCCCGGTCGTTCCCCGACTGTTTTCTTTTCTTTTCGGCGAGGGAGTTTTAACAGAATTATGTTTCAGGGTAAATTTTGGTAAGCAAATGAGATTGTAGATAAGATACTACCCAAAGATTTCATCCTCATTTTGCGATGACATTATAATCTTAGTTCTAGTTTGCTATAGCCGCAAGCCCCTATAGTTAATTACCCCTCCAGATAATGGGATAGAACTTTTAATTAAGGCTAGTTGTCAATCAGAAACATATAAATACATGTTAAGCATATATGAGCAGCATTAGGCTTAGGTTTGGAAATTGGTTTTTGAATTTGAGAATTTGAAAAAAAAGGTTGATATTTCAGATATAAATTTCACCATGTTGCACTTAAAGCGGATGGTGGGGGAATGGATGATAGACCCGATCAAGGTCTCTTGGTTCTATCATCCCGAGCCATCATGGTCCCTGGTCTACTTAGTCAGAGGAGATAGTTGACCCAACCTGACAGAAGGATCCTTGTCGACAGCCATGGGTTGCTTCGTCCAAGGGGACCTAATAGACTTGGGGTGAATATTTGCCTAAGAGGACAAATTTGAATCCACCCTAGCTAACAGAGGGCTTTGTGCCCTATAGATCATATCCTATTGATTTATATCTCAAGAATTTTATGCCTTTAAGGAACGTATTGGCTCTTGCCAAAACTGGTATTTCATGGTGCCATTTGGATGTAAAACCAGTCGGTTCAGATGGCCTCGTGTCATAATTGTTTATCCTGTGGAGCCATTTAGAGGCAAAACCTCCAATTAGAAGACACGTACCACATCCTCATTGGTAGGAGATTATTTGACAATGGATAATAGTGATATTTTTGACTAGGCATTTAGCTCTTTGTGAGCTGAAGTAAATTTTAATTTATCCACCTCGACAAACTATTGCAGATGGTGGATGAATTTGCTTTAAGTGTTTAATGGCTGGATTTCAATTTTAAATATTTTGGATTTTGGGATTTTTGGGTTTTTTTTGAAATTTGTAGAAGTTTTAGGTCATTTTAAAATATCTATGATTAACCCCTCAAGTTGAGATTCGCATTCAACACGACCATCATCGGGGTGTTTGGGGTCATTTTTATTTGATTAAACCTTGTCGACCCTACCAACTTGCCAATAAGGGATTGGGTTTCATAGGCTTTATGCCTTTGCTAGTGAATTCTCATTATTAAAGGTCTTAAAGACCTAATATAAATGTATTAAAATAAATACACAGGTTGCCACAATCATGTATTTGTTTGAATGTTCAAACCTTATCAACTTCTATTGATCCGTATAGGAGGATCGAGTTTCGTAGGCTTCATGCCTTTGTTCATGAATTTTCTTTTTAAAGGCCTTGAAGGTCTAATATTAATGTATAAAATAAATATTCCAGTTAACTTCATGACAGTATATTTATCTGATGATTTGAACCCTGTCCAATCCTATTTTCCTACTTAGGAGGATCGGGTTTCATCAGCTTTGAGCATTTGTTTGTGAATTCGCTTGATTAAGGCCTTGAAGGCCTAATATGAATGTATTATAACAAATATACAGGTCGCAACAACCATGTATATATTTAAAAGTTTTAACCCTGTCAACTCCTATTGATCAATATATAAGGATCTGGTTTGAATCTGAATTTACTTATTGACTCGCACAGCATCCCTAGATGTCACGTGTGTACAAATAACACGCTCGCCCGGGCCCTTGTGGGTGTTTGTAATTGTACTTACCCTTTATGTACCTATATGTATATAAACTATGGTGCACGTGCAGGAGTATTTTGAAATAGTTATAATTATACAGGTAACTGCCATTAGAGTGCATAATACTTTTTATTTAGGAGTTCATATATGCCTTATATCTGCTAATACGAATGTTGCAGATCCGGTGGCGGTATATCTGGATGTCATAAGGCACTTCATCATCCTAATGTTGACTCCCCTCTTGTCATTCACCAGGGAGGTCCTTCTTGAAATTCGTGGCCATTATCTTGAAAGGGGCTCTTTTGAAGCTCTTTAATATAGTAGACTTATTATTTCTGGTGTTTGTGAATACCAGCTTTGTTTTCTTCCTAAGGATGGGACCAGAAAGAAACTTTGAAACACCAAGAATTTTATTTCTAATTTATTCATGCATCCCTTCCTTTCTGCCCGGGGGTGTCCTTTTTCGTACATCAAGTTCCCTATGTACCTGACGTACTTGAAGATCTAAATCACCATTATCATAGGTGACATCTGTACCTGTGTCCATAGTGGTTCGTTGTACTTATGATTACCCACTGTTGTTATCCATAAGCAATTCGTGTTCATTTGCAGGGGACCCATTTTATCCACTACGACCTCCTAGAAGTGTTCGTAGGAGAGCCAATGTTATCTACATTATATCAACCTTTCACCAATCTCAGGTGGGTTGTTGATTGTATTTGTTTATAGGTATGGATCCTCCACTATCAAGTGCCAATATTGCCATCTCAATATACAAGCATTTGTAGGGATTATCATAGGAGTCTGTTGCATTCATCAATATCATCCATTTTGTACCTTATCTCATATATTCAAAGGTTTTGACTATTGTTCATTACTTGTATGCATTGAGGTCCTATTCGTCACGAGTCCCCTGTTATTTTCTTGTATTTGTTTGAATGCATTAAGTTATTATTTGGAGTTTGAATTTAAATTCTGATTATACATTTTGGAGTTTGGGGTTCTATTTCTTGTAAGTCACTTCAAGTCCAAGTCCCTTGATGTTCATATAAGTCCTCTGCATATTTGGTTCAAATTATATGCATTTATATTTAAGTACAGGTCATCTGCATTGTTGCCCAAGTGAGATCTTCTTATTGTTCAAGCTTAAGCACTTCAGTGAAAATTTTGGCAGCATCCCGACATATCCCCCATTTGGGGGAAATTTAGGAGAGCTGGGCCTTCCCACCACGCTACTCGAGCGTGTATGGTAGGTGTCCTTAGACACCACGACCGTACATCTTTTCATTCCACCATGCTACAAGAGCATATATGGGGCCTTCAACAGTACCCTATGAGAACACTAGTGGCTCTCCCCACCACACTACAAGAGCGTGTATAGGGCTTACCCACTTCGTCGTATGTGTCGCACCGGGTTCCCTCCTATCGTGCTACGAGAGTGTATATAGGTGGTTTTCTAGTCTGCCACAAATGTCAAGAATGGGGTTTAGAATATTATACCATTTATAGCAGTCATCGGCGATGCTAATGTCGAGGTCAAGGATTATCCCCACCATGCTATAAGAGCGTATATAGGGCTTACCCGCCTCATCGCACCTATTGCACCGAATTCTCCCCCTCCGTGCTACAAGAGCGCATATAGGGGGTCCACTGGCACGTCAAGCACGTCGAGGATAGGATTTAAGTTCGGAGTTATACCTTAGAGATTGTCGATGGAGGCTCATGGTCCGTGGCGTGAGAAACAAGCATTTTCTTCTTTTTTATATTAAATATAATTAATATTAATTAACTATAATTAATTAATTAATTGATTATAATCATCTCTAAATGATTATATTTATTAATTAAAATTAAATAGAATTATTTATATTTAATTAAAATAATTAATTATAATTTTTTTATTAATCATAACTAATTAATATTAATTAAATTTAATTAATTATAACTAATTAATAATGATAATTATAATTCATTATAATTAATTATAATTTATTACAATAATAATAATTAGTTAAAAAATTATAATTAAAAAAAACTAATTATAATTAATTAAATTTAATTTCAATTAAAATAAAAATTATTATTAATCCCTCGGTTCGGCGGGTTTAGGGATTTGGCCAAGGAATGACTTGACAGGGAGAAAGTAACCTTCACACGAGCTAGCCCCCGTTGTTACTTCTGATCAAAATGTGTTACTTCCGATCCAAAGGAAGGGAAAGTCGTTCCTGGAGCGAAGTCGACCAACCATGAACAGAGTCGAAGAAGCACACAAAATGGAGAAAGTTACCTTCGCTGCCCGTGAGCTCCCGTGGTCGTGTCCGATCAAAATATCGTAACTCCCGTTCAGATAGGAAGGGACACCGTCGGAGGAGCAAAGCCAAAGAAGCGCATGATAAGGAAAAATTTACCCTCACAGTGGCGAGCCCCCGCCATTGTTGCTTCTGATCGAAGATGTCGTAACTTCCAGTCAGACAGGTAGGAAAAGTCGTTTGAAGGGGCAAAGTTGAACGACAACAAAAGAACTCACAAAGGAAAGAAGAGCCTCCTGATGCCTCTCATTTCATTCGGCTTTAAGGACGCGAGGTAGGGTCAGATCAGTAGTGGAGATCATGCGAGGGTCGTGTATAGACCCATTGTTGACATGCGAAGCCATGATGCGGGATGTCCGAATGCAGGATTTTAGGGATTTTGCGATCATATGAGTCGGCGCCGGATGGGTAAGACAATTTGGTTTTATTTTTTTTTTCGTATAGGTCAACAAACTTTGAAATGAGTGCTTAGGTCAAATGAACCACACATGGTTGACTTGGTCAACCATGGTTAAACATGGTCCACAATGGGGCCCAATAGGTCTAAGTGAGTTTTTTAAAATCTTCAAAAGGTTTAAGATGTCATGCCAAAGGTTAACATTGATCTGATGCTAGAATGGATATTTAGGTCTAATAAAGCTCATATTATTTAAAGGCCTTAGGATTTATAATATGATATAACACAAGAAAGGTTATTTATAGACATTTAGGGTTTTAAGGAAGCCGTGGTCAAACGTGGTCAATCAAGTGTTGATCACGAATCCCAAATGGGTCATACCAATTAGGAGATGAGTTTAGATTGGTTAGAACCACTCCTAATGGTTTAGATTCAAGCTTAGTGTGTAATACCACAATAAAAGACATGGACTATAAATATATAGAACTTGGGTTCAACTTAGGTTTTAACCATGGAACTGCTTGGAATGGCTTTGGCAATGCTCTAACACATCATGAAAATAGCCTAGAAGGTGTATAAGCCACTTAGGTTTAGCTAAAGTTAAAATTCATATATTTCTCCTTAAAGCCAGGTTTACACCAATGGCAGAACACCTAAGCATTATGGATGATGGGAAGATAGTTTAGATCTCATTCAAAAAATGAGGTCAATAGTATATGCTTAGCTTTTAGAAATCCAAACTTCACACAAGCTTAAAAAGACTTAAGAACATACTCATCAAATAGAATTGAAAACTATAGTTTAATCTTGAAAAACATAATCATAATAAAAAAATTACATGTTTCATAAATGTTGAAGGCTATTGTTAACTATTAAATATAAATTGAAAAACTATAAAAAAATATATTTGATTATAGTAATATTGAATTAAGAAAAGTTGTGGTGTCACAAAATCAAATACGCTTATAATGACTTTAGATGAATAAGCCTTATAACTTATGCTTAAAGAAATATATCTTCTAAGTTCCTAAAAGAGAAGGGAAAATAAATTAACAAAGAGGAAACAAAACATACTATAAAATTAACAAGGCCAAAATGTATACAAGAAATGGGGATGCATGTCTAGAGGCTATGTTTATGCTCTATCGTGTAATAAAAATTTTCAATGAAAATAAAAATAGATTTAACAAAATAAGATAACAAAATATGTAAGCCAACATGCATCAGTACGTGAATCATGATCTAAAAATGTATTTTAAACTAATTACAAATGTCTTGCCCGTTTATATAATCGAATAAATTATGCTTAAACTTAAACGAATCAATTAATATATCATAGTCTAGAGCCAACAATAAATATAAGCATGTATCATAATACTTTTGCATCAAAATGTTCATATACAATAATTCATGATAGCTTTTTTTTTTTCCAACATCCACTTAGATTAATAATTGGATTGCTAGAAGAATGTGTTCATAACATAAACATACCTAACTATTGAACTTCTCTTCTACCAACCTCTTTCATTTACTAAACTAGGTCTTTCATTTTCCTGAAAATGTATAAGTAACATAGGATGTGCACATTTTGCTCAGTATGCTGTGGGACCTAGTAGAGAATTAAATATTCAACATATAAATAAAATTATTCAAAATTTAATTAATAGCTAAGTAAGGATTTCATACAATTTAAATAAAAAGTATTATAGTGGTGTTATAGGATTCATTTAATATGTTATCTATTATGCAGCTAGAAAGGTAACATAAATAAAGACAATAGTATATAAATGTCAACTAGAAACATAAATATATTTACAACCTTTACATGAACTTCATTTGAAGTTCAGCATAATATCATAATAAATGACTCAACACACACACACACACACACACACACACACATATATATATATATATATATATATATATATATATATATATATATATATATAAATGAAATGCACATGCACATGTCCTGAAGCCTTCTTATCTCCACTTTCACTTATACCTCCACCTGACCATCCACACACTTTTAAGGGAGAGTAAAGTTAAAATTTTGATTTTTTTTTGTTAATTATACTATAGAATTCAAATCATTATGCATGATCTATTCAAACATAAATCAATTAAAATATTTTATTAAATGAGATTTATTAGAGTTGGGCTATAACGAATTATACTATATGACATTAAATTATATAGGATGATAAGCTATTTTGATAAAACACCAATGTAAATTCAATGTGACCTTAATGAGAAAAATTTAAATTTTGAATTGTCCATACTATGTGACCTAGTTCATATTATGCAAACGTTAATTAAAATTATCTAATTTAATCCTATAGATTAAGGAATCAAATTAGGATATAATTATCATTAATGATAATATTATATAATACAAAATCATATAATCTGATTCATCTAAGATCTCAAAATATGAAGGTTGATTTTATATAACTAATCATATTGGATGACTGTGTATAGTACATGATGATCTTTAATGGAGTTAAATTAATTGTATTGCACGATTTATGATTTGTATTATATTATCAAAAACTAAAATTTAAAAATTATGATTTTTAAGAGCCCACTTTATAAATCTATCATATATCTTTCGGGTTAGAGTTCTTAAGTAGTTATAGACATTTTTTTTTCAGAGACAGTGCTTGGGAGAGTCTCCACTTCACAGGGCGAGAAAGGAGGTGAGGTTGAGAGAGGAAGTTTTTATTGAGAGAGTTAAGAGGTGTGAGTGATTAACACTATTGCTTTAGCTAGACTACACCTTGGGTCCACCTATTATGTTTTGGTGGAGCTATTAGAGAGGAGCTCTATGACAAAAAGTATTTATTATGAATGAATTTCTAGGTGAGGAGGCTATGTTACAACTTAGGAATTCATCTTGAAAATGTGTTTTTGATTATACAAAAAATATTATTGTTCTTATTAATTTTATCATTTCTTTTGAGCATGTATTAAATATTTTTTGTTTACTGTTTGTGTGTACTAATATTTCAGGGAAATCATGTTTCACACAGCTGAAGACTTCAAGACATAATAGATTAGGGTTTCATGCAATGAACTCTATAAATTTTTTATTTTTCTTCAGTCTGAGAGAGTGTAATTGTAATTGGGTAACTGTGCATGCACACACTGGGGGAGAGAGCTAAAACTTTAAATTTCAAAACTAATCATACTGTATAATTTACAATCGCACTAGATGATTTGTTACATTTTTTCTCCAAAAAGGTCAATCAAATAATGTCTTATATTTTTTCACAATTCTTAATGAAAGTTAGTTAGGGATGTTAAACCCTTAAGAACTAGCCTGAGGCTAACCAAGAGGGAGGGTGAATTGGTATTTTAAAAAATTTTCTTCCAATCAAAGATAAATCACAAATCAAAATCACCACAGAAATCAAAGGGCAAAAAAATAAATGCAAAAATAAAACAAAGAAGGATCACATCGGATTTATAGTGGTTCGATTAAACCTTGACCTACGTCCACTCCTTGTAGGCACCCTCCAAGTATTGCAATACAAAGTGAGTCTTTTTTTGTTACCACAGCAAGGCAGAGAAGCCCTCACAAAAACTCCTTTCCGCCATCCCTGGCGATGCAGAGAACCCAACTCCTTTGGCTTCCTCCTGAAGCAAGAAGGGAACCCAACTCCTTTTGCTTCCTCCTGAAATAGATAGAGAACCTCGACCAATTATTGAAGCTTACCTCCCTTGAACCCCCAAGGATGAAGGACGAACACTGGAGAAGATGCGTTGGAACCTTGCTTGGAGCAACCTTTGTGAATCCCTCTAATAAACTCCCCCTCATTAGTTTCTCCCTCTCTCTCCCTTTCTCTCCCTCTCCTCTCCTCTTAGCTCTCTCAAGTCAAGACAACACCTAATGGTCTTTTTGCATGAGAAAATTTGAGTCCTTTAAATAGAATTTCAAGAACCAACATTATCATCCAGGATGATATTATCATCCTGTACGATTAGTATAAATTAAGCTTAATTAGCCAGGATGATTTGGGATGATTAGAAGAAAATTGGTTACATCGTCTAGGTCGATACAATATCATCCTGGCCAATTAGTTCAAATTCGAGTACAATCATCCTGAACATCGCCTTGAATAGAGTCTGGCCGATGTCAATCATCCAGGACATCGTCCCTGCTGATCCTGCGATCGTCCCGACCGATGTGATCGTATTAACTAGCCTCAATTACTTTCTATAATTACCAGATTAATTTAGGCATAATTGTGCTGCATTGTCCAGGCCAATGTTGAGATTATCCTGGACGATGTCCTAAAATAAAGAATACCAAAATTGATCATGGTGGCTGATTCTTTCTGATATGAGCTTATCATCCTTGATGATATAAGGATTGTCTAGGACGATGTGCTTAATGACTATTGCCTTAACTAGGATGCCCTAATTAGGATTTTTATATTTAGTTGGATCGTCCTTACCGATATGAATATCATCCAGGCCGATGTACTTAAAATAAAAAAAACACATAAATCTCTCAAGTGTGTGTGTGTGTGTGCGCACAAGGTTACTTAGCATCAGGAACCAGTTTTATAATTAACTCAAGAAAGAAAAAATTGTAGACTTGATTCAACCTAAATCTATCCAATCTTGAGTTGTGTTGAGTTACATTCGATCATGTGGACCTAAAAAGTTAGTAGGCAAGTCAGTCGTAGAAAAACATAAATATTTGCTATCATTAAAAGTCTAATCCATAATCTTAGATTTTACAACAATCTTTCCCTTTTTGATGATGGCAAACACAATCAGAAAAATTCAAGTAGTTTATGGCATTTTATTAAAAACAGTGTGATGAAAAAAAATAGTTCATTAAGTTCCAGAATCAAATTACAAGATACATCAGACTACTCCCCCTTTTGACATCACTAAAAAGAGAAGGAAACTAAAAAATAGAACAAAAACTAAAACAACATTAAGAAAGAACAAACTATAGAAAAACATCATAATAAAGAAAACTAAAGAAATGAGGGACCCTGATCATTAAATAGAGGAGGTGGTGGTGAAAAGTAACTGGTTAATGTGGCAAATTGAGATCCAAACCAGGCTATGTTCTGGTCATACTGGTGCTGCATGCAGATGATGTCCTCTATATGTTACTACTCCTGTGCAATAATGCAGGCCTCAAAGCGTGTCTCTCACTAATCAAATCTCTCCACCAACTGATCCAGTTGAGAGTACTGGTGGAGAGGAACAGGTTTAGGAATAGGAGCGGGAGCCTCCTCCTCCTCGGCCCCTTGAGCTTCCCCATCCCCTTGGTGGAGATGAGTACTGTGAAGGACGTTGAAGGAATTATTTGAGTAGAAGGGTGGCGAATGGTTTGGAGGACCATGATATTGAAGGTTATATTTGGATTCTAGAACATATGCAATGATGTGTCCTAGGGTAAGATTGGGCTTCCTTTGATGACCTAGATCTCGAATGGTAGTCAAATACTCGATGTAGTGAAAGATCAGGTCTGTGGAATTGAATTCTCTATGGGCCAGAATGTAAAAAGTATTGAGTGAAAGAAGTGGAGTGATATGGATTCAATCTCCAGCTTTGGGAATCACAGAGGTGCAAAGGACGTGCTGGATCGTCCTAGCATCTTTAAGTAAAGAGCTAGTCTCTCCAACAAGAAAGGGGAATTGGTGTGGTGAAGAAAGTGATTGGCCGTAACCCAGTTAAAATCAGGATCAGAAATGAGGGTATGCAGCTTATCCCCAGTGGTGGATAACTGTAACAGTTCGACATAATCTTGATCTGTGATCTCGACAGGGCGTCGATTCACATAAGAGGTGAGAGTAGTGTCGGAAGAATTGAAGTGAAGGTTAGCATAAAATTTAAAAAAAAGTTTAGAATTAAAGGGGACTGCGAGGGTGAGAATAAAGTATAGAGAGGTGTGAGTGAAAAGGTCAAGTACCAGATAGGAGCGGTGGACTGGATTGATTGTTCGGGAGAGAGTAATGCTGCATTCTTTGTAGCAGTGTTAGGTAGCCTGATCGTCTGCTTCCCAAAATTGAGGGTCCAGCATGCCCCTTGAGGAGTTTCCAAATGTGTGTCGAGAACGCTTACTTCCAGCCATTAGCACGAAAAAGCAAGGAACAGGAAGTAGAAAGCCAAAGGGAAGGAGAGGTGTGAAGAAAAATGACTGAATTGGGCTCAATTTAAAGAATTGGCCGGATCATCCAGAACGATCGCAGGATCATTCAGGCCGATCCGGTGTAATTATTGTGGATGGCCAATTAGTCAAAAAGGCCATCCGATTGGCTGGGACAATGAGATATCATCCGGGACAATTAGACTCAGGCGATCATCTCGAGGAGTAAGGCCAGATGACCATTAAAAAAGCAGATCGTCTAGGCCGATTATGTGGATCATCCAGGATGATGCTCAATAATTGATTGTACCAGCCGAATTTAAAACATTTTAAATCATGTGCCATATGTATCGTCCAGGATGAACAGTGGATTGTCAAGGATGACTGTACAAAAATGGACCATCCCGAGCGATTTTAAAGATTTTAAATGTACTGACACGTGTATCGTCTAAGACAAACAAGTGTATCGGATGGGATAATTACAATAAATGCATCATCCAAAATGAAAATTTAACAGCCAGGACAATCAAGATGATTGTAGAAGAGGATAATCATCTCGTCCAGGATGATAAAGGATCGTCTAGGACGATGAGAGCAAAAAAGTCAGAATATTCAACAGATGGAGTTTTTGATAAAAAAGAATATATCATCTAGGACAATATAAGTATCGACCAGGATGAAGGATGGAGATGATTAGAGAAGGTCTAAAAATAATAAAATCAACTAAGAACAACAACGATAACACATGAAAAAAGGCATAAAAACTAGCAAAGAAACAAAGTTTTTTTTTAAAGTTTAGCAAGACATGCATATGATAAATGCTCCAAATAATTAAATTTTAAAGAATTATAAGATCAATGAGTTAACCAAGTCGAACTCTGAAAATGGTAGAATTTTCGATCCGGTTAACCCTAGCTCGGACTTCTTTCAGGGCAAAATCATCTTTTGAAAATAAATGACCTAATTTAGAACAAAGTAATTTGGATAAAAAAAATCTGTTCAAAACTTGCTTTAAAGAAAATATCTTATATAATAATATACCAAAGTAATTTATCTCAATCATGGAATTTGAAATCAAGCCTTTGAAAATATCAAGTAACCCATGAATTCTTCTAAAATTTTAAAAGTTTAAAAGAGAGGTAAGCTTGTCCTTTGTGGGCTCATTTTATGCCTCTTCTCAATTTGAATGGTGCACTTTATGCATATTTTGATTTTGATACACTTTTGTGTATATTTTTCAATTTGGTATCATTGCGCATCTTTTTATTTTTGGCATCTTTGACATTTTTATTTTTTATTCTTACAAGCTAAATCCCTTTTCAAAAACTCTTAAAATATTTTTAGTTGTGAGTAGATCTTCCAGATATTAGAGAAGAGAAACTCACTCTCTAATATAAGGAAGAATAGGCCCCAAAGCAGACTTTAGTAATTATCTGATAAATGCAATGACAAGATTTCAATTAACTTGAAAGATATATAAAAACTTTAAATATTATAAATATAATGTAGATTATTGTAGTAAGATAGAAAAGATCTTAATTTCAAAAACCAGTTGTTAATTTGAGATAGACTTTTATTTAGAAAAGAAAACTATACTTCTAAAAGAGGTTAGAGGGAGGGAAACCATCAACGGTGCTTCTCCCTTTTACTAATTTAGAGATGTTAAAATATTGACTATAAATCTCCAAAAATAAAAACAAGGAGAAAATATCATAAAGAAAAAAGAAACCAAAGTAAAAGAAACTATAACAACAAATATGAAAAGCTAACAAAAAAAAACTAAGGCAGAAAATAATAACACTCAATAGAGTAGTAAGCATACAATTTAAAAGTTTATTTAGCAATAAGTTTAAGCAATTTATGAGCCGCAAGCTTTTGTCCAAGTATCATATGTTCTCACGTGGTTTTTGGTGAGAGCACACCTATAAAATCATCAAATGTCAGATTTAGGAATCCAAACATGTTTGGGTCCCTCCTTATGAAAAGAAGAATGTAATGTTTTTATGTTAAGCTGTAAAACATGAAGTTTTGGTCTCCAAACTCAATGTGTACTACGATGAATGGTGCAAGCATGTGATATGTTCCCTAACATGCCACATGAAAAGCATCTAACACCAGGAAAAGGATTTCTTAATCGGTTCGTGTTATAATGCTTCTTCTTAGGTTTTGGCTTTAAATCAGGTATTGATGTATTCCAATTTCTCTCAAGTGTATTCAATTTTCCTTTAAACCTCAAGTGAGCATTTCCTAAATCAATCTCCAAACAGTGCTTTTTTATGCTCATATTGTTTAGTAGAAGCTTTAAAATCAGATTCAAGCGAGGTGTAGGAAGCTTTCAAAGAATCATACTCAATTATTAATTCAGAATGCTTTTTATTTAGATCATCAAATTCATCAAGTAGAGACATGTGATTACTATCAATTTTAAGGTGATCTTTACTCAAAATTTCATAATCTTTTTGTAAGTTCAAAAAATCCAATTTCAAACTAGCATGAATTTTCTTAAGTTTTATATATGATGCATGAATTTTCTCACATATTTTAACAATTAGTCATAGGTTGGTTGGCATACCTCTTCTTGGTCAGATTGTTCAAAATCATCAGCCATTAAGCACAAGTTTGTTGTCACCTCTTCAGGTTCAGTCTAAGATGAGTCAGATGCAGACTCCGCCTAGAAAGCTTGTGGACTCGCTTCTTATCCTTTCTGAACATAGATTTTTCCTCATTCTTTTCTTTGCTTGAGTGATCCTGAAGTGTAGGACAATCAACTCTGATATGCCCAGGCTTCCTGCATTCAAAACAAACAACATAAGAATAACCTTTAAAATTTTTGTTATCCTTACCTTTTCTCCAATTTTGATGATGCTTTTGACTCTTCCTTAGGAAGCTATTAATTTGCCTCGTGATTAAGGCAATACCATCGCTTTCAGACTCGGATGAGTTAGTGTCCGAGTTGTTCGCCTTAAGTGTCACATTTTTCTCCTTCTTCCTCTCACTTGAATCAAGATTTCTTTGGTTCACCCCTTGCTTGTAAGTAATGAGTGAACCAAGTTAGTTTTAGATTGAATAGGTATTTAAATCATTAGACTAAAAAATTATAGTGATTTAAGCATCAAAAGAGGAAGGCAAATACCTTAAAATTTTGTTAACTTTTTCATAGTTAGTAAGTTCTCTTCTTAACGCATGCAATGAAATAACAATCTGAGTAAACCTTGTATACATTTCAAAAATCATTTCATTAGGTTTCATATTAAAAAGTTTGTAATCATGTAATAAAATATTTAAACGAGATTTCTTAACTTCATTAGTGCCTTCATAGGTGACACATAATTTATCCCAATTTTTTTTACCAGTAGTGCAAGTGGAAACACGCATGTAATCTTTTGATTTTAAAGCACTGAAAAAATAGTTTAAACACTTTATATTAAGTTGTGCTAAATCTTTTTCATCAAAAGTCCATTCAGTAAAATGTACTTCAGTTTTAATTCCATTAAGTTCACAAGAAGGTGGAGAATATCTTTCTTTAATAAGCATCCACATACGATAGTCAATCGATTATAAAAAAGTAGACATGTGAGTTTTTCAAAAATCAAAAAGAAGATTATCAAATAAAGGTGGTCGTGTTATAGAATATCCTTCTGTTGCATTACGATTACCATTGTTAGCCATGGATCAAAATTAAAAAAAATTTTAAATTTAATTTTTATGAATCTCGCTCTGATACCACTTAAAAGTTTGTTAGGGATGTTAAGCCCTTAAGAACTAGCCCGAGGCTAACCAAGAGGGGGGGGGGGGTGAACTGGTATTTTAAAAAAATTTCTTACAATGAAAGCACAATCACAAATCAAAATCACCATAGAAATCAAAGTGCAGAGAAATAAATGCAGAAATAAAACAAAGAAGGATCACACCAGATTTATAGTGGTTCGGTCAAACCTTGACCTACATCCACTCCTCAGAGGTACCCTATGAGTATTGCACTATAAAAGTGACTCTCCTTTTGCTCCCATAGCAAGTCGAAGAAGCCCTCACAAAAACTCCTTCTACCAACCCCTACGAGGCAGAGAACCCAACTCCTTTTGCTTCCTCCTGAAGGAGCCAGAGAACCCAACTCCTTTTGCTTCCTCCTAAAGCAGGCAGAGAATCCAACTCCTTTTGCTTCCTCCTAAAGCAGACAGAGAACCTCAATCAATTGTTGAAGCTTACCTCCCTTGAACCCCCAAGGACGAAGGATGAAGACTGGAGAAGATGCCTTAGAACCTTGCTTGTAGCAACCTTTATGAATCCCTCTCACAAACTCCCCCTCACAAGTTACTCCCACTCTCTCCCTTTCTCTCTCTTTCCTCTTGGCTCTCTTAGGTCAAGACAACAACTAAAGGTCTTTTGCATGAGAAAATTCGGGTCCTTTAAATAGAATTTCAAGAAATGACATTGTCATCCTGGATGATATTTCTATCATCTTGTACGATTAGTACAAATTAAGCTCAATTAACTGGGATGATTTGGGATGATCAGAAGAAAATTTGTTACATCATCCAGGCCGATACAAAATCATCCTGGTCGATTAGTTCAAATTCAAGTACGATCATCCTAAACATCATCCTGAATAGAGTCTGGCCGACATCAATCATCCAGGACATCATCCCAGTCGATCCTGCGATTCGCCCAGCTGAAATGATCATATCAATCAGCCTTAATTGCTTTATATAATTACCAGATTAATTTAGGCATAATTGTGCTGCATCATCCAGGCCGATCTTCAGATCATCCTGGACAATATCCTAATATAAAGAATACCTAAATTGATCATGGCGGCTAATTTTTTTTATTTGAGCTTATCGTCCTGGCCGATACAAGGATCATCCAGGATGATGTGCTTAATGACAACTGCCTTAACTAGGATGCCCTAATTAGGATTTTTGTTTTGAGTCAGATTATCCTGGTCGATATGAACATCGTCCAAGCCAATGTACTTAAAATAGAAAAACATAAAAAATCCCTCAAGTGTGTGTGTGCAAGGTTACTTAGCATTAGAAATCAATTTTATAATTAACTCAAGAAAGGAAAAATTACAGACTTGACTCAACCTAAATCTACCCAATCTTGAGCTGGCTTAAGTTGCATTCGATCATGTGGACCTAAAAAGTTAGTAGGCAAGGAAGTCATAAAAAAACATGAATGTTATTATCATCAAAAGTCTAATCTTTAATCTCATATTCATAACACTTACTGTATGATGTCAATTCATACATATGATTTATAGAGTATGAAATGGGTGTACCAGTTCATCCCAAACGAAGTCATTTTTTTTATACTGTTCATACTGTATGATGTAAGTTTATACTGTCGACTGATAGAGTATGAAATGAGGTCATCCATATTTGTACCAAATAAAGCCTTATTTGTGTTAACTATTTCTTTTATATAATGTTAGTTTGTACAGACTGTTGTGAATCTGATTTCAGGAAATAGAATTTTGATGAAAATAACCATTTCTATTTTTCTACGACTACCTTACCTACTAATATTTCAGGTCCATAAGATCAAATTGAAAATCAAACTAGCTCGAGATTGGGTAGATTAGGACTGAATCAGTTTGTAATACACATCAAGTGCCTTTTAGCCTTTCTTGAGTCAATTGTAAAAGTTATGGACCTTGATGCTAAGTAATCATGCACAAACACACTTGGGGAAAAATTTTTTGTCTGTTGTTTAGAGTTTTCTATTTTGATCACATTATCTGGGATGATTTAAAAATTATCCTAGACAATCAGTTAAAAATAGAAACCCTAATCAGAGCATCCTAGTTAAGCATCAATAATTAAGCAAATTATCCTAGATGATATTTACATCGTCCGGGATGATAGGCTCAAATTAGAAAGAATCAGCCACCATATCTATTTAGACATCTTCTATTTTTGGATATCATCAAGGACATTGAATGATGCAGCATAATTATGCCTAAATTAATCTAATAATTAAGGAAAGAAATTAAGGTTTAATTGCTCAATCATATCATCCTGGATGATCATAGGATCATCCGGGATGATCAATTAACAAACCTTAGTTCTTCTTGGATGATGTATAATCAGTCTGGTTGCTTTCAGGGTGATGCTCTAGATGATATGTATTAAATTGAACTAATCATCCAGGATGATCGAGAGGTTGGCCTGGATGATCAAGTTATTTTTTTATCACCTAGATATCCTTCCAGGGTGATGTTCTAGATGATATTGTCCTGGACGTTCTAGTTGTTTTTCCATTGTCTAGACATTCATCCAGGGTGATGTTCTGGATGATATTCAATAAATTGAACTAATCGTATTGGATGATATCCTATCATCTTGGAAGATATGAATAAATTATCCTTCTTATCATCTAGACTCTCCCAAAGTATTTTGGCTGATTGAGCTGAATTTGTACTGATCATACAGGATGATCGACTGATCATCCTGAATAATAATGTCAGTTTGTTGTAATTAAGAGTAAATTCGAAGCTCTTCTTTATAAAACCTCTGATTTTACCCAAGAGTGTATCTTTTACTGTTGTCCTGACCTGAGAGAGCCAAGAGGAAAGGGAGAGTAAGGGAGAGAGAGGATCTTATGAGGGGGAGTTTGTGAGGGGTTTCATAAAGGATGCTCCAAGCAAGGATCCATGTTGTCTTCTATGGTCTTCATCCCTTGTTCCTTGGAGGTTCGAGAGAAGTCTACTTCAGCAACTGATCAAGGTTCGCTACTTGCTTTTGGAAGAAGCAAAAGGAATTGAGTTCTGTGCCTGCTTCTGGAGGAAGCAAAAGGAGTTGGGTTCTCTACCTGCTTCTGGAGGAAGTAAAAGGAGTTGGGTTCTCTACCTTATCGGGGTTAGTGGAAAAGAGGTTTTGTACGGGCTTCTTTGCCTTGCTATGTGAACAAAAGGAGATACACTGAGTTTAGTGCAATACTCAAAGGGTGCCTCCGGGGGGTGGACTTAGGTCAAGTTGACCGAACCACTATAAAATCTAGTGTGTTATTTCTTATTATACTTCTGCATTTAATTTTTTCACTTCATTTCTCTTATGGTGAATCTTGGTATTGTTGTGTTTATATTTTTGTTTGGAGATATTTTTAAATATCAATTCAACCCACTTCTTGATTAGCCTCGGGACTAGTTCATAAGGGCATAACATCCTTGACAAACTTTCTCAAATGACTAATAAAGTATGAAATAAGGTTTGTACAGGATCATACATGACGAGTAAGTTTAGTTTTCAACTGTTCATACAATATGGTGTAAGTTGATACAGATGCCTGAAAGAGTATGAAATAAGATTCATATAGAATCATATATGGGTTTTTGAACTTTTTATACATATGATCTTCGATTGTACTGCACAATCCTAGGTCAATTGACTTGTAATTTTTCAATTTTTTGGATAGTTTTTTGTGTGTTACATTTATAAAAGTCTTAAAAATTGACACTTTATACCTTTGTTATGATTTTCTCTTGAGAGTGGCCATTACGTGTGAGGGATTGTGAGATATTATGAGAGTGAAGTGTGAGAGTTCAAGTGAAGGGGAGTTATGAGGCATTAATAATGTTGCCTAAAATTAGGATATCTTTTTCTTCTATAGATTTCTTTCCATCTCTTCTGAAGGATATTAGGAGAAGATCTTCAATATTATGTCACGGTACACTACCGTCACCTGGAGGGTAAAAAAGGATAAAGCTTCTTTACCATCACCTGGAGGGTAAGAAAGGACATCGATACTCTACCATCACTAGAAAGATAAAAAAGGATGAAGTTTCTTAGCTATCACATGGAGGGTAAGAAAGGAAGTTTATAATCTGTCATCACCAGGAGGGCGAGAAAAGATGAATGTTCTCTGCCATCATCAGGAGGGTGAGAAAGGATGTCGGTACTCTGTCATCACAAGGAGTGTGATAAAGGATGAAGGTTCTCTACCGTCATCAAGAGCCTGAGAAAGAATGTTTATACTCTATTTTATCGGGTTGGTGGAAAAGAGTTTGTAAGGGCTTATTCGCCTTGTTGAAGGGGAAAAAGGAGAGTCACTTTGATTTAGTGCAATACTTGGAGAAGGAGTCTCTAGGGAGTGGACGTAGGTCTAATTTGGACCTAACCACTATAAATTTGGTGTTCTTCTATTTACTTTACTTTTTTTAGTATTTTTAATTTTTTGCGCTTTAAAATTTTATGGTTAAAAACTTTATTATGATAATCAGTTTATTGCACTATTGCATAATTCAAGATTATTATTTAATATTTCATAAAATGGTTTTTTAAAAATCTAATAAAATTTTAAAATTATCAATTCAGCCAGCCTTGGGATAGTTCAACTAAGGTTTAACAACCTACTGAAACTTGTAAGTGGTATCAAAGCTTATTTCATAAAATAAAGTTAAGAATACTTTTTGAAAAATGATCATAGATACTTTTGAAATCCATAAAACTTATTAAGGATACTCTATCACTAGACCACCTTTATTTGATAACATCTCTTTCAAGTTTAAAAAAACTTGCATGTCTACTTTTCTGTAATCACTTGACTATCACATGTGAATATTAATACGAGAAGGTTACACTAGACCCACTAGACTTGTTGATGACATTATAGTTGAAACACCATTCATTGATTGGATACAAGAAGAAAAAGACTTAGTACAACTAAATGTAATTTATTTAAATAGTTTTTTCTATGCATTGAAATCAGATGACTATATGTGTGTTTTTACCTACAAATCTGGAAAAAAATCTAGCATAAGCTTTGCATAACTTATGAAGGGACAAGTAAGATTAAACAATCTATATTGAATATTTTTTTACATGACTAAGAACTATTTTGCATGAAATTGAATGAGTCAATTTTTTATATTTATATACATTTTACTTAGATTGTTACCTCATTGCATACTTTAGTTAGAGAACTAACTAATTCATTAAAGGTTATTAAAATCCAACTTTATTTACCTACTACTTATGATGTATTGATAACTGCCATACTAGAGTCAAAAGATATGAATGTATATTATATTGATAATCTACTTGGATCACTAATTGCTTATGAGCAATGAGTGAATCAAAGATAGATTAATGTAGGTGACAAGCGAAAAGAGAAGAATATTGCTTTGAAGATGGATGATTTAGAGAGTGATCAATCAGTATTTGGGATGAAGAAGATATTACACTCATGATTAGGAAGTTTAAAATTTTCCTTAGAAGAAAGAAATAGAGACGTGAGCATTGAAACAAAGGTAAGTTCAATAAAAATGCAAAAGTTTCTAATGAAGTCATTTGTTATGAATGCATGAAGCCTGGACATATAAAAATAGATTGCCCAAATCTCGAAGCTAATCCTTGCAAGAAGAAAGCTAAGGAGAAAACAAATGTTAGGAAGGGCAAGAGAAAAATACAAAGTTCTTTTTAGGCTGACTCAGCTTCAGACTACTCATAAATAGAAGCAGAAAAGAAAGTCATAACTTGTGTTTAATGACAGACAAACTTGAACATTCAGATCAACAGAAGGTATGTGACTTGTCATACAATAAATTATTTAAAATTTCTAAGAAAATTTATAATGCATATAAGAAACTTAAAAAATTGCATGCAAATATTAACCTCGAGCATTTAAATTTACAAAAAAAATATGAAACTCTTAGGAAAGATCATGCATCCATAGATAGCAACCACATATCATTATTGGATGAATTTGATGATTTGAATTAGAAACTTTATTTATTGAAATTATACTATACTGATCTTGAGAATGACTTTAAGGCATTTATAACTAAAGCAGATCAAAGAGAACATGAGTTAAAAGTTGACAATGTAATTTTAGAAACTACAAACTCATATCTTAAAGAAAAAGTGAAAGCTTTTAAGGAAAATAAGACACCCCCTACACTTGAAAAATTTTACAATCTTGATCAGAAGCGTACAATTTCAAAACCTAAGAAAAGATATTATAACTTATAGTGATTAGTAATTCCTTTTCCTGATGCTAAATGCTTTTCATGTGGAATGATAAGACATATTTCTCATACTTACACAACTTATATTAAAACACATCTATTGTGGAGATCTAAGATGTCTAAATTAATGCATATCAAACATGCATATGGATTTTCTTTGCAAAGAGGTGAACCCAAATTTATTTGGATTTTGAAGTCAAATGTTTGATAATTTTATAGAAACACTCTCATACAAGCCCTCATGAGAGCATTTGGTACATGAACAGTAAATATTCAAAACATATGATTGGAGATACAACTTAATTTTTATCACTAAAGGCTAGGGCTGGGCGCAATGTGACAATGGGATATAATACCACTAGGAGAGTGGTAGGTTCATGTCTGATTAGTAATAAGAATAATTTTTTTATTGAGAACATTTTATTGGTTGAAGACTTAAAATATAACTTATTTAGTATTAGTCATCTTTGTAATAGAGGTTTTAACATTAAATTTTTTCCTACAAGCTATATTATAAGCCTAAATAGAATTGATGTGTTACATGAAAATAGTGTAAACTATCATTGATGAATCTTGGTTATGGCATAGAAGAATTTATCATGTGGTATAAAAAATCTTTAGAATACTACCCAAAAAGAATTAGTTAGAGGAATTCCTAAATTAGACTTCACTAAAGACCACCAGTGTGATGCATGTCAATTAGGAAAATAAGTCAAGTCTTTCTTTCATTTAATTAAAGATCTTAGAATAACCAAACCACTAGAAGTCATACACAGGGATCTTTTTGGACCGGTTAGCACTTTATGTTTAAGAAGGAAAGTTTTTGGGTATGTAATTATTAATTATTATTTATGATTTACTCGGATTAAATTCTTATCATATAAGAGTGAATCATTTGAAAAGTTAAGAAATTTTTCTACTTAGATTCAAAGGAAGCTAGATTGTGAAATTTTATCAATTCAAAGTAATCATGGAGGAGAATTTGAAAATAAAAATTTGAAGATTTTATAAAGAGCAAGGAATTGATCATAACTTTTCAGCATCTAAGACCCCTCAATAAAATGGTGTTTTTGAGAGGAGGAATAGAACCTTGATAAAATTTGCTAAAGCTATGTTGGCTAAATATTCAGTTCTAAAATATTTTTGGGTGAAAGCGGTTAGTACAGCTTGTTATGTTTTGAATAAGGTGAATATTAGATCTAAGTTGAATAAGAAACCCTATGAACTTCTTAAGGGAAGAACACCCAACCTTTTACATCTATATGTCTTTAGATGTAAGGTGTTTATTCATAATAATGGTAAAAGTCTTTTAGGAAAATTTGATCCTAAATCTAATGAGGGATTTTTTTTGGGATATTCAAGTGTTGGAAATTTCTATAGAGTTTTTAATAGAAGAATTTTGGTCATTGAGGAGACCGCCAATATAGTTTTTTATGAATCTAACATTTCAGATGGGTCTACATTGGAAGAAGAAGATGTTAAAGAAATATCCCAATGTGTTAAAAATGCAAATATTAAAGTAAAGGTTGAAACAAAGAATGCTTTGCCTATAAAATAGAAATCTCCTAAAAGTCATCTTAAGGAACAGATCTTAGGAGACCCGAGTGAAGGTGTTAGGACTAGGCATGGACTTAGTAAATAAGTGAACCACTCAGACTTTATTTTAATAACTGAGCCCACTAATATAAATAAAATTCTTTTCGATAAATTTTGTATTTTAGCCATACAGGAAGACCTAAAAATCATAGTATTGTTCGAACTAAATGGGTTTTCCAAAATAAGATGAATGATTTAAGTGTAGTGTTTAGGAATAAAACAAGATTGGTGGCCAAGGGATACAATCAAGTAGAAGGGATTAATTTTGAGAAAACATTTGCTCTTGTAGCCAGACTTGAAGCGGTAATGGTATTACTAGTCTTTACCTGTTTTAAAGGTTTTAAATTATTTCAAATGGATGTTAAAGTTCCTTTCTTAATGTGGTGATATAAGATGTTTTTCTTATGTTGAGCAACCTCTAGGTCTTAAAAATCTCATTTCTCTAAATATATGTTTAAACTGAAAAATGCATTATATAGACCAAAATAGGCACCTAGGGCTTAGTATGACAGGCTAAACGCATTCCTACTAAAAGATCATTTGTTAAAAGAAGTGTGGACACCACTCTCTTCTTAGAAATAGTAGGAGGTGATACACTCATTTCTCAAATATGTGTTTGATGATATCATTTTTGGATCCACTAATAAAAATCTTTGTGATGATTTTTAAAAAATATTGAGTAGTGAATTTAAAATGAGTTTAATAGGAGACTTGAGTTATTTTCTTGGTATTAATAAAAAGCAAAATGAGGATGACACATTTTGGTGTTAGTCAAAATATATTAAGGACATCCAAAAGAAGTATGAGAAAGTTAAAGCTAAACTAATAAGTGCACCAATGAGTTCTTCAATATAATTAGACAATGACTTTAAGGGCAAATTTGTTTATAAATAGAAATTTATAGGAAAAAATATATCATTACTTTACTTAACAGCTAGCAGATCGAATATCATGTTTAGTATTTATCTTTGTGTTAGATCTTATGCTAATCTAAAGGAATCCCATTTGACTGCTATTAAAAGAATTCTGAGATATCTTTTCAGAACTCAAAATATGGGGATATGGTATCCAAGGCACAAGTCCTCTTTGAAAATTATGGGATATTCTAATTTAGATTTTGTAGGATGTAAGGTTAATCAAAAAGTACTTCTGAAACTCTTAAATTCATTGAAAACTCTTTAGTTTTTTAGTTTAGTGGAAAATAGAATTTAATATCATTTTCTACTATTAAAGCGGAATACATTGCCTTAAGTAGTTGTGTGGCACATGTTATTTGGTTAAAATTATAAATTATTGATTTAAGATTTTTATTGGCAATATTGTAATTTTTTTGTGATAATATAAGGGTCATATACATTTCAAAGAATCATATTCAATATTCTAGAACTAAGCATATGAATATAAATCATCACTTCATTAGAGATCATGTGACTAAAAGAGAAATTAAGCTAACAAAAGAACAATTTGCAAATATTTTTATAAAACCACTTGCTTTTGAAATATTTAGTACCTTAAGAATCAGATTGGTGAAAGTTCGAATAGATTATTAGACCTAATGCAACTGTCCCAAGGCTAACTAAGTGAGGGGTGAATTGGTAATTTAAAAATTATCTTATATTTTAGAAAACTGATTTAAGCTTTTATGGTACAATAATTAAATTTTCATAGAAATATTTTTCAACCATAATAAACTCAAAAATAAAAAAATAAAAATGCAGTAAAAAGTAAAGACAGAAGAATACCAAATTTTATAGTGATTTAATCCAACTAGACCAACGTCCACTCCCTGAAGACTAATTTTTCAAGTATTGTATTAAATCAAAGTGACTCTCCTTTTACTCCCACAACAAGGTGAAGTAGCCCTTATAAAACCTCTCTTTTACCAACCCGATGTGGCAGAGTACCAACATCCTTTCTCACCCTCCTGGTGATGGCAGAGAACCATCATCCTTTTATACCCTCTTGGTGATGGTAGAGTACCAACATCCTTTTTCACCCTTCTGGTGTTGGAAGAGTACTAGATCTTCTCTAAAGATCTTCTCTCGAGAGTATTCAAAGAAGTAGGGTAGAAATTTGAAGAACACAAAGAGATTCTCATCTTTGGGAAGCCATGTAAACCCTTCACAATTTCTATTTGAAAGATATCTCAAACTTTACTCCCAAACACTCTCCTTTTCACTCCTAAGAGAAAATTCATAGCAAGAAGATTAATTGTCAGTTTTCAGGACACTTATATAAATAATAAAAATCATCCAAAAAACTAAGAATTCCAAGTTGAACATACTTGAATTGTATTGTACAATCGTACTTCATATGTATGAATAGTTCAAAAAGCTATATATGATCCTGTATAAACTTAATTTTGTACTTTATCAATCATAAATACAAATTTGCATTGTACAGTATGAATAGTTTAAAACTTAACAAGTTTATCCAATACGATTTCATACGAACTTATTGTATACTCTATGAATCATCTATAGGAACCACATAATATATAGTTTTAATAGTAAAATTAAGTCATGCTTCGTATGGTATGAATATGGATGAACTCCTTTTGTACTCTGGACATTATCTGTATGAACCCAATTTTAAACAGTATGAATAGTTCAATAAATGAATAGTTTGTATGGGATAAATAGGTACGAGCCCGGTCTGTACTCTAGACATTGTCTGCACGAATCATACTTCATACCTTACAAATAATTAAAAAAATTTATGTGTTCATATAGGATGAACTATTATGCACCCATTTTATACTTAAGACTTCATCTGTATGAACCCAATTTCGTACAATACCAACAATTTAAAATGAAAATTTTCAAGGCATGTTTTGATTAACTTTGTTCAGGAGGAACTACCATGATAAATCATCCAGTACAATTAGTTTTTTTTTTTAATTTACTCACTCTCCTAGTATGTATGTGAATGATTACCTAATTATAATCACACGCTCTCAGACTCAAGAAAAATAGAAAAAGTATAGACTTCATTATAAGAAATCCTAATCTAATATGTCTTGAAGTCTTTGACAGTCTGGAGTATGATTTTTCTTAAATGTTAGTACACAAAAATAACACAGAAAATATATCCAATATATATTAGGAGAAATAATAATCACAATAATAATATTTTGATATCATCAAAATCTCCCAAGATATATAAACATAGTTTAGTTGAAATAATTGGGTGTAATTAATATTCACGCTTAGAATAAAAATTCCTCAATTTTGATTTGTGATATATCTTATTGTTGGTGTTTATGTTTTGTTGTTGGTTTTTAATTGTTGGTTGATTTTTATTTTTCATTGTTTTAGGATTGATTTTTTCTTTGGTATTATTGTTGTTCTTGTTTTTGTGTCTCATAGATCTTATTATGACTTATTTTTGAAAAAGAGTCAAGATTATCATGTGCAATCTAAAAAATTATTTTAAGTCATATCATATGAATTACTTTTATACTATATGATATCACTAGATTTTGCATGATAATTTTTTTAAGTTTGTATGATGAAAATGTGTTTCTGTAAATAAATTGTACTTTACAAACACATCATCAAACTGTATGAATACTTCATTTTTTGTCTATGCAAAAAGGGAGGAAATTTGAGTGCAGTTATTTTCTAAGATAGTCTCGGACGAACACCAATTCATCTATACAATCATGTTGTCATTTTATATGTGGATGAAGCTAACTTCAAAAATACGATCATTATTATCTGATCATCCTAAACAAACACTTGTTCGTCTATATGATCATTTTGGTCAAAAAGTTGTACGGAATGACTCCTCGGGAGTGGCAGTTTACAAAAAGTTGTTTCATTTTTGGTAATTTTCATTCGTATGTATGAATGAATTTTCATAATGTACAATCACATAATCATATGTATAAACCTAGTTTTGTACGGTACAATCATGCCATTTTTTCTTTAAATTGGAAGGTATTCAATGGTTTTTTTTTTCATAATCTCTTTTAACCTCGAACCATCTTGTGTTCAAACTTTCAAAATGGTAAGTAGCAGTAAGCGGGCATGAACCTACAAAGTCACTTCCTCTCATTCTAGTCAACTAAACAAGAACTTCCTTTCCAAAGAGATTGAAGAGGCTTACTTGCGTTTCTTTGAGACAAAGATGACTCCATCTCATCACCTTATCCAAAGAGACATTAACTTTTTTGTAATGCCTCTTTTGAATTCAACTCAATTCTCTTTCATCCTCACTTTAATTTATGCTTTCTATCATGACACATTTCACTATTTAGTTATCAATCTTAGAATGAATAAAAATCATACCAATATGTAATCTTATGTTTTTAAACAAAGAGTAGAGATCACCAAGGAAGATTTAAGCACCTACCTACACCTTAAAATACAAGGGGTAAGGGCTACACAATGACTTCTAGGTATGATTTTGATAAGTCTATAATTAATCAAACTCTTAGAGGTGTTGCTTCAGTCAATCACTTATCTCATTTGTACACCTTGATTAAAAATTCTAGGAACATCTAATATATATTACAAACTTTAATTATTCCTAAAGTTGGTGATCATATCAACCTAACTCATTTACTTTATACAGTTACATATCTTATCATGACAAACACTCCAATAGATGAAGACCAATTGATTTTGGACTACATCTATAAGCTTACAAATATTGGACTTCCTAATAATAAAAGAAAGAAAAATGTGAATTTAAGACATTTGGTGGCCTATATTCTATAAAAAAGTACAACTTGATTCATCCTGATCCACCTGCTCAGCTTCCAATCTATTTCATTGACACTTCCTTTCATTCACTTTTTAATCAGGACTAAGGGGATAAAGGAGAAGATTTTAATGAAGGAGGACATGCACTTACTCTTAGACAAGATTATCATTTCAAACAAGAAATGGCCAAACAATTTGATAGACTTGATTCTCATTTTGATCAATGATTTAATCATATTGAGACACGATTAGACCAGTAGGATGCAAGATATAATGAAGATATGGGCTGGGTGAGAGGACAATTTGACTCTCTGAACACTCAAGTAGCTACAATCAATAACTACTTTTCTATGTTCACTTCTCCTCAACCACCTCTAGATCAGAATCGTCTGACATACTAGTTTTCTTTTCCTATTATACTTGATGTATGTTTTATTTCTTTCTATGCTCAAGTGATGGCTTTGTGATGATTTGTTTATTTATACTGGTTGTACTTGATTTATACGTTTAATGAATTATTTGTCTTGTGTTGTTTTTACTCCTCTTAAACTATTTTTAAGTTTATATTGTGCAAATTATTAATGTTGATCTAAAAGAAATTTTTTAAACTATTTTGCACTTCAACTTAGTTTCCTAGAAAAACTATTTTTCTTTTCTCAAACTTTAAATCAATTTACAAATTAGATTTAGATAATAAGATTATTTCAGTGTACTAATAGATCAGTATCTTATAGTTATAACTATTACAAAATTAGTGACTTATGTTTCTTTTATTTTCTTATTCAATGTGTTGATTCTATACTTGATAATAGAATTTAATTTTTGTGGATTATTCTTCTTTATACGAGAAAAGTTTTTTTTTTACTTAGAAGATAATCACACAATCTAAAATTTACTGAATTAGGTTGTGGAAAGAACCTAAAATAAAAAGACGCGCAATGTTTGCCACTTAAATATTTCTTATTGATAAAGAGGCATAAAATGAGCCCACACTACATTTAGTTTTTCGCTATATTTAAATTCTTAAAAAAAATCTTTCATTAAATGATAATTTCAACTATTGAATTTGAAATTATAAGATCTTTATTTAATTAGTTTTGTGATGATTATTTTATGATATTTTTTCTTTCTAGAGCGAACATTGAACTTGCTCAACTTTTCTTATTTAAATTATTCTTTGATTTAAAATTTGAGACTTTCTGTTTCCAATCAGGAATTTATTGTTGTTTGTGCAAATAGTTTAAAATTCTCTTTTTTATCATTCATTATATTTGTTTATAGCAACTTATTCTTTCGTAGGGGGTTATTTTTTTTCTGAAGATAAAATAGGGGGAGGTTATTTGTTTACTTTATGGTTTGAGTTATTTTTTGTGATCTGTTCTGTTTGAAGCCTTTTTCTTTTGTATTTTGGTTTGTTTAAAATTAATGTTCTCATGGGGAGGTTGTTTATGTTTTATGGATTATGTTTTTTTTTTGTCTCAAGGGAGGTTATTTATGGTTTATAGATTATGGTTTTTGGTTTCCTTGTATTTTCTTATGGTTTTTGGTTTTCTTATGTTTTCTAGTGTTTTGTGTAGTTTATTTTTTCTATTTATTTAAAAAATCAAAATTTAAAAAATTGGGATGAAATTCTTATATTCCTTATGTTGTTTATTTTTAACTTCATTGATGGAGAGTTTAAGAGAGAAAAAATTGTTTGTAATTTAAACAATAATTTTTTGCTGTCATAAAAAAGAGGGAGATTATTACAACTCAAGAATTCTTCTTGAGATTGTGTTTTTAATGATAAAAAATATTATTATTTTGATTAATTTTATCATTTCTCCTAATCATGTACTTAACATTTTCTATTTGTTGTTTTTGTATACTAACATTTCAGAAAAATCATACTCCAGGCTACTGAAGATATTAAGATAGAATTGATTAGGGCTTCATGTAATGAAGTCTATAAATTTTTTATTTTTCTAAAATTTGAAAGAGTGTGATTGTAATTGAGTAATAGTACACACATACACACACACTAGGAGAGAGAGAGTGATTCAAAACTTTAAATTTTAAAACTAATTGTACTGTATGATTTACAATCATACTTGATAATTTGTTACATTTTTCCTCCAAAAAGAAGTTAATCAAATCATGTATTGTATTTTTGCACTATTCATACTATACGATGTTAGTTCATACAGATAATTCATATAGTATAAAATGGGTGCGTACCAGTTCATTACAAATAAACTCATTTATTTTTTGTATTGTTCGTGCAGTATGATGTAAGTTCCTACAAATGACTGATAGAGTACAAAATGGGGTTGTCCACATTCATTTCATATGAAACATGATTTATGTTAATTGTTCATACTGTATGATGTTAGTTCATATAGACAACTGGTAGAGTATGAAATAAGGTTCGTATAGGATCATACATGATGAATAGGTTTAGTTTTGAACTGTTCTTATAATATGATGTCAGTTCATATAGACATCTGACATAGTATGAAATAAGGTTTGTACAGAAATGTGCATGAATTTTTAAATTATTCATACAGATGATCCTCGATTGTACTGTACGATCCTTGGTAAGTTCACTTATAATTTTTAGTTTTCTGGATAAATTTTTATGTGTCTTATTTATAAGTCCTAAAAATTGGCGCTCTATACCTTTGCTACGACTTTCTCTTGAGATTGGCTATTGAGTGTGAGTGTTCGGGAGAGATTATTAGAGTGAAGTGAGAGAGATTAAGTGAGAGGAGTTATGAGGGATTCATAAGGTTGCCCAAAGTGAGAATCTCTTTTTCTTCTTTAAATTTATACCAATCTCCTCTCGAGGCTTTTGAAAGATGATATTAAATATTATATTATGGTACTCTGCCATCACATGGAGGGTGAAAAAGGATGAAGGTTCTCTACCATCACCTAAAGGATAAGAAAGGAAGTCAATACTCTATCGTCACTAGGAGGGTGAAAAAGGATGAAGGTTCTCAGCCATCACCTAGAGGGTAAGAATTGATGTCAGTACTCTACCATCACAAAGAGGGTGAGAAATGATGAAAGTTCTCTGCCATCATTAGGAGGGTGAGAAATGATGTTAGACTCTGCCATCCCAGAAGAGTGAGAAAGGATGAAGGTTCTCTACTTTAACTATGAAGGCGAGATAGGACATAGGTACTCTGCCACACTTAATTGGTTGAAGAGTGTTTTAAGGGCTTCTCCACCATGTCGTAGGGGAAAAAGGAAAGTCACTTTAATTTAGTACAATATCTGGAGAAGGAGTCTCCATTGAGTGGATGTAGGTCTTGTTTGGATTGAACCACAATAAATTTAGTGTTCTTCTATTTACTTTACTTTTTAAGTATTTTTATTTTTCTATGCTTTAAAATTTTGTAAGTAAAATATTATCATGAGAATCAGTTTATTACACAACTGCATATTTTAAGATTATTATTTAAACTTTCTAAAAATTATTTATGAAAATTTAAGAAATTTTAAAATTACCAATTCACCCCCCCCCCCCCCCCCCGCTCTCGGTTAGCCTTGGGATAGTTCAATAAGGTATAACAACATACTCAAATTTTAGGCTAGGGATCGACATCTCTGCTAGGTTGGACATAGTAGGAGGGATGACATCTATGCCATAGTAAAGAGCTAGAAGATGGACAATATCTCCCTCGAGCTAGGATACTAAAAGAGGGATCAACATCTCCACCAAAGTGAGGTGTTAAATGAGGGATGTCTTCTTTATCAAGTTTGGATGTGAAAGGTGAGGAGCTAAAGGAGGGACAACATCTACAGTAAGCTAAGAGGCAAAATGAGGGAGATTTTGTGGGTATACATAGTTCATTATCTACTTGGTAATGGAGAAGGGCTTTTACACCTGGTTATGAGCTAAATGAGAGTCACTTTTAGTACAATACCCAAAGAGGATGACCTTTGGGTTGTGGATGCAAGTCATTTTAGACAGAACCATGATAAATATGGTTTCATACTCTTTTCTTTCATGTAATTTATTTTAGTGCACTTTGGCTTATTTTTTGTTATCTTTTTGAAAAAAATTTGGGCAATAAATCTCTGGTTGAAATTTTAATTTGACATTAAAAATAAACAAATATATTTATTTTCTAAAAATTTAAAAATAAAAGAAAATCTTAATTACTTTATGTTTTTAGTTTGATTTTTTTATTCTCCTAAATTCTTCCACATATCTTATTTTAATTTTAAGCAAAAAAAAACTTAAATATCAATTCACCCCCCTCTTGGTGTACTGTAAGCACATTTAAGTGGTATCAATGTGGGGTTCTTGGTTTTTAGGTTTACAAACCTTGAGTACATATACATGGTAAACTTTGATAATTATAATTCCTCAGAAGGTTGTTCTATTACCTAACAATCACTTTTTGATAATATAATTTTTAAATTTTTAAATATTTGTATGTTTGTCGTTGTACAATGTATCAATTTCTATATGTGGGGCATATGATACAAACTAGCTATATTTTATCATTTAGAATTGGGAATGGAGATAAAATAGAGATTTCTTTTATTGAATGGTACATTGAAGATTGTGATTTGGTGAAATTAAATGTAAAAAATCTTATCTTTTTTCTTCTTTAAAATTTAAGGATTACATGTGTATTTCAACTTGTACTACTATTAAAGATATATAACATATACTTTACATAACATATGAAGGAACTAGTGAAGTGTAAACATTACACATAAATATGTTATTGCATGTAACCTATTGAATCAATTTTTGACATATATACTACATTTATAAAATTTATTACATAATTACATGCTCTAGGTAGTGATATTCCTAACTCCAAAAAGTTGATAAAATATTAAATTGTTTACTTGAATCTTGGGATGACAAGTTTACTATAATTTCTAAAACTAAATATTTGAGTTCTTACTTTATTAATATTAAATTAGCTCTTTGATTGCCTACAAGCAAAAGGTTAGTCAAAGAATTACAGATACAAGTAAAAAAAGGAGAATATAATAACAATTATGGCTAACGATATGAATAGTAATAATTTTGGTTTAAATGAAAATGAACATAAAAGACTAATGACCAGATAATTATAACGATTCCTGAAACACAAGCATAAGCACTATAATGACAAATAACAAGGTAATAACACAAAGTTAAATAAGATTTTCACTGATATTATTTATTATGAATGCAAAATGCTAGGTCATATCTGATCTGATTGCCCAAGCTTAACGAACTCCTAGTCAAGGAAAATGGCGAGGAGAGAAAAAAAGGTAAAAAAGGGTAAATAAAATATTTTAGAAGGTTTTTTGGAAAAAAAATTATTCTGACTCATCAGAGATAGAAGTTGAAGAGGAGATTATCAATTTATGTCTTATGGACAAACTAGTACTGGTGACTCTGATAACGATCAGGTGTGTAATGTATCATAAGATAAATTATTATCTCTTTTCGAACAACTGTATGATGTTTATAAGTTTTTTTTAAAAGCATTCACACCTTATAAGAGAGCAATTAATTGTGCAAGAAGAGAATACTTATTTTATTAATAAATATTAAAACTTCTAAATTGATTCTTTTACATCAGATGAAAAGCATGATTCATTAAATAAGGAGCATTTTGCATTAGAGGGAAAACATGAGTATTTAAATAAAGATCATATTGAATTAGAGGAAGCATTTATTAACTAGAGGAATTTGCTTTAAAAATGAATAGTACTGAGCATAAGGAATTAGCACAATTAGGCATATATAAAATGCAAATGAAATTCTAATAAAAAAATAACACATATAAAGAAAACACATCAAGGCCTGCACACACTGAGAACGCAAGCCTTAGAACATAACATGCACCACAATTTTTCAAACGAAGATATCACTCTTCATATAGATTAGTGTATCCATTAATTTCTAGTTATTAAGTGTTATTCTTGTGGCATTTTGCTTATCTCAGTTTTCAATAATTTGGGGGTTTTGAGATTTTTTTATTGGTTTTACAAAAATACGAGTTTCTTGGATTCTTGTAAATTTCATCCATGCAACTTTTGATATATTGTTGGTATAATTATTCTAGTCATTTTGAGCATTTATTTGAGGTTTTTCGTCACGTGATTTCGAAAGCAATAATTTTTATCAATTCAAAAACTTAGTTTAACATCTTAAGAATGCTCTTTAGTTTAGTTAAAGGTTCATAACGCTATTATACACGATCTTTGCTAATTTGGTTATTTTTTATAATTGTGAAATTTTATTTAATAGACTTTTCTGTTGCTTACCATTAATGTTTTTTGGAAAGTTTTGAAATTAATTCAATTATACGTTACTTACCACAATGCATTAGAAATATATGTTTATTGATTAAAATATAAAATTTTGTTGGTAGAGAGAAGAGATTCTATTACCTGTTAAGTGTTAGAAACTCTAAAACCTATGGGCTATTTTGATATTCTCTAAGAATGTATTTTGTTGGCGGCGAGAAGGGATTATGTTATCTGTTATATGTTAAAAATTCTAGAGCCTAATGAATATATTTTTTTAAGAATGGATTCTATTAGCGGTGAGAAGGGGTTCTGTTATTTGTTATGTTTTTGAAATTCTAGAACCTAAGGTCTATATTTATTAAGAAAATATTATGTTGGTGGAAAGATGGGATTTTATTTGTGGTAATAAGGGATTTTATTAATTGTTATATATAGGAAATTGGGGCCTGAGAGTCATTCTAATAATTACTATAAAATGTTTATTTTTATTTCAATCAATCTATATAAATTTTCAATAGTTATTTAAATGCATTCAGTATCAATATATGTTTCAATTTCAGCTTTCTGTATAGTACTTTAATTTATTAACGCATTATTTTTAGCTCTTTTAGTTGGTGTTATTTATTTCTATTTTAGACTATAATAGCCTATTGAGCCATGTTAGTTCATTCTACTTTTTCATTCATTTTTAGACCAGAAAATGGGTAAGAAGTAAGCCGAGTAATTTTAATATCTAGTTCTGATATATGATGTAGGTATACTTTTGTTTAGTTTTTTTTTTGTAGGTTTGAATTTTATTATTGTTGTACTTTTTAGTTGACAAACATTTTTAGTGTTTTTACATGTATTTTTGGATAATGTATAGAATTTTTTTTTTTTTTTTGGATTCATTAGTCTTCCACTTTATATTACATTCAGTAGTGACTTTGAAGTTCATTTTCTCAACACTTTTTCAATTTAATATTGGGGCCAATTTCTATTCCTTCCTATGATCAGGCATAGTATAATCTAGGAGGTTGGCTCAGGTCATGACAAGATGTGTTATCCTATCCAACATAAAAAATTGGTTTTGCATTAGACCAGACTGAATCGGTAAGAATCGCTGGTTCAACCTGTGAATCAATTTTTGTTTTTAAAATAGACAGGTTCTAAAAAAATCGAAGTCAATCGACTAGTCTACACAACCCATCTTCATCAATTGCTTGTTGGAAGTTTTGGATACTGACTAAGAGGCCTTGGATCCTAAGCTTGTGTGTATGACGTGTGAGAGTTTGACTTAATTGACTCAAAATTCTAAAATACAAAATCGACTAGTTCAAGTGCTTTTTTATTTAAATAATTAAAAAATATATATTTAATAAATTAATATTAAATATAATACAAAACTTAATCTATATATATATATATCTTGGGCATAATTAAAAATATAGAAGTTATATATATATATATATATATATATATATATATATATATATATATATATATATATATATATATATATATATATATATATATATATATATATATATATATATATATATATATATATATATATATATATATATATAATGTGAACTTGCTATACAATTTATCTATAAAAATTATATCTAGATATGCCACATAAATTAGTCATAATTTATATAAAATTATATACTTACGTATACTTACAAATTTGTTGATATTTTAAACTTAAATTTATATTACACATGAAATCACAAAATTTGATAAATAAAGATAGTGAGAGATGATAGTAGAAAGTTAAGTAGTTGACTTAACTTATATAATTTTATATATAATGTGAACATACAAAAATTATATCTAGATATGCCACATAAATTAGTCATAATTTATATAAAATTATATACTTACGTATAAACTTAATTTATATTAAAAATCAAATTTGAAGATTGAAGATATTTTAAACTTAAATTTACAAAAAAATATTACACATGAAATATGTTTATTTTTTAGTCACAAAATCATTTTTTTTTAAACAAAAACTTTTTATTGATAAATAAAGGGTTACAACAGAGATAGTCAAACATATAATAAAATGCAGAAATACAATGAAAGAAGGAAACTGATAGTAGAAAGTTGGTAGTTGGGCTCAGTAGTTGACCAAGACATCCAGTGCCCCACCAGCACGCACGGGCCATCCAGTAAGGTGATAAAGGGTCCAGTCAACGATTCGCAACGAAAAGCACGAAAGGTTGCCGCCAGCAAAAAGATAGGGCACTCGTCCCGGCCACATCATAGCCCCATATAAAGCGACCATAATCGGAAAACCAAACAGATTAACCAAAAAAATAATAAATCATTAACGCCTATGACGATCCCTGCCACGGCCCCTTCCACGGCCCCTACCATGTGAAACCTTCGAACGACCAACATTAGCACGAACCAATGAGAAATCATTCCCTGGGTCAGATCCCCCACAGAAATTCGAAGATATGAAATCAAAATCCGAATGGTCAGAAACAAATTCACCCTCAGAAGAGTCATTTAACCAATTTATTTGATCCGATCTATCACAACACAGAGAATTCACCAGATTTATCGTTGCAGCCGCATGCACCGGAACATTTACGAACTGATTTGAGCTTTTAGATACTTCACTTAAATTCTCCACCTGCACAGCATTATTAACATCAACAACAGGTAAATCTAAATCAGCAGAAAAAACAACAGGCCCAACCGGAAAACACCGAGGGCTCGAAACATCAACAACACTCAAATAAGGTAAAGCATCAGCCCCCATCCCGATAGTAACATCCAGCAAAACAGGGGAAGCAGTGGTAACAGGCAAAGGAAAAACCTCCACCCCAACACCAGGTTTCAAACAAATCTGATCCGTTTCCATAGTATCAGCAATGAGATGATTAAAAGGAAGATTCAGGGATGGAGATAAAACAGGTTCAGGGGGGTTAAGATTTTGCTGAATCCCGGCATCCACCGGAGGAATAATTGAATTCAAAGGTGTTCTTAAATGAGGAAATGATTTAGAGCATTCCGATTTTTTGTGACCAACAACTTTACACTGCTGACAAAAGCTAGGAGCAACTTCAAAAATTACCTTTTGAATATACCCACACTTCTCCGGACCTAACCACACCGAATCCGGGTGAGATTTTGAGATATCAATTTCAACCAGCAAACGAGCTACCGAGGGACGCGAACCCTCCGCCGTCGCATTATCAGTTTGAATCGGCCGTCCAAAAATTGATCCCAAACCAAATAAAATCTTGGAAGAAAAAAGGTGAGGACGCAAACCCGGGAAAGAAACCCACACCGGGACGATCGGCGACTCCTCCGACAGATCAAGGAGAGGCGACCATTTGATGATTTTCATGAAACAACCAGCAACAAAATAGGATTGGTGAGCAAAAATTCTACCATAATCTAAATCGTTACCAAGTTTAATCAACACATTTGTTTGATCTAACAAGGTTACCGAAAAATCACCGGACAGTTTAAGGTTGAAAAAAATTTTCGAATGGAATCCAACACCGGACGTTTCAATGAAAACTTACCAACTAAAGCATACTCGAAAGGTTTAGCAAGATGGAAAAACTCTTCCTCTAAAAACCATAACGCCGGCAAGCCATGAATGGTAGACACACGACATTCCGAGAAAGCAGTCGAAACCGATCCAGAAAGCACATCCTTGAATGATTTAGAGTTCTTACCTTCAATAAAACCAGGATCCATACGTTTATTAGTCATGGAAACCGCGATCTCACCGGCGAGAGAGAAGACGGCGGCTAGGGTTCACGAAGGGGAAAAACCCTAGAAGACATGAGGCAAGTCACAAAATCATATGATTATATAATGAATATATTATTATTATTGTTATTATTATTATTATTATTATTATTATTATTATTATTATTATTATTATTATTATTATATCATTTAAACCTTTTTAAAATAATTTTATTATTAATTCCGCATCTAGTTCAACCTCGATTGGACCAGAACCTCAAATATCTTATTTTTCTGATTCAATGTCTACTCTTGTTATCACATCCTTAGTGACAAAATTGTATATGCTTAATGCACGTAATTGTAACTTGTCACTCTAATTTTTCTCGAATGTTTAAAGCTAATTAAATCTTAAACTAACAAGTACGTATAAATTTGGGATTCAAAATCTGTTAATTAAAAATCTGAATGTCCAATAAAATGCACTGCATGCATTCGAGTTGCTTATCGTGCACGTCCTTAATTGTGACTCCATTTCTGTAGGTGTTAATATGTTAGAGCTAGAGCATCTCCGTGCGGCCTATTTAAGCATCGCGATCTATTATATATTATTTATCTTCTGATGACTATGATCGTTTGTTGTTTATTTTTATACTAGAAAGTCATTTTCTACAAAAGTTAAAAAGATTATTTTTTCTACAATAATTTTACAAATCAATAAAAAAACAGCCCAAACAACTCCTTAGTCTTTTCTTATTTTTTCTTAAATTAATGTAAATTTTTATCATTAGTCATTTCAATGAGAATTTTATATGCACAATTTTCTTTAATTATAAGATTATTTTCCAATTAGTTTAAATCTTTTTGCAAAGTTAATGATAATGATGCATTCTACAAATAATTTTTTATGAGAAATTTCTTAATAGTTTTATTACTTTTGTCTGAATGTATATCAGGAACATTGAATATAGACGTAATAATGGCCGAACTATAAAGACATCTTCCTATCAGTAGCAAAATCTAAACCTCTCCCATGTCATCATAATGAATGAAAAAGAATAAAAAATTTAAAGGCAAAACAAAGAAGACAACATGTAAGAAAACCATACATTAAAAACAATAAACTTGCAAAAAGTATGATTGATTAGTTTAAGATGAGTCTTATCTTGCTGATTGTATGTGCACTATTTTTTTTTTTTCATCTTAGTATTAAATAATTGATATACTTAGGCATCATTTGGGATAACTTTTTATTATTTTGCTTTTAAGATCACAACCATATTTTCTATTTGGCCAATATTTTTTTATTGTTTACAAGAGATTTTTTTGCTAGGAAGCTGTTTTCTACAGCAGCTTAAAAAAATAACATTTTTCACAACAATTTTACATTCACCTATACTAAAAACTGTGGCCATCCCGAATGGATCCTTAATTAAATATAGTAAAGATCAATTGTAAGTGATGTAGGCTTAGTTTATGTGGCTTTCTTGCTGTTTTGTAAAGCTGCTGTAGAGAAATTAATTTTTTAAAATTGTTGTAGAAAATATCTTTCAAGCATTTTTTTTAAACTAAAAAAAAAGCAATAATCTAACAAAAGTTATAGTTGAAGTCTAAAAAGCTAAATAATTAGAAATCATCCCAAACGAAGCTTTAATTAAAGAAGAAACTAAAGATATACTTTCAAATAAATTTATATTTAAAGTTAAAATTCAATATTCTTTGGATTGCATTATAATGTATATAATATTGTTTTGTAAATATTGTGTAAGAATTTACATAAATTGTAAGCATTTAAAAATATATTGATTCTTCAATTAAGTTATAAAATGTCAATTTTCTGGATTTTATTTAGTCCAGCACTACCAAGAAAAAAAAAAAAAATACTTCAAAACTTAGAAATAGTTTCCTTAGTTGTCTTGATATGCCGGATTAAGATTCTTTCTAATTAATTATATGTGAGACCATAATTATGGTTGGAGGTCCATTACCATCACACTAATCTAACAAGCAATAAAGCTCTTTGGTTGCGTCCTTATGTTCACCGTTATCTTTGCTTGTTAACATAATTTTTTTTCTTTGTTGAGTGCAGGTAATTAAACTGAAAGATTGTTAATCAATTCTCTGATAATATTTCTTGATCATTATAAGGACATCTTTGGCTGTGATAAGGACCTCTTTCAAAGTATGTTATCATGATAAAATACATAATCATTTTGTTTTTAATAATAATAATAATAATAATAATATCTTTTGGAATAAGGATCATTATAAGGACTTCTTTGGCTGTGATAAGGACATCTTTCGCTCTAATGTTAATTTGAGAAAGATAGATAAGCTTTATTTTGATTTTAATTATAAGGATTAGGAGCTCTGGCTTTCAATTGTTTTGTGATTTGCTGCCAACTAAGTTCAAACAAGAAAGTTTTAGAAACAATTATAATAGAGAATTGAGATAAAAAGATATAATTATCAACTAATAAATAATTACTAAGAGTGATAATGATTAGAGAATTGGAGAATAGTTTGAATTAGCATTGTGGTGGAAATCGAGTAGACGAGTGGATAGGGTTTGTATATGATAAAAGTTGATAATATGTGAGTTTTAGTTTAAAAAATCATTGGAAAATAATAATGTTTGAGATGTGTAATTGATTATAAGTAGTATTGTAGTGGCTTAATGATCCATTTAGGATGGTTCAAATTTAGGGCTTGTAGAAATTGTATATATAGGCTTAGAACTTCAATGGTGATTGGAGTTAAAAATTGAAGAAGCGAGAAGAGGAGTTTTGGGGATACTAAGTTTTAGGGTATGAAATAATTTTAAAGTTGAGTAAGGGAAAGTCTAACAGAAAACAAATTGGATTCAATAATAGGTAAGTATAGGGATTACTCACCTATGGAGTTCCACTAAAAGAAAATTCACCAACCTATGTCTAGGAGAGAGAAACACCAATATCATTCTAGCAAGCAATAAACCATAATGAATCACCAACTTTAAACAAATTCAACTAAACCTCTAATTTCTATCTTAATGATACAGATCTAATCCTAAACTCAAAAATTAACATAAAAATTAAAAGAAATCAAAATTCACAAAAAGAGTCAGTGACCATGCATGCAAGTTTAAATGTGGATAACTGCTCCTTGAATTATTGAGAAGATATCCAGAAGCCTAGAAATGAGTAAGAGATTCACCATATTAAACCAAGATAATCTCAATTTCAATAAAAATAGGCTAAGCATACCCAATTAATTTATCAATTCAAGAAAGTGTGCATTATGTCAAAGTTTGTCATATTAGCATGAAACCAAGAAAACTACATGCAAATATGAATGTCAAATAAGAAAAATATGTAATGCAAACTATCAATTAGATCGATTAGCTTCGTAGGATCATAATATATGATAATTGATAAGCAAGTAGCTCTCCACTTCACAACTCAGTTGCCACTTCCATATTGTAGTAACAGGCTTTCTGCAATACAACTTCAACCATTGATCTCTAATTGAACCATCACAGTCATTAGTTCATTAGGATTCAATACTACTCCATGTTATATGTATAAGTAATGTTATTGTAGCAATAGATCATTAGTAATACATTCCATACTTTCCCTACTTCTACTTTCTCTGCTTTCTCTGGTTCTCTTCTTTGTATCAGAACCATAGAAGCCTAATAAGCTCCTTCTTCCTGATCTCTCATGGAAAAAATCAGTTATTCTAGTAGAACAAACACTTCGGTAGCAGACTTCAACACCATGGCAGAAACCACAATCCCATCCTCTCTCAAGTTCCTTATGTCAAACATCAAATACATTGCTCACACACAGCTCACAAGTGAAAATTGTTCTATATGGTGACTTCAAATACTAAAACTATTCTCAAAAAATCATTTCGCTGGATACCTCACTGGAGATCTTCCATGCCCACTCAAACTACTCATATCTGCAACTGGACCAGCTGAGCCGAACCCTTCTTACACAAAATGGCAACTCATAAACCAAAACCTATCCGTCACCCTGTACTCCACCATCTCCTCAGCTATCCTCCCATATATACTCAGAGTTGCTGTGAGATTTGGTACATGCTCAAGAAGCCACTGCAACCAACTAACATGTTTGAGTTATTAAGCTCAAGAATGAGCTACACAGTGTCACCATGAGAGACTAAACCTGACCCAATACCTCTCCATCAAAAATCCTTTGTAGATAATATCACTGCAGCCGAATCCCATTTGGACACAAAGAACATAATTCTCTGTATTCTCAATGGCTTACCTCCCTCTTTCAAATCCTTCAAAATAGCCATAAGAACCAAACTCACACCAATCATCTTAGACTATCTCTCTTCACTCCTATATAGTGAGGAGATAAATCTTGCTGCTAAGACGCTCAAGCTCTAGCAACTAGACACATCATAAGCTGCCTTTTTTTCCCATCAGAAGCCGCTCATAACGCTACTATCATTGTAGCTTCCATTCACAACACCAGCAACAACAAAATCACATCTCCACTCCACCCCTAAAACCTGCTCCCCGTGTCATTTGCCAAATCTACAATAAAGTAAGCCACTCGGCCATAACCTGCTAGTACAGAAGCAATCTCAGCTACAAATCAAATCCATCCAATGTCCATGCCAGTCTCTACACTCTGCAGCAATCATCTCCCCAATCCACTAAGTTGTTTCTAGACTCTGGTGCATCCGCTCAACTCACAGCTGATCTCTCCAACATCCAAAATTCAATACCATACATAGGTGCTGATATAATTACAGTAAAAAATGAGAAGAATCTCCCCATCACCAACAGCGGCAAAG
The DNA here is from genome assembly GCA_022539455.1 of Dendrobium nobile. Taxonomy (NCBI): domain Eukaryota; kingdom Viridiplantae; phylum Streptophyta; class Magnoliopsida; order Asparagales; family Orchidaceae; genus Dendrobium; species Dendrobium nobile. The sequence goes on along the minus strand of CM039723.1, from coordinate 62,309,236 downwards.
GTACTTTACCAATGCCACATCCTCATCGTATGCTTTGTCTCAATCAACTCCTTCACGTTCCTTCCCTAAATTACAATCTTCTTTCACTTAATAAACTTACATATGTTAACCATTGTTCTGCTCACTTCACTGCTAATGGCTTCCTTCTAAATGACCTCTCGACTGGCCAAATTCTACTTCAGGGTCACTGCACTAATGGCCTATACCCCATCAACATAACTCATCCGGTTCTCACTACTCAGCTCAACTCCACTGTCCTATAGCATGCCCAACTAGGCCACTCGCAACACTCCACATAGTTCAGCTTTTCATCCTCTTCTTCTACTAGTTTTAATGCTTGTAATGTAGCCAAAAATCATAGGCTGCCATTTTTCTCCAAAACTATTATGTAATTCCATGTTACTATCTTTAATACACACAGATGTTTGGGGTCCTTCTCTCGTTCCCACCTTAAATGGTTATCTTTACTATGTTGCCTTTATTGATGATCACTCAAAATTTACTTGGATATATCCAATGCACACTAAATCAAAAACTACCAATCATCTCATCAATTTTACAACCATGGCAGAAAACCAATTCATCATATCTATCAAAACACTTTGCTTAGATGGTGGAGGTGAGTACACCTCTCATTTCCTAAATAAATTTCTAACCCAAAAAGGAATCCTCTATCAATATAGTTGTCCCTATACCCCTAATTAAACTAAAGGGTGTCTCTGAATGTAAACACTAACATCTAATAGAAATCACCAAAACTCTCTTCATGTAGCTCATCTCCCTCATAACTTCTAGTTTGATGCTCTCCTCACTGCCCTTTACCTCATCAATAGATTTTCCTTCCTCAACACCAAAAATAAACCAACTTATCAACTCCTACATCACAAATCGTCCACCTATAATCCCCTCAAAGTATTCATTGTCTCTATTTTCTAGGGCTACGCCCTTAGTCCCCCAACAAACTCTCACCCCATTCCACACCTTGCATCTTTCTAGGATACCCCAATGTCCAAGTGTTACAATTTAGAAACCCACAAAATACATATATCTCAGCATGTTACATTTCAAGAAACCATCTTTCCATATATTCACCCCACCACCAATAACTCTCATCCACTCACTCTACCACCTCTTCTCTTAAATCCCCACACTCAAACCATTTCCACTGCAACATCCAGCTCTTCTATTAACATTCCCTCCCCAACTCCCACAAATCAATCTGATAAAAACTCCACCATTAATCTTTTACCACTTCCAATCTCCCCATAGTCCCTTCATACCCACACCTCCAACTAGCCACCCCCTCCACAAAACCGAAACCCTATGATAACAAGAGCCAAAATCGGTCAACATAAATGAAAATCCATCTTCAAATTAACCTCCCAACTTCACAACCCATCTACACCAACCTGCTGTACTGAAGCCTCCAAAAGCCCACAATGGCGGCAAGCCATATCCATAGAATTTCTCGCACTTAAAAGACAAGGTACTTGGTCTCTTGCACCACTCACAATAAATGAACTCGTCCTTGGCTATAAATGGACCTACTAAACAAAGCTTAAATTCGATGGCTCCATTGATCGCCTCAAAGCAATCTAGTAGCTCAAGGTTTTAAGTAACAATACAGAATCAACTACCATAAAACCTTTAGTTAAGTAGCTAAACTTACCACCATTCGAGTTCTCCTTGTCATAGCCCTTAACAACAACTGGCCGGTTTGCCAACTTGATATCTTGAATGCCTTCCTCCATGGTACTTTAGAAGAAACAGTCTACATGACTCAACCTACCGACTTCATTGATCTACAACACCCAAACCATGTGTGCAAAGTGCACAAAGCCATATATGGCCTCAAACAAGCCCCCCATCAGTGGTTATCCACCTTCTCCAACTTTCTCCTCTCTCGCAACTTTCACTTTAGCAACTCTAACCCATCACTTTTCTTCTACACATCCTCCATCACTCAAATTTATCAACTTCTCTATGTAGATGACATCTTAGTCACTAGCAACAATTCCAAATTCCTATCCAATCTCTTGCTGGCCCTTCAACATTAATTCCTCCTCAAGGATCTCGGCCACATTTCATTATTCCTTGGCATATAAGTGAACAACAAACAAGATTCCAACCTACTCCAATAATCTCAGTATGCTTGTGAGCTCCTACGCAAATCCAGTCTCTCTAATTACAACCTGTCGTAAGTCCCATTTCTCTAAAATTCTTCAACAAACCGACAACTACCTACCATTTGAAAATCCCTCATTTTATTGCCAACTTGCTGGCTTGATGTAGTACTTAACTATTACCATACTAGGCATCGCCTTCATCATCAATCATTTGTGTCAGCATATGCACCACCCACAGCAACAACACTACCAACATATGAGAAGACTTCTTTGATACATTAAAGAAACTCTTCATCTAGGTCTACATGTTTGCAAAGGAGAGCTTACCCTTCAATCTTATTCGAATTCTGACTGGGCATTCGATCCAAAAGATAGGAAATCCACAACATACCACTGTTCCTTTCTTGGTGCTACCCTCATCTCTTATAGTGTCAAAAAGCAACCAACCGTCACCAGATCCTCTATACAAGCTGAATACAGGGATGTAGTAGCTGCCGCCTTAGACATAGTCTAGCTTCGTAGACTTCTTCATGATTTTCAAATCCCATATTTGCAGCCCACACCACTCTACTATGACAGCATTTCGACGATATCCATTGTCAACAACCCAGTCTTCCATACCTGCACCAAACATATAGAAATTGACTACCACTTCATTCGGGATAGAATTCATCTCAAGGAAGTCATTGTTCGCAATGTTAACACCAAGCACTACAGGAAAAATGTCAAATACCGGTGGTTTGCACTGGCGGTTTATGGACCGTCGGTATTACTGGCGGCCTCGCCGGCGGTCTAGCCGTCGGACTCTAACGACGGCCAAACCGACGGCTTAGCTACGATACACCGCCGGTAATACTGACGGTCTATAAACCGCCGGTAAACCGCCGGACATCAATATGAACCGGCGGTTTACCGGCGGTCTAAACCGCCGTTGATAAGTGATTTTTTTCCGGCTGTCCAGACCGCCGGAAAACCGCCGGTAAAAGCCCTAATACGAGCCGCCTCGCTCCGCTCATTTCATTTTCACTCTTTCCTTCTCTCTCTCGGTCGCTCGATGTACCGTGTTCTCCGCTCGTCCGATCAGCCCCCGACGAAGGAACTCCGACCGCCGACCCCAGTCCGACCGCCGCCGACGAGTCTACTCCGACGCCCGACCGCCGACTGATTCCGACCCCAAACAATCCGATTTCTATTTTAAGGTTATTTTTTTATGGTTTTTCTTTGATTATTTGGTGCTACTCCATGTTATATTATCTTTTTAGTTAATGTTTCATACTTTAAAAATGTGGGAGAGAGTTTTGGAGCATAGGTTTAGGTGTGTTACTAATGTTTCTCAAAATCAATTTGGATTAATGCTTGGTAGGTTTACAATGGAAGTCATACATTTTCTGAGAGGTTTGATGGAGAAATATAATGAGAATAAGGAGGATCTATATATGATATTTATCTATTTAGAGAAAACATATGTTAATATTCCAAGAGAAGTGCTATGGAGGGTTCTTAAGAAGAAAGGAGTTAATAATGCTTATATTTAAATCATTATTGATATGTATGTAGGAGCTATTACTTGTGTTCAAATACATGGTGGTTTGATCAAGTATTTTCCTATTTCGGTTGGATTATATCAAGGATCAGCAAGAAGTCCATATCTTTTTTGCTTTACTCATAGATGTTCTCACTAGACATTTGTGAGAGGATGTACCTTGGTGTATGCTTTTTACTGATGATATTCTTCATGTTGATAAGACTAGAAAGGGAGTTGAAGGAAAACATGAATTATGGAGGTCAACTATAATGTTTATAAGGTTTTCGCTTCAATAGATCTATAACTGAATATATGATGTGTACTTTTAGTTGTAATAGACCTTGTGAGGGGATTATGGCATTGGGTGATCAAGACATTAATAAGAGTTGACTTGGTCAAATTGACCAAGTCGAACCCCAAGACCCTCTCCAATGGGTTCAGAGAGTCGAGTCGAGTCTGTTGGGCCTAGACTTGTACCCTGGGTCAACCCGGTTGACCAAGTCAACCAGGGTTGACCACCTTGCCCCTTTAGGCCCCAAATCAAATCTATGCGTTTATTTTATTTAAATGCAACATATGGATAAGCTTTTGCTCTTTTAGAGCATGATTAAGTCCTTCAAAGCATAAAAATCTATTTGGATGTATAACATATTGTTTATGCCTCCAACATGTAGGGTACGTTTACTTCAACGTGCAAATGACTATCCAAGAAGAGAGATATTGGATGTATAACAGATTGTTGCCGGGTCGAAAAGGATTGACAGTTGAATTTATAGAGGGAGTTGAAACTTTCATTCAAGTTGCATCTCAAATGCCTTCCTTTCAGTTTGATAAAATGTTTAGATGTCCGTGTTCGAAGCATAAAAATCTAGCATTCCTAAAGCCCGATGATGTGAAGCTTGATTTATATCATAGGGGATTTCTTCCAAACTATTGGATTTGGACATCACATGGTGAGTACGAGCCACATAGAGATGCTCATGCCGGTTCATCTACATCTTATGAAAAATTTGATGAAGATCAAATGAGTAGACCCTATGAAGACCTTATTTTTGATGTAGCAGGTCATAATTTAAGGTCTAATGTGGAAGAGCCACCAAATGCAGAGACACAAAAATTCTTTGAGTTATTACATTCAGCTCAAAAGCCAATTTGGGAAGGTTGCAGTACGCATTCGGAATTATCCATTGCAGTGAGGATGCTAAGTATTAAAACTGAGTATAATATTCCCCGTGAGTGTTTTAATGATGTTATTGGTCTTATGAAGGAAACTAATCCGGCTGACAATTTAATTCCCTCAGACTTGTACCGAACAAAGAAATTAGTATCTAAGCTGGATGTCAAGTTGTATGCCTGTTGAAAGTGAGAAGATGACAACTACAACCTCTACTATTGAAATGGAGTTAGAATATGTGAATAGTTCAACTAGTTCCAGCGAAGAAGAGAACGAGGATGAAAGTGAAGATACCCTTGAGAGTGATGAAAATAGTTTTGATGGTTCTGATTAGTTTTTGTAATTTAGAATTGTAGAATAATAATATTTTGACTGCTTAGAAATGAAATTGTTATTTTCCAGCTTGTAATTTATTAACTACTTTTTATAATTCAATAACTGCTTTATTAACTGCTTGTCGTTATTCATTACCTACTTCATTAACTGCTTTATTAACTACTTTTCAATGCTTTAGTAATTTTGTTTTTTTAATATTACAGATCTAGATGGCTTCAGGCGATGATCCTCCGCGTAAATCATTTGCTTCAAAGTTCCACCGGAAGAAGATTACTATTAGCAGACCCACACAGGTTGAGGTAGGTGAGGGGTCTTCAGTTCCACCAGATCTACCTACACCACCACCTGCCAGGAGCCAGCAGCATTCACCAGAGCAGGGTCAGGGACATTCAGATCCACCTCCTATTGTACCGCCATACTTCCCTATCTACTTCCCTCCTCCCAGCTCGACGAGTCTCTGCTTCCCCTCTCCAGATCAGACACATGCTTCTCCATTCTATCCATATTACCCCCCACCATCATCACAGGCAGCTGGTCCATCCACTGGTCCCCACCCTCCTTACCCTTACCCATATTACTACCCCTTTCCGGTGCAGCACGAACAGGGTGGATCATCTAGACCACCAGAGGTTGGCGCTAGCGATCATGCAGTAGCAACAGATAAGCGTCAATACATCGAGCCTGACGGCGATAAGTAAGTTCAATTTTAGTTATTAAGTTGTTTTTATTTTGATATATAACATGTTATTGACAAAAAAAATCACTTGCAGCTTCAATCCTTCAAGGCCACCTATACATATGATCCGGGATATAATAAAGAATAAATATGATGCTCCTTACTTATCCTGGAAGAAGATCCCGAAGCAAGTTAGAGATATGTGGTTTGGAGAATTTCAGGTATGTTTTTTTGGTATGATTTCAAATATATGCTTTAATTTGTACTAATCCTAATCATTTCGATATTGCCTAAATTTTTTCAGAACGAATTTAGGTGGTTGCCTGAGTACAACACGAGGATCAGATCAAATTTTGAGAGGAGAGGAGCGACTCATCTCAGAGACATGTTCACGGACATCAGAAAGTCTGGGCAGCGTCCTAATTGGATTGGAGAGGGCGTTTGGGCTGATTTGAGTAGTGCTTGGGGTACCCCTGAGTTTATAAAAATAAGAGAGCAGAATAAACAGAACAGAGCCTCCGACTGCGGCGGTTTAGGAAGCTCTCTTCATACTGGTGGATCTGTATCTCATACAGAACATAGGCGGCGACTGGTAAGTGTTTTGAATTGGTTTATTACATATATTTATGTTAGTATAACTAAGCATCAAATTTTCAGAAAGAGTACCTTGGTCGGGAGCCAACACCATTGGAGCTGCATACAAGAACTCATCAACATCAAGCTGACCAGCAGTGGGTTGATGAGAAGTCTAAGAAGGCTCATGTGAGTAAATTTTTTTAGATTTTTAGAATAAAAATTTATTTTAATAAAACTATTTGTAACTCGCAGGATGATTTCTTACGAGCTAGAGAAAGTCGGCAGTCCACTGGCTAGAGATCATCTTCTGGATCGGCCCATATTTCTGAGTATCAGACATGGTCAGAAGTTGTTGGTGGAAGACAGAGGGGGAGGGTATATGGCATGGGTTCACAGGCTTTTGCTATTGAGGGCAGTTCATACATCTCTGCATTTCATGATTCAAGTGGAGCTGAAGAATCTGTAAGTGAGAGGGTTGCAGCACTTACTAGAGAGATTGAAGAGAAGAAAAGGGTTCAAGCTAGAGAGATTGAAGAAATGAGGAAGGCTCAGAATGAAATGCAAGCAGAGTTGCAATCCTGCAGAGCTGGAAAACAAAGGAAGAAGGACCAACAGGAGCAACCATCTACAGACAGTGAGGATACCGATGATGATTAGATGTTTATTATGTTTGATGAATGTATTAATTAGAACTTGTGAACTTGTGATTGTAACATTATCATGAACTATCTTGTGAATTTGTGATTGTAATGTTATGATGAATTTTTGATTTTATTTGTATTTTCTGGTTGTGATGAATATAACGGCGTGTTGCCCAACATATATTGCTTTTTCCGCTGGTTTGGCCGCCAGAAACGACGATACCGGACGGACAAGATAAGCCGTCGGTTATAATATTAAACCACCGTGTAATTACCGGCGGTTACCGACGGCCGCCAGCGGTTCTACGATGGACACCCGACGGTTTAAACCGTCGGTAATACCGACGGCTATAACCGCCGTCCACCGCCGGTAAATTACCGGCGGTCTAACGGCGCCGTCCGGCGGTCTACGAACCAGACGACGCCAATTTTAAACCGCCGGAAAACCGCCGGTAACGTGACCGGCGGCTTACCGACGGTTACAGTACCGGCAACCTAACCGCCGGCAAACCGACGGTTGAAATTCCGGTGGTTACCGGCGGTATTAGCCGCTGGAAAACCACCGCAAAAATAAACTGCCGGTAACATACCGTCGGAAATGGTTATCTACGCCATTTTTTCCGACGGTTTACAAACCGCCGTTAGACCGCCGGTAACATTAAAAACCGCCGGTAAATCTAGACTAACCGCCGGAAAAAACCGCCGGTTTTCAGCGTTTTTCCTGTAGTGAAGAACCAAATGGCTAATATCCTCACCAAAGCACTGTCACCAAATCCGTTCTCTTATCTTCATAACAAATTAACTCTCCATGCTCTGGATACTCAATTTGAGGAGCACTGATAAACAATCGAATGATAAGCAAGCCACTCTCCACTACACAACTTGCTTGCCACTTCTATACTGCATTAGCATGCTTTCCACAATACAACATCAGCCGTTGATCTCTAACTGAACCATCACAACCATTAGTTTACTAGGATCCAGTACTACTCCATGTTATATATAAAAGTAATGTTATCGTAACAATAGATCATCAATAATACATTCTATACTTTTCCTACCTCAGCTTTCTCTACTTTCTCTGGTTTCATAACAATAATTTCATATTATGCATTCTTTATAATTTTATTACTTGTAATATTATAAGAACATTTTTATGTATGTATTTGAATATCACAATTCCTAATATTTTTACTTATTAAACATCATAAGGTTTTATTTACTACCTAAGGTTCTATTTACTATTTTTATTTTCATATTTAATTTTTAGTAAATGTCTAGGAAAAAATTTATGTCTATTAATAACAACTATCCAACAAAATTGATATTTCTCATTTCTTAAATATCATAAAAAAATCTCATGAATGCTATTTATTAATTAAAAATTCACTTTATGAAAATTTAGTAATACATAATTATTTTTTCCAATATAAGTGATAATTTATAATAATTATTTTTTCCTATATATCACCGTAAACTTCATCATAAATGCTAATGGCTAATTAGTATGCCAATGATATAGAATATGAAAGTTAAGACAACGCGAGTAATTTATTAAACTTATTAAATCCAAGAGCTTGTAACTCCATAGAATTATCATCAATAATAAATAAATAAATAAACTCTTCATAACGCACCAACTAGCTGCCTTTAAACTCCAGGTTTATGTTTGAGCATTATTGAAAAATCATGTAATAACTTAATAAAATTTGTAAGACTAAGGCTTAAATTTTCGAGTACTTTTAAATTTGAAAGCATTGTGATCACAATTTATGATAAACTCCTTAAAATAATAACAGCCTAACGAGGGAAAATAAATTCCACGTGAATTGAAATTTATTTTTCTATAATCAATTTCCGCATAGGATTTTATTTAAGGAGCATGATCATACCTACTCCAATAAAAAATTCGACGGAAATATTTTTCCAGTGGAAAATCCGTCGAAAATTCGCCGGAAATGTTTTAGGCGAATTATTTTGCGCTGAAAGTACTTTTCCGAAGGGTGTGGAACCGGTGAAAATATTTTCGCCGGAAATCCGCCGGAAATGTAATTTTTTGACGGATTTGGCCATTTTTCGATGAAATTGGCCGCCGGAAAATGATGTTTTTTTGTTGTGTGATGCTTGATTAAAATAGGAATATGAACAGAGTATTAAATAAAATTTTAAAAGAAGCAAACTAGCCAAACAAAATGATGAATTTCATTGAATGCAACAAACTATTTGACGTATTTAGAATGCGCCAAACAGTTTGACACATTCAATGGAATGCACCAAATAGTTTGGAGCATTTCATTGAATGTGTCAAATTGTTTAGCACATTACTATAGTATATTTCAAATTTCATTCGGCTGACTAGACTGAATGCACCAAATGATTTGATAGAATGCACCAAATCATTTGGGGCATTTTAAATGCACTAAATCGTTTAGTGCATTCTTTAGAATGCACTATTATGTTTGGCTAGTTTGCTTCTTTTAAATTTTTATAGACTCATGATCCTATTGCTAATTTAAATAACACATTATGCTCCTATTTATAATATTATGCCTATCATCCCAAAAGATAGAAATGACATTTTTCTATCGATTTGAAAATATAAATAGAGTTCTTTATTTTTATAATCAAATACAGCAAAGAGAATAACATATTATCTAAAAAGATAGAATTGATATTCTACTATTGCTTTAAAAATGAAAATGGTTTTAAAATATCATCTATGTTCCAAGAGAATTTCTCCTACTTTAGAGAACTAAAGTATAGTTTAGTTTAAGCTAGAGTTCTAAGTTCCCTATAAAGACAAGCCCTTACAATTAAGTACATCTTAAAAGAAGCTCTTTAGAACACTCGATTTAAGCAGAGACTAAATATTTTTGGAATTCTACGCTATATGCAAGGTTTAGAAAATATGGATTTTTAAAGAAGGATTGGATCAACGATGATCAGTTCTTTATGGAGACCATAGGTTGAGAGGTAGGGAACATTAGGATTAGGTGAAGCTTAGACATGTTCCAACCTATTCTATAATTGAGCTTTAATATTTTAGGACACGATGAGATTTTATATTTGAATTGATCATTTTTTTAGAAATGTATGATCTAAGGTGAACCACTACATAGTAGTTATTCAAATCTATTCTAAAAATATGCAAGAGTTCGATAAATGTGACTTATATCCTCAAAACCTAAGAGAAATAATATAAAGCCTGCCAATACTGGTCTTATATTTGCCTGAAGTGGAATGCTAGCTAAAACATCTATATGCTTTAAAACCATGAATTTATGTCTTTATTATATTAGCAATAGGTAAGCTATTATTTATTTAAGAGAGAGGGGTCTATAGTATTGAGATTGAATTAAAGGTTTAGATTGAACATGCAAAGGATCAAATGCACTAACTAATGCACTTAAAATATTTTTTTCCTAACATAAAAATCCTAAAATTAACCAATGCAATTCTATGTGAAATAAGAAAACGGGCTACCTAAGAAAAATCTAATACCAAAATGGTCGTACGCCAGTAGGAATAAGAAGTTTAGCCCTGTTGCTTAGGCTGCCCCTCACTTGATACTAACGAGTGTGAATTTTCTATACATAGTAAAAAAGTAAAATGTATGCCATGCTAAAAGAAAAGTAATGTGTAGGTGTTTTAAAAGATAAATTCAACATAACCCAGGACCCCAAAGTGTATCCAAGAAAAATACAAGCAAGTAAAAAAATTTAGAAAAAAAATAGGAATTCTAATGCACAATCAATATAAATGAATCGATAAATAACATAAAAGCATATCAAAAGACTCCATGTAGAAAGTGACACTCATGTATATAACCCAAAGTCAATAAGAAATAAAATTTTGGTCATGGTTCTTATGGAAGGAAAGGAATGATTTGAAAGTTTGGGGAGATGGTAAGATCATAATGAACTAACCTGATGTGCACCAAGAGTTTTTTTTTTTTTTTTTTTTGGGGGGGGGGGGGGGGGGGGGAGGGGGCTAGTACTTTTTAAAAATAATTAGTACAATAATAAAAATTTTTGCTATAGAATAATTTTTGAAAAATAATTCTGGAAGAAACAATTCTCCTAACACATGCAGAAGTGAATCAAGTTTTAAAATTTTTTTCATTAAAAGCACAAATATATTGATCAAGATATGAAATTTTTTTTCTTTTTCAAACCCCAATTTAAACTAATTTTAGTTGATGGTAAACAATGAGATTCATGCAAAAAGCTCAAATTACAAAAATAAGAAGTGCAAAAAAGTAAAAATAAGAAAGAATACACTAGATTTTATAGTGATTCGGTTAACCTTGACCTATGTCCACTCACCAGAGTCCTCCCCTTAGGATATTACACTAATCACTATAGTGACTCTCCTTTTTTCCCCACAGCAAGATGGAGAAGCCCTTGCAAGAATCCTTTCCACCAACCCTGGTGCGGTGGAGAACCAGAAGCTATGCCACCCTCCAAGTGACGACAATGAACCTTCAATCCTTTTTCTCCCCTTGGAGAAGGAAGAGAACCTAGAATCCTTTTTTACCCTCATGGTTTTGGCAGAGAATCACAATCCTTTTTTACCAACCTGATGATGGAAAGGAACCATAATCCTTTTTTACCCTCCTAGTCAGGAAGAAAACTCTAAACTCTTGACTTTGAAGTTTCTCTCCTAACAAAATCTTCAAGAACTCTCCAACCCCACATGAGGAAGGTAGATGTAGTCTTGGATGGAGAAACTGTGTGAACCCCCTCACACTACTTCTCCCTCACATATAACTTAACATTCTTGTTCCTCTCTAACCCCAAAGCACTCAAGAAAATATCTCCATAAGAGTTTTTTCAACATCTAAAGTCTCTTATGAAAAAAGACTTTAGAAGATTGCTTAAGTAGTTCGCTTAAAAAATCCCAAATATTTTAATTTTGTTGTCTTTATTCATACAATATAATCTTGTGTCGTACAATACGATCTATTCAAAAACATGACTATCATATTGTATTCACATTGTGATGATAAGAGTTGTTAAAGAAAATTGTTCAATTTTAGCAAGCATATCATATAATATGATCATAATTTCATATAGTATGATTAGTTTAATTTCACTCTATTTATATAGTACGATCACAGGGATGATTGAAAATCATCTATGTCGATCATTCGATGCGATTCACATCATATGGTATGGTTAGTGTCATACAAATGATTTGTATAATATGATATATATATCATACTATATGATTAGTTTAAAAATGAAAGTTTTGTCTGGTATGATCTCTAGAATGACCATATTTCATGTCAGTCAATCATACGATATGATCAAGATCATATAGTATAACTAGGCACATTTAATTAATCATGATTTGTTTGACTAATTATGGGGGTTAATTTGGGCAAGATTTTAAATATAATACATTATGATTATAATCATACGGTATGATTAGTTTATAATTTAGATTTCAATATTCCTATTTAATTTATTTGGCAGTAAGGGTTTCTCAGATCAAGATAAATCATATAATACAATTTGCATCGTACAATATGATTAGCTTAGTAACCTTAATGATTCAATAAGTCATTAGCCTTCTTCTTCTTATAACTGATCATATAATATGATTGTAATTACACGATATGATTATTTCAAAATTTTTACTTCACAAATTTTCCTCACTCCCTCTTTCTTTGTGTGTACGATCACCAATTTCGCATGCACCCTTACATGACCAGACTCAAGAAATAGAAAATATAAGAAAGTTAAAATTACATACTATTTTGATTGACATCATATACTACCCAAATTTGAATGTTCAATAATCTTGAGCGGTGTATGTTATACTTGAAATGTTAGTGTGCGAAGATAAAAATAATATCGAATATATGCTTGGAGAATTTAAGTCTCTATTAATAATATTTTTTATCATCAAAATCATAAATTAGGGGTCTTGGATTGCATTAATCTCTGCCATTTTATTGATGGAAAATATTTTTAGTTGAATAGATAATTAATATTCTTTTCTCATAATCTCTATTGCAAATCTAATTTTATGGATTAGAATTTTGATGATAGTAAACATTCATGATTTTCTATGACTATCTTGCATACTATCTTTTTAGGTCCACAAGATCGAGTGGAACTCAAGCCAGCTCAAGATTGGGTGGATTAGGTCTGAGTTAGTTTGTAATTTTTCCTTTCATGAGTCTATTGTAAACGATGTGGCTGCTGATGCTAAGTAACCTTGTACACACACATATGGGGGAAATTTTTTATCTGTTAGTTAGAGTTCTCTATTTTGATCACATCATATGGGACAATCTAACCAACATTCTGGACGATCTGTTAAAAATAGAAACCCTAACTTAGGCATCCTCGTTAAGTCAGCCGTCATTAAGCACGTCGTATTGGATGATATTTATATCGGTTGGGACGATAGGCTCAAATTAGAAAGAATCAGCCACTAGATCTATTTTGGTATTCTTTATGTTTGGACATCGTCTTGGACATCGGCCTAGATGATGCAGCATAATTATATCTATATTAATTTGGTAATTAAGGAAAGCAACTAAGATTTGATTGCACAATCACATCATCTGGATGATCGCAGGATTATCTAGGATAATACTTGGATGATTGACATTAGCCAGCTTCTATTCAGGGCAATGTTCAGGATGATTTTTCTCGGATTTGAACTAATTAGCCAGGATGATAGTGAGATCGGCCTGGATGATCAAGTTATTTTTTTTATCATCCAGACATCCTTTCAGAGCGATTGTCTAGACAATATTCAAAGAATTATACTAATCATCTAGGATGATATTATATCGGCCTGATGATATGACCAAAAATCTTTTGATCATCCCAAATCGACCGGACTGACTGAGCAAAATTTATGATGATTGGCCAGGATGATATCTATATCAGCCTGAATGATAGAATCTATTTGTATAAAATAAGATCTATTCTGAAGCTCTTCTATTTAAGAGCTCTTGTTCTACTCTTTAGTTAATCTTTTGCTACTACTTTGACTTGAGAGGGCTAAGAGAAGAGGAGAAAGGGAGAGAGAGAGAGAGGTTCTTGTGAGGGAGAGTTTGTGAGGGAGTTCACAAAGGTTGCTCCAAGCAAGGATCCATCATCGTCTTCTCTAGTCGTCGTCCTTAGTTCCTTGGGGGTTTTAGAGAGGTAAGCTTTAGTATCTGATCAAGGTTCTTTGCCTGCTTTAGGAGAAAGTAAAAGGAGTTTGGTTCTCTGCCTACTTCAGGAGAAATTTAAAGGAGTTGGGTTCTCTGCCTACTTCAGGAAGAAGTATAAGGAGTTGGGTTCTCTGCCTATTTTAGGAGGAAGCAAAAGGAGTTGGTTCTTTGCCTGCTTCTAGAGGAAGCAAAAGGAGTTGGGTTCTCTGCCTCACTTGGGTTGGTGGAATGGAGATTTGTATAGGCTTCTCTGCGTTGCTATGCAGACAAAAGGAGAGACACTGAGTTTAATACAATACTCAGAGGGCGCCTCTGGGGAGTGGATGTAGGTCGCGTTGACCAAACCACTATAAATCTTTGTATTCTTTATTACTGCTTCTGCATTTATTTTCTGCACTTTCATTTTTGTGGTGAATCTTGGTTTTGGTTTTAAGTTTGTGTTTTGATCGAAAGATTTTTAAAATACCAATTCACCCCCCCTCTTGGTTAGCCTTGGGACTAGTTCATATGTGCTTAACATCCCTAACGAACTCTCAAGTGCCATCAGTGCACTTTCAAGTGGTATCAAAGCGGGATTCATAAAATTAAGTTTGAAAACTTCTTGAGTTTTGATTCATGGCTAACTTTGATAATCGTAACACAATGGAAGGATATTTTTTTACTCGTCCACCTTTGTTTGATAATATTTCTTTTAATTTTTGGAAAACTTACATGTCTATATTTTTATAATCACATGATTATCATATATGGATGCTTGTTAAAGAAGGTTATACACCACCTTCTCATGAACTTAATGACATTAAAATTGAAATTTCTTTTACTGAATGGACTTTTAATGAAAGAGATTTAGCACAACTTAATTCAAAATGCTTGAATTGTTTTTTCTATGCTTAAAAATTTGAAGATTATATGCGTGTTTCAACTTGTGCAACTGGTAAAAAAAATTGAGATAGATTATGTGTAACTTATGAAGGAACCAATGAAGTTAAATAATCTCGATTGAATATTTTATTGCATGACTATGAACTTTTTTGTATGAAACCTTCTGAACCAATTTCTAACATGTATACAAGGTTTACTCAAATTGTCACCTCATTGCTTGCTTTAGGAAGATAGCTAATTAATTATGAAAGGGTTAATAAAATTTTGAGATACTTGCCTTCTTGTTTTGATGCTAAGATTACTACAATTATTGAATCTAAAGATTTAAATACTTATTTGATTGATAACTTATTTGGATCACTCATTGATTACGAGTAAGGGGTGAATCAAAAAAATCTTGATGCATGTGAGAAAAAGAAGGAGAAAACTATGGCACTAAAAGCCAACAACACGGACACTGATTCTTCTAGATCTGAAAATAATGATGTTGCCTTCATCACTAAGCAATTCAAAAGCTTTCTAAGGAAGAAGCATAAAGACCATCAGAAGTGGAAAAGAGGTAATATAGCAAAAATTATAAATGCTCTTTTGATTTTGTTTGTTTTGAATGTAGGAATCCTAGACAAGTTAAAGCTAATTGTCATATACTTAAGGAGAACCCAAGCAAGGAGAAGGGTGAGGAGAAACCCAAATACATGAAGGATAAAAAGCAATATCAAAAAGCTTTCTGGGTAGATTCTACATCTAACTCTTTTGAGACTAAAGTAGAGTAGGAAACCACAAACTTGTGTTTAATCGCCGATAATCAACTTGAATAATCTGATCAAGAAGAGGTATGTGAACCAACCTATAATCAATTAATTGAAATTTGTGAGAGAATTCATGCATCATATAAGAAACTTAAGAAAAAATATGCTAGCTTAAAATTGGAGTTTTTTAATTTATAAAAGAGCATGAAATTCTTCTTAATGATCATTCTACAATTGATAGCAATCACATGTTATTACTTGATGAGTTTGATGCATTAAACTAAGAGTACACTGAATTATCTGATGCACATAATTATTTGAATTCATCTCATGTTGAGTTAGAAAAGGAGTTTAAGAAATTAGCAAATCTTAAAGTTTTTGAAGATAATAAATCATCATTACATGCAACACATAAAAGGAAGTCTCACCACCCAAGTAGAGTAGTACATCCTTTTCCTGGTGTTAGATGTTTTCATGTGACATGTTTGGACACATTGCACACGTACACTTGCACCATTCACTATAGTACACATTGGATATAGAGACCTAAATTGCATGATTCACAGCATAACACACATGCATTATATTCTTCTTTTCATAAGAAGGGACCCAAACTTGTTTGAGTTCCTAAATCTGATATTTGATGTTTTTGTAGGTTTGCTCTCCCCAAAGATCTTGTGAGAGCATATGATACTTAGACAGCAGAGGCTCGTGGCTCAAAATTGCTTAAACTTGCTACTTAATAAATTCTGGAGTACTTGTTTACTACTCTGTTGATTATTGTTATTTTCTTGTTCATGTTTGTTGATTTTTTAGTTATTTCATCTGTAATGTTTTTTGTTCTCCTTTGAAATGATATTTTTTCTTGGTTTTTGGTTTTTTGTTTTGTATAGTCAATGTCTAAACATCCTTAAATCAGTTAAAGGGAGAAACACTGTTGATTATTTTCCTCCCTCTAACCTCTTTTAGTGGTGTAATTTTCTTTTCTAAATAAAAGTCTATCTCAAATTAACAACTGGACTTTGTAATTAAGATCTTTTCTATTTTGCTACAATAATCTATCTTAGGTATATAATGTTCAAAAGTCTTTATATTACTTTCAAGTTCTTTGAAATCTTGTCGTTGCATTTATCATATGAATTTGATTCTATTTTGTGGTTTATTCCTCTCTTTATTAGAGAGTGAGGTTTTCTGTCTAATAACTAGAAGATATACTCACAACTGAGAGTATTTAAGAGTTTTGAAAAGGAATCTAGCTTGAAAAAATAATAAAAATTGGCCAATAATGCCAAAACAAAAGATGCGCAATAATTGCCAAAATTGAAAAATATACAATGTGTATAAAAAATCAAAAGATGCATAAAGTGCGCCAATCAAATTGACAAGTGGCATAAAATGAGCCCCCAAAAAGAAAAGCTTCCCTCTTTTTTAAAACCTTTAAATCTTAGAAAAGTTTATGTGTCACTTGATATTATCAAAGACTTGATATCAAATTTCATGATTATGATAAAGCACCTTGGTATATTATTCTATAAGATATTTTTCTGGAGCCAAGTTTTGAATGTATCTCTTTTTTTATCCAATTAGTTTGTTCTAAGTTAGGACTCTTATTTTCAAAGGATGATTTTGCCGTAAGAGAAGTCCGAGCTAGGGTTAGCAGGATCAGATATTCTATCATTGTTTGGATTTCATCGATGTTAACAGATTGGTCTTATAAGTCCCTAAATTCAATCACTTGGAGATTTTATTATGTTCATATCTTTTTTTTTAAACAAAAAAAAAATAGTTTTTATTTTTTCATTTCGTGTTTCTCTTCTTTTTGTCTTTTTCATATTTTTTAACTTTATGGTGTTTTTATGTTTTTGGGCATTCTCTGATTATCTCCATCTAATCCTCATATTTAAATCTTTTTGTCACATCGTCCCGGCCGATATTTATATCGTCCTGGACGATCGACTCAACTCACTTTGAATTCCTATCTAAGCATCTGATATTTCTGCTTCTGAACATCCTCGATGATGCTTTATCATCCTAGATGATCTGATCATCTTCTACTTCAATCATCTGTGATATTCCTAGACGATTATCTTTTATCTTAGACAATGTTATTCAATCTTTGCTCAATTTATGGAAAATTGGTCCGGAAGATCCACCTATTCGTCCTGGATGATACACGTGGGATTACATTTAAAATCTTTAAATTCGTCTGGTACGATCCATTATTAGAGAATCGGCCCGGCCAATCCACCTGTTTGTCTTGGACGATATACATGGCAACATGATTTAAATGTTTTAAATTCGGCCAATACTATCCATTATTGGTCATCATCCTGGACGATCCACCTAATTAGCCAGGATGTTTTAATTTTTCAATGGTAATCCGGCTTGAATCCTCTGAATGATCGCCTATATCTTATCATCCCGGATGATATCTAATCATCTTAGATGATCTAACTGTTTTTTTAACCAATCGGTCTGGACGTCATTAATGTATCCGATCGGCGTGGATGATTTTACGATCAGCATTGACGATCTGGCCGATTCTTTAAATTCCTAGTGTTCTAGCTTTTTTTTCTCACATCCTCTTCTTCTTCTATCCTTATACTTCCTATTGCTTCCAACTCTAGACCCTCGATTCACAGAGGCAGACGATCAAGCCGCCTACCAACGATACAAGATGGCCAAAATCTCTGTCTCTATGTCTGTCAACCCGAACCATCTGTCTTATCCAGTACTTGACTTATTTTCTTACACTTCTTTGTGCTTCATTCTTACTCTTGCAATCCCTTTCAATTCAAAACTTCTCTTTAAGTTCTTTAACAATCTCCGCATAAATTCTTTAGTTACTTTTCTTGGATCCTATGTGAATTGATGCCTAGTCGAGATCACATATCAAGATTGCGCGAAGTTTTTATAACTTTCCACCACAGAGGATAAACTCCATACCCTGTATTTTGATCCTAATTATAGTTGGGCTCTGGCCAACCATTTTCTTTGAAACACCAATGCTCATTTTTATATTGGAGAGACTAGCAGCTTGCTCAAAGAAGCTAGGACTATTCCAAAAGCTGGTGATCGTGTTCATATCACCACACTTCTTTCGATCACCACCTTTTAAATTTTGGCCTATCAAGAATCCAATGCCACTGATTTAATGTTTTGCTACATCAAAAATCTTACTACCATTCATAATCCAGGACATATGAGGAAGCCAAATCTAGCCCTAGGACATATCATTGCTTACGTCTTAGAATCAAAATATAACCTCCAATATCCTGCTCCTCCTAACTTCCAACCTGCTTTCTACTCCAACAATTCCTTTCACGCTCTTCATAGTACTTGTCTCCACCTGGGGGATGGGGAAGCTCAGGAGGAGGAGGAGGCTCTTGCACCTGCTCCAGCACCTGTTCTTGCACCTACTCCAGTCCGCCATCACTCTCAACGGGATCATCTTGTGGAGCAATTTGATCATTGGGAGCTTCGCTTTGAGGGATACGTTGCTACACAGGAGCAGTAATATACTGAGGATATTATTTTCCTGCAACACTAGCATGACAAGGATATGGCCTGATTTGGAGAGCAGTTCGCCACCCTTGCTAGTTACATTCACCCCCCACCTCCACCACCACCTCCTTTAGATGATCAGGGGCCATCGTTTTTTTAGTTTTATGTTATTTTTTATTATAGTTTGTTTCTATTATTATTTCTCTACTTTATTTCTATTTAACTTTCCTCCTCCTTTTTGTGATGTCAAAAGGGGGAGTAGTTTGTGTACTATTTATTCTATAGTTTGATTCTACTATTGGATAAAACTATGTTTTGTTTCTTCTCACTATTTCTTTTAAAATTGTTCTTGAAACTGCTTAGATTTTTTTTTGGTTTGCCATCAACAAAAAGGGGGAGATTGTTGCAAATCTAATTTTATGGATTAGAATTTTTATGATAACAAGCGTTCATGATTTTCTATGACTGCCTTGCCTACTAACTTTTAAGGTCAACAAGATCGAGTGCAACTCAATTCAACTCAAGATTGGGTGGATTAGGTCTGAGTTAGTTTGTAATTTTTCCATTCTTGAGTCTATTATAAACGATGTGGCTCCTAATGCTAAGTAACCTTGCACACACACACATGGGAGAAATTTTCTATCTATTGGTTAGAGTTCTCTGTTTTGAACACATCATTCAGGTCGATCCAAACATCATCCTGGACAATCTCTTAAAAATTGAAAACTTAACTTACCCATGCTGGTCAAGGCAGCCGTCATTAAGCACATCATCTTGGACAATATTCATATCGGCCGGGATAATAGGCTTAAATAAGAAAGAATCAGCCACCGGATCTATTTAGGTATTCTTTATGTTTGGACATCGTCCAGGACATCGACCTGGATAATGTAGCACAATTATGCCTAAATTAATCTGGTAATTAAGGAAAGCAATTAAAGTTTGATTGCACGATCACATCATCCACGATGATCGCAGGATTGTTTGGGACGATATCTTGGACAATTGACATCGGCTAGCTTCTATTCAGGGTGATGTTCAGGATGTTTTTCCTCTAATTTGAACTAATCAGCCAGGACAATCGTGAGATCAGCTTGGTCTATCAAGCTATTTTTTCATCATCCAGACATGCTTTTAGAGCGATTGTCTAGATGATATTCAAAGAATTGTACTGATCATTCAGGATAATATTATATCGGCTTGGATGATATAGCAAAAAATCTTCTGATCATCCCAAATAAATCGGGCTAATTGAGCAAAATTTATGCTGATCGGCCAGGATGATATCCATATCGTCCTGGACAATAGAGTCGATTTGTATAAAATAAGAGCTATTATAAAGCTCTTCTATTTAAGAGCTCTTGTTCTACCCTTTAGCTAATCTTTTGTTGCTTCTTTGACCTAAGAGAGCCAAGAGGAGAGGGAAAGAAAGGGAGAGAGAGAGAGGATCTTATGAGGTAGTTCATAAAGGTTTCTCCAAGAAAGGATCCATCGTTGTCTTCTCCAGTCATCATCCTTAGTTCCTTGGGGGTTCTAGAGAGGTAAGCTTCAACATCTAATCAAGGTTCTATGCCAGCTTCAGGAGGAAGCAAAAGGAGTTGGGTTCTCTGCCTACTTCAAGAGGAAGCAAAAGGAGATGGGTTCTATACCTGCATCAGGAGGAAGCAAAATGAGTTGGGTTCTCTGCCTGCTTTAGGAGGAAGTAAAAGGAGTTGGGTTCTTTGCCTAGTTTTAGATGAAGCAAAAAGAGTTGGGTTCTCTGCCTCACCTAGGTTGGTGGAAAGGAGGTTTGTATAGGCTTCTCTGCCTTGATGTGGGGAAAAAAAGAGAGACACTGAGTTTAGTGCAATACTCGTAGGGCGCCTCCGGGGAGTGGATGTAGGTCGTGTTGAACAAACCACTATAAATCTCTATATTCTTTATTAATGCTTCAGTATTTTTTTCCGCACTTTGATTTATGTGGTGAATCTTGGTTTTTGTTTTAAGATTGTGTTTTGATCGAAAGATTTTTTAAAATACCAATTCACCCCCCTCTTTGTTAGCCTTGGGACTAGTTCATAAGGGCTTAAAATCCCTAACAAACTCTCAAGTGCCATCAGTGAACTTTCAATCTCCACCTGATTAGTTGATATATTTTAAAAATATGGTTAAGGATTTAATTTTTATTTATTTTAGAATTAAAACACCAAGATAAAATAATAGAAATCTAAAGAGCAGAATAGAAAAAGAGTAATTAATAAGTGCAAACATATGAATAATCAAATACTTACTCCCCCTTTTGACATCACTTAAAAGGAGGAACGCATATGACAGGAAAGAACTATAAAACATAAAAAACCTGAAATTTATCACAAAAAAACTAAAAGTAAGAAGACCACTAATTAGGTGGTGCTTGAAATATTTGTGGATTGAGGAGAATTATTGTTAGATCTAGGAGAATTGTTCCCCAAACCACCCCTTACCTGCCTTATACTACTATTATTGTTGCTGAATATGTGAGTCCAGGCCGGTTTCTAGCAATTGAGCCTTTGTATAATGTTCTCATGAGGGTAAGAGTGGTAGGATGGTGTAGGTGGTGGTACTAATGCTGGTGTTAATTCTAGTGCAGGTTCAGCTCCCCCTTCTTCATCAAAATAAGGTTCCTCATGCTCTTCCTCCCATTGATGATGGAATATAATACAGAAAAATAATCAGTGTAGAATATAGGAACATTGTTAGGAGGTTTAGGGTAGGTAATTTTAAATTTCTTTTTAAGGATGTAAGAAATGACAGGAATATGGGCAACATTTTTTTTCTCCTAGTTAATGGAAGTCGAATAAGAGTCACATTTTTTATATAATCGATAAGTATTTGACCTTCATCAAATTTTGTATCTAACATTATGAAGTAGGTGACCAAGGAATGGAGTGGATTAATGTTAACACAATCGCCAGCTTTAGGTATGATTAAGGTTCTAAGAATATGCTGGATAATTTGTGCATTTTGATTGAGAGAGTGGACTAAAGGTTGGTGTTAATTTCGAGCAACATTTCTAATAGTTAGACTTACAACACTTTAATCAAAATATATTCTAGAAGCCATAGATTGGGGACTAGGTCCTTTTGTGAAAAGGTGGATATAATCCTCTAAATTATTTTTAGTGATTTCTACATGGCGATGACACACTTAGGAAGTCAAGATGGATGTCTCAGCACTAATCCTAAGGTTTACTATAAATTCATATAGGAGTTCGGAGATGAAAGGAAGTGCGAGAGTGAGAAGAAATTGAAGAGTGGTAGAAGCAAAAAGGTTCATCACCATAAAGTTTAGTGTGTGTTGGTTTCTTGAAGAATTTATGCAAGCCTCCTTGTATTTGTAGTGTGCATCTTAAGCTTCAGCATTTTAAAATTAGTCATCAACTGGGCGATGAGAGGAAGAGCCTGCTTGGGTCATGTGACCTCATTTGCTACCTCTGACCATTTAAGAACTTTAGTTTTTTAAGGTTAGGAATTTGAAAGAAGAAGGAATTCAAGGATGAGTGGATTAAACTTAGGAAATCCCTCTAATTTATAAAATTTTTAGTTAATCATACGGTATGATCTGAGATCGTACAATATGATCAGGAGGAGTTAAATTGTCTAGGCGATCTTTTGGAAAGTAGTGGTTAAATTATATAGTATAATTAATATCATATTAGATTATCTTAAGAGGTTTCATTCATCCCGAGGAGTCATCTATACGCTTTTTGAATAAATGGATCAATGTATCGTATAGTATAAAGTAAATAAGTAATCCAATTATTCGACTATATTTATTCTGATTAATTGATTTTCCATTTGGATCCTTATTTAAGTGGATAATAAAGCTCATGTAAGTATTTATTACCTTAGCATTATCCATCTTCTTTTTCTTAAGAATGTCTTTGATATATTTTGATTGGCTAAGAAAGGTTCTATCATCCCTTTTCTTCACACTAAATCCAAGAAAATAGTTCAACTCTCTCATCATGCTCTCACAAATTCTTTACTTATTATCTTTAAGAATTCATCACATAGATTCTTATCCATGGATCCAAATAATATATCATTGACATAACTTTGAGCAATGAGTAGATTTTCTCCTACTTTTGTTAGAATTAAGGTGGTGTCTGTACTACCCTTAACAAAGGATCTTTCTAAGAGAAATGTGCTCAGTCTTTCATACTAAGCTCTAGGTGCATGTTTTAATCGATATAATGCCTTTTTTAACTTAAACACATAATTTGAAAATTGAAGATTTTCAAAACCTAGGGGTTGCTCAATGTACATATTTTATTTAATCTCCCCATTCAGAAAGGTACTCGAAACATCCATTGGATACAACTTGAACCCTTTTAAAGCAAGAAAAGGCTAACTACACCATAATGTCATCTAGTATAACTATAGGGGTAAAGGTTTTCTCAAAATCTATTTCTTCAATCAAATTATACCCCTTAGCTACTAATCTATCCTTATTCCCCACTATACCAGAGTCATTCATTTTATTTTTGAAAACTCACTTTGTTCCATTAATACTCTGGTCCTTAGGTCTCTTTATTATTTCCCATACATCATTTATAACAAATTAATTTAGGTCTTCTTGTATATATAAGATCTAGAATTCATCAGCTAAGGTTAGATCTGTGTTAGTGGGTTCTATCGTAGATATAAATGCAGAATGATTAACCTCCTTCCTAAGTTTATGCCTATTTGTAACACCTTAAAATGGGTCACCTAAAATTAGTTCTTTAAGATGAATAGATGATTATCTTCATTCTCTATGCAAGGGCTCTTGAGGTTCTACTCTATTCATTATGTTAATGGCTTCTACCCCTTAGATGACCTTTTCTTCTTCTTCTTGTCTATACTCAGAGGTTCTATCATATTCATCAAATATAACATGGGTAGATTCTTCTACTACAAATGGTCCTCTTATTAAAAATTTTATAGACCTTACCTACAAATGAATAACATAAGAAGGCTCCTTCATCAAATTTGGGATCAAATGTTCCTTAAGGTTATTTCTATTAATCAGGATAAAACATTTACACCCAAAGACGTGTAAGTGAGAAAGATTGGGTGTCCTACCTTTAAAGAGTTCATAGGGTCTCTTATTTCACTTGGATTTAATATTTACCCTATTGAAAGCATAACAATCAGTATTTTCTACTTCTGCCCAAAAGTATCTAGGGAGAGAATATTCAGCTTACATGAACCTAGTAGCTTCTACCAAAGTTCTATTTTTACTTTCAGCTATTGTATTCTATTGAGGGATCCTAGGAGAAGAAAATTTATTCTCTATCCCTATCTCATGATAATAAGATTTAAAATTTTCATTTTTAAACTCTCCACTATTAGTATTATGAATAGTTGATATTTCACATCTTAATTTTCTTTGTATACAGGTGGAGAAGGTTATGAATTCCTTAAATAATTCACTCTTTTTTGCTAGGTATCTAACCCAGGTGAATCTAAAATTGTCATCAATGATTACAAAACTATATGATTTCTCACATAGGCTGACAGTATAAATGGGTCCAAATAGGTACATATGAAGAATTTCTAGAAGCCTAGATGTGTTGATGTCCTAAATGGAATAAATGACAACATAACTTATTTTCCTATTTTGCAGAAATTACATAGGTGGTCCTTAGTGAAATCATATTTGGGTATGCCTCTAACTAAGTCTTTATGGGTAATATTCCTAAGTGTCTTGATGCTTGCAAGACATAGTCTCCTATGATGTAGCAAGTATTCATCAACCATAATTTTTAAACATAGGAAATTAGAATATTAAATATAATTTAAATCAAGCATATTTATGATATTTATTATATTACCTTTTAAGACTAATTTACCATTCAAGCTAATCATGTATTTTGCGGAAAAAGATTTGATATCAAAACCCTTATTACATAATTGGCTAATGCTAAGTAAAGTATCCTTTAGGCCATCAACGAATAAGATATTTTCAATTATAAAATTCTTAGAGTAATTTCCATTTATACTTGAGCCAACAACTTTCCTAATGGTGTTGTCTCACAGTGTGACCGTGCCTCCTGACCTTGTCTCCAATGCGATGAACTGCTTCAAATCGCCAGTCATGTACCTTGAGTGTTCATTGTCCAAGTACCACATACTCTTACCAGGTCTTCCGTGAGATCACTCTTACAAAATCATTCAAACATTAGATTTGGGAACCCAAGTGAATTTGGGTTCCACCTTATACTTTGATAAATGAGATGAAATCATGCTATGTTGTGATTCATGTCATTTTGTCGTCCACACTAGATATGTCCTATAATGATTAGTTAAAGTGCAAGCTATGTGACCTAGCATGCCACAAGAATGATATCTAACACCAGGAAAAGGATTCACTAAACTATGTAGGTTGTGGTTCGTCTTCCAAGGGTTATATGATGCATGTTGTGATGATGAGTTATGCCACTATGCCTAAGTAGGTGATGGCTTATTATATTGTA
Source organism: Dendrobium nobile (assembly GCA_022539455.1). NCBI lineage: Eukaryota > Viridiplantae > Streptophyta > Magnoliopsida > Asparagales > Orchidaceae > Dendrobium > Dendrobium nobile. The sequence goes on along the minus strand of CM039723.1, from coordinate 62,283,392 downwards.
GAGCATTTAATTTTTCTTTTAGGAATTCATTTGTAATTTTAAGATATGCTACTTATAATTTCACTACATGCTCACAACTATCTAATTCATTTGCAAGTGTTTCTAATTCTTTAAAAGATTCTTCCAACTCAAGTTGTTTTATCATCAAGGGTTTATAAGCATTAGTTAGGTCAACATGTTTCTTATTTAATACATCATCTTTATCAAGTAAAGATATATGATCACTATCTAAAGAAGAATGCTCAGTTATAAGACTAGCATGCCCTTTATGCAGATTAAAAAAGTTATTGTTTAAGCTAGTATACAACATCTTAAGTTTCTTATATAAAATCATAAATTTTCTTGTAAATAATGAACAATTTATCATAAGCCAATTAACATACCTCATCTTGATATGACTAATCAAGATTATCATTAACCATAAGGTATAAGTTTGTTACCTCCTTCTATTCTTCTTGTTATGATGATTTTGTGTTGAGTCGACCTAAAATGCCTTTTTTTTTAAGGCAAAAAGCAAAATAGCTTTATTAAGAATCTAAAATGGAAAATTACATTCTAATAGCATCCTACTCCTTCTTTAACAAATTGATGAAAGAAGGAGGGATCTTATTCATGTCTACTTCATCCCAATAGAAAGAACTAATGCAAGCATAGTAACACAAAGATCCGCTAACTTGTTACTCTCCCTCTCAACACAACTAAAGACAACAAAATGAAAATCTTTAATAAAAGAAAGATCTCTCAGCTCATCTCCACCTTTATCCACCATCTCCTTGATGTAATTAATTACATTCTTGTTATCTCCTTCAATAATCAAGCATTTGTAGGTACTCAAACATCCATTCCTTCATCACTAACTTGATCGAGAGAATAACCTGAAGCTCCAAAGCAGCTGAATCCTAGTGTACATAAGAATTGTCGAATGCCATTAAGAATCTCCCTTGGCAGTCTCTAAAAACTCCCTCCAATTCCAGCTTTATAAGATTTAAAAAATAGCCGCATCTATGTTATCTTTGATCCAATCAGGTGGAGGAGGATGCCAAGTATTTAACAACCTTGATGGTTGATTAACATCCTCGATACTTGAACTTTACAACTTGAATTTTTAAGTATTGCAGAAAAACTTACAACATTGGATGCTATTATTATAGGACTGGAGCTCTTTCCTTCATGAGTAAACAAGTTCCTTGCCTTCCAGGATAAGTACACTGTGTTACAGTACAAATTCACCATCCACTTGCTTTGTTTATCAAGCCATTTACAACAATCATCAAGAGAGCTCATTCTGGGAATCCTAAATCCCCATCTGTTTAAAATCTATATTACCTCCATCAGTTTACCGCAACCAGCAACTACATGATCATTGCTTTCCACCACTTCGCAACCTCTGGGACAATTTTCTTTCCCCTGAAGCCTTCTATAACACAGAAATTGTTTTGTTGGAATAGCTATGTTAAGCAATCTCCACCAGAATAGCTTAACTCTAGGATTTAACTTTGCCTTTCCAATCCATCTCCAAACAATGTCATTTGTGCTTTCAGTTACCATTGCTTCGGACGCTATTGCTGTTATCAATTTCCCAAAAAATCTGTGTAAGAGTTCCAGCATGTCTTCTTCTCCACATGGAGGAATCTAAAAAGAGGTAATCAATTGTACAAGCTCCATGCCAAAGTGATTTTGAAGTTCTGTGACATCCCAATTCCCATTGTTTAGAAACTTGTCCATTATTTGAGTGCCACCTTCCATTGAATTTATGAATGTAGGCCACCTTTTAATACTTTTATCTAATAACCAAATGTCTTTATAAGCATGAATAGATCTTCCATCTCCAACAAACCATCTGATAATTGGCCTTAGGTACTCCCCTCCATTACAAAGTATTTTCCAAGTGATCGAGCCTCCTCTTCTAGCTGACTCTGCACCTATAATAGGCCCATATTTTGGAAATAGAAATTTGTGCATTAGAGAGTCTTTTTGTTGCCAATACCTCCAAGCTAATTTGGCCCTCAAAGGCCCAGATTTTTTTGAACAAGAATTGATCCCAAGACCACCAAATCCTTTTGGTTTACTCATGATTTCCCAATTTACATAATGAAGACCAGCACTTCCATCACTCTTGTTCCATATGAAGCTCCTACACAACTTCTCAACCTCATTCAAGACTTGCTTTGGGACCAATGAAAGAGTAGAGTGAAAGGTAGGGAATGAAAGTAAAACCGACTTCACCAAAGTTATTCTACCAGCAATAGATATGAGCTTGCCTCCCAAAACACCTACCATGCTCATTGCTTTGTCTAAAATGAATTGGAAATCAGCTCTTAGAATTCTTCTTAAAGCCACTTTGATCCCCAAATAGGAGAATTCCCAGACCTCCTTAAAATCCATGATTATGCAGATTTTTTTCCTCCTTCTCATTGCTTTTCCAAACAGAATATCAGACTTTAGTAAGTTCACCTTCTGACCCGTGCATCCATAGAACTCCATAAGTAAGCTTTTGACTTCCTTAACTTCCTTCATCCATACTTTAGAGAATACTATGATGTCATCGGCATAAAGTAGGTGAGATACTTTAAGCCCCCTTGTGGAAATACCAATCCCAACATGATCACCTTTGTGTATGAAAGCATTAGAGAGGAGTTGGGCACACATAATAAACAAAAATGGAGATAACCGGCATCCTTGGTGAAACCTGTACTTAGCTTCAATCCAATTGGAGAAAATTCCATTTATTAATAATGAAAACCTTGGACTAAGAACACATTCAACAATTATATTAGCAAAGAAGATAGGAAAACCAAAATAATCCAATATTTTGATCAAAGTAGGCCACCCATAGAGTCGTATGCTTGCTCCATATCAATCTTGAAGGAAACTAAACCCTTAGAGGATTTTAAATGCCTAAACTTGTGGAAGATCTCTTGAGCTACCAGCACATAATTAGAGAGTGATCTTCCCCTAAAAAATACAGCTTGTTCTTATATAATTATCTTATGGATGACAAGCAACATTCTATTTAAAGCATCTAGCAACTATCTTGTACACCGAGTTGCATAAGTTTATGGGTCTAAAATTAGAAGGAGCCAATGGATTTTTGACTTTAGGAATCAATACTATGATAGTATCTTTCTAGCTATCATTCATCCTTCCATCACTAAAAAATTGATCCATAGCATTCCATAAATCATGTTTGATTATGTGCCAATAACATTTAAAAAAAGTGTAAGTCATACCATCTTGTCCTGGAGCTATGTTCCCTCCGAGATCCTTGATAACCTTTTCCAGCTCTTCAAAAGAAACATTCCTTCTTAGCATAATTCTGTCTTCCTCGTTCAAGACTTTCACCGGTAATGGCCACCCCTCTAAAGAGCATCTTCTATCCTTCCACTTGTTCTTGAAGTATCGAATTAATACTTCCTCAACTTCCTTTTGGTATTCTACCATGGAGCCGTGTTCATCTTGTATTTTGTGGATATAGTTTGAGTTCCTTCTAGCACTCGCAAATGCTTGGATAAATCTTGAATTTGAATCACCCTAAACTAGCCATTTAACCTTGGCCTGTTGTTTCCACCAAGTGCTGATCCGAGCTAGTGAAGAATTAAACTCATCAATCTTTGATTTCAGGACCCCTTGATCTTCTTCTGTTAGAAACCCGAACTCATCCTCCTTTTCTTGCAATTTCAGAATGTCCTCCTTTAACATCTCTTTAGCATTATTTAAATCCTTGAACTTAGCCTTGCTCCAGTAAAACAAATCCTTAAGAGTGCTCCTCATTTTATGATTAAGAGCTTGAGAAAGATCACCATGAGATTTCTTTTCCCAAGACTTCCTAACCACTGCCATCGACACTGGAATGGACGTCCACACTTCTTCAAATCTGATCAATTTCTTGTTAGGGGGCTTAAACTCTAAGAGGTTTAATAAAATTGGACTGTGGTCAGAAGCGATCCTCGCTAAGTGTCTCAAACCGATGAGAGGAGTTGAAAGCCGCTGAGTTAACTAGGCATCTATCTAGCTCCTCAAGAATTCTTTCCACCCCTTTCTTATTGTTACACCATGTATACTTGGGACTGACACTAGCTACTTCATGTAAATCGTTGCAGGAAATGAAAGACTTCATTTCCTTCGGTCCAAGTGAAAAAACAAAATTCTTCCACCTTTTTTCTCCTCCTTTAACAATAATCAATTGAAGTCCCCTCCAATAATCATAGGTATGTCTTTTGACATATGATGTTACAACCTTTCCCATAAGGATCTTCTTATGTAAGCATACTTGCTCCCATAAATCGTAGCTATTCTCCAAGTACCTTTGTTAGCCACTATTAAGTCACCTACAACCATTTGAGAAGAAGCCTCCAAGACATTGAATGTAGCCATTTTGTGTTTCCATAACACTACTATTCCTCTCGATAGTCCTTCAGAGGGAACATGAAAAAGTTCCATTCTTCACCAATCAACACATTAACCATCTTTTTATCCACTACTATTAGCTTTGTTTCAACCAATCCAAGAAAAAACACCCCATGATCTTTAATGAACTCCCTCTTATATAGAGAAGCTTTACTTTTTTTTTGTTCCTCTATAATTCCAAAATCCAATTGATGACATCAATGGTCTGAGGGGAAGAGGTTCCCTGACCTTTCCTTCACTTCTCCTTTGAATCTTCTACTCCTTGGAATCAGTTTAATGGGACCCAAGCTCTTAAGCTATTTAGCCCCTTTCTTCTTCACCTTGTTGGATTCATCACCAGAATGAGTAAGTCAAGAATCAAGGTTCTCAATTTCAATTGTTACTGCCTTTTCACTGATATTCTAATTGATTTCTATTTTTGGAGACATGATAGCTTCATTAACTTGACAAACAATCTCCCCTTCTTCCACTATGTTCTATAAAACTTCAAACTTATTGAAACTCTTTGGAGTGGCAGTAGAAACATCTACCACTTCTTCTCTAATAACTCCTGGAGTACTAATTGAAATAACATCTATATTACCTGATAATATTGGATTTACCTCCTCTTGCAGCTCTCCAACCCGAGAATCAAAACTGCATTGCTTACTCTTCTCCTTCGTGTCTCCTCCTTTCTCAGCTAGATTTCTAGCTCCTTCATTATTTATTTTTTCTTCACTCACCACTTGCATAACCCATTTGTTCTAGAATTTTTTAATTTTAGCTCTCTTCCTTCCATAGTCCACATGAATCCTTGGACCGTATTTGTCATTGTTGGAATTTTCTTTTCCTTGGTTCATTGAGTCAACCTTTTGCTCTGAATTAGATGTAGCTGCCCTTCCCTCCTCTGAGCTTGCAGTATTTGTATTAGGATTAGAGTTGGAATCCAAATACCCCTAAGAGCAGAACTTCTCTAAATGCCCGATCTTACTGCATTTAAAGTATATGTTAGGAATTCTTTCATAGCTAATCTTCTGATAGAACTTGCCAGATACTCCCTCCACCCAAACTCCCAATGGAAGATTTTCTTCTAATTTTATTCTAACACACACTTTGGCAAATTCACGTCTGCCCCACTGGAATATGTTATCATCAATTAAAATTGGAATTCCCACCCTCGAGGCAATCCTACATACATAGATTTTATCCCAGCTTTGCAGAGGAAGATTAGGAAGCCTAATCCAAACCACAGCTGTCAAGCCTTTCAAAGATGAGGGATTAAAATTAGGGGACCATTTTTCTAGTCTGATGATGCTTCCATTCACATACCACGGACCACTATTTAGAACTGATTCCATTGCTTTGGGATCTTCAAAAGCACATAAGGCCCACCAACCTCCAAGCAAAGTTATATGAAATCTGCCATACTGATTCCATTATCTTCTTAACTCCATCCCAATGATATGATAAGGAACACTTTCTCCAAACACCTTAACCACCAATGACTTTTGGAGTTTATTTGTATTCTCCACCTCACTTTGGAAGTGTAGTTTTACCACTCCATTTTTAGAAAAATTGTCCCCGTAATCGAAATCAACTAGCTTGAAATTTGCCTTCATGCTCCAGGCATTAACAATTGTTTTGCTTGGCTGTGGGAGTCTGTCTGTTTCCATATCTTCTACAGAAATGCAGTTTGCCAATTTTGCATTATCTCATACATGAACCTTCACTAAGTCCTTCTTTTCCTGATGGACATTTTGAACAGCAGTTGCAATTTCTACAAAAGTAGGAATTTGAAATCCATTATCAATTGACGTTTTATCTTTCAAACCTCCTTCTTCTGAATTAATAGATGAAGATCCTTTGACATTTTTTAGCCCAGTCTCAGTAATCGCACTACCCAATAGTGCGAACTATGCCTTACTGCCCCTTTGCGAATTTGATTTATTCTGAATATCAGGCATTTCCATCTGAATTTTCTTGCCTTTTCCAACGTAATCCATATGTTTTTTTGGAGGATTGAATATGCCTTCTCTTATTACTAGAGGTTTACAAGCTTTAAACCTTATATTAGTCTCTTGATCAAACACCACATCAATATTACCAAAAGCTGAGGGAGACGAGCTATGCATAGAATGTGGAAGAATTCTAACAGTAGGTGACAAAGTAATATGGCCTTCTCTGACATCGAAGGGTGGATGCTAACGACCCTCCACCATCATCAGAGGAAAAAATGATTTATAGGAAAATAGGTTTTCGAAAAAATAAAAAATTTCTCTCACTAGAACCGGGAGCTTCTCTCACTAGGCCTAAAATGCCTTATGTGTCCTATTCTTCCCCTTCCTAAATTTTGCCTTCTCTTCACCCCTCTCCTTGACTGGGTGTGTTTATAGGTTGGGGCAGTTTGTACGAAAATATCCTGGTTTCTTGCATTCAAAGCATATAGTGTCAATTGACGCTTTAAAACTTATTCTGCATTTACCTTTGATCCATTATTATTGATGATGATTTGCTTCCTCTTTTAGAAACTCTTGAATTGATAGGTATCAACGTAATGTAATCAACCTCCACTATAGAACTGTCATTCCCCCAGTTATTTTCGTTTAGAGCCACAATTTTTTTCTTTTTCTTATCACATGTATCAATTAGTCTTTTTCCTCACAACTTGATCATAGGAAAAGAGTGACCCAAGCAAGTATTCAATTGAATAAACATTTAAATCCTTTGATTAAAAAATAATAGTGATTTGAGCATCATAAGAACTAGGAGGCAACATAAAATATTATTAACTTTTTTAAATTAGAGAGTTCTCTACCTAATGCATGCAAGAATGTCACTATTTGGGTGAACATAGTGTATATTTCAAATACAATCTCACTAGGTTTCATGCAAAATAGTTCTTAGTCATGCAATAAAATATTTAATCTAGACTATTTAAGTTCATTAGTTCCCTTATATGTAATGCATAGCCTATCCCATATTTCCATCCCTATAGTACAGGTAGATACTAGTACGTAGTCCTCAGATTTTAAAGCATAGAAAAAAAATATTTCAAATATTTAGCATTTAATTATGCAAATTATCTATTTTTATGTCTCCATTCAATAAAGGGAATATTAGATTTAACAACATTACCTACTTGAGATGGAAGTGAATAACCAGTTTAAAACATATGCCAAATTTTATAGTTAATGGGTTTAAGAAATATAGACATGCAGTTTTTTTAAAAAATTGAAAGGAATGTTTTCAAATAATGGTGGATGGGTTATTTAATAACCCTCTATAGTATTCCTATTTCCAAATTATGCCATTTAATCTTTGCTTGAAGATTTTAAAATTTAAATTTTAAGACCCGCTCTGATACCACTTGGAAGTTCAGGGATGTTATAAGATCTCAATGAACTAACCCGGGGTGCACCAAGAGGGGGAGGGTGAATTATAACTTTTTAAAAATAATTATTATAATAATAAAAATTTATGCTGGAGAATGATTTTTGAAAAATAATTTTGAAAGAAATAATTATCCTAACATTTTGGAAAGAAAATCAAGGTTTAAAATATTTTTTATTTTAAAGCACAAATTTACAAATCAAGATATGATACTTTGTTTCTTTTTCAAACCTCAAATTAACCTAATTATAGTTGATGGTAAGTAATGAGATTAGTGTATTAAGCTCAATTCATAGAAAAAAAAGCACGAAAAAGTAAAAATAAGAAAGGGCACACCAGATTTCATAGTGGTTCAGTCAACCTTGACCTGTGTCCACTCCTTGGAGTCCTGCTCTCTGACTTATGCACTATTCACTATAGTGTCTCTCTTTTTTCACCCATAATAAGGTAGAGAAGCCATTACAAGAATATTTTCCACAAACCCTAGTGCGTCATAGAACCGAAAGCTATGTCACTCTCTAGGTGATGACAGTGGACCTTCAATCCATTTTCTCCCTCTTGGAGAAGGTAGAGAACCTAGAATTCTTTTTCATCTTCTTGGTGATGGAAAAGAATCACATTCCTTTTTAACCCTCCTAGTGAAGCTAGAGAACCACAATCTTTTTTAACCCTCCTAGTGATGGTAGAGAACCCTAGAATCTTGACTTTGAAGCTTCTCTCACAAGAGAATCTTTAAGAACTCTCCAATTCCAAAAAAGGAAGCTTGATGCAGGCTTGCCTAGGTTAGCCATCTAAAACCCCTCACACTTTTTCTCCCTCATCCCAACCTCACCTTCTTCTTCATTTCTAACCCCAAAGCTCTCAAAAAAAGATCTCCCTCAAAGTTTCTACAACAGCCAAAGTCTCTTATGAAAAGTCATTAAAAGATTACTTATGTAATAGGCTTTAAAAAACCCTAATTTTTTAAATTATCTATCTTTGAGGTCATACATTATGATCAGTTCAAAAACACGATCCATCCAGTATGATGAAAATAGTCGTTCAAATGAAATGTTTAATTTTTGTAAATATATCATACAGTATAATCATAGCTTCGTACATTATGATTCATTTTAATTTTAGTTTATTTGTATAGGATAGTTATGGAGATGATTCAAAATCATCTCTGTAAATCTTTCAGTATGATTCATATCAGACAATATAGTTAGTGTAACACCAACAGTTCATATAATATGATATTGATATCAAACTATATAATTAGTTCAAAAATTAAGTTTCATCTAGTGCGATCTTTAGGATGACCAAATTTTATCTTTATCAATCGTATGATATAATCAAGATCATATAGTGTAATTATTCATATTTAATTAACCATGATTTAATTGACTAATTATGGAGAATAATTTAATTAAAATTTCAAATATTATATAGTATGATTGTAATTATATGGTATATTTAGTTCAAAACTCATTTTTCAAAATTCTTACTTAATTTTTCTAGCTGCTAGGGTTTCTCAGATCAAGAAAATCATACAGTATGATTAGCACATTAACCATAATGATTCAATTAGTTGTTAGCCTTATACTTCATATAACTAGTCATTCGGTACTATTGTATTCGTATGGTATGATTAGTTTAAAAAATTTAATTCTCAAAATTTCCTCACCCCCTGTTTGTGTATGTGTGTGTCGGTCACCAATTTTGCATGCACCCTTACATAGTCAGACTCAAGAAATTAAAAATATAAAAAAGTTCAAAATTGGAGACTCTTTTGATTGACATCCTATTCTACCCAAACTTGGGTTTTCAAAAATCTTGAGCGGTTTATGTTATACCTAAAATGTTAGTGTGCAAATACAAAAATAATATCCAATATTTGCTTGGAGAGTTAAGCTCTCAATCAATAATGTTTATTATCATCAAAATCAAAAGATAGGGATCTTGGATTGCAACATGATTCTAAGCATGTAAACATCAAAATGAATCCTAACATTGTTATTTCTAGAGTTAAAGACAAAATTCTTCAATTATTTTTTGTAAATCATATTATTATTAAGAACTTTAAGGATAATAAATTTACTAATATTATTTTTGGGCATCCAATAAAATCTTGTCAGTAGTATTCCCAACCCTAAGATTGTTAAATGGATCAAATCAGATTAGCCAGTTTTTAAATTAAACTCTTATGGCTCTATGAACAATTTTAAATGTGTTTGTGGAGGAATTATTAAGGATTATTTTGTCAATGTAATTATTACTTTTGTTAGTAATCCCTCCTCGGTTATCATGGCTGAACTTTATGCATTCTGTTATGGTCTAAATATTTGTTTGGCTTTGAATGTTATAAAATTTGGGTGGAATTTGCTGCCAATCCTATCATTTTTATGCTTAAGGATAGGACTACCTATAAGCCTGACTTATGTTACATAATAAGAGATATTTAATACTATCTTGTTAAGTTTAATTTCCATATTTCTCATTACTTTTGTGATGGTAACAAGTGTGATATATGGTTTGTTAGTTGTGGGAATATTATCCATGTATTTATGGAATTTAAGGGCAGCAATTTTCCTCATTTATTAAAAGAATTGCTCTAACTAAATAAAATTGGGTTATCTTACTTGAGATTTTATCCCTTTTATCTTTTTTCCTTTTTAGTTGCACTATTTTAATGTTCATTTTTTAGATGTTTAGCCTTTGCGGGTCTTTTGTTGTTGCCCTGGTTGGCTGGTGGAGGCCCTTGTGCGTGTTTTGTTGGTTGTTTTTCATATTCTATTTCTTAATTATTTATTTCCTTTAAGGTTCTTAGGGGAGTTGTGGGTTATTTTGATGGTTGTTTCCTGATCACTAGTTGGTATGCTAGCAGGTACTCTTTTTGCCACATTACTGGTGGGGTTTTATGTTATTATGTTTTGGTAGCTTCATGAGCGCATCACCTATTTTTCTCTATACTGGTTAATGTTGATCCATTCTGGTTAGCATGTTATATGGTTTTTAGGGGTAGCAATTAGCCTCATTATTAATTGGTTTGGTGTTTTTGGATACTATTGGGATGTGTTTGTTTGCCCTTTTTTCTAATTTGTTTATTTTACTTGGATATTCAGCCATTCTAAGTTTGTTCTTTGAGGCCCTGGTGTTACTTTTCAGCTTTGTTTGTGCATGCCTTATTGGTTGTATTGTTGGGTGGGGGCTTATTCATTATTATGTCTTGCTACCTTTTTTATTAGAGACTACTAGATTAGTTTTACTTTTAATTATTGGTGCTTTTTCTTTATTAACTATGGTTATTGGTTGGGGCTTATTGGTTGTTCAGGCTTCCTATCAAGTTTTTGGGGGTATTGTTGATTGTATTGCTGGTGATGGCATAACTTTGGCTAAGTTGATTGGTTTGGGCATATTTCCTGGTGGGTGTTCTGGGTGTTAATCTCTATGAGTAATGGTTTTGCTCCTTTTACTATGTTCAGGTGAGGTGGTGCTTATTTCTCTTTCTATCTTGGTTGGAGTGGACATATAGTAGTGTTTTTTTTCTTATTTTTCTTTTTGAACTCCTTTTGGTTAGTTCTTGTATTGCGATTAATTATTCTCCTTTTGAGATTCTTCATGAAAGATCTTGTTTTTGGGGCTCTTTATAGCTGAGTGGCATCTTTTGGGGCTTAGTTTTTTGTTTCTTTGGATATTTTTTTTTTAATTTTTTTGCAGGCTTGATATCATCCTCAGACTTTATCATTAACTTTTCTTGTGGATCATCTTTTTGGTCTGGCTACTTACCGAACATTTTTATTTTTGCTATTAGTCTTTAACTAGTAAGGGATCCTAGAATGCATAGGTTTTATTTTCTTTTTTTCTTGTATCTCATTGAGTACTTATTAGGTTTTCAATCCCTTTTAAGGTCCTTGTAACCTTTGACACGTAAGCCCTTTTGGGTTTTAACCAAATAAAAAGATCCACATTAAATATGCTTGGATTGTGGCACCTAGATTTCATGCAAGTCATACTTAATGAGATTGTTTATGCTCTTCTAATCCTCAAGCTCTCTAGAAACAATCATTCTTCTAAAAGTCTTCTAAAACGCATCATCTTTGAAGGAAGAAATTTTTTCTTTGGGTTCCTTTTACATGGGATACACAATCTAATTTTTTATTTTCATAATTTATTTACATATATCCTACAAATTATAATTAGAAGAATATAAAAGACGTTATAAAGATGCAAAGTTAGTATAAAAAGTAATTTATATAATATAACATCACCATCACATCACAAGACAATTGCTCTCTTTTTAGTTATATAGGAAATTTTACCTCGCGTTTAGTTAATTAGGAAACTATGCAGCAAAAGCACCTATAAACATTTATATATGAATTTAAATTCATAATTAATCCTCTTTAATATCAATGCCTAAATTTACTTCCTATAGAAAATTGTATTAGAAACAAATAAACCAAATGGTTTTAACTTAGGATATCTATCTTCCCATCACCAAGCCATCACATAACAATCACAAACATAAATAAATCAAAATATAGCACAAATAAGCCAACATCACTAATCAAACATGATATAAAAGAATCACAGTTGGGTAAAGTAAATCACATAAAAAATACATCACTCCTATCCTAATACTACAATTGATTAGTTTCTAAATGAATCTAAGTGTGTGCTAGTTTGTGTCCCTTGGATGTTTTTCTACTAAGGTTTAAAGTTATATTTTCTATGATTTTAAATTTTGTTATAGGCCAAGGGATTTTATTTGAAGTTTAAGTATTAATAAATTTTGAATTTTATTATATATTAAACAACTTGGAGTTTTGTGTTTTTTTCTATTTTTATTTAAAGAATATGCTAATCAATAAACTTTGACTACAAAAAAATATATTGATCGACATATCCTAAGCACTAAGGGAATGTAAATATTATATACCAAAAAAAAAAAAAAAAAGAGCAACCACATAAGGCTATATTTCTATATTGTTATTATATATTTCATTAATATTTAAAGAATATTATTTTTGTTTATAGTTTAAAGCTTATTTTAATGTGTTTGAATTATAATTGAAGTATATTATTTGATTTTATCATGAATATCTTTTTATTAATATCATGTAGATTGGTTTCTTCTACTTATTCTTTAAATTTTCAAAAATGAAATGTTGTTGAGTTCATATTTTTTAGAACTTTATTGAATTATTTAATAAGTTTACTAAATTTAATTTGTTAAAGGGTTCTTATATACATGAGAGCTAAAGATTTAATGCCTAAGCTACTCAATGAATTTCAAATTTCATAACATGTGATCAATGATCATTAGTAACCTAATGACCAAATAATGAAAGTTTTTAGTCATTTTGAAATTATTTATAATTTTAGTGATTTATTGAATTCTAAATTCCTTAAAGGTCTAACCAAAGTTGACCTATGTTTAACTTTTGATTTAATGATGAAATTTTTACAAATTTATTTTTATAGTTTTTTTATGTTTATTTAAAGTGTAATGAAATTGAATTTATATTTTTATGATTTTTTTTGAATTATTTATGAATTTTTGAAATTGGCTTTACTTATGAAAGGTTGTTTATAAAGAATATTGGGGTTTACTAGTGACTCAAATGATCATGAAAATTTTAGCATATTTCATAGATGACCTATGAAATATTTTATTTTTTTTCCAAATCTTTCATGGCTCACTAAACTTTTTAATATTTTTTTATGACTAAAAAGATGACAGAGGAGTTGAGAATGAGTGTGTCATTTTTTATTATTAAGAATAAATGTGATGCACATGATTGTGAGAATTTTAGAGGAATTAAATTAATGTGTCATACTTCAAAACTATGGGAGAGAGTTATATAGCATAGGTTTTGACGTGATACTAATGTTTTTCAAAATCAATTTGGATTCATGTCGAGTAGGTCTGATATGGAATCTAAACTTGTATTTGGAGGTTTGATGGATAAGCAGAGAGAGAATAAGGAGGATATACATATTATATGTATTGATTTAGAGAAATCAAATGATAAAGTTCCAAGAGAAGTGATATGGAGTGTTATAGAAAAGAAAGGGATTAATAATGGTTATAGTCAAGTCATTAAGTATATGTAGGCAGTAGTTGTTACTTGTGATTTGGTCAAGTATTTTCCTACTTCAGTTGGATTACATCAAGGATCTGCCTTAAGCCCATATCTTTTTTGTTTTAGTCAAGGATGTTCTCATTAGACATTTGCATGAGGTTGTACCATGGTGTATGCTTTTTGTTGAAGATATTCTTTCTATTTATAAGACTATAGAGGGAGTTGAAGGTAAACTTGAATTTTGGATGCCAACCATAGAGTCTAAAGGCTTTTGTTTGAGTAAATCTAAAAAAGAATATATTGAGTGTAATTTTAGTAATAATAGATCTAGTGGGGGGATTGTGACTTTTGGTTATCAAGTCATTAATAAGAGTACACATTTTTGATATCTTGGGTCAATTATTTACAGTGATGGTGAAATAGATAGGGATATTATTAGTAGAATTCAAGTTGGATGGTTGAAGTGGAGGAATGAATATGGCTAAAACTTAAACGAAATTTCTATAAGACGGTGGTTATACCTACAATGCTTTACGGTGTCGAATGTTGGCCACTAAAAGCGAAGACTAATATTAACTCTTTTTTTTTTTTTTGAATAAATGCAATTATTGCATTAAAATGAAAGAAAAAACAACCTAATACAAACTATAAGGAAGAAACTAATGGTTCCTTTATCAACATGAAAAAGGAACCTTATTGAAAGAAAATTTGTTAAAGTAAACTTATTATAACTGAAATGAAACGCACTATTTCCTATTTTAAAACCATTGAGATGCAGGGGATACCAAAGTTTTAAACAACCCAAGGGTTGGTTAGTATCCTAGAGTTCCCACCCGATTAAAGAATAAGACTTAGTATCGATCCCATAAACAATTAGAATAAGTTTAAAAAACAAATAACAAACTAAAAGAAAAAATAAAAAGCTAAAAATGAAAATACAATTTATCAGTAACTTCCAAAAATCACGTAAGAATATCACTGAAAGATGTTCCATAAGCTTTCTCCAACTTCCAAAGCCATAATTCAAAGATAGTATTATGACAAACTCTTTAATAAATTGCTCCATCTTCAAATATCTTTTAACTTTGTTGATAGCAAAGATAAAACTAGATTGCATATTAACGATATAATGGAGAAGAACCTCTCATATCGTTCTTCATTTTGAGTTCAGCCAACCTTCTTCTAGGTAGATCTTTCACCGGTCCTAAGGCTTGAAGTTCTTTGAATAGTATATGCTTAGAGCCGGGAGAGCCACTAATCTTGCAAGAAAAACTTTTTTCTTTCTTAAGAATAGTCTTTTTAACATTCAAACTAATTACAAAAGAAGGAGAATTATCTTTCAAACCAACAATATTATCTTCTATTTTAGAAAATCTTGCTGAATTAGTAGTAGGAGAAGTTGAATGTTCAACTACTACCTTAGATTTAGGCACATTTAAAGGTGGTAGCAATTCTATTTCAGAATTAATAGCATCCTTTTGTACCTCCTGAATATCTAAAATTTTGAATTCAAAATCTGATTTATGAGCTCCCAACAAATCAACAATGATTTTGGTAGAAACAACTTTCAATGGATCAGCATCATTACAAACACCTCCCTTAAATTCATCCGCAATTGTAGAATTTTTGAATTTAGAATTTGAATTTTGTTTGAATCCATTCTCTGATTCATAATCTCCCATTAGATCAGCCTCCAAAATATGTGCATTACCAGCAGCTCCCAATGGATCAGCCACAAAAATTGGGAATTCAGAGTTGAAATTTTGAACGGGCTGAACCGACTCCACAACAAAATCTGAAGACTTGTTAGCCTCCTTAACTTCCTCCAATATTTGTGGAATTTGAATTCCCAAATTTTCAGCAATCATTGAATGATCTACTGAATAACCTGCATTCTGTAATGGATTAATCACCAAACCAGAATCATCACTAATAGCCTTATTTTCAACAACCAATGCTAGTGACTCAAAATTTAAATTTTGAGTAACGATCGGCTCAACAATGAAGTCTGATTCATGGCTAACAGCACCTTCATCTCCTTCCTTAATTTCAGCATCTTCACAAGCTGCCAAGGGATCAAAAAGAATTCCTGAACTAACCCTAACTTCTTCTACACCTCCTTCCAAGAATTTTGCCTTATTGAAAACACCCTCTGATTTTCTTTTGTCTGAAAAAACCTTGTAATCAACTTATTTTTTTTTTTCAGAATTTTTCCTATATTTGTTCTTGAACATCACATGCATCCAAGGCCCATATGGATTATCTTCATTTTGAACTGAACTGGAAGAGACATCTTTAACATGCTTATGAGATATATTTGGACAAACAGAATCTATATGTCTAATTCTCCCACATTTGTAACAAAATGATGATAGATTTTCATATTCAGACTTTTAAAAAAATCTACCATGAAGACCTTCAACCCAAATACCATAAGGGAGTTTAGAATTCAAATTAACCCGAATGCAAGCTCTAGCAAATTCCCTTCTCCCCCATCTAAACATGTTACCATCCAATAATAAAGGAGTTCAAATTCTAGAAACAATTCTAGTGATATTGGATTCATCCCAGCAATGTAAAGGCAAATGAGGAAGATGAACCCAAATAGGAGAAGAAATCCCATCGAAGGAATTAGGAGAGAAGTTAAGAGACCATTTGTCTAAACCTACAACGAATCCCCCTACAAACCAAGGACCACCATTAAGAACTTCCTCCATGGCTTCATGTGACTGAAATGAACAAAGCAAACAATCTAGACCAAGAAGGGTTGTATGAAACCCACCATATTTTATCCATTGCTTTCTTAATTCAATTGCACACTTAGAAAAGAAAAAGTTTTTCCTAAGAATTTTCACAACCAATGAATTGCTCAAAACTTGAACATTAGATTTTTCCTTTTCCATGTCAAGTTTGACAACATTTGCATCTCCTCTATCATCTTGAATTTCCTAAAATTTATTTTAATGTGTGGTTTTTTGATCCACACATTATAAATTAGACTAATATTAAGTTGTATATTACAGAGATGAGGATGCTTAGGCTGATGAGTGGTTTTACTATTAGGCAGAAGATATAAAACGAGCATATACATGAAAAGGTTGGAGTAGCTCTAGTGGAAGATAAGATTAGAGAGAGTAGCCTAAGATGGTTTGGTCACATTAATTAGCGGCCTTCTGATGACCTTGTTAGGAAAGTAGATGTATTAAATTTGACTTATGTTAAGGAAACTAGAGGAAGAACTAAAAAACATGGTTAGATAATTTTAGAATGACCTTACTTTATTAGAATGCAAATTTAACTCTTAACAGGATACAATGGAGAAATAAAGTCGTTTAGACGACCCCACGTAATGGGATAAAGGCTTCATGTTGTTGTTGTAATATTTCATTATGAGTCTAATGCAATTTAGTTTGCATTCTAAGAATTTTTTTTTTGTGTTTATTTATTATTTTAAATTTTCCTTTTCTTTTTTTGTTGTTTTTTTATTAATTTATTATGCAAATTCAGGGATTGTTAATTAATGGCCAAAATGGACTCAAATTATCATGGGATTAATTTCATAAATCCTTAAGGATGATAGAATATTCAAAATAATATTAGGGGACATTTAGAACTCTATGATTTTTGAAAGATTACAGAATATTCCAAATAATATTTGGGTACATTTAGATCTCTATGATTTTTTGAAAGATAATAGAATATTCCAAGTAATATTTGGGGACATTTAGAACTATATGATTTTTTTAAACTTTTGTATGGCAACTACCCTAGAATTTACATAAATTGTCAAGTCATTTTAGAGGTTAGATTGGGATAAAACTATTGGCTAAGTAACCCTTGTAATTTCACTTACAAAACTACATAAGTTTTGTAGTCTAATCTATTTTGGATATAAAATAATTGAAATTTTAAATTCTAGGTCAACGTCTAACCCAAAAAAAATTTAAAATTGAATTAAGGTCAATGGAGGATTCAAAATTGTCTAATAAAACTTAGGAATGTTACGCATACCATCAATTTACACTACACCAAATTTAAATCCATTCCTATGAGTTTATGTTAGTCAATTAACCTAAATTGCACATGAGCTATTTTAATTATGCAGACTAAATTGTTTAACAATTGGCCATAAATTTTATTTTAATGGATAACACTCATTAAAAAAATTCATATAGGGTCTAAACATTGAATTTGGTCCATTGGATCAATATATATATATATATATATATATATATATATATATAATATATATATATATATATATAAATATATATATATATATATATATATATATATGAAATTATGCCATTAATTACAACATTAAAATAAATTAGAATTTCAAAGGTGGTGTCCAACTTGGCTTGTGTTTTCCACATGGCAGCAACTAATAAACAATTTAATAATAACAAGCCATCTATTTGATCCTAATAGTTTGATTTGAGATTGAATGACTAGGATTAAAAGACCTAGAACTATTTATCATGATATATTTGCTTATATGAAAAATAAAAATTATGCTATAAAATTGATGGGATTGAATGGTCTGAATTTTGTCTTCAACCTCGTACACACAACCTAAGCCATCTAGGCATTTTTAAATAATTCATGCATTCTAATTGACGTAACCCTATCAAACTGATCAAATAGGATTTATATGTGAAAAATGAACAATCCAATGACTAGATTATCATTTATTTATCCTTTTCTTCACAATGTCAAACCACTTTTTTTATTGCCTATATGTTTTTTTAATTACCTCAATGTAGTGATTGAATGGAAGTGGATTTAATTGGGTTACTTTTCTGGACAAGAGTAGTACTTCTCCTTCAGGAATTGAGCAAACTTGACTCAGTCACACTTGACCATCTCAACACTTTGAGCTCATCAAAGCTTGCTCAAAATCACATTAGGAGGCCGTGGAAGGTTTGGGGATTAATAGGGATTGAGTTCTCACATACTTAGGAAGCTATCAAAATAAAATGTTGGGACAACGTTTCACTAAAAAATTAAAGTATTTGAAGGGGATTGAAAAAAGGATGGAGATGGAAATTCAGGCAAGGGTTGTTTTACCAGGTGATTTGGCTAATTTCTAATCCACGATTGGGATATAAATAGGTGTCTAGGAGAAGCACAGGGCTTAAAGTGGTCTATTTTGATTAATGTGCCAAGATAACCTACATATGGCTTGGATTATAAAAGATTCTAGCAAATTAGTGGCTAGCCAGGGAACCACGTGGGTTAGGTCAGGTTCAAGGAGGTTCAATAACATGGATAGGCTTAATGTAGGATGAATTCATTCCTATTATGTTTTAACCCATTTGGTGTAACTTCAGTTGGCCTGATTGGGTGAACCTAGCTAGCTATGGACTCAAGATTATAATTGCCTTTGAGACTCCCTAAAACACATGAGAATGGTTTAGTTTATGTCTAATCAATCTAAGTTTAATCAAGGCTAAAATTCTTAAGTTTCTTTTGATGGTTCCTCAATGTTGGTTCTATACCAAGATAAGGATTTTATAAGTACTAAAGAGGAGAAGGAAGTGGTTTAGACCATTTTTAAAAATTGTGGACAACACCTAATATTATAAAAATTGGATTATTGCATCAATCTTTTTCTTTACTAGAGTATCCTTTTTTTGTATCATAGAGTTTCCCATCACAAACTATTATGGATGATATTCTTAACTAAGAATGACATAAATATTGATTTTAAGAGCATTATATGTCTCTTCAAAATTTTTTAAAATGTTAATTTCACTCAATAAAAGAGAAGAATTCATCAAAACTTCAAATTTAAAGAAAAAAGAAGTTTTATGTGCATTACTAGTTCATAAAATAATTATCTTTTGATAAGATATCAATTATATGTGCCATTATATTGCTAATGTTTATGATAAATCTACTATAAAATGTTATAGTACATGAAAGCTTCCAACATAAAAAATTGTTATTAACAAATAAAAAATTAACTTTTTATTTTTTTGACAAGATTATAGGCTATGAGATAATACAAAAAATGTTGCAATCTAGGAGCCTGAACATATGATTTTGATGATGTGGGCTGCAAAAATTTGTGAACCAGCCTCTTTATGGAACCCTTCCTTTTTTCCATTTTCAGGCCATCAAGGAGAATTTTAATGAGTAAGTTATGGGGCAAATTTTTAGAAGGAAGATTGGGTTTAAATAAGACACTGTTGCAACTCAAGCTCACAAGTTTATATTTTTTATTTTAACAAATATTATGGCTCGTATCACTATGGCTCATAGTATTTGCATTCTATATTTGTTTTTGTGTGTACTAATATTTCAAGAATACCATGCACTATCGAAAAATGATTCAGGGCTCAAGATTGGGTATAATAGGTTATGCAGTAAAGAATTTAAAATATTCATTTATGTATATTTCATTTTTCGTATCAAGTTTTGTAAGGGTCGCTAGCTTGGTGTCCATATGCACATACACTTAAGAAAGTATGATTGGATCTAAATTAGGAGTTAAAATTTTTGAACTAATCATACTGTACAATTTCTATTGTGTTGTGTGATTTGCTCATCAAAACAACTAATATTGATATTAATTCAATTTGAACAACTTGTATTGCATGATAAACATCATACAAGATGTTCTGTAGATATCAAGAAACTCAGCAGCCAATTATAATTTTGGCAATATTTTAAATTTTATGTTTTCTTCTATTCATACCGTATGATGTGTATTGCATTGTATTATATTTGACAATCAAGCCTAAATTAAACCTATGATTAGGGGAGTAGTTTTGATTAATTTGTTCAATCATATTATACGGGATGATTGGTGATGATCATACTAGATGATCTGATCATTACATGGGATGATATTTAATCATCGTCTATCGCACAACATGGAATACCATAATCCCTAAATTAATCATACTAGATGATCCACAATATCATACTATATAATAAGTACAAATACTTGAACTAATTATATAGGGCAATGCTATTCATACTTATTGAAAGGGATATTTTAAACTTATCACACACTACTATACTAGATCATACTAGATGATCAGTGCTGCCAAAATTGAGTTTCTAGAATTTTTTAAAGCCCTATATTTAAACTTTATCAAAAGACTCTTTATGAGGCTTTGGCATGCATTGAGTCATTTTTCTTCTAGAGAAAACTTAAAGAGAGAGCATTGAATGGGAGAGAGGAAAGGGTAGAGTTTGAGAGGGAAAAGATCCTTATGGGTTTCAAGGAATTATGGAGGGGGTTTCACATGATTGCTCCGATAAACTTGCATCTTAGTACCTTCATAGTCATGGTTTATCTTAAGGAAAGTTTTTGGAAAAATAGATCTCTTTGGTTTTAAAGGACTCGGCTACTCCGCTACACCGAGAAGGTGAAACTGAAGATCTCTTTAGTGTCAAAAGAAGTGGCTACTCCATCACACCAAAAAAAGTGGAAGTGATATTATAAGGACTTCTCTATCTAGTTGTGGGGAATAAATGAGGGTCACTAAAGGTTTAGTGCAAAACCGAGAACTAGAGGTTCTAGAGAGTGGACATTGGTCAAGTTGACCAAACAACGATAAATTCTAGTGTGTTTGTTCTGATTATTTTCTACACTTCATTTTCTTACGATTATATGTGTGGGTAAAACTTATGATTTATCTTTTTAATTGTAAATTTAATTCTCTTCTACATTAAGTTATAGAAAGATTTTCTTTTTGTCAAAGAGTTTTTTTAAATATCTAATTCACCCCCTCTTGGTTAACATCAGGCTTATTCTTTAATGTTTAACAACCTTCACAAACTTTCAAGTGGTATCAAAGCATGATTCATAAATTAAGTTTTAGAAAACTTTTGAAAAATGATCACAGGATAACTTTAGAAATTATAATACTATAAAATGATATTCAATCATGCGACCACCTTTATTTGAAAATATTTCTTTTAATTTTTGGAAAATTAGTATATCCACCTTCTTGCAATCAATTGAATATTAAATATGGCATATAATTCAAATTAGTTATTTTGTACCATCACGTATTGTAGATGGTGTTAAAACTAATATTCATTTTATTGAATATAGTATAATAGAACAAATTAATGCTCAATTGAATGCTAAAAGGTTGAATTGTTTTTTTTATGCTTTAAATTCTAAAGATTATATGAGAATCTCTATATATTCTACTCACAAGGAAATTTGAGATAAATTATGTATTACATATAAAGGTACTTGTAAAGTCAAGCAATCTAAGTTGAATATTTTAATTCATGATTATAAACTTTTTTGCATGAAATCTTATGAGACTATCCTGAAAATGTTTACTCAAAGAGTAGCATCTTTATGTGCTTTAGGTAAAAAACTTTCAAACTTTAAAAATATCAATAAAATTCTATATTGTCTACCTGATAAAATTAATGCTAAAGTCACTGCTATATATGAATCAAATGACTTAAGTGATTATTCTATTGATAATCTTATTAGCTCACTCTTTGCCCACAAGCAAAGTGTGAGTCAAAGACTTTTGGATATAGGTGAAACTATAGTGCTAAAAGCTGAAGACATTGATAAAAGTAACTCAATAGATGATGAGAGTAAGGATTTAGCATCAATAATAAGTAAATTGGAAAATCTACTAAAGCGTAATCATTAACATCAACAAAAGTGGAACTAAGGTAAAATAGTAAGAATGCTAAGATTTTCTATGATATTATTTGCTTTGGATGTAGAAAACCTGATCATATAAAAATAAGTGACCTAATATAAAAACTCTTCCTATAAAGGAAAAGGGAAAAAACAAGCCAATTGTAATAAGGGCATATGATAAAAAGTAAAAAATATCTTGGGCAAACCTAGCTTCTGAATCATCAGACCATGAGTAAGATGATGATGAATAAAATTTTGTTTGTGTGCTTATATGTATTATAGTTTATGAAAAGGTGTATGTTCTTTTTTTTATTTTTGTTTTCCATAAATATTTTTATTTTCTATGTTGTTTTATTGTTTTTATTTTATAGTAAGATATTTATTTTCGTAATCTTTTATCTTATTTTTCTTGTAGGTTTCTGAGAACACTCTCTGATCAACACACATAAATCACATCTTACATTGTATTTACATAAGATAATCAAATCACATCTCTCTAATAATTTTTGTTTTCTTAAAATGAAAATTTTACCTCCTTTTTGCTTAAAATTTTTGGTAATTGATGATTAACTTCTCTAAATAGTTAAAGAAAGAGAAATTGATAATTATCCCTCTTCCTCTTACTCCTTAAGTGGTGAAACTACATTTTTGAAATAAAAACTTTTTCAAATAAAAAATTGGACCTAGAAATAGAGATGTGCTTCATTTTCCTATAATCTTTATCTCATATGATTTTTTTTGTAAATCAATGAATACACTTCAAATTTTCTTAATGAAGTTATTTATCTATCATGTGGATCTATTTTTACTCGATTTTTACTTTGTGGTTTACTCTTCTTTTTAAAAGAGAGTGAGTTATTCTTCTCTTATATTTGTAAGATAATGTCATAACTAAAAGAACTCAATATTTAAAGATTTTGAAATGAAGCAAGTTGGCAAAATGTGAAAAGAGGCAGAAAATAAGCCCAAAATAAAAAGGTGCCCAATGTCCGCCAATTAATTACAAGATGTATAAAGTGTATCAAAAATTAAAAGACGCTTAAAGTGCACCAAATATTGACAAAGAGGTACAAAATGAGCCCATAACGAGTTAGCTCTTCTTTCTTTCAAATTTTTAAATCTTAGAAATATTCATGTCCTAATTGATATTTTCAACTCTTGAGTTTAAAAATCATGATTCTTAATTCATCATTTTTGCATTAATATTTTATTAGATGTATTTTATGCAAAAAAGATTAAGAAGATTAAAATTTCTTCTCTAATTTATTTTTTGAATTTAGTTTTTGTTTAAAAAGAATTTAACCTATAATGAGCTTGAGTTAGGGTGAATAAAATTTGAATCTCTAACCTTCCTAGCTTTAAGCATTTTCAATGTATTTCTTACTAAGCTTTTGAATAAAATCAAGTGGTAACTTTCTTATTCCAAAACAATTTGCTAAAACTAATTGATTCTCCTGAAACATCACCACCACCTCCACCTAATTTGGCTTTGTATGATTTTTATTTTATTATGATTGTTTAGTTTCTATTTTTTTATATTTCTCTTCTTATTAATAATGTAAAAGTGGGAGTATTTATGCTTAAGTTGCATATATTCTTCTTATATTTGCATTGGTTTATTTGTTATTTAGTTTCTAAAAGTTTTTTATTTTTTATTTGTATCTTTCTTAAAAAATAAAGTAAAAGAAACTTTTTTTATTTCCCCTATTTTTAATATAATTATCTTAGTGAGGGAGAGATTAGGTGAAAAGAGTTTTAGTTTACAAATTCAAATAGTGATGTGTGTCATCAAAAAAAACTAGGAGATTGTTATGACTCAAGATCACAAGATTATCTTTTTTATGATAACAAATATTGTGGCTCAAATTATTATGTCTCATAATATTTATATTTGATTTCAGGTTTCCTAAAGCTGTAAACTCTTATAGTTAATTACCCCTCTAGTTCACGATTGAGAACTTTTGATTAAGGCTCGTCATTAAACATATATGTAAAGATATATAGTATATGGTGTATAATAGTAGCCTAGGTTTAGTTTTTTTGGAGAGAATTAATATTTAAATTTAAAAATTTCACTGTCTTGCACATAAAGTGGATGGTGGGGGAAGTGATGATGGACTCGATCAAGATATAATGGTTGCATCATCCCAGGTCATGATTGTCCCTAGTGTACTTAGTAAGAGGAGGTAATTGACCCATAGAAGAATCCTAATCAGCTACAATGGGTTGCATCATCCAAGGAAGCCATATAGACATGGGTGAGTATTTGTCAAAGGGGACAAATTTGAATCCACTTTACCTAAGAGAGGGGTTTGTGCTTTATTAATTATATCATATTAATTCTTATCTCAAAGATTTGATGCCTTTAGGGAATATGCAAGCTATGACAATAATTGTATTACAATGGAGACAATGGACCAAGCCATTAAGTTAAAGGGTCTCGATTATTATCATTAACTACGTGGAGTCAATCAGGCTATTCCACGGATTCTTTGTGGAGCCATCCAACCAAATTGCAAATTAGAGGACTAATGTCATATCCTTACTGTCAGAGGAAAGATTGACAATGAATATGAGTGATATTTTCACCTAGATATTTTCTCTTTGTGAGCTCAAGTGTATTTTCAAATTTGGCCAACTCAAAAAATCATTTTAATTTAAACATTTTAGTGATTTATTTTAAATTTAAATAATTTATATTTTTGGATTTTTGGGTTTCTTAATTTTGAATTTTATGGGTAATTGGGGTATTTTGAATATTTGGGTTCCCATGTGATTGTATTTTTTATCAACACGGCCATCATCGAGGTGATTTTGAGTGATTTTATATATTGATTGAATCTTGTTGACTATGTCTACTTACTAACAGATGATCAGGTTTTTTATATATTTTATGCCTTTATTAGTGAATTTTTCTAGTTATAGGCCTTGAAGGCCTAATGTGAATGTATAAAAACAAATATTTCAGTCGATGTCATGATTGTATATTTATTTGATAGTTTCAGCCATGTCAACTCCTATATGCTTACATAGGAGGAGAGAGCACAAAATTAAATTTATCATTTAACCATTATAATATCATCATACATCACATGTGTACTTATAACATGCTTGTGGGGGCCCATGTGTGTATATATTCTTACATGTATACATGTCAGTATGCTTGCATGTGTATTTTCTTATATATATATATATATATATATATATATATATACATGTTGTAGTGCATGTGTGAGGGCATTTTAAAATATTTGGTCTTGATTAGCTTTGAGAATGATCATCATTTGAGTGCATATAATACTCTATGAGGGGGAGTGTTCTTGTAGTGATCAACTATACAAAAAATTAGCCATGATGATTCTATAACGTTCTATTTTAGGACCTATAAATGCCTTATGTATGCTTTTACCAGTGTTGTAGATCTACTGGCATGGTGCTGTGTTTTAATGTCCCATGCTTTTTACTAAAAATTCCTAGCTTCTACCTATAAGTAAATTGTAGTGTTATATTATGGGATCTTGTGCACGCCTTCTATCTACTTGTATGAATGTCAAGATTCTTATGGTGTGGCACCCCGTTATGGTTATTTACTATTTCTTGAACATGAGTTGTGATTGAGAAATGCTCAAGGCTCAATTTAAGAGTTTATAAATACCTTCTATGCAACATGTACGCGTGTTGTAGATTTGGTGGCATGTAATGACACTAAGGTTATTTGCCCATTGGTTTATACATGTAGGCTTTCATATAATAATGAGTCTCTTGCTATTCATCATAGGAGATTATAGTTACTAAAGGTTTTTTGTATTTTCTCATGGTTACACATTCAATGATTTGTTAAGGGACACCTTGATGTTCGTTGCATGCTGCTCGTGCATGACTGCAGGTGGCATTAACACTATGTAAGTAGGTTTTGTATGTTCCCTTGCTTGTCAATGTAGGCTACCAGTTATGGTGCATTCATCATTTGATTCTTTGTAAACATGTTAGCTAGAAAGTTATCATTCAATGTATATCTATCCCTTCTACATACAGGGGATAAATGAATTTGCTTGGCATTGGATGATTAGAGATTGCATGGGTATTCTAGCATATGCTACTATCCCCTCAGCTAGGCTTATACAAGAGTTATTGTATTGATCTCATATCTAACTTACCTCCTCATACTTGCATTATATCCACCCTCATCATTCATAGATGACCTGATGTACTTGTATGTAGTGACAAGATGTATGCAATCTACTGGTGTTGGTTGCAGGGTATTGCTACAGTTAATAACAATTGTCTTCATGTGAACTATTATTTGCAAAACAGGTCACCCAGTCTCAATTGCAAGTGTTGATGTATGTCACTTGTCATCATTCTACAAATTGATTCTTGCTCATAATTGCTTAGATGTTATAAATTGATTGAATTTCATCATTTGTATGCATTGAGGGTCTTGTATACAAATCCCTTTCTTGTTCATTCATTTTTATTTTGAATGATTTGAATTATCGTTGAGTGTTAGCAATTTTAATATTGTGTTGGTCAACTTAGAATTTGGTTCCCTATAGTCCTTCTAAGTTCAAATCTTTTATATTTTATTCAAGTCCCTGCTATTTATTTGAATTCAAATCAAGTCCTTTGATAGTGCAATTTTTTATAGCCTCCTAGCGCCTCCCCCATTTAGGGGATATTCCAAGAGTTTTGACCTTCCCACTACGTCAAAATAGGTGAGTATGGTAGGTCTCGGATGACATTGCGACTTTAGTCTTCAGTACCACCATGTCAAAGAAGGTGTGTATGGGTCTTCAGGGGTACATGTTTGAAATAAACAGTTATTTCCCTGTCAGCAATGAGGCACGTACATGAGTACTAATAAGTTTTCCTCACCATGGTAGGAAAAACATATGCAGGGCCTACCAGCCTTGCTGCAAGCGTTGTACCGGGTTTCCTCCCACCACGCTAAAAAAAGCTCGTGTAAGTGACCTGTCAGCTCATTGCAAATGCAAAAAATGGGGTTTGAGAATTTTCTAAATTTGTGGGACATTATATCTAAGCGATGAGCAAAATGGCTAATTTGTCGGGAAGATGGCAACGAAGTTCACAAAAGTTGAAAATTATCTTTTTCCCTTCTTTTTTTTTTTCTCTTTTTTTTTTTCTTTCAACTCCTCTATTTTTTTGTGTCCCCATTTTTTATTTTCTTTTGATAATAATAACACTACTAAAAAAAGGCTATTGGTGTTGATTGTTTAGTCATAGAAATTGAAAAAGGGGTAGCTTTTCAAGTGAGTGGTTGGGATGTAAATGTCATTTGGCTGCTGAAAGCGTAGTAGTTGGAAGTTATAGTAGGAAAAAAAGACAATGTATTTGAGGATTATTAGCTATTTATGAGGTCGAACCAAGCTGAGTAATAGACAGAGTGTGGGAGGGAATGGATGTATGGGAGTATGCGACTAAGTGAAGGAGATGAGTGGTAGATCAGCACAGCTAGGCGTCGGATCAGTTGAAGGTCTATTTAGTGAACCAGAAAGGGTTTGATCAGAGGGGTCCGACTTGGTGGGGGAGATCTGGGTGTGGACAGAAGTCGAATGGGTCTGTCGGGTAGGGACTCGATCTGGTTGGAGGTCAGAGTATGGGGTTTGATTGATTATGATTTTGCAAAGCTGATGAGGGGGCGAATATTTTTTTTTTTTCCTTAATCAATTGTGATGTCTGACAGGAGCCTGGTCTCTAGTGAGGCCTGTGGTTGAGAATAGATCAGACATATAGGAGGAAAGTGTGGGCTTGATGTGGAAAAAAGGGTCGGAGTTGAGGCAGGTTCGGGATAGATCGTCGCAGCTGGGTTTAGAGGTCGAAGGGAGGAGCTCTGGCTTATCTGCGTGAGGGCCAATGGTTGAGGTCGACTATGGGAAGAGCTGCGTGTTAGGCTTGTAGATGGGATTTTTGGTGTGGAATCGCAGGCTGTAGGTGGCTTCAGTGGAGTGAGAAAATCGGGATTAGAGAGGCTTACGGGTAGGAGGATTCAGCTGAGAGCTCATGAAGTAAAAAAAAAAAAAAATACACACAACATCCCGCTCGGCTTAATTTTAAATTTTTAATGACAGCCCAAGCACTCGTCCAAGGTAATCTGCGGGATTTATTGTTAGTGATCGTAAGGATTTCTGGGAATTGCCGGAGTCGGCGAGTCGGCGCATCAGTAGCCTGAGAAAGGATTTTTTTTTTTAATTTGACTTTTTTTAATGATTTCTTTTATTTATAAAATATAATAAAATTATTAAAAAAATAATATTATTATTATTGTTATTATCAAATGAATAAAAAATATTCTGTTTTAAAATTGGTTTGCTTACGCCTCAATTTATGCGTGTTTTCTTGACATTAACACGTTTTATCTTTGAATATGTGTTGATATTTTTTTGCGAGTTTTATTAGACAATATATAGCCCAATTTATTTCTTGCTGACATTTTATTTGCAACGACGCAGTTTTTTTCACTAAGGGGCATTGTTTGGGCAATATAGTTTGTTAATTTCCCCATTTTTGGCTTCATTGCCTTGGGATATGTGCTAATTTCTTTGTGTAATTTTAATTGAACAAATTGATAGGAATTCTTAGGTGTTGATAGTGTTTCAAATGCAATGCCAAAATTTGTTTTGTAATCTGATGTCATTTGGGCAACATCGAGTGTCAAGTTTGAGCACCAGTCGGCCCTTTTGATCGATCTCATTTGACTTGATTTTGATGGGTTTCCACTTAGCCTAATTCGACATTCTGATCGTAAAGGCGAAATTCATTTATCTAACAGAGGTTGTTTGACCCTTTAAGTAATGCATCGTGCAGACACGCATGTTGCTTAAATTGTTGTTTTTCCCTCTTTTCACGTGTTTAGATGTGTAGGGGTCAACAAATGATTGCAAATATTATTTGTTTTTCTTGTATTTCTCCTAGTATCATTATTATAAATTTGTTTGTGCACATACTAATATTTCAAGTACACTATGCAATCGAAGATTAACTTAAGATTAAGTAAAATATTGTGTCTGCCGAATTCTACAAATTTTCTTAATTTCTTGAGTCAAAAGTCTTGTAATGTTTTATACTAGCTTGGTGGTTGTACATGTTGAAACTTGTTAATTATGAATTAGATTATTAGACCTAAGCTTATGTCCCAACGGCTAACCGAGAGGGGGGGGGGGGGGTAAATTGGTAAATTAAAAATTTTTCTCTTAAACTGATTTAAATTTAGTGATTTTTTAAAAACGATTTTTCAACCACAAATAAATAAAAACATAAAGAAAAAAAAAAGCAGCGGAAAATAAAAGACACAAGATTTATAGTGGTTCGGTCAAACACGACCTACATCCACTCCCTAAATTCTCCCACTTCAGGTATTGCACTATTACCACAAGTGTCTCTCATTTTCCCCGCACAGCAAGGCAGAGAGGCTTTTAAAAAAAACTCTCTTTCACCACTACCCGGTGCGGCAGAGAACCGTCGTCCTTTCGTATCCTCCAAGTGTCGACAGAGAACCGTCGTCCTTTTACACCCTCCAAGTGTCGGCAGAGAACCGTCAGCTGTTCACACTCTCCAAGTGTAGGCAGAGAACCTTCATCCTTTCACACCCTCCAAGTGTAGGCAGAGAATCCTTCAATTCTTTACACCCTCCAAGTGTATGTAGAGAACATTCAGCTATTCACACTCCTTGAGTGCCGGCAGAGAATCGGATCTCCTCGAAATATCTTCTCACAAGAAATCTAGAAGGACAAGAGAAAAGAGTGAAGTAATCATAAATAACAAACAGAGATCATTACCTTTGAGTAACCAAGTGAACTTTTCACGCTCTAGTAGTAAGAACTCTCCTTCAAACACTCTCTCTCACTCTCTCCTTCAATTTTCCTTCAGTATGCATGAAAACCAAATGACAAAAAGATTTCATGATAGTTTTAAGTGAACCATTTATAAGAAAGACACAAAAAACCGTCCAAAAACTATAATTTTTCAAATTTGTGCTTTTATGATCGTCCCGTACGATCTCATTTCGTATTTACGAATAGTGTAAAAACTGTTGCGTATGAACTCAATGTACATTGTGTTGCAAATCTATTTTCATGGCTTATGTTTTGATGATTGACAAACACTATTTTCTCTTGGACTGCTTGTTGCTTCTAATTTTTTAGGAATCAAAGATTGGACGATCAAGAAGAAGCCAAGTTCAGGATTGCGTAGGTTTAGAGTTGAGTCAGTCTGTACTTTTGTTTTTCACCTTTTGAGTCTACTTGTAATGGTCAAAGACACTGATGCTAAGTAACCCTACACACACACACTTGAGAGATTTATAATCTATGTTTTTGCTCACATCTGCCAGGCCGATCCCTTTGATCGTTCTGGACGATCGAGTTCAAAACAGAGACTCTAATCTGAAAGTTCGTTCGGGATGTTAAGCCCTATGAACTTAGTCCCAAGCTAACTAAGAGGAGGGGGGGGGGGGGGGGGTGAATTGGTATTTTAAAAACTCTTTTCACAAAGAAAGAAAATTGCATAAACCAAATCACACCACAGAAATAAAATGCGGAATTTAAAAAGTGCGGAAGCAAGAAAAAGAACATAGAGATTTATAGTGGTTCGGTCGACTCGACCTACGTCTACTCCTTGGAGGCACCCTACAAGTATTGCACTACAAAACGTGACTCTTCTTTAGCCCCCACGGCTAGGCGGAGAAGCCCTCACAAGAACCTCCTTTTTGCCACCCCGGCAAGGCAGAGAACCTACCTCATTTTGCTTTCTCCTGAAGCTGGCAGAGAACCACAACCAGAAGCAAACTCCTTACCTCTACCGACCCTTCCACGGACGAGAAACTCCAGACGAAAGACAAGCAGAGCGATCCTTGAAGCAACCCTTGTGAATCCCCTCACAAGCTCCCCCTCACAAGATCCTCTCTCTCTCTCTCCCTCTCTCTCTTTCTCTCCTCAAGGTCTTCTCAGGTCAAGGCAGCAAGCCAAAGGTCTTTTAAAAACGTTGAACAAGAGCTCTTTAAATAGAAGAGCTTCAAAGGAGCTCATTAATTGTAAGTTGCCGACAATATCGTCCAGGCCGATATGGACATCAGCTTGGCCGATCAGTACAAATCACAGAAGATCGGCCTAGGCATCGCCCTGTTTTGGGTGCTGGACGATTGAAATTTGGCTTGATCGTCCTGGCCGATCTTACAATCGTCCAGGACGATCAGTTCAAATTAAGGCAAATCATCCTGAGCATCGCCCTATTTTTGAGCTGGCCGATATTTATCGTCCTGAAGTAACTTAAGGATTTTGAATAGATCGTCCAGGACGATATGATCATATCAATTATTCTTAATTACTCCCTTGATTTTCTGATCAATTAAGGCATAATTTGATATCTTCGTCCAGGCCGATCCGTGGATCGTCCTGGCCGATAATTTAAAAATACAGTATACCTTAATTATCTATGGCGGCTACTTCTTTCTATTTTGAGCTTATCGTCCTGGCCGATACACGTATCGTCCAGGCCAATATGTTAATGTTGGCTTCCTTAATTAAGAATCCTGATTAGTGTCTCTGGTTTTAACTCGATCGTCCAGGACGATCCAATGGATCGACCTAGCCGATGTGAGTAAAAAAAGAGATTCTAAATCTCTCAAGTGTGTGTGTAGGGTTACTTAGTATCAGTCTTTTGTACATTACAAACTGACTCAAGAAGAGAAAAAATAGATTACAGACTGACTCAATCCTATACCTACGCAATCCCAAACTGGCTTCCTCTTGATCGTCCGATCTTCGATTCCTGAAAAGTTAGAAGCAACAAGTAGTCCAAGAGAAGTAGTATTTGTCAATCATCAAAACATAAGTCAAGAAACTAGGTATGCAACAATCTCCCCCTTTTTGATGATGACAAACACAAATAGGAAAAATATCCAAAAACATTCATTAGATTTTCAAAGTTACAAACAACTTTTCCTACCACACCTACTCCCCCTTTTGTCATCACAAAAAGAGGGTCCAAAAACAAATAACGACTAAAAGCAAGCAACAGGAAACAAACAACAGAAAACACAGACTAAAAGAATGAGGGATCCTGATCATTAGATGGAGGTGGAGGAGGTGGCTACTGTAAGTAACTGGCAAGTGTGGTAAACTGAGCATTGAACCAGGCGATGTCCTTGTCATGCTGCTGCTGCTGCTGAGTAAGGAAACTGTCAAATCGGGCTAAATCCTCAGCGCGGTGCTATTCGTAGCAGGTAATATCCTCAAAGTGTTGCTGCTCCTGTGTAGCAACCTAGGCGTCAAACCGAGTCTCCCAACGATCAAACCTCTCAATCAACTGATCAACCGGAGAGTGCTGGTGGAGAGGGACAGGATCAGGAACGGGAGCGGGAGCCTCCTCCTCTCCAGCCCCCTGAGGTTCTTCAGGGTGGAGACGAGTACTGTGAAGGGTGCTGAAGGAATTGTTTGAGTAGAAGGGAGGGTTGTGAAAAACTCTCGAAGAAACTCTGAATTGAAAGGGAAAGCAAGAGACAGAATGAAGCAAAGGGAGGTGTGGGCGAAAAGATCAATTACCGGGTATGAGATATGGGCAGAATTGATGATTCTGGAGAAGGTTAAGCCACACTCTTTGTAACGATGGTAGGCGGCTTCATCTTTTGCTTCCCTGAAATGAGGGTCAATCCGAGCCCTCGAAGAACTCCCAGAAGTTTGTCGGACACGTTTCCCACCAGCCATAGAGAGGAGTTAGCAAGAAAACACAAGAGGAAAGTGAAAAACCATGGCTGGAATGGCCAGAATTTAAAGAAATGGCCATATCGTCCTGGCCGATCGCAGAATCGTCCAGGCCGATATGTCTCAATAATTACGTACAGGTCGATTGGTCAAAAAGGTGGTCCGATCGTCCGGGCCGATCAGATATCAGCCAGGCTGATTAGACACAGGTGATCGTCCCGAGGAGTCAATCCGGACGATCGTTGAAAAAGTAGATCGTCTGGGCCGATTAGGTGTATCATCCAGGACGATGCACAATAATTGATCGTACCGGCCGAAGTTAAAATATTTTAAATTCCACATGTATCATCCAGGATGAATAGTGGATCGGCCAGGATGATTGTCCAATAATGGATCGTCCGAGGCCAAATTTAAAGATCAAAACGTGCTGACACGTGGATCGTCCAGGACGATCCAGTGGATCGGCCAGGACGATGCACATAAATTGCATCGTCCAGACGAAATATTCTATCGGCCAGGACTATCACCATTAGTTTAATCGAATCGTCCAGGACGATACTATATTGTCCTGGACGATGAGTTACATCAAGCACAGAAAAGTTCAGTAGATGGATTTTGAAGAGAATTTGTCCTATCGTTCAGGACGATAAAAATATCGGCCAGGACGATGTGACAAGGAATTGAAAACAAGAAAAAGATGGTGATGATTAAGACCCTCAAAAATAAAACAAAAGAAAAAACAGTCAAAACACAGAAAAATAAAAATAACAACACAAGGAAAAATGAATATTTTTGGATTTTAATTTTCTAATTAATAATTTTTTTTAGCAAAGCATTTCATATGATAAAATCTTAAATATTTTTAAACTTTAGAGTTCCAGAAGATCAAGGAGTTTAATAAATTCCAATCAGAAGAAGGTAAAACAACCGATTATGTTAACCCTAGATCAGACATCCTTTAGGGTACAAAATTCTTTTGGAAAACAAAAATCCAACTCAGAATAACTATATAGGATAATGAGATCCATTCAAGACTTGTTTACAAAGAAAATATCTCATAATTAATAACCCAAAGTAATTTTTCTCAATCATGGAAATTTGAAATCAAGTCTTTCAAAACATCACATAATCAATAAGTTTTTTAAGTTTTAAGAGTTTTACCAAAGAGAGGATAGCTTGTATTTAGTGGGCTCATTTTATGCCTCTTGTTATTTTGATTGGCTCTTTTGAGCATCTTTTGATTCTTTGATACAGTTTTGTGTATACAATTTTCTTTTCAATTTGGCTTCATTGGCCTCTTTCCTTTTTAACTTTTGCAAGCTAGAAACTCTTTAATATACCCTTAAAAAAAAACTTAGTTATGAGTATATCCTCCAAGTATTAGAGAATAGGAGCTCTCTCTCTAACATAGGGAAGAACAATCCACAACACAAAATCAAAATTATGTGATAAATGCAATGACAAGATTTCAAAAGTTTGAATGATATATAAAAACTTTGGCTATTATGTATAAGATAAATTAATGTAGTAAGATAAGAAAAAGATCTTAAATAAAAAGCCATTGGTTAACCTGAGTTTAGACTTTTGTTTAGAGAAGAAAATCATACCACTAAACAAAGTCAGAAGGAGGTATAACATTAACAGTATACTCCTTTTAACCAATTTTAGAAAAGCTAAACACTATCTCCAAAACTCCAAAATCTAAAAGATTGAAAATATTCATCATATGGAAGGCCAAATTTAAAGAACAATGTGAAATAAAACACATAAAAAAAATAAAACAAAAAATAAAAATAAAGCAAAACTAAAAACAACACAAAGTGAGCACAAAAATTAGCACAAAAATAAAATAAAAGACACACAAAAAACTAAAGATTTCAAGCAAGTGATAAAGCAGCGAGTTTAAGAAATTTTGAGCTGCAAGCCTCCTTATGTCCAGTTATTCTATGCTCCCACGAGGTCTTTGGTGACAGCACTCCTGCAAAACTCAACAACAGTCAGATTTAGGAACCCAAACAGGTTTGAGATCCTCTTTAGGAAAAGTAGAATGCAATGCAGGTATGGTGTGTTGTAAATTATGCATCTTAGGTTTCCACACCCAATGTGTATTACGGTGTATGGTGCAAGTGTGTGAGATGTGTCCTAGCATGCCACAAGAAAAACATTGAACTCCAGGAAAAGGTTTTCTTAAATGGTTAGGGTAAAAATGCCTCTTCCTAAGTTTTAGCTTTTGATTAGTAGTTGGTGTCATCCTAGCTTTCTTACATGTTTCCAAATCATTTTGAATCCTCAAATTTGTTATTTTTAATACATCAATCTCAATTCTCAAATTTTTCTCAATCTCTTTAGATTTCTTAAGATCAACCTTAAGTGAGGTGTGTGAAGCTTTTAATGCATTATGTTCATCAAATAATTTCAAATGCTTTTTGTTCAACTCATCAAATTCATCAAGAAGAGCCATGTGATTTGAATCAATCGTTGCATGATCTTTGAGAAAAACTGCATGCTCTTTTTGTAGATTTGAATGTTCTAATTTTAGGCTAGCATGAGTCTTCTTAAGTTTTTTGTATGATGCATGGATTTTTTCACAAACTTCAAACAATTCATCATAGGTTGGTTTACATACCACTTCATCACTTTGACCTTCTCCCATGAAACACAAGTTTATAGTCTCTTCCTCTGGTTCAGTCTCAGAGGAGTCAGTATCAGATTCTGCCCAAAAACCCCTTTGGATTTTCCTCTTATCCTTCCTAGACTTAGCTTTCTCCTCACCTTTTTCCTTTTTTTTGCTTGAATAATCTTGAAGTGTAGGGCAATCGGCTCTCACATGTCCAGATTTCCTGCATTCAAAACAAACAACATCAGAAGAACCTTTAACATGTTTATGATCCTTACCTTTTCTCCAACTTTGATGATGCTTTTGTTTCTTCCTTAGAAAGCTTTAGAATTGCCTTGTGATGAAGGCAACTTCGTCGCTTTCAGACCCGAAAGATTCAGAATCCGATTTGTGCGCCTTCAGTGTGATTATTTTCTCCTTTTTCTTCTCACCTGCATCAAGATTTCTTTGATTTATCCCTTGCTTGTAAGTAATGAGTGAGCCAAGTAAGTTATCAATGGAATAGGTGTTCAAATCTTTAGATTCAGTGATTGCAGTGATTTTTGTATCATAAGATGAAGGCAAGCATCTCAAAATCTTGTTAACTTTTTCATAATTCGAAAGTTCCTTTCCTAGTGCATGTAATGAAGTAACTATCTGAGTAAATCTAGTGTACATGTCAGAAATCGATTCATGAGGTTTCATATGAAAAAGTTTGTAGTCATGCAAGAGAAAGTTCAAACGGGATTGCTTAACTTCATTAGTACCTTCATAAGTGATGCATAATTTATCCCAAATCTCTTTACCAGTTTTGCAACTTAAAACACGCATGTAATCCTCAGATTTTAAAGCACAGAAAAAAGAGTTCAAACATTTTGCATTTAATTGAGCTAAATCACGTTCATCGAAAGTCCATTCAATAAAAGCAATTTCAGTTTTAACACCATTAATTTCACGAGAAGGTGGAGAATAACCTTCTTGAATAAGCATCCACATGCGATAATCAGTAGATTGTAAAAACGTTGACATGCGGGTTTTCCAAAAATCAAACGGTAAGTTGTCAAACAGTGGGGGTCGTGTAATCGAATAACCTTCAGAAGTGTTACGATTCCCAAGGTTAGCCATGGAACAAAAATTCAAAAGCTTTTAAAAACTTATTTTATGAAAACCGCTCTGATACCACTTGAAAGTTCGTTCGGGATATTAAGCCCTATGAACTTAGTCCCAAGCTAACCAAGAGGGGGGGGGGGGTGAATTGGTATTTTAAAAACCCTTTTCACAAAAAAAGAAAATTGCATAAACCAAATCACACCACATAAATAAAATGCGGAATTGAAAAAGTGCGGAAGCAAGAAAAAGAACACAGAGATTTATAGTGGTTCGGTCGACTCGACCTACGTCCACTCCTTGGAGACACCCTCCAAGTATTGCACTACAAAACGTGACTCTCCTTTAGCCCCCACGGCTAGGCGGAAAAGCCCTCACAAGAACCTCCTTTTTGCCACCCCGGCAAGGCAGAGATCCTACCTCCTTTTGCTTCCTCCTGAAGCTGGCAGAGAACCACAACTAGAAGCAAACTCCTTACCTCTACCGACCCTTCCACGGACGAGAAACTCCAGACGAAAGACAAGCAGAGCGATCCTTGAAGCAACCCTTGTGAATCCCCTCACAAGCTCCGCCTCACAAGATCCTCTCTCTCTCCCTCTTTCTCTTTCTCTCCTCAAGGTCTTCTCAGGTCAAGGCAGCATCCAAAGGTCTTTTAAAAATATTGAACAAGAGCTCTTTAAATAGAAGAGCTTCAAAGGAGCTCATTAATTGCAAGTTGCCGACAATATCGTCCAAGCCGATATGGACATCGGCCTGGCCGATCAGTACAAATCACAAAAGATCGGCCTGGGCATCGCCCTGTTTTGGGTGCTGGATGATTGAAATTTGGCTTGATCGTCCTGGACGATCTCACGATCGTCGAGGACGATCAGTTCAAATCATAGGCAAATCGTCCTGAGCATCGCCCTGTTTTTGAGCTGGCCGATATTTATCGTCCTGAAGTAACTTAAGAATTTTTAATAGATCTTCCTGGCCGATCCTGCGATCGTCCAGGATGATATGATCGTATCAATCATCCTTAATTACTCCCTTGATTTCCTGATCAATTAAGGCATAATTTAATAATTTCGTCCAGGCCGATCCGTGGATCGTCCTGGCAGATAATTTAAAAATACAGTATACCTTAATTGTCTATGGCGGCTACTTCTTTCTATTTTGAGCTTATTATCCTGGCCGATACACGTATCGTCCAGGCCGATATGTTAATGTCAGCTGCCTTAATTAAGAATCCTGATTAGTGTCTCTAGTTTTAACTCGATCGTATACCTTAATTGAATATGATCGTCCTGGCCGTGCTTTTTAAAACTTCATTTTCAATCTTCAAATTTTTCTCTATCTCCTTGGACTTCTCAAAATCAGATTCAAGTGATGTGTGTGTGACTTTTAATGCATCAAATTTTTCAACTAGCTCACAATGATTTTTATTAAACTCATCAAATTCATCAAGTAAAGTCATGTGATTTGAATCAATTGTTTGATGATCTTTAATCAAAATTTCATGCTGTTTATGTAGATTTAAAAATTCTAATTTTAAGCTAGCATGTGTTTGCTTTAATTTCCTATATGATGCATGGATTTTTTCAGAAACTTCAAGAAGTTGATCATAGGAAAGTTCACATACCTATTCTTGATAAGTATTGTTGTCTGCCATCAAGCACAATTTTGATGTCTCATCTTCTGGATCTGTCTCTGATGAATCTGATGTCGAATTCCCCCAAAAGGCTTTTTGTACTTTCATCTTGTCCTTCCTTGGCTTAGGTTTCTCCTCACCTTTTCCTTTGCTTGAGTGATCTTTAAGCGTAGGGCAATCAATTCTCACATGTCCAGGATTCCTGCATTCAAAACAAACAACATCAGAAGATCCTTTAACATGTTTATGATCCTTACCTTTCCTCCAACTTTGATGATGCTTTTGTTTCTTCCTTAGAAAGCTTTTGAATTGCCTTGTGATGAAGGAAACTTCATCGCTTTCAGACCCGGAAGATTCAGAATTCAATTTTTGCGACTTCAGTGCAATTATTTTCTCCTTTTTCTTCTCACCTGCATTAAGATTTCTTTGATTCACCTCTTGCTCGTAAGCAATGAGTGAGCCAAGTAAGTTATCAATAGAATAGGTGTTCAAATCTTTAGATTCAGTGATTGCAGTGATTTTAGCATCATAAAAAAAGGCAAACATCTCAAAATCTTGTTAACTTTTTCATAGTTTGAAAGTTCTTTTCCTAGTGCATGCAGTGAAGTAACTATCTGAGTAAATCTAGTGTACATGTCAGAAATCGATTCATGAGGTTTCATACAAAAAAGTTCATAATCATGCAAGAGAATGTTCAAATGGAATTGTTTAACTTTATTAGTACCTTCATAGGTGATGCACAATTTATCCCATATCTCTTTACCAGTTTTGCAAGTGGAGACACGCATGTAATCCTCATATTTTAAAGCACAGAAAAAGCAGTTCAAACATTTTGCATTTAATTGAGCTAAATCACGTTCATCAAAAGTCCATTCAGTAAAAGAAATTTCAGTTTTAACATCATTAATTTCACGAGAAGGTGGAGAATAACATTCTTGAATAAGCATCCACATGCGATAATCAGTAGATTGTAAAAACGTTGACATGCGGGTTTTCCAAAAATCAAAAGGTAGGTTATCAAACAAGGGAGGTCGGGTAATAGAATACCCTTCCGTAGTGTTACGATTCCCAAGGTTAGCCATGGATCAAATTCGAAAAGTTTTCAAACTTAAATTTTTGAATCCCGCTCTGATACCACTTGAAAGTTCGTTCGGGATGTTAAGCCCTATGAACTTAGTCCCAAGCTAACCAAGAGGGGGGGGGGTGAATTGGTATTTTAAAAACTCTTTTCACAAAGAAAAAATTGCATAAACCAAATCACACCACAAGAAATAAATGCAAAATTAAAAGTGCGGAAGCAAGAAAAAGAACACAGAAATTTATAGTGGTTCGGTCAACTCGACCTACGTCCACTCCTTTGAGGCACCCTCCAAGTATTGCACTACAAAACGTGACTCTCCTTTAGCCCCCACGGCTAGGCGGAGAAGCCCTCACAAGAACCTCCTTTTTGCCACTCCGGCAAGGCAGAGAACCTACCTCCTTTTGCTTCCTCCAGAAGCTGGCAGAGAACTACAACCAAGAGCAAACTCCTTACCTCTACCGACCCTTCCACGGACGAGAAACTCTAGACGAAGAACAAGCAAAGCGATCCTTGAAGCAACCCTTGTGAATCCCCTCACAATCTCCCCCTCACAAAATCCTCTCTCTCTCCCTCTCTCTTTTTCTCTCCTCAAGGTCTTCTCAGGTCAAGGCAGCAGCCAAAGGTCATAAAAAACGTTGAATAAGAGCTCTTAAATAGAAGAGCTTTAAAGGAGCTCATTAATTACAAGTTGCCGACTTTATCGTCCAGGCCGATATGGACATCGGCCTGGCTGATCAGTACAAATCTTAGATGATCGGCCTGGGCATCGCTCTAGATACACTTCTGGACG
Organism: Dendrobium nobile; assembly: GCA_022539455.1. Lineage (NCBI taxonomy): Eukaryota > Viridiplantae > Streptophyta > Magnoliopsida > Asparagales > Orchidaceae > Dendrobium > Dendrobium nobile. The sequence continues at coordinate 62,242,991 of CM039723.1, read as the reverse complement.
ATTGAATTTTGGCTTTATCGTCCAGGACGATCTTACGATTGTCCCGGCCGATTAGTACAAATCCCATCAGATCGGCCAGAGCATCGCCCTGGATGGACTCCTGGACTATTGAAATTTGGCTTGATCGTCCCGGCCGATCTCACGATCGTCCTGGCCGATCAGTTCAAATCAGAGGCAAATCATCTTGAGCATCGCCCTGTTTTTGAGTTGGCCGATATTTATCGTCCTGAAGTAACTTAAGGTTTTTGACTAGATCGTCTTGGCCGATCATGCGATCATCAAGGACTATATGATCATATCAATCATCCTTAATTACTCCCTTGATTTCCTGATCAATTAAGGCATAATTTGATAATTTTGTCCAAGCTGATCCGTTGATCGTCCTGGCCGATAATTTAAAAATACAGTTTGCCTTAATTGTCTATGGCGGCTACTTCTTTCTATTTTGAGCTTATCATCCTGGCCGATACACGTATCATCTTGGCCGATATGTTAATGTCGGCTGCCTTAATTAAGAATCCTGATTATGTTAAGGTAGCCGACATTAACTTATCGGCCTGGACGATACGTGTATCGGCCAGGACGATAAGCTCAAAATAGAAAGAAGTAGCCGCCATAGACAATTAAGGCATACTGCATTTTTAAATTATCGGCCAGGACGATCAACGGATCAGCATGAACAAAATTATCAAATTATGCCTTAATTGATCAGGAAATCAAGGGAGTAATTAAGGATGATTGATACGATCATATCGTTCTGGACGATCGCAGGATCGGCCAGGACGATCTTGTCAAAAATCTTAAGTTACTTCAAGACGATAAATATCGGCCAGCTCAAAAATAGGGTGATGCTCAGGACGATTTGCCTCTGATTTGAACTGATCGGCCAGGACGATCAAGCCAAATTTCAATCGTCCAGAAGTCCATCCAGGACGATGCTCTGGCCGATTTGATGGGATTTGTACTAATCGGCCGGGACGATCGTAAGATCGTCCTAGATGATAAAGCCAAAATTCAATCGTCCAGAAGTGTATCCAGGGCGATGCCCAGGCCGATCTTATAAGATTTGTACTGATCGGCCAGGCCGATGTCCATATCGGCTTAGACAATAAAGTCGGCAACTTGCAATTAATGAGCTCCTTTGAAGCTCTTCTATTTAAGAGCTCTTATTCAACGTTTTTGATGACCTTTGGCTGCTGCCTTAACCTGAGAAGACCTTGAGGAGAGAAAAAGAGAGAGAATCTTATGAGGGGGAGCTTGTGAGGGGATTCACAAGGGTTGCTTCAAGGATCGCTTTGCTTGTTCTTCGTCTAGAGTTTCTCGTTCGTGGAAGGGTCGGTAGAGGTAAGGAGTTTGCTCTTGGTTGTGGTTCTCTACCAGCTTCTGGAGGAAGCAAAAGGAGGTAGGTTCGTTGCCTTGCCGGGGTGGCAAAAAGGAGGTTCTTGTGAGGGCTTCTCCGCTTAGCCGTGGGGGTTAAAGGAGAGTCACGTTTTGTAGTGCAATACTTGGAGGGTGCCTCAAAGGAGTGGATGTAGGTCGAGTCGACCGAACCACTATAAATTTCTGTGTTCTTTTTCTTGCTTCCGCATTTTTAATTCTGCATTTATTTCTTGTGGTGTGATTTGGTTTATGCAATTTTTTCTTTGTGAAAAGAGTTTTTAAAATACCAATTCACCCCCCCCCCCTCTTGGTTAGCTTGGGACTAAGTTCATAGGGCTTAACATCCCGAACAAACTTTCAAGTGGTATCAGAGCGGGATTCGAAAATTTAAGTTTGAAAACTTTTTGAATTTGATCCTTGGCTATCCTTGGGAATCGTAACACTTCGGAAGGGTATTCTATTACCCGACCTCCCCTGTTCGATAACCTACCTTTTGTTTTTTGGAAAACCCGCAATTCAACGTTTTTACAATCTACTGATTATCGCCTGTGGATGCTTATTCAAGAAGGTTATTCTCCACCTTCTCGTGAAATTAATGGTGTTAAAACTGAAATTTCATTTACTGAATGGACTTTCGATGAACGTGATTTAGCTCAATTAAATGCAAAATGTTTGAACTGCTTTTTCTGTGCTTTAAAATATGAGGATTACATGCGTGTCTCCACTTGCAAAATTTGTAAAGAGATTTGGGATAAATTATGCATCACCTATGAAGGTACTAATAAAGTTAAATAATTCCGTTTGAACATTCTCTTGCATGATTATGAACTTTTTTGTATGAAACCTCATGAATCGATTTCTGACATGTACACTAGATTTACTCAGATAGTTACTTCACTGCATGCACTAGGAAAAGAACTTTCGAACTATGAAAAAGTTAACAAGATTTTGAGATTTTTGCCTTCGTCTTATGATGCTAAAATCACTGTAATCACTGAATCTAAAGATTTGAACACCTATTCTATTGATAACTTACTTGACTCACTCATTGCTTACGAGCAAGGGGTGAATCAAAGAAATCTTAATGCAAGTGAGAAGAAAAAGGAGAAAACAATTGCACTGAAGGCGCAAAAATCGAATTCTGAATCTTCCGGGTCTGAAAGCGATGAAGTTGCCTTCATCACAAGGCAATTCAAAAGCTTTCTAAGGAAGAAACAAAAGCATCATCAAAGTTGGAGGAAAGGTAAGGATCATAAACATGTTAAAAGATCTTCTGATGTTGTTTGTTTTGAATGCAGGAAGTCTGGACATGTGAGAACTGATTGCCCTACGCTTAAAGATCACTCAAGCAAAGTAAAAGGTGAGAAGAAACCTAAGCCAAGGAAGGATAAGATGAAAGTACAAAAAGCCTTTTGGGGGAATTCGGCATCAGATTCATCAGAGACAGATCCAGAAGATGAGACATCAAAATTGTGCTTGATGGCAGACAACAATACTGATCAAGAAGAGGTATGTGAACTTTCCTATGATCAACTTCTTGAAGTTTCCGAAAAAATCCATGCATCATATAGGAAATTAAAGCAAACACATGCTAGCTTAAAATTAGAATTTTTAAATCTACAAAAAGAGCATAAAATTTTGATTAAAGATCATCAAACAATTGATTCAAATCATATGACTTTACTTGATGAATTTGATGAGTTAAATAAAAATCATTGTGAGCTAATTGAAAATTTTGATGCATTAAAAGTCACACACACACATCACTTGAATCTGATTTTGAGAAGTCTAAGGAGATAGAGAAAAATTTGAAGATTGAAAATGAAGTTTTAAAAAGCACTAATTTGAAGATTCAAAATGATTTACAAGCATGTAAGAAAACTAGGATGACATCTACTTTTGATCAATTGCCAAAACCTAGGAAGAGGCATTATAACTCAAATCACTTAAGAAATCCCTTTCCAGAGGTTACATGTTTTTCATGTGGCATGCTAGGACACATCTCACACACTTGCACGATTCACCATTGAATGTAAAAAAAGAAAGCTCTGATACCACTTGAAAGTCAAAAAAGAAAGCTCTGATACCACTTGAAAGTTCGTTCGGGATGTTAAGCCCTTTGAACTTAGTCCCAAGCTAATTAAATGATAGAGGTGAATTGGAAGAGAAGAATCTTTAAGCCAAAACACAAACTAAAACCAATATCACCACATAGAAAACAAAGTGCGAAAAATAAATACGGAAATAATAAAGAAAGAATACACCGGATTTATAGTGGTTCGATCAAACCTTGACCTACGTCCACTCCTTGGAGGCACCCTCAAAGTATTGCACTACAAAAGTGTCTCTCCTTTAGCCCTCACAGCTAGGCGGAGAAGCCCTTACAAAATCACTTCCACCTTCCCCGGTGCGGCGGAGTCGCCGGGTCCTTTGACACCAAAGAGATCTTCTTCTTTGGTGAACTTACCTCGAGACAAGCCTTGAATCCGATGGTACTAAGGTGCGAGTTCGCCGGAGCAACCGTGTGGATCCCCCACCACACTCCCTTGAGTTCCTCCCCCTCACAGGATCTTCTCCCTCTCAAACTCCACCCTTTCCTCTCTCCCTTTCAAGCTCTCTCTTCAAGTTTTCCCCACAAGAGCGAAGCTACAATGGCTGCCAAAGACACTTAAAAAAGTTTCCATGCCATAGCTTAAATAGAAGCTCTCAAAATGAGCTAATTAATGCAAGTTGCCGGCATTATCGTCCAGGCCGATAGGTATATCATCCTGTCCGATCAGTACAAATTAAGTTCATTAGCCCAGAACGATATGGGACGATCAGAAGAAACTTGGTTACATCGTCCTGGCCGATCTCACGATCGTCCGGGCCGATTAGTTTAAAACTAGTTCAATCGTCCTGATCATCGCCCTGAATAGAGTCTGGCCGAAGTCAATCGACCAGGCTATCGTCCCGGCCGATCTCACGATCGTCCTGCCCGATCAGATCGTATCAATCAGCCATTAATTCTTTCCAAAGATAATAGATCATTTTAGGCATAATTGAGTTAGATCTTCTTGGACGATGTGTATATCGTCCTGGCTGATTTCCTAAAAGATATAATGCCTAATTTGATCATGGCGGATGATTCTTTCTTATTTGAACATATCGTCCTGGCCGATACAAGTATCGTCCAGGCCGATTAGTTGACGGCTACCTTAATGAGAATGCCCTAATTAGGGTTTCTGGTTTTGGACAGATTGTCCAGGCCGATATTAATATCATCCCGGACGATGTTACCAAAAATAGAAATCATATAGGGAGCAAGAGAATTTCTACCAAGTTATAGCCACACCAATTACAACAGACTCAAGAAAGGAAAAAGATTACAAACTAACACAGACCTAGTCTACCCAATCTTGAGCTGGTTCCAGATTGCAGTCTGATCGTGTGGACCTGAAATGTTAGCACATAAGGCAATCGTAGAGAAATAAGGAATGTTTGCTATCATCAAAACCATAAACCATAGATCCGCAACAATCTCCCCCTTTTTGATGATGGCAAACAATTCTCTTTGAATTTTCAAAAAAAAATCTCCACCTCACTTCAAAAAATCTCCCCCTCACCTGAATTCCGCTTAAAAAACTAAGGGAGATAAAAATAGATTAAAATATTTTTGTAGTTTTAAATTTTTGAAAAGAAAACAAGGGATACAAGTACGTTCTCCCCCTTTGACATTATAAAAAAAAAAGAGAGAAGGCACAGAGAATAAAATGAAATAGAAACGTTCCCTGATCTTGTGAAACAAAAAGTATTCTTAAAACGAGAAAGGCACCTCATGGTTTTAATCAAAACTTTAGTAAAAAAATTTGACAACGCATAGTCCAGTAAAGGTTAGAAAATCAGAATTTGATAATCCAAACTCAAGTTCTTTAAAAAGGCTCAAAAACTTTTTAATTTAGTATCTAAATCAAGGAATAAATTAGAAAAAGAAACAATGATTTTTCAAAAACTCCTTCCATAAAATATATCTAATAGAAGATCAATGCACGAATTTTTGAATCAAGAATCAAGATTTTCAAACTCAAGTATCGAAAGTATCAATGGTTTTCTTGAGTTTTTTAAGAAATACAAGAATGGTAAGCATTAACTTTGAGGGCTCATTTAATGCCTCTTGACAATTGGTTGGCGCACTGCGCATCTTTTGATACACTTTGTGTATTCTATATTTTCAATTTGGCGACTTTGCGCATCTTTTTTTTTTGGCATCATTGGCCAAATTTTTTTTTTTTTTTAATATGCTTACTTTCTTGAATCTTAAGAACAAAGGAAAACCCATCTTAGTGATAAATCAAATTTCTTGATTTAGAAAATTATGAGTTAGATTCAAAAGCTTTGCAAATGATTCCTATGCGATAAATAAAACGTAGGGAGATAAAAATTTTTTTTTTTCAAAAACCAATTTAAAAGATGAAAAAGATTTTAAATCAAAAGTAGGATAACCTCTTTTAGAAAACAAGGATTTGAAAAAAAATAATGAGTTTCCTTCCTTCAACTGTATTAGAGAAGTAAAAAAATAAATCTACCAAAGATTTCAAGAAAAATAGGAAGTAGATTTTTCATTTTTAGAAAAGTGAGTGTGTGTGTTGATCAGAGAAAAACTTTCACAAGAAAAAGAAATTCAAAGAATAAACCGAACAAAAATAAAGAAAAAAAACATAAAAACAAAACACAATACAAAAAAAACACGAAAGGCACTTAACCATTATCTCTCTCCTGGTCTGATGCTTCAGAGACCAGATCTGCCCAAGAGATTTTTTGCCTTTCATTATTTCCCCAGTTCAAAGTTTGTTTCGCCTTGCCCTTTTCTTTCGTAGGAAGAATTTTTAAATTAGGGCACTGATTTTTCATATGTCCAGGTTTCCTACATCGAAAGTAAATAACGTTAGAAGGAATATGAACATCCTTACCATTTTTACCTTTTTTCCACTTTTGCTTATGCTTTGGTGAGATTTGTAATTTACTTGACAAGTCATTGCATTCGTCACCAACTAAGCAATCCTTTTCCGTACCTTCAATTTTTAGAACAATCGTTTTACCTGCATCCAAAAGTCTTTGACCCAAACCTTGCTTGTAGGCAATGAGTGAGCCAATCAAATTATCAATAGAATAATCATTCAAATCTTTTGATTCACAAATAGCAACTACTTTAGCATCAAATTTTTCAAATAAACAACAAAGAATTTTGTTAACTTTTTAAAAATTTGTAAAATCTTTTCCTAAGGCATGCAATGATGTAGTAATTTGAATAAACCTTGTATACATATCTAAAATTATTTCAAAAGGTTTCATAGAAAACATTTCAAAATCATGCATTAAAATATTCAACTTTGATTGCTTGATTTCACTAGTGCCTTCGTATATGGTGTGCAATTTATCCCAAACTTCTTTACCAGTAGTGCACGTGGATACTAACATAAAATCTTCAGAATTTAAAGCACAGAAAAAGTAATTTAAAGATTTTGCATTCAATTGAGCATTTACTTGTTCTTCCTTTTTCCATTGACTAAAAGGAATATCAATTTTAACTCCATTATCAATTCGTGATGGTGATGAATAACCAGTTAAAATCATATGCCACATGCGAAAATCAATCGATTGCAAGAAAATAGACATGCGAGTTTTCCAAAAATCAAATGACATATATTCAAATAAAGGAGGTCTGGTGATTGAATATCCTTCCGCAATATTACGATTTGAAAAATTAGCCATGGATCAAAATTCAAAAGCTTTTAAAAACTTATTTTATGAAAACCGCTCTGATACCACTTGAAAGTCAAAAAAGAAAGCTCTGATACCACTTGAAAGTCAAAAAAGAAAGCTCTGATACCACTTGAAAGTTCGTTCGGGATGTTAAGCCCTATGAACTTATTCCCAAGCTAATTAAACGATAGAGGTGAATTGGAAGAGAAGAATCTTTAAGCCAAAACTCAAACTAAAACCAATATCACCACATAGTAATAAAGAAAGAACACACCGGATTTATAGTGGTTCGGTCAAACCTTGACCTACGTCCACTCCTTGGAGGCACCCTCCAAGTATTGCACTACAAAAGTGTCTCTCTTTTAGGCCCCACAGCTAGGCGGAGAAGCCCTTACAAAATCACTTACACCATCCCCGGTGCGGCGGAGTCGCCGGGTCCTTTGACACCAAAGAGATCTTCTTCTTTGGTGAACTTACCTCGAGACAAGCCTTAAATCCAATGGTACTAAGGTGCGAAATCGCCGGAGCAACCGTGTGGATCCCCCACCACACTCCCTTGAGTTCCTCCCCCTCATAGGATCTTCTCCCTCTCAAACTCCACCCTTTCCTCTCTCCCTTTCAAGCTCTCTCTTCAAGTTTCCCCCACAAGAACGAAGCTACAATGGCTGCCAAAGACACTTAAAAAAGTTTCCATGCCATAGCTTAAATAGAAGCTCTCAAAACGAGCTCATTAATGCAAGTTGCCGACATTATCATCCAGGCCGATAAGTATATCGTCCTGGCCGATCAGTACAAATTAAGCTCATTAGCCCGGGACGATATGGGACGATCAGAAGAAACTTGGTTACATCGTCCTGGACGATCTCACGATCGTCCGGGCCGATTAGTTTAAAACTAGTTCAATCGTCCTGATCATCACCCTGAATAGAGTTTGGCCGAAGTCAATCGTCCAGGCTATCGTCCCGGCCGATCTCACGATCGTCCTGACCGATCAGATCGTATCAATCAGCAATTAATTCTTTCCAAAGATACCAGATCATTTTAGGCATAATTTAGTTAGATCATCCTGGGCGATGTGTATATCGTCCTGGCCGATTTCCTAAAAGATATAATGCCTAGTTTGATCATGGCGGCTGATTCTTTCTTATTTGAACATATCGTCCTGGCCGATACAAGTATCGTCCAGGCCGATTAGTTGACGGCTGCCTTAATGAGGATGCCCTAATTATGGTTTCTGGTTTTGGACAGATCATTCAGGCCGATATTAATATCGTCCCGGACTATGTTACCAAAAACAGAAATCATATAGGGAGCAAGAGAATTTCTACCAAGTTATAGCCACACCAAATACAACAGACTCAAGAAAGGAAAAAGATTACAAACTAACACAGACCTAGTCTACCCAATCTTGAGCTGGTTCCAGATTGCAGTCTGATCGTGTGGACCTGAAATGTTAGCACATAAGGCAATCGTAGAGAAATAAGGAATGTTTGCTATCATCAAAACCATAAACCATAGATCTGCAACAATCTTCCCCTTTTTGATGATGGCAAACAATTCTCTTTGAATTTTCAAAAAAAAATCTCCACCTCACTTCAAAAAATTTCCCCCTCACTTGAATACCGCTTAAAAAACTAAGGGAGATAAAAATAGATAAAAATATTTTTGTAGTTTTAAATTTTTGAAAAGAAAACAAGGGATACAAGTACGTTCTCCCCCTTTGACATTATCAAAAAAAAAGAGAGAAGGCACAGAGAATAAAACGAAATAGAAACGTTCCCTGATCTTGTGAAACAAAAAGTATTCTTAAAATGAGAAAGGCACCTCATGGTTTTAATCAAAACTTTAGTAAAAAAAAAATTGACAACGCATAGTCTAGTAAAGGTTAGAAAATCAGAATTTGATAATCCAAACTCAAGTTCTTTAAAAAGGCTCAAAAAATTTTTAATTTGGTATCTAAATCAAGGAATAAATTAGAAAAAGAAACAATGATTTTTCAAAAACTCCTTCCATAAAATATATCTAATAGAAGATCAATGCACGAATTTTTTAATCAAAAATCAAGATTTTCAAACTCAAGTATCGAAAGTATTAAGGGTTTTCTTGAGATTTTTAAGAAATACAAGAATGGTAAGCATTAACTTTGTGGGCTCATTTTATGCCTCTTGACAATTGGTTGGCGCACTGCACATCTTTTGATACACTTTGTGTATTCTATATTTTCAATTTGGCGACTTTGCGCATCTTTTATTTTTGGCATCATTGGCCAATTTTTTTTTTTAATATGCTTCCTTTCTTAAATCTTAAGAATAAAGGAAAACCCATCTTAGTGACAAATCAAATTTCTTGATTTAGAAAATTATGAGTTAGATTCAAAAGCTTTGCAAATGATTCCTATGCGATAAATAAAACGTAGGGAGATAAAATTTTTTTTTTTTCAAAAACCAATTTAAAAGATGAAAAAGATTTTAAATCAAAAGTAGGATAACCTCTTTTAGAAAACAAGGATTTGAAAAAAAATAATGAGTTTCCTTCCTTCAACTGTATTAGAGAAGTAAAAAAAAAAATCTACCAAAGATTTCAAGAAAAATAGGAAGTAGATTTTTCATTTTTAGAAAAGTGAGTGTGTGTGTTGATCAGAGAAAAACTTTCACAAGAAAAAGAAATTCAAAGAATAAACCGAACAAAAATAAAGAAAAAAAACATAAAAACAAAACACAATACAAAAAAAACACGAAAGGCTCTTAACCATTATCTCTCTCCTGGTCTGATGCTTCAGAGACCAGATCTGCCCAAGAGATTTTTTGCCTTTCATTATTTCCCCAGTTCAAAGTTTGTTTCGCCTTGCCCTTTTCTTTCGTAGGAAGAATTTTTAAATTAGGGCACTGATTTTTCATATGTCCAGGTTTCCTACATCGAAAGAAAATAACGTCAGATGGAATATGAACATCCTTATCATTTTTACCTTTTTTCCACTTTTGCTTATGCTTTGGTGAACTTTGTGATTTACTTAACAAGTCATTGCATTCGTCACCAACTAAGCAATCCTTTTCCGTACCTTCAATTTTTAGAACAATCGTTTCATCTGCATCCAAAAGTCTTTGACCCAAACCTTACTCGTAGGAAATGAGTGAGCCAATCAAATTATCAATAGAATAATCATTCAAATCTTTTGATTCACAAATAGCAATTACTTTAGCATCGAATTTTTCAAGTAAACAACAAAGAATTTTTTTAACTTTTTCAAAATTTGTAAAATCTTTTCCTAAGGCATGCAATGATGTAGTAATTTGAATAAACTTTGTATACATGTCTAAAATTATTTCAAAAGGTTTCATAGAAAATATTTCAAAATCATGCATTAAAATATTCAACTTTGATTGCTTGATTTCACTAGTGCCTTCGTATATGGTGTGCAATTTATCTCAAACTTCCTTACCGGTAGTGCACGTGGATACTAACATAAAATCTTCAGAATTTAAAGCACAGAAAAAGCAATTTAAAGATTTTGCATTCAATTGAGCATTTACTTGTTCTTCCCTTTTCCATTGACTAAAAGGAATATCAATTTTAACTCCATTATCAATTCGTGATGGTGATGAATAACCAATTAAAATCATATGCCACATGCGAAAATCAATCGATTGCAAGATAATAGACATGCGAGTTTTCCAAAAATCAAATGACATATTTTCAAATAAAGGAGGTCTGGTGATTGAATATCCTTCCGCAATATTACGATTTGAAAAATTAGCCATGGATCGAAATTCAAAAGCTTTTAAAAACTTATTGTATGAAAACCGCTCTGATACCACATGAAAGTCAAAAAAGAAAGCTCTGATACCACTTGAAAGTCAAAAAAGAAAGCTCTGATACCACTTGAAAGTTCATTCGGGAAGTTAAGCCCTATGAACTTATTCCCAAGCTAATTAAACGATAGAGGTGAATTGTAAGAGAAGAATCTTTAAGCCAAAACTCAAACTAAAACCAATATCACCACATAGAAAACAAAGTGCGGAAATTAAATACGAAAGTAATAGAGAAAGAACACATCGGATTTATAGTGGTTCGGTCAAACCTTGACCTACGTCCACTCCTTGGAGGCACCCTCCAAGTATTGCACTACAAAAGTGTCTCTCCTTTAGCCCCCACAGCTAGGAGGAGAAGCCCTTACAAAATCACTTCCACCTTCCCCGGTGTGGCGGAGTCGCCGGGTCCTTTGACACCAAAGAGATCTTCTTCTTTGGTGAACTTACCTCGAGACAAGCCTTGAATCCAATGATACTAAGGTGCGAGTTCGCCGGAGCAACCGTGTGGATCCCCCACCACACTCCCTTGAGTTCCTCCCCCTTATAGGATCTTCTCCCTCTCAAACTCCAACCTTTCCTCTCTCCCTTTCAAGCTCTCTCTTCAAGTTTCCCCCACAAGAACGAAGCTACAATGGCTGCCAAAGACACTTACAAAAGTTGCCATGCCATAGCTTAAATAGAAGCTCTAAAAACGAGCTCATTAATGCAAGTTGCCGACATTATCGTCCAGGCCGATAAGTATATCGTCCTGGCCGATCAGTACAAATTAAGCTCATTAGCCTGGGACGATATGGGACGATCAGAAGAAACTTGGTTACATCATCCTAGCCGATCTCACGATCGTCCCGGCCGATTAGTTTAAAACTAGTTCAATCGTCCTGATCATCGCCCTGAATAGAATCTGGCCAAAGTCAATCGTCCAGGCTATCGTCCCGGCCGATCTCACGATCGTCATGGCCGATCAGATCGTATCAATCAGCCATTAATTCTTTCTAAAGATACTAGATCATTTTAGGCATAATTGAGTTAGATCATCCTGGACGATGTGTATATCGTCCTGGCCGTTTTCCTAAAAGATATAATGCCTAATTTGATCATGGCGGCTGATTCTTTCTTATTTGAACATATCGTCCTGGCCGATACAAGTATCGTCCAGGCCGATTAGTTGACGGCTGCCTTAATGAGGATGCCCTAATTAGGGTTTCTGGTTTTGGACAGATCGTCCAGGTCGATATTAATATCGTCCCGGACAATGTTACCAAAAATAGAAATCATATAGGGAGCAAGAGAATTTCTACCAAGTTATAGCCACACCAAATACAACAGACTTAAGAAAGGAAAAAGATTACAAACTGACACAGACCTAGTCTACCCAATCTTGAGCTGGTTCTAGATTGCAGTCTGATCGTGTGGACCTGAAATGATAGTACATAAGGCAATCGTAGAGAAATAAGGAATGTTTGCTATCATCAAAACCATAAACCATAGATCTGCAACAACCATGATACATAGTGTGTGTGGAGACCTAAGGTGCATGATTCACAGCATACCACACATGCATTGCATTCTTCTCTTCATAAGAAGGAACCCAAACCTGCTTGGGTTCCTAAATCTAACATTTGATAATTTTGCAGGAGGGCTCTCACAAAAGGCCTCGTTAGAGTATGTGGTACCTGGACAGTGGATGCTCTCGACATATGACTGGTGATGCTAGCCAGTTTGTTGTACTAGAGTCCAGGACTGGCGGCAAGGTTACTCTTGGACACAACACCACCAAGAAGGTGGTAGGAGCAGGTATAATTGGTAATTCCAAGAACCTTATGATTGAAAATGTTTTGCTTGTAGATGGATTGAAGCACAACTTGCTCAGCATCAGTCAATTCTGTGACAAAGGCTTCATCATGCAATTCTTTGCGGATTCATGCATTGTAAGTTTAAGTAACAACACTATTTTGCAGAGAAAGAGGATCAACAACGTCTACATGCTTGAATTAAATAACATTGAATGTGCTGCTTCTTTTTGCTTAAAAACTGTGATTAATGATTCTTGGTTGTGGCACAAGAGGCTTTGTCATGCAAGTATGAAAACCCTTAGGAAAGTAACCCAAAAGGACCTAGTTAGAGGTGTCCCCAAACTTAAGTTTACAAAAGACCACCTTTGTGATACCTGTCAACTAGGAAAGCAAGTCCACTCCACTTTTCACCCCATTAAGGACATTAGCACCTCTAGACCTTTAGAAGTCCTTCACATGGATTTGTTTGGACCCATTAGCACGGCTAGTTTGGGAGGGAAAGTCTATGGTTTTGTGATTGTTGATGACTACTCGAGGTTTACTTGGACTAGATTTCTTTCACATAAAATTGAGTCTTTTGAAGAGTTTAGAACATTTTCTACTTGGATTCAGAAAAAGCTAGGTTGTGAGATTTTGACCATCCATAGTGATTATGGGGGAGAGTTTGAAAATGAAAGATTTGGAGATTTTTGTGAGGACAAGGGGATTAGCCACAATTTTTCAGCCCCTAGGACCCCTCAGCAGAACGGGGTAATTGAAAGGAAGAATCGGACCTTGGTGGAAGCCGCTAGAGTCATGCTTGCTGAGTATTCACTTCTAAAATACTTTTGGGCTGAAGCGGTTAACACAGCTTGTTATGTGTTGAATAGGGTGAATGTTAGAGCCAATTTAGAGAAGACACCCTATGAGATCCTTAAGGGTAGGACACCCAATCTTTCCCACCTTCATGTCTTTGGTTGTAAGGTTTTCATTCACAACAATGGGAAGTCTCACTTGGGAAAATTTGATCCTAAATCTGATGAAGGAGTATTCTTGGGATATTCTAGTGTTGGGAAGTCTTTTAGGGTGTTTAACAAGAGAATGTTGATGGTGGAAGAGACAACCCATGTAGTTTTTGATGAGTCTGATCCTAAGAAACATGGAGTAGAAGATGATGATGTTGGAGAGATTACAAGTGGAGTAGAAAATTTAAGGAAGGGGAGTGAGCACCTAAGTAATGGAGGAGTAGAAGGATTCACCCAAGGAGTAGAAAACTTTGTTGAAAGGGGAGAACCTTCACACACTTTGCCTAGAGATTGGAGATACTCTACAAGTCACCCCAAGGATTTGATCTTAGGAGACCCTTCTAGTGGAGTTAAGACTAGACATGGACTTAGGAAGGAGGTGAACCACTCTGCCTTTATTTCTATGACTGAACCCACCACCATTAACCAAGCCCTTTCTGATGAGTTTTGGATTTTAGCAATACAAGAAGAATTGAATCAATTTGTTAGGAATGATGTTTGGGAGCTTATGGAAAGACCTAAGGGACAAAGTGTAGTTGGGACAAAGTGGGTCTTTAAGAACAAAGTGAATGATTCAGGAGTGGTTGTGAGGAATAAAACAAGATTGGTAGCTAAGGGGTACAATCAAATAGAATGGATATACTTTGAGGAGACTTTTACCCCTGTAGCTAGATTGGAAGCCATTAGAGTGCTATTAGCCTTTGCTTGTTATAAAGGATTTAAACTTTTTCAAATGGATATCAAGAGTGTCTTTTTAAATGGGGAAATAAAAGAAGATGTTTTTGTAGAACAACCTCCAGGTTTTGAGAGCTCCCAATTTCCAAATCATGTGTTTAAATTAAAAAAGGCATTGTATGGTTTAAAGCAGGCACCAAGAGCTTGATATGAGAGGTTTAGCACATTCTTACTAGAGAGGGAGTTTGTCAAGGGGAGCGTAGACACCACCCTTTTTCTTAGGAGAGTTGGAGATGATTTACTCATTGTTCAGATTTATGTGGACGATATACTCTTTGGTTCTTCTAATAAAAAATTGTGTGATGATTTTTCTAAAATAATGAGTAGAGAGTTTGAGATGAGTTTGATGGGAGAGTTGTCCTACTTTTTGGGGTTTAGCATAAAACAATTGGAGGATGAAACTTTTCTAAATCAAACAAAATACATAAAAGAGATTTTGAAAAAATATGAGATGGACAAAGCCAAGCCAATTAACACTCCCATGACTTCTAGTGCTCCATTGGATAAGGACCCAACTGATAAGTCTGTTGATCAGAAGAAGTATAGAGGCATGATTGGATCTTTACTTTACTTGACTGTGAGCCGATCTGACATCATGTTTAGTGTTTTCCTTTGTGCTAGGTTTCAAGCTGACCCTAAGGAATCCCACATGACTGCTGTTAAGAGGATTTTTAGATACCTTTTGGGGACACAAGGCTTAGGGATTTGGTACCCTAGACACAACACTTCTTTTGAGATTATTAGTTTTTCTGACTCTGGATTTGCAGGATGCAAGGTGGATAGAAAAAGCACTTCTGGAACTTGTCAATTCATTGGACAATCTTTGGTCTCTTGGTCTAGTAGGAAGCAAAACTCTGTTGCACTTTCCACTATTGAAGCTGAATACATTGCTCTTGGAAGTTGTGTGGCCCAAGTCCTTTGGTTGAAACAACAGGTATTGGATTTAGGATTACATGTAAGCACCATCTCAATCTTTTGTGACAACACTAGTGCCATATGCATATCTAAGAATCCTATCCAATATTCAAAGACTAAACACATTGACATTAGACTTCACTTCATTAGAGATCATGTGACTAAGAGAGACATTGAGTTACACCATGTGACAACTGAAAACCAATTGGCAGACATCTTTACTAAACCACTGGCCTTCGATATTTTCAGTTCTTTAAGGACCAGGTTGGGTGTGATTGACATAAATGCTTGAAACTTTTTATTTTCTTTTGTTTTTGTTTTTCTTTGTTTGTTGTTTTAGCTTTTTAGTGTGTTTCACTTTTTCTTTTGTCTTTTTTTTTTCTTCAAAATCAACGCTAAATTGGTATTATATTCCTTGTTCTCGCTTTTGGAAATTTGTAGTCAATATGTTTTTATCTACTTAATCTTTTAGATGGTAGGAATATTTTTGTGATTGTGTCTCTTTCTCTAACCTATTTTAGTGGCATAGTTTTCTTTTTTATTCAAAAGTTTATCTCAAATTAAAGATTGTTTATGAAATTGAGATCTTTTCTTAAGCTTGCTTAAGCAAATCTATCTTATACTTATAATGTTTAAAGTTTTTTTTTCACATCGAGATTTCTCGTTATCCTTGTCTTTGATTATTAATTCTGCTTGTGGTAAGTCTTCCTTATGTTAGAGAGAGAGCTCCTATTCTCTAATATCTGAGAAGATATATTCACAACTAAGATTTTTTTAAAGATTATAAAAGAGAATATAGCTTGCCAAAAATAACAAAATTTGGCCAATGATGCCAACAAAAGATGCGCAAAGACGCCAAAAATTGAGAAATCTATAAAAAGATACGCAAAGCGCCACTAAATTGACAAGAGGCATAAAATGAGCCCACTCAAAAGCAAGCTATTCTCCCTTTTTAAATCTTTTAGAACTTAGAAGTTTTGGTTATCAAAGGCTTGATTTCGATTATTTTGCGATCGTGACAAATTTACTTTTCTTCATTATTTTATAAAGATGTTTTTTTTTTCTTAAGCCAAGTGATAAGATGGATTCCTTTTCTCATGTCCAATTAATTCTTTGAGTTAGGTCATTGATTTCAAAAGATGATTCTACCCTAAGAAAAAGTCTGAGCTAAGGATGACCATGATCGGATATTCTACTATTCTATAGATTAATGAGTTCATTAACACATTAACTCACAAATTTTTAACTCAATCACATAGAATACTATATCATTTTCATGCCTTGGTTTAAAAAAAAATGGGGGATCTCTTTGCTTTGCTTTTTTGTTCCCTCCTTTTTGATATGTCAAAAGGGGGAAAAGGTTAAGTTTATGATGCTCTCATCAATCCTGAACTTTTACTGCTAACAGTTTTTCATAGCATTTTGCCATCGTCTAAAAGGGGGAGATTGTTGCAAATCTATTTTCATAACTTATGTTTTGATGATTGACAAACACTATTTTCTCTTGGACTGCTTGTTGCTTCTAATTTTTCAGGAATCGAAGATCGGACGATCAAGAAGAAGCCAAGTTCAGGATTGCGTAGGTTTAGGGTTGAGTCAGTCTGTACTTTGGTTTTTTACCTTTTGAGTCTACTTGTAATAATCAAAGAGACTGATGCTGAGTAACCCTACACACACACACACTTGAGAGATTTAGAATCTCTATTTTTGCTCACATCGGCCAGGCCGATCCCTTGGATCGTCCTGGACGATCAAGTTTAAAATAGAGACTCTAATCAGGATTCTTAATTAAGGCAGCCGACATTAACATATCGGCCTGGACGATACGTGTATCAGCTAGGATGATAAGCTCAAAATAGAAAGAAGTAGCCGCCATAGATAATTAAGGCATACTGTATTTTTAAATTATCGGCCAGGACGATCAACGGATCGGCCTGGATGAAATTATCAAATTATGCCTTAATTGATCAGGAAATCAAGGGAGTAATTAAGGATGATTGATACGATCATATCGTCCTGGACGATCGCAGGATCGGCCAGGACGATCTAGTCAAAAATCTTAAGTTACTTCAGGATGATAAATATCGGCCAGCTCAAAAATAGGGCGATGCTCAGGACAATTTGCCTCTGATTTGAACTGATTGGCTAGGACGATCGTGAGATCGGCCGGGACGATCAAGCCAAATTTCAATCGTCCAGGAGTCCATCCAGGGCGATGCCTTGGCCGATCTGATGAGATTTGTACTAATCGGCCGGGACGATCAAGTCAAAATTCAATCGTCCAGAAGTGTATCCAGGGCGATGCCCAGGCCGATCTTCTAAGATTTGTACTGATCAGCCAGGCCGATGTCCATATCGGCTTGGACGATAAAGTCGGCAACTTGTAATTAATGAGCTCCTTTGAAGCTCTTCTATTTAAGAGCTCTTGTTCAACATTTTTGATGACCTTTGGCTGCTGCCTTGACCTGAGAAGACCTTGAGGAGAGAAAGAGAGAGAGAATCTTGTGAGGGGGAGCTTGTGAGGGGATTCACAAGGGTTGCTTCAAGGATTGCTCTGCTTGTTCTTCGTCTAAAGTTTCTTGTCCGTGGAAGGGTCTGTAGAGGTAAGGAGTTTGTTCTTGGTTGTGGTTCTCTGCCAGCTTCAGGAGGAAGCAAAAGGAGGTAGGTTCTCTGCCTTGCCGGGGTGGCAAAAAGGAGGTTCTTGTGAGGGCTTCTCCGCCTAGCCGTGGGGGCTAAAGGAGAGTCAAGTTTTGTAGTGCAATACTTGGAGGGTGCCTCCAAGGAGTGGACGTAGGTCGAGTTGACCGAACCACTATAAATTTCTGTGTTCTTTTTCTTGCTTCCGCACTTTTAATTCCATATTTATCTGTTGTGGTGTGATTTGGTTTATGCAATTTTTTCTTTGTGAAAAGAGTTTTTAAAATACCAATTCACCCCCCCCCCCCTCTTGGTTAGCTTGGGACTAAGTTCATAGGGCTTAACATCCCGAACGAACTTTCACATTGGTACGAACTACCTTCGTACTCGATCATCATCCGGTATGAACAATTTTTCTCAAGGTTCGTTTGAACGAAAATACAAGACGGACCACAATTTTAAAGAACAAAGGACATCATCTTGAGACGAATGGGTTTGTTCGTCTGGACGAATAGTTCAAGAGCATAAGTCCAGTGGTCATCATCTTGGGATGGATGTGTTAAATCGTCTGGATGAACAGTTCAAAGCACAAGACCAAAGGACATCATCTTGGGATGAATGGGTTAGTTCGTCTAGACGAATAGTTAAGAGCACAATTTCAGAGGACATCGTTCTGGGACGAATGTGTTAAATTATTTGGATGAACATAACAAAGCATAAGTCTAGAGGACATCGTCCTAGGACGAATGGGTCAGAATCGTCTGGACGATCAGTACTTAAAAAAATTTTTGCTTGCTCTGTTCGGTCCATTACTCTTTGGGGAGTATAACTGACCAGATCGTCCCGTATGAACATGGTTTGTACTGTATGATCAGTATTATAAAATTGTGAATTTTAAAGCTCTCCTCCGATATGTGTGTGCTAAGTTACTCAATTACAATCACACTCTCTCAGACTCAAATAAAAGAAAAATACATACTCCAAGTTACAAAATATTCTAAGAAGATCTTGATTTGAAGCCTTCAATAATCTTGAGTGTGAATTCCATGTAATGTTATTATACACAAGAGCAAAAATAAATCTTCTAAAATGTGTTAGTAGAAAATAATAATCAAAACAATAAGATTTGGAATCATCAAAACATACAAGTTGAAAGAATGTAAAACATTCAAAGCTAAGTAGCAACTCTTCTCAACAAACTCCCCCTTTTTGATGATGACAAAATAATTATTATTTGTATAAATTTGAGTTTCTCCTAAACTCTCCCTGAATGAATAAGCATGTGAGAATAAGGGGAATTATTGTTGAACTAATCACATTTTTTTTTAATTTTAAAGTTTTTTAATCACAAAAATAATAATACTTAACCACTGAAACTAAAAAAAATAAGAACAAAAATAAAAGTACGAACAACACACAAATGTTAAACAATATTTCTCCACCTTTTTGACAACAGCAAAAAAGAGAAGAATAAACGAGCAAATACAGAAATGTAAGGAGTCATATGAAAACCTTTTGATAATTGATCCATAAAGAGCTTGAGTTATATTTGCAATAAAAAAATAAATGTCATTAGAGAAAAAGAAAGATTCATTTGATTTAAGTATAGATATAACATAAACAAGAAAAAAAAATTAAAATCATGAATCAGTTTAGACAGTAAGATAAGCAAAATCATTGCAAAGTAGACGAATATAAAATTTGTATATTTCAAATTTCAATACAAAATAAAATTGAATAGAAGATTAATTTGAATTTAAAGATTAAAAGATTGAGGAAATAACGTATATTTTTGGCGATTTGTGCATCTTTTTAATATTTGTGGCACACTTTATGCATCTTTTTTTATTTGTGGGCTGAATTTGTACCTCTTTTTTAATTTTCAAATAATTACGCATTCTTTTGATTTTTATACATTTTTATATTTTCAAGTGTTTACTTTATCTTTCCAAAATCAATAATCTAAAATCTCAAATTTCTCTAAGTACAATAATATTTATATTGAAAAGAGAAATAAAAATAATAAAACATCAAAATTGTAATAATTATATTAAAATTATGTTAGTCTAACAAGAGATATGAGATTGATACTCTTAACTAGATCAAGTTATAACCCAACTTAAATTTTTTTTTTAAAATAGATTTTCTAATGAATTCAAATTTGTATTGCATTTCAAAATATAACACTTGTTAGATCAATATTTTAAGGATAATCATATAGGCTAACACAAATTTTTGAAAGAGATCAAAAACACTAAAAATAAGATAGGATAATTTTTTTTGATATCATAGTGAATGATATTACATTGAGCATGAATTATATTGATGCACATATACTCATAACACATAAAACATAAAAATTAAAAATCACTGAACATCACATCACATCACATAAAAACATGAAAATTAACAATCACATCACATCACAACTGGTAGAGAGAATCATAAAAGAAGTACAGTAATCACTCAGGGGGATCCTGATCTAGAGGAGGTGGTGGGTTGAATATATTAAAATAACTATTCATTATAGCTATATTCGTATTGATTGATTCAATTTAACCTTTAACCCAACCCATATCCTGCTGATATTGATAGTCCTGCTACTGAAGATGAGTTTCAATATGATCAAAATGTTGATCAAAGTGGCTCTCAAGATGATTAAATCGCTGTACCATATCCTAAAAGTTTTAACTATCAGCAGGTGCTGGTGGATGTCTTCTACTTTCTTTCTCATAGTAAGTACTTTCAAATTGAGCATCTTATTAAAGATTGCTCGGAATGATCCATCATTGTAGTAGACAGTCTCGTCTAGATTTTGAACAGGATGAACTAGTTGATACTTCTTTTCCAAAATGTAGGTCACAAGATGTCCTAAGGCTATATTCTTCTTTTTCTTGTGGGAGACATGGCCAATCTCATAAAGTCCACACATGTAGTCAATGATCAGTTGGGCTTCATCTATAAGTTTGCTAGTCATAATCAGATATGTCACAGTAGAAAGAAGAGGTGTAATATTCACTCGATTACCAGCTTTAGGAATAATGGAGGTACGAAGAACATGCTGGATGATTCAGGCATTTCTGTTAAGAGAGGCCACCTTAGGCATATGACCTACTCCTCTAATCTCTCTAATAACATAATTTATCGCAGTCCAGTCATAGTTGGATGAAGTGGTCAAAGTATGGGCTCTAATCCCTTGAGTCATTAAATTTAAAAATATCCCTAAATCCTCCTTTGTTATTTTAACCCTCTTCTTAAAAACATAAGATTTCATCACAGATCAGAATTAAAAGACATATTTACAAGGAAGTAGTGAAATATTTCCTTATTGTAGAGGTGAATTATAGTCAAAATAAGAGCAAACTAGGAAGAAGCAAAAAGGTCCATCACTTTAAAAGTAAGTTGTTCCTGGAGAAGGACTCTATAATGAGTGATTTTTATGGATACGAACCTAGGAAATGGCTCTTCATTTTTATTTGGGACAGAATGTTTTCTCCTGGATTTCTAAAGGAAGGTCCCCTAGTCAGTTCTTTAGCATGCATAACCCTCTTGCTTGAAATCGCCATAGAAAAGATCAATGGGAATAGAAGATTGAAAAGGCTTTTGAAGTGAATGAAGTTTGAGTTCTAAACCCTTTCAATTTAAATAAAAAATGAAATTTTGTACATACAAAAATAATGTTGTCTTGTACGATATAGGGTTCATATGTACGAAATAAAATTTCGTATGTACGATTGAATGTATCCAAAAATGAAATGGTTTTTCATAAACATGCAAGTTACGAGGCATCCTTTTATAGAGACTTTTGACCAAACGATCGTACAGATGAACAGGTGTTTGTCCTGAACGATCAGTTGTTTAAGATCATTTTTATGATGGTTTGAAACATCCCTCACATAGAAATGCCACGTGTTCGTATGTATGAACTGAATGTTCATACGTACGATCAAAAATAAAAACTAATCTTATCCGTATAACCGTCTACATGCGTACATATGAATGCATGCACATCGTCTGGGCGATCTATGGTTCGTACAGATGAATGCTAATAAAAACTAAAAAATTACATGCAAACTATTCAACGCAACAATTAATACGCTACAGGATTCGTCCCGTACGAAGATATTTTCATACATATGAATGTCACACTTAGAAATTTTCATATCATTGCTCAAAAAACATAAATTTTGATGTGAAAATACATAAACCAAACAGACAGGAAATTACAAAGGCAAACACGAACAAAAACTGACAAACACATGCAGAAAAAATCACAAATCCAAAACGCACACTAACAAAACACATATCAATGTTGTACAAACCTTTATTTAAGCATTCAAATCAATCACACCAAGCCTTATTCTTAATGTACTGAAAGTATCAAATGATAGTTATTTTATAAAAATATTTGAAAGTTGATTTTTAGTTGAAACATGATTGAGTTTAATTTCACCTTTGGATATATGATCACTTATAAAATGATACATGATATCTATATGTTTAGTTCTTGTATGTTGAATAGGATTTTTAGAGATACAAATGACACTAGTGTTATCACAATAAATGGGAATAGTTCTTATTAGTAATCCTAAATCAATCAGCTGTTACATCAACCAAAATACTTGTGCCACATAAATTCCTAAGGCTATGTATTCAACTTAAGTAGTAGATAGGACTATGGAATTATATTTTCTACTGGACTAAGATACTAAAGAATTTCTAATAAATTGACATGTTCCAGAAGTGCTCTTTCTATCAACCCTACAACCTGTAAAGTCTGAATCTGAAAATCCAATTATTTCAAATGAAGAGCTAAACTTAGGATACCAAATTTCTAAATTCTCAGTTCCCAAAAGATATCTTAAAATCATTTTCACTGCTATCAAATGTGATTCTTTTAGATCTGATTGAAATCTAGCACATAAACAAACACTAAACATGATATCGGGTCGGCTAGCTGTCAAGTAAAGCAAAGATTCAATTATTCCCCTAAATTTCATTTGATCAACAGATTTTCTATTAGGGTCCTTATCAAACTGAACTAAGGAACTTAGAGGTGTACTAAAATCCTCTAAAATAGGTAAATGCTAACAAAACCCTAATTGCTTCAAGTCTAGCTACAGGGGCAATAATCTCCTCAAAATCAATCCCTTCAATCTGATTATACCCCTTATCCATCAATCTATCCTTATTTCTAATGACTACTCCTGAGTCATTCATTTTGTTCTTGAATATGCACTTAGTTCCAACTATACTTTGATCTTTTGGCTTTACAGTTAATTCCCAAACTTCATTTCTTATAAATTAATTTAATTCTTCTTGCATAGCCAATATCCAAAATTCATCCGAAAGTGCTTGATCAATATTTGTGGGTTCTATCATTGAAATAATGATGAATGATTGACTTCTTTATTCAGTCCACGCCTAATCCTAACACCCTCACTAGGTTCACCTATAATCAATTCCTTTGGTTAGTTTTTAGAAAATCTCAAATCTCTAGGCAACGGGTTTTCTATTTCCAAATTTTCATACAAATTTATTTTCTCAATCTTTTGAGAGTTAATCTCTATCTCATCCTCTTCAACAACCGGCTCTTCCAAAATTCTAGATTCATCAAATAAAACTTGTGTGATTTCCTCAGTTACCAAAGTTCTCTTATTGAATACTCTATAAGATTTTCCAACACTTTAGTATTCTATAAAAATTCCTTCATCTAATTTTGGATCAAATTTTTCTAAGATAGATTTTCAATTGTTATATATGAACACCTTATATCAAAAAATATGCAAATGTGACAAATTAGGTGTTCTCCCCTTTAGTAACTCATAGGGTGTTTTATTCAAGTTTGATCTAACATTCACCCTATTCAGAAAATAACATGATGTGCTAACCGTCTCAGCCCAAAAATATTTAGGAAGTGAATATTCTGTTAACATGGCTCGAGCGGCTTCTATTAATGTTCTACTTTTCCTTTCAACTACTCTATTCTGTTGATGGCTTCTAGGTGCAGAAAAATTATGATCAATCCCTTTTTCCTTATGAAAATCCTGAATTTTTTCATTTTCAAATTCTCCTCCATGATCACTTTGAATTGTCAAAATCTCGCATCCTAGTTTCCTTTGAATACAAGTCAAAAAATTTCTAAATTTCTCAAATGATTCACTCTTATGATATAGAAATCTAACCCATGTGAATCTAGAGAAATCATTCATAATTACAAATCAGTATAATTTCTCTCCTAGAGTTACAGTTCCAACTGGTCCAAAAAGATTCATATGTAAAATCTCTAATGGTTTGCTAGTTCTAAGATCTTTATTGGGCTGAAAAGAGGACTTCACATGTTTTCCTAATTGACATGCATCACAATTGTGATCTTTAGTAAAGTTTAGTTTTGTATACCTCTCACTAAGTTATTTTGGTTAATTCTCCTAAGGTTTTTCATGCTAGAGTGACAAAGTCTCCTATGCCAAAGCCATGACTCATCAGAAATAGTTTTTAAACAAAAATAGTAGAAGTTTTGATATAATTCAAATCTAGCATATACATATTTTTTACCCATATACCATGCAAAATATCATTACCAGACTTAATATGCAGCTAGTAGGAAAAAATTTAACACAGTATCTTTTATCACATAGCTGGCTAATACTTAACAGATTATGCTTTAAGCCTTCTATAAGTAGTACATTCTTAATAAAAAAAGCTTTTAAAATTTTCAATCATACCTAACTCAACCACCTTCCTTGTGGTGTTATCTCCAAGTGTAACCCTGACTTCACTCCTGGCTTCCAGCAATATGAATTGTGTAGTATATCCAGTCATATGCTTTGAGCAACTGCTGTCGAGGTACCATATGCTCTCACAAGGCCTTGTGTGAGAGCGATCCTATAAAATCATCAAACATTTGACCTGGGAACCCAAATAAGTTTCGGTTCACCTTTTGGCAACTTATAAATAGATGCATGTATAATATGTCTATTTTTATGCATCTTAGGCTTCCACACCAATTGAGTTTTTCTTTTCAAAGTAAAAATGTATGCTATGTGTCCAAACATGCGACAATTACATTTAACTCTAGGAAATGGTTTTCTCAATTTTCTATAATTGTTCTGTTTACTTTCGAGTTTAAAAATTTTGGATATAAAATAGGATTTGTAAAATCATTAAATGTTAGAGGTATCCTATTATTCTCGAGAGCTATTATCTTTAATTTGTAAAAGGTATTCATATCTTCCAATATACAATTTGTATAATTTATCCAATAATTTTTGCTCTCAGATTCATCTTTAAAATCTTTAAATTCTTTTTCAAGTTCTACATAGGATGATTTTAGATTTTCATGGTTCTTATTCAAATTGTACAACTCATCAAGTAATTTCATATGGTTATTATCAATTAAAGAATGATCTTTCTTAAGGATCTCTTGTTCTCTTTACAGTTCTTATAACTCATAGTTCAGACTAGCATGCATTTTCTTTAACTTCCTATATGAAATATGTATGCGTTCAGAGACTTCTAAAAGTTTATTGTAAGTCTATCACATACCTCTTCTTGATCTGACTGATCAATATTATCGGTCATCAAGCATATATTGGTGACTTCCTCTTCCTTTTTAGTCTCTGAGGAGTTTGAAGTTAAGTT
The DNA here is from genome assembly GCA_022539455.1 of Dendrobium nobile. Taxonomy (NCBI): domain Eukaryota; kingdom Viridiplantae; phylum Streptophyta; class Magnoliopsida; order Asparagales; family Orchidaceae; genus Dendrobium; species Dendrobium nobile. The sequence goes on along the minus strand of CM039723.1, from coordinate 62,217,335 downwards.
CGCCCAAAAAGCTCTTTGGAATTTCTTCTTGACCTTCTTCTCCATTGGTTTCTCCTCTACCTTCTCCTTGCTAGGAGTGGCTTTGAGTTTTAGGCATTGTAACTTAATGTGTCCAGGTTTCCTGCACTCATAACAAATAACATCATTTGAAACCTTAACATTCATATTGAACTTACCTCGATTCCATTGCTGGCGTCTCTTTGCTTCCTCTTCAAAAAGCATCTAAACTATCTAGTTATCAGTGCGATGTCATCTTCATCCTCAAGTTGTGATAAATCACTCTTCGACTCCTCCACTTTCAACGTTATATTTTTCTCCCTTCGTGGTTCATCTACATCAATCTATTTTTGACTCACTCCTTGATCATAAGCAATTAGTGATCCAAGAAGATTGTCAATAGAGTAAATATTTAAATCTTTAGACTCTTATATAGTAGTAATTTTGGCATTATAAGCAGTAGGAAAATAATAGAGAATCTTATTTACCAACTTAGCATTTGTTAATTCTTTACCTAGTGCATGCAAAGAAGTGACTATTTATGTGAATCTTGTGTGCATGTCAAAAATGGATTCATTAGATTTCATACAAAATAATTCATAGTCATGTAACAAGATATTAAGTCTGGATTATTTAACTTCATTAGTCTCTTCATATGTTATACAAAGTATATCCCATATGTCCTTTCCATTCTTGCAAGTAGAAACTCTATGTAGTCTTCTGACTTAAGTGTACAAAAGAAACTATTTAAACATTTAACATTTAGTTGTGCTAAGTCACGTTCTTTTACAGTCCAATTTGTAAAGATGTCTCTACTCTAATGCCATCAACTAGTCTAGCTAGTTTTGTATGCCCGTCTTGTACTAAGATCCACATGTGATAATCAAGTGACTGTAAAAATGTAGACGTGCATGTTTTCTAAAGATCAAAAGGGATATTATCAAACAAAGGAGGTCTAATGATCGAATATCCTTCAGGTGTATTTCGGTTTCCAAATGTACCCATGGTCATTAATAAAAAAGTAGTCTAAACTTATGATTTTGAAATAAAGCTCTGATACCACTTGTTGAAACTTGTTAATTATGAATTAGGTTGTTAGATCTAAGCTTATATCCCAACGGCTAACCAAGAGGAGGGGATAAATTGGTTATTTAAAAAAATTTCTCTTAAATCGATTTAAATTTAGTGATTTTTTAAAAATGATTTTTCAACCACAGATAAAATAAAAACAAAAAGAAAATAAAAACAAAAAGAAAATAAAAGGCACAAGATTTATAGTGGTTCGATTAAACATGGCCTACATCCACTCCCTTAAGTCTCCCACTTCAGGTATTACAATATTACATCAAGTTTCACTCCTTTTTCCCCCACAGCAAGGCCGAAAAGCCTTCATAAAAACTTTCTTTCACCACTACCCGGTGCGACAGAGAACCGTCGTCCTTTTACACCCTCCAAGTGTCGGCAGAGAACTATCGTCCTTTTACACCCTTCAAGTGTCAGCAGAGAATCATCGGCTGTTCATACTCTCCAAGTATAGGCAGAGAATCTTCATCCTTTCACACTCTCCAAATGTAGGTAGAGAACCCTTCGTCCTTTTACACCCTCCAAGTGTAGGTAGAGAACCTTCGGCTGTTCACACTCCTTGAGTGTCGGTAGAGAACCGGATCTCCTTGAAAGATCTTCTTACAAGAAATCTAGAAGGATAAGAGAAAAGAGTGAGGTATTCATAAATAAGAAATAGAGATCCTTACCTTTGAGTAATAAAGTGTCTCTTCACACTCTTGTAGTAAGAACTCTCCTTCAAACACTCTCTCTCACTCTCTCCTTGAAAAATCCCTTCAGTATGCATGAAGACCAAATGATAAAAAGATTTCATGACAGTCTTAAGTGGACCTTTTATAAGAAAGACATGAAAAGCCGTCCAAAAACTATAATTTTTCAAATCTGTGCATTTATGATCATCCCGTATGATGTCATTTCGTACGTACGAACAGTATAAAAACTGTTGTGCACCAACTCAATGTACATTGGTATGAACTACTTTCATACCTGATCATCATCTCGTATAAACATGTTTCATTCGGTACGAACAGTTATTCTCAAGGTTCGTTGGAACGAAAATGTAGGATGGACAACAATTTCAAAGAATAGAGGAGATCATCCTGGGACGAATGGGTTAGTTGTCTAGACGAATATTTTAAGAGCACAAGTCCAGAAAACATCATCCTGGGATGAATGTGTTAAATCGTTTAGACTAATAGTTTAAAACACAAGTCAAGAGGACAACATCCTAGGATGAATGGGTTAGTTTGTCTGGATAAATAGTTCAAAGCACAAGTCCAAAGGACATCATCCTGGGACAAATATATTAAATTGTCTCGATGAATAGTACAAAGCACAAGTCCAGAGGACATCATCGTGGGACGAATGGGTCAGAATCGTCCGGATGATTAGGACTTGGAAAAAATTTTGCCTGGTCTGTTCATTCCCTTTCTCTTTGGGGAGTATAACTGACCAGATCATCACGTACGAACATGGTTTGTACTATACGATCAATATTATAAAATTTTGAATTTTACAGTTCTCCCCCGGTGTGTGTGTGCTAAGTTACTCAATTATAATCACACTCTCTCAGACTCAAATAAAAGAAAAATACAGACTCCAAGTTATAAAACATTCTAAGCAGATCTTAATTTGAAGCCTTCAATAATCTTGAGTATGAATTCCCTGAAATGTTATACACGCAAGAGAAAAAACAAATCTTCTAAAATATGTTAGTAGAAATAATAATCAAAATAATAAGATTTGGAATCATCAAAACATACAAGTTGCAAGAATGTAAAACATGAAAAGCTAAGTTGCAACTTTTCTCAACAGTACACACATACACGAGGTAGTAAAACAAAAAGAAATTAGATTTTGAAGAACGTTCTGTATGATTTAGACTATACTATATGATTTATTATTCAGAAAATAAATCCTAGAACCTAATTAAAGAATTAAGCTAATTGAACTAATCATAGTGTACGATACATATCATATTGTATAATGAGTTTAAATCAAAACCCTAGGCTCCAATGAGTTTTAAGAAAGTATTTAAATTTTGATTTTTGAAATAATCGTACAGTGCAATCATGTTCGTACTATATGAACTATAAAATATCTCCTAAACTAATTCCTTTTATTAGTCAATCAAATCAAGCTTAATTAATGAGAGGCCATCGTACTATATGATTAGGATCATACTGGATGATGAATATAGATTTTTTTTTTCATCCTAGAGATCATCTTAGACAAACCTTGATTTATTGAAATAATTATACAATACAATATGAATCACTAGATTATCGATAAATATGATTTTCAATCATCTATAGATCATCTTGGATTAACTAAAGTTCTATATATTAAACATAATGTATGATCAATACTTTGTGTTGTACGATCTATTTAGGTTTTCTTGTACTGATCTTACAGGAACTTGTTCATTATACATATTGGATAGGATTTTCTATATTAATCGTGTTGTATGATCTAGGATCAAACTGTATGAATAGTTTTGGCTAACTTGAAAATTTTGGATTTTTTGAAACCGTGTATTTAGGCTTTCTCATAAGACATAGGAAGATTCTTTTACCTATTGAGAGAATTTGGCGGGATAGCATTGTTAGAGCTTTATCTTCTTTAGAGATCTTGGAGTTTTATAACTACAGCCATGAGCCATGCCCTGACAACCTAGCTATCCCTTCCCTTACCCATTAAGCTTGGTTAGTACTTGATTTAAATATACCTAAATGGGGAGATCATGCGCGCAGGAGGAACCTCTCTCCCTTTTCCTCTCTCAACTCTCTCTCAACTCTCTTGCTCCCGACTTTTGCCACCTCAATCTACCTCCGACAGCCTTTACTTCATCCAGCCGATTGAGTTAACTTCTTTCAATGGCCTACTTCCAGTCTGACCCCAGGCTTCCGTCGCTGGCCATCTTGCTATCGACTGGCTCATCTCTGGTCGGCCAACCTCCCAATGCTATCTGAACCTCTAGCTATTCATTCGCTGGCCACCATGCTTCCCTCCAGCCACCTTGCTTCCCTCTCGTGAGCAGCAGGTTGGGCAAGCAGATCTTGAAATGTCAAATTCAGAAGGGAGCATGAGACTTAATGATGAGAAAGATAATGTTATGGTATGGAAGTGAAGGATTTTGTCTTAGCTTCAGAGCTTGTCTGGATTCTGTAACTTCCTCTCCCACAACTACCTGCCCGCTAGGTCGTTATTTCTCCCAGTGGCTATTCATCACATTTGCTGGTACAGTGAAGTCTTTTTCCTTATATTGTTATTTCAATTTTGTTGCTCTTTTTTGGTTGCCTCTTTAGTCTCACCCTCCTTCGACCATTCCTGGTCGAATGACAGAAATTCACATTTCTAAGCTAGGGGTATTAGGTGGTTCTTTGAAATCAAGATAATTTTTAGATGTTTTATCTGGTTCCTCCTTGGATGTGTGATTTCCTGAGATTAAACCATCTTCATTTCGTGGTTTGCCCTCTCTATGGATCTCAGAAGAGGAAATACTAGCATTAGCAGCTCATTGAAAATTTTCTTTTGTTGCTTTTTTTCCTTGCCAACGCCCTAGCCTAGATTCTGTCTGAAATTTTTTCTTCAACCTTAAGCTTAATGCAAATTTTTCCATAACTTTACTAAACCCATCGCATATTTTGATTAAGTTAATGAATGATTTGGACTATAGCAAAGTGTTTGCTCATATTTTGTTTAAGTTAATAAATGGTCGCACTTACTTGATATTAGTGTGGAATCATCAGTTATTCCCATTTGGATCTCATTCCCTGATTTAAGATCTCACCTATTCTCTCCTCGTATCCTACATTCCCTTGGTTCATTATTTGTGCTTCCTTTAAAGGTTGACAATGCCACCTCCATTTGATCTCGGCCATCTGTTGTGTGAATTTTGGTAGAGTTTGACATTACAAAAAAAAATCGGATAAAGTTTAGCTCGGACCTAAAAAGTATGTGTACATTTAGCATATTGATACGGAGGAATTTTCTCCTTTTTGTGCTACCTATAATTATTTTGGGCATGCTAGGGGGGATTCCAATAAGTCCTTTGTCCATGTTTCTAAGAAACTTATGACTATTGGAAAGGCTTCTAGTCTACTATGAGGAATATAGATATTGCGATGGATTTGAATACTTTTGATGCTTTAATTTCTGTGAATGTTAATATTTTTCCTGATGAGAATGTTGTTGATTCCTTAGAAAATTTGGATATGTTCAGTTCTCTAATGCTTATTTCACCTATTAAGGCTGTGGTGGTTAGTCAAACTACTAGTGGGATCACTTGGGGGGGGGGGGGGGGGGGGGGGGGGGGGGCACTATTCTATCTAGTGTTAACTCGCCTTTGGAATTGTCATCTAATAATGGAGAGGGTGGTAATTTTGTTTTAGACTGATGTACTATGGCCCGTAATTCTAATGATGGTGTTGGTGAGGATGTTGTTGTGATTTGTGAATCTATTCCTTTGAGGCCTGATGTTGTTTTCCCTTTTGGTACTTTGGATTCGTCGGTTGAGGTTGCAGTTCTTTACAATGATTTAGCTCTTTATGATGTTGCGGTGGAGACCATTCCTCCGGTTGAAGGGCCTGACGGATCCCCATATGAATGTAATGTATCTCATGGTGTAGTGGTTGTTGACCCTATTTCGAATAACTTTTATGTGGCTCAAGTTATTTTTGGTGATAAGTTGATGAAGTGGGTGATAATGAACTTTGTGCTATGAATATGGGGGTGGTGAACATTGATTTTAAAGAGTTGGATCCTTATGTTGCTTCTCCTGTGATGCTGGTTGATTTTGTTGTGTCGATTTCCTCTGTGAGATTGGGAGTGAATGAGCAGCTTGTCGATGTTTCAGTTGCTTTAGTTTCTGCTAATGCCTTGTATGCCCATGTGGGCATCAAATTGATTAGCTTGAAGCCTCTTCATCTTAATTCTCCTTCTAATGTTGATGAAAAAGAAGTGGTTGAACATGATGGTGGTATGCAAGATGCTATAGCTCTGGTCGGTAAACAAAGAAAGAGGAAATCAAAAAAATAGCTTTATTGTGGTAGGCTTGGTGGCTGGTGCTATGGAGACTTGGGGTTGCTGCTGTGGTCCCTCTTTTTGGATCTTTGGACTTCGGATTTGGATGTTACTTTTGCTCTGGTTGTGATGGTGATTGCTGGTTTGTTTCTTTCCTCTACTTGGAGTTATTTTTGGGCAGCGCTTGGTGGAGGCTGTTTGTTGGGATGCTGCTCATTGATTAGTTTGACAATTCCTTTGGGTGATGTTATGATTGTTGATGCAATTACAGTTTCCTTCTTTTTATTTTATCTTTAGCATTTTCTTTCTTTGTGTTTTCTTTTCATATATTAGGTAGGATCTAAAGCTCTTAGGTTTTATTCAAATGATATTCTTTTAGTGAGCTCTCAATCATCTAAGAACTTATTCTTTTTATCATGATTAACGTGAAGGCCCCGCCATGGGTACTAAAAAAAAATCATGGAGTTATGGAAGGAAGAGGGGGAGAAGGATTGTGTGAGGAAGAAGTATTATGAGTGAATATTATGAAGTTTCTCCAAGCAAGCTTCTGGCTAAGCTCCTTCATGCCTTCATTGATCTTGAGGGATGTCTTTGGGGGGGGGGGGGGGGGGGTTGCGTTTAGGGGAAGAAATCATTAAGGCCAAGATAGTTAGATCTATTAAGAAAGTTGATACTTAGCTTTTGCATGTTTTACATTCTTGCAACTTGTATAGTTTTGATGATTCCAAATATTATTGTCTTAGTTACTATTTTCTCCTAACACTTTTTGGAAGAATTGTTTTTGCTCTTGTGTGGACTAACATTTCAGGATAATCGAACTCCAAACTGATGAAGACTTCAAATCAAATTCAACATAAGACAGTTTGTAAATTGGAGTCTATATTTTTTCAATTTATTGAGTCTGAGAGAGTGTGATTGTAATTGAGTAAACTATCACACACACACAGTTGGGGGAGACCTTTCAAATGTCAAAATTTCATATACTGATCGTATGGGATGAACCTCATTCGTACGGGACGATCAGGTCAGTTATATCCCTCGGAGAGCAATGGAACGAACAAGAAATGAGAAAAATTTTCTAAGTCCTGATTGTCCAGATGAATTTTCCCTTTCATCTTTGGACGATGCCCTCTGGAATCTCACTTTGAACTATTTGTCCAATCGAAGTGTACCAGTCATCCCTGGATGATGCCATCTAGAATCAGACTTTGAACTGTTCATCCAAATGAAGTGTACAATTCATCCCAGGATGATGTCCTCTAGATCCTTGAATCAAACAGATCGTCCAGATGATTCACTTCATTCATCCCAGGACGATGTCCTCTAGACACATGACTTGAACTATTCGTCCAGACGAACTTATATAGTCATCCCAGGATGAAGTCCTCTGTTCCTTGAAAATTTGGACCGTCCTGTAGTTTCATCCGAATGAACCCTTAATATAACTGTTCGTACCGGACGAACTTAGTTTGTACGAGACGATGATTGGGTACGAAGTCATTTAGTCCCAATGCACATAGAGTTCATACGAAATAGCTTTACATTATTCATACAGGATGAAATCACGATCGAACGGGACGATCGAGTCCATACAAAATTGAAAATTAGCAATTTTTGGATGATTTTTTGTGTCTTTCATATAAAAGGTCTATTATAAACTATCTTATAATCTTTTTGCTCATTGATCTTCGTGTAAACTGAAGGGAAACTAAAAGAGTGAGTGTGATAGAGTGTTTGAAGGAGGATTCTTACTACTGGAGCATGAAGGATTCACTTGGTACTCAAAGGTAAGAATCTCCAATTGTGATTTGTGATTACTTCACTCTTTTCTCTTGTCCTTCTAGATTTCTCATGAGAAGATCTTACAAGGAGATCCGATTCTCTGCCGACACTCGTGGAGTGTGAACAGCAGGAGGTTCTCTGCCTACACTTGGAGAGTGTGAAAGGACGAAGGGTTCTTTACCTACACTTGGAGAGTGTGAAAGGACGAAGGATTCTTTGCCTACACTTGGAGAGTGTGAAAGGTCAGATAGTTCTCTGCCAACACATAGAGAGTGTAAAAGGATGACAAATCTCTGCCACAACGATTAGTGGTGGAAGAGAATTTTTGTGAAGGCTTCTCCGCCTTGCTGTGGGGGCAAAAGGAGAGACACTATTGGTATTAGTGCAATACTCGAAGGGTGGCTCCAGGGAGTGGATGTATGTTGTGTTTGACCGAACCACTATAAATCTTATGAATTTTTATTTTTCGCTACTTTTCTTTTTTACTTTACTTTTTCTGTTAATTTATGGTTGAAAAATCTTTTTACAAAAATTTATTTAAGTTTTTATCGGTTTAAAAAATTAAAGAGGGAAATTTTTTAAATTATCAATTAACCCCCCCCCCCCCCCTCTTGGTTAGCCGTTGAGATACATGCTTAGGTATAACAACCTAATTCATATTGAACATGTTTCAACAAGTGGTATCAGAGCTTAGTTTCAAAATCATAAATTTAGACTACTTTTTGATTAACGACCATGACTACATTTAGAAACCGAAATACACTTGAGGGTTACTCTATAACTAGACCTCCATAGTTTGACATTATTCCTTTTGATTTTTGGAAAACACGTATGTCTATATTTTTATAGTAACTTGATTACCGTACATGGATCTTAGTTCAAGAAGGGTACACAAAACCAACTAGATTAGTTAACCGAGTTAGAGTAGAAACACCTTTTGCAGACTAGACAGTAGAAGAACGTGACTTAGCACAACTTAATGTCAAATGCTTGAATAGTTTCTTTTGTGCTCTTAAATTCAAAGATTACATACGGATTTCCACCTGCAAGAGTGGAAAGGACATATGGGATAGACTTTGTATAACTTATGAGGGGACTAATGAATTTAAACAATCTAGACTTAACATCTTATTGCATGACTATGAATTATTTTGTATGAAACCTAATGAATCTATTTCTGACATGTACACAAGATTCACACAAATAGTCATCTTTTTACATGCATTAGGTAGGGAACTAACGAATGCTGAAATAATTAATAAGATACTTTGTTGTTTGCCTACTGCTTATGATGCTAAAATAATTACAATTACAGAGTCTAAAGATTTAAACATTTACTCTATTGACAATCTTCTTGGGTCACTAATTACTAATGAGCAAGATGTGAGTCAAAGAAAGATTGATGCAGGTGAGCCACGAAGGAAGAAGAACATTGAATTGAAAGTGGAGGAGTCAGAAAGTGAACTCTCACAACCTGAGGATGAATACGACATCGCACTAATGACTTGACAGTTCAGAAGCTTTCTAAAGAGGAAGCAAAAGAGACAACAACAATGGAATCGATGTAAATTTAATAAAAATGTCAAAGTTTCAAATAATATTATTTATTATGAGTGCAGGAAACCTGGACATTATAAGTCAGATTGCCCAAAACTCAAAACCACTCCTATTAAGGAGAAGGTAGAGGAGAAACCAATTATGGAGAAGGGCAAGAAGAAATTCCAAAGAGCTTTCTGGGCAGACTCAGCTTCAGACTCATCGGAGACTGAAGAGGAAGAGGAATTCACCAATCTGTGCTTAATGGCCGATAATCTTGATTAGTCAGATCAAGAAGAGGAATGTGACTTAACTTACAATGAACTTTTTGAAGTCTTTAATCACATACATGATGCATATAGGAAGTTAAAGAAAATACATACTAGTCTAAATTTAGAATTTCTGGAATTACAAAAAGAACAAGAGATCCTTAGGAAAGATCATGCTTTAATTGATGACAACCATATGAAATTACTTGATGAGTATGACAACTTGAATAAAAATCTTGAAATATTAAAATCATCCTATGCATAACTTGAAAAGGAATTTAAAAATTTTAAGGATGAATCTGATACCAAAATTTATAGGATAAATTATACGAATCGTTTATTGGAAGAAGCTTTAAAAAATTAACAATAAAAGCTCTCGAGAAAAATAGGATACCCCCAAGACTTGAAGATTTCATGAATCCTATTTTGTATCCTAAATTTATGTAATCCCTAAATAGATAGATGAATTGTAGAAGACTTAGGAATCTATTTTCAAAAGTTAAATGTAATAATTTTAGATTGTTTGGACATATAGCTCACACATATACTTTGAAGAAGAAAACTTATTTGGTGTGGAGACCTAAGATACATAAACCTAGCATATCATACATGTATTTGATTATAAATTGACAAAAGGAGAACACAAACTTGTTTGGGTTCCCATGTCTAACATTTGATAATTTTGCAGGATCGCTCTCACACAAGACCTCGTGAGAGTATATGGTACCTGTACATCGGTTGCTCAAAGCATATGACTGGAGATACTGCATAATTCATATCGTTGGAATCTAGAAGTGGAGGCAAGGTTACACTTGGAGATAACACCACAAGGAAGGTGGTTGGGTTAGGTATGATTGGAAATCTTAAGAATTTTTTTATTAAAAATATGTTATTAGTAGAAGGCTTAAAGCAAAATTTTTTAAGTATTAGCCAGCTATATGATAAAGGATACTGTGTAAAAATTTTTTTCTACTAGCTGTATATTAAGCCTGAATAGTAATGATATTTTGAATGATATAAGGGTAAACAACGTGTATATGCTAGACTTGAATTGTATTAAAACTCCTACTGCTTTTTGTTTAAAAACAATTTCTGATGAATCATGGCTTTGGCATAGGAGACTTTGTCACTCTAGCACGAAAAACCTTTGGAGAATTACCCAAAAGAACTTTGTGAGAGGTATACCAAAACTAGACTTTACTAAGGACCACCTTTGTAATGCATGTCAATTAGGAAAACAGGTGAAGTCCTCTTTTCAGTCCAGTAAGGATCTTAGATCTAGTAAACCATTAGAGATTTTACATATGGATCTTTTTGGACCTGTTGGAACTATAAGTCTAGGAGGAAAGGTATACGTATTTGTGATTGTGAATAATTAATCTAGATTCACATGGGTTAGATTTTTATTTCATAAGAGTGAATAATTTGAGAAATTTAGAAACTTTTCAACTTGGATTCAAAGAAAGCTAGGATGTGAAATTATGATTATTCAAAGTGATCATGGAGGATAATTTAAGAATGAAAAATTTGAGAATTTTTATAAGTAGAAAGGAATTGATTATAATTTTTCTACTCCTAGAACGCCTCAACAGAATGGGGTTGTCAAAAAAAAAAATAAAACATTAATAGAAGCCGCTCGAGCCATGTTGGCAGAATCTGCACTTCCTAAATATTTTTGGGATGAGGTGGTTAGTACTACATGTTATGTTCTGAATAGGGTGAATATAAGATCAAATTTAAATAAAATATCCTATGAGTTGCTAAAAGGAAGAACACCTAATTTATCACATTTGCATATTTTTGGATGTAAGGTGTTTATTCATAACAATGGAAAATCTACCTTAGGAAAATTTGATCCAAAATCAGATAAAGAAATTTTTATAGGATACTCAAGTGTTGGAAAATCTTATAGAGTATTCAATAAAAGAACTTTGGTAATTGAGGAGACCACACATATTGTATTTGATGAATCAGGAAGTTTGGAAGAGCTAATTGTTAAAGAAGATGAGATAGAAATAAACTCCTAAAAGATTGATAAAATAAAGTTGGAAGAAAATTTGAAAATAAAAAACCTTTTACCTAGAGATTTGAGATTTTCTAAGAACCACCAAAAGGAATTGATTATAGGTGAACCTAGTGAGGATGTTAGGACTAGGCATGTACTAAATAAAAAAGTCAATCATTTAGCCTTTATTTTAGTCATAGAACCCACAAATATTGATCAAGCACTTTCTGATGAATTTTGGATATTGGCTATGCAAGAAGAATTAATTCAATTTATAAGAAATGAAGTTTGAAAATTAACTACAAGGCAAAATGATCAAAGTGTTGTTGGAACTAAGTGGGTATTCAAGAACAAAATGAATGACTCAAGCATTGTCATTAAAAATAAGGCTAGAATTTTGGCTAAGGGATATAATTAAATTAAAGAGATTGATTTTGATTTGACTTTTTCCCCTGTAGCTAGACTTGAAGCAATTAGAGTTTTATTAGCCTTTGCCAATTTTAGATGATTTAAATTGCATCAAATGGATGTTAAAAGTACCTTTTTAAATGGGATATATCAAGAGGATGTTTTTGTATAACAACCTCCAGGCTTTAAAAATTCTAAACACCCAAATCATGCTTTCAAACTGAAAAAGGCATGATATGGATTGAAACAGACACGTAGGGCTTGGTATGAGAGATTGAGCACCTTCCTACTTGAAAGATCATTTAAAAAAGGAAGTGTGGATACAACTCTCTTTTTAAAGATATTTGGAGAGGATATACTCATTATACAAATTTATGTTTATGACATCATCTTTGGATCTTGAAATAAAAGTCTTTGTGATGATTTTTCTAAAATAGTGAGTAGTGAATTTGAAATGAGTTTAATGAGAGATTTAAGTTAGTGGCTTTTTAAAGATATTTGGAGAGGATATACTCACCGTGTGATCTCCCAAGGAATCCCTCTCTAATCACGTTCCCCTCTCACAGTCACTCACCAAAAACATAACTTTTTTATACTTAAAATAGGCTCCAAAAATCTTGAATTTTTTAAAGTAGCCGTTACTATCATACAGTATGATTTCATATCGTACAGTATGATTAGTATAAATGAGTTTCGCTCTAGTATGAAAGTTTACAAACAAGTCAAAAATTATGAATACAATCATACCGTATGATACAAAATCATACTGTACAATCGACAAAACTCTTAGGTTCGTACAGGATGATAACCGGGATGATCAAAACTTGTCTCTATATATCATAGGGTATGACCTACTTCGTACAGTACGATTAGTCAAAATCAAGGGATCATCTAGGTCGAAGTCCAAGACAATAAAAAATTGCCTCAATTCATACTACAGTATAAACTTATTCATACAATATGATTACCAATCATAAATTAATCCTTGATTTATTCCACTAATCATAGGTTAATTTAAGTAAGTATTCAAAATAAATTGTACAGTACAAAACTGTTCGTACAGTACGAACGGCTAATAAACTTACTTAAACTAATCCGGCGGCTAGGGTTTTGGATTAGTAACACATCGTACAGTATGAAATAAATCATACAGTATGACCTATTCACATAAAGACATTTTAGATAGATCATATCGTACAATACAATATAAACTCGTACCGTATTATCAACAGAGAAAAAATTCTACATTTTCTTTTAAAAACCCTCTCCCTCAGTATGTGTACATGGTTGCTCAATCTTTTATGCAATTTATGGCCTGACTCAAAAAAGGAAAAATAACAAAATAAAAAAAAAATTATAATGTTATAAACTCACACTCCTACTCTACCCAGTCTTGAGTCTTGTTGTTATCCTGAGTAACTTGTGATCTTCTTGAAATGTTAGTACTCATAGACAATAGCAGAAATCAAAGGTATTCAATGAATAGAAATTTAAATGACATTATTTGTCATCATCAAAATTTCAAACTAGGGGTCATGGATTACAATAATATCCCCCTTTTTATTAATGTCAAATAATGTTTGTTTTAGGCAAATTTAAATGGCATTTTTTTTTTAATTTTTTTTTTATTAATAGAAACATCACAAAATAGATAGAAAAAGAAAAATAAAGGAAAAGGGCATTTCATTGAAACATAAGTAAACATAAGCAACATATGTGAACATAAGCCTAAACAAGCAAGACAACAAACTACAATAAACTTCTCCCCCTTTTGACATCACCAAAAAGAGGAGGCACAAATAATACTAAGAAAAACATAATAAAAATAGATACACTTCATAAAGGAGGATCCAGATCACTTGGAGGCGGAGCTGGGTATAGTTGGAAATATTGAAGGATTGTGTCGAAGCGGTGATCAATCGAAGTGAAACGTTCCCCAAACCACCACATGTTTTCCTCATGTTGTTGATGTTATTCTTGTATATGTGTGTCAAGATGACTCTGAAGTTGGTCGAAACGTTCGACCAAATCATCGTGAGGGTAAGCTGGTGCAAGTGGTCATTGAGGTGCATGTCTTCTTGGTCGAACAGGAGCTGCTGCTGGGCCAGCTTCTCCTTCTTCTTCATCAAAGTTAGGTTCATCTAGCTCTGGCCCCCGATGAAACAATATACAGAAAGAGACATCCATATAGAAAATAGGTAGGTTGTCAGGTTCACCGGGATAGGTTAACTGATATTTATTTTGAAGAATGTACACTATAAGGTGGTCAAGGGATATGTTTTGTTTTCTACGAGTGGTTGGGAGGTGAATTAAGGTCATACTACAAATGTAATCGATAATCAAATATGCCTCATCAAATTTGGTGTTGGACATGATAAGATAGGTAGAGACAGATAAGCTTGGGGTCATGTGAATTTGATCGCCAGCTTTGGGTACTATTGAGATTCTAAGTACGTGTTGAATGATTTTGACAGTTTTATTGAGGGATTGAACAAGTGGTTGGTGTTGGTAGAAGGCGACATTCTTAAGAACTAATTTCGTAGCACTCCAATCGAATTCATTAGTAAGAAAGGAATTAACTCTAGAATCGTCAGTGGAGAGTCCAATGTACTGGGCAAGGTCTGCTCTAGTGATCTCAACATGTTATTGGTAGACAAAAGAGGTGAGGGTATGATTTTCTTAGTTGATGGTGAGGTTGGCTAGGAATTCGAAAAGGAGTTCTGAATTATATGGGAAGGCAGGAATTAGAAGGAATTGCAAAGTGGTGGATGAAATAGAGGCATAACCTCAAAGTTTAGTGCAGCTTGGTTTAACATTCGAGATGGTGTAATCCTGCAGGCCTTATATTTGCGATAGGTTGCTTCATTGTCGGCATTTAGGAGCCGGTCGTTGGGTCGGCGCAAGGAAGTTGAGCTTCCAACTACTAGACGACCGTGCTTGCTATAGCTCGACATTTTGGGAAGGAAGCTTATACTGAGTGAGAGAAGGAGGAATGAATGGAATAGGCTTCAAATCTGGCCAATTTATAGAATTATGTACATATCGTATAGTTCGATCTAGTATCGTATAGTACGATGTGGCAATAATGTTGTCTGACCGATCGTTTCAAAAAAAAAAGTGGTCAAATCGTATCGTACGAATGATCGTATAATGTGATCAGAAGAATTTTGATCGTCCCAAGGGTCGTCGGTACGACCTTTTACAATACGTTTCATACAGTACAAACATGTGTTCCTATAGTATGAAAATGCCATTATATCATACAAACCACATTTAAGTCGTCCTCATCCGTTCCGCTGAGGTGGATCATACTGTACAAAGAGAAGATATCGTACAGTACGATTACCAATAATATCATACCAAATTGAGTAAATTCATCCCAATCTATGCTGATGTGGATCAAATAGTACGAAGAGGTGATATCGTACCGGACGATGTTTAATAATGTCATACCAAATAAATTGAATGAATTGCCACATGTGTTGTATATCATGAAGCGGATCATAAAGTACGATAAACAGAGGCAAAATTTTTATCTGGGTTGTGATTTGTGTAGTTTTAGATATATCATACAATACGATTGTGGATCGTACAGTGCGATAAAGAAAATGGCAATTGTCGAGTTTAGTGTAGTGTATGTGTGTGATGATCAAGAACAGCCTTAGAAGGAAAAATTTTGTTATTTTATTTTTTCTTATTTTTTGTTTGTTTTTGTTTTATGCATTAATATCTATGACACCTAGTCTCATCCTTAAAGTGTTAAAGGTGTCGAATGCTAGTGGTTTCATGAATATGTCTGCCAATTGATCTCCTATAGCGATGTGATATAATTCTATACCTCCTTTAGCAACATGATCTCTTATGTAATGGTGTCTAATGTCTATATATTTTATTCAAGAGTGTTGAATTAGATTTTTAGAAATGCATATTGCACTTGTGTTGTCGCACATGATTGAGATGGTTCCTACAGGTAATCCAAGATTAAGAATTTGTTATTTCAGTTAAAGTGTTTGTGTAACACAACTTCCTACTACAATATACTCTGCCTCGGATATGGAGAGGGAAACCAAATTTTGCTTCCTACTGGACCAAGAAACTAACGATTGTCTAATTTATTGGTAGGTACCAGAGGTGCTTTTTCCATTTACCCTACATCTTGCAAAATTAGAATATGAGTACCCTAAGATTTCAAAGGAAGTGTTGTGCCTAGGATACCAAATTCCTAAGTTCAGGGTGCCTAGTAGATATCTAAGGATTCTCTTGATCATAATTAGGTGAGACTCTTTAGGGTCAGCTTAAAAATGGGCATAGAGGCACACACTAAACATTATGTCTGGTCTACTGGCAGTCAGGTAGAGGAGAGATCCAATCATCCCTCTATATTTTTTCTGGTCTACATATTTTCCATTCGGGTCTTTGTCTAGTTGAATCATGGAGCTCATTGGAGTGTTCAAAGGCTTAGCACTATCCATTTCATATTTTTTCAGAACATCCGTAATATATTTTATTTGGCTAAGAAATATTTCATTATCCATTTGTTTCACACTAAATCCAAGAAAATAATTAAGCTCTCTCATCATGCTCATTTCAAATTCATTACTCATTATTTTTGAAAATTCATCACATAAAATTTTATCTAAAGATCCAAATAGAATTTCATTCACATAAATCTGAACAATGAGAATTTCTTCTTTAAATTTTTGAATTTTTGTAAAAGGAGTGTAGTGTCCACACTACCCTTTACTAATCCTCTATCCAATAAGAATGAGCAAAGTCTTTCGTATCAGGCTTTAGATGCTTGCTTTAATCCATAAAGTGCTTTTTTTAATTTGAATACATGGTTTGAAAATTTTGAACTTTCAAATTTGCGGGGTTGCTCAACATAGACATCCTCCTTGATTACCCCGTTTAGAAAAGCTCTCTTTACCTCCATTTGATATAATTTAAAATTCTTAAAGGAAGCAAAAGCTAAGAGCACTCTTATGGCTTCTAGTCTAGCTACCAGGGCAAAGATTTCTTCAAAGTCTATTCCCTCATTTTAGTTGCACCCCTTAGCTACTAGTCTGGCTTTATTTCTTATTATGGTTCCTGAGTCATTCACCTTATTTTTAAAGACCCATTTTGTTCCAACTACACTCTAGTCTTTAGGTCTCTTGACTAACTCCCAAACATCATTCCTGGTGAATTGATTCAGTTCTTCTTGTATTGCTAGGATCCAAAATTCATCTCCTAAAGCTTGATCTATACTTGCAGGTTCTATCATAGAGATGAATGTTGAATGACTAACCTCCATCCTAAGTCCATGCCTAGTTCTTACACCTTGTGAAGGGTCTCCTAAAATTAACTCTTTAGGATGCTAGAAGAATATCTCCATTCACTAGGAAAATCTTCTTGAGGTTCTACCTTTCTCCTTTGGTCATAGTTTCTACTCCTTGAATTTCCTTTATTTCATCTTCTTCAATTTTAGATTCATAGGGTTTATCTGCGTCATCAAATACTATATGGGTGGATTATTCTACTACTAGGATTTTCTTATTAAAGATTATATAGGCCTTACCTACAGATAAATATCCTAAGAAGATACCCTCATCTGACTTGGGATCAAATTTTTCTAAGGGAAGTTTGCCATTAATCAAGATGAATCACTTGCAACCAAAGAGATGTAAGTGTGAAAGATTCGGTGTCCAACCCTTAAGGAGTTCATAAGGAATTTTATTCAGCTTTGACATAATATTCACCCTATTTAAGACATAAAATGCCGTGTTTACTACTTTTGCCCAAAAATATCTAGGAAGGGTGTACTCAGCTAACATTTCCCTAGCAGCTTTTACCAAGGTTCTATTCTTTCTTTCTGCTATTCCATTTTGTTGAGGTGTTCTACGGGCTGAGAAATTATGCTCTATTCCTATCTCTTGGCAAAATGATTCAAATCTTTCATTTTCAAACTCTCCACCATGACTACTATGGATTGTTGAGATTTCACATCCTAATTTTTGTTGAATTCAAGTGGAGAATACTTTAAATTCCTCCATGATTCATTCTTATGTGCTATGAATCTTACCCAAATGAATCTAGTGATGTCGTCTACAATCACAAATCAATAATTTTTTTCACTTAGGCTAGATGTTCTAACGGGTCCAAATAAGTCCATGTGTAGGATTTCTAATGGCCTTGAGGTGATCACATCTTTAATTAAATGAAAGGATGATTTGATTTGTTTTTCTAGTTGGCAGGCATCACATAAATGGTCCTTAATGAAGTGTAACTTAGGTACGCCTCTAACTAGATTTTTCTGAGTGATGTTTCTAAATGTTTTCATACTAGCATGGCATAGTCTCCTATGCCATAGCCATGAGTCATCTGTTATTATTTTTAAGCAAAAAGATTTTGAACTATCAATGCAATCAAGGTCTAACATGTAAACATTGTTCATTCATTTTCCTTCTAAAACAAGTTTGTCAATTAAACTAATCAAGCATTTGTTAGAGAGAAATTTAATGTCATAACCTTTATCACATAATTGACTAACGCTGAGTAAGTTATGCTTCAAACCATCAACTAATAAAATATTTTTAATTAAAAAATTCTTAGTATTACCAATAATACCTGAGACTACCACTTTCCAAGTAGTGTTGTCTCCCAATGTTACTTTGCCTCCGGTCCTGATCTCTAATAAAATAAACTTCTTCATGTCTCCAGTCATGTGTTGCGAGCAGCCACTATCCAGGTACCACATGCTCTCACTAGGTCTTTTGTGAGAGCATCCCTACAATTTCATTCAAGGGTTAGATTTGGGAACCCAAGTGAGTTTGGGTTCCTCCTTATGCTTGCATGAATGAGATGTATGCATGCTATGCTGTGATGGATGCAATTTAGATCTCTATACTAGGTGTGTCCTACGATGAATTGTGCATGTGCAGGCTATGTAACCTAGCAAGCCACAAGAGAAGCACCTAACACCAGGAAATGGGTTTACTAACCTATGTGAGTGGTGTTGCCTCTTCCTAAAGTTTTGTAATGCATGTAGTACTTGGGGTTTACTAGATTGAGCTAATATGAGTGATGCCTTTTCCTTTTCTAGTTCTTTGATTTTTTCTTTAAATGTGTTGTTTTGATATGTCAATCCGTCAACTTTCCATTTTAATAGATGTTCACTATGATCTACCTCCAATGCAAGTTTGTCTAGTTTATCAAAATCCTCTATTAATTCAACATGCATTACTTTCAAGGATTCATTCACTTCTGTTAATTCAATATGCTTCTTATTTAATGCATCATACTCATCAAGCAGGGACATGTGATCTCTATCTAAATTAGAATGTTCTTTAATTAAGTTAGAATGCTCAGTTTGTAAAGTATTAAAATCAATATTAAGACTAGCATGCATCTTTTTCAATTTCCTATACGAGTCATGGATATTTTTAGAAATAGGCAGTAGATCTTCATATGAAAGTTGACATACCTCATCTTGATCCGATTGATCAAGATTATTATTAGCCATTAGACACAAATTTGTTACCTCCTCCTCTGCTGCTTCTTCTAACGATTCTGAAGCAGAGTCGGCCCAAAAAGCTTTTTGTGTCTTCATCTTCCCTTTCTTGTACTTGACTTTGTCCTTGCCTTTTTCCTTAGCTAGTTGGCTCTTTAAGTTGGGGCAATCAACTCGGAGGTGACTTCGTTTCCTACACTCAAAACAGATTATATTAGATGAAACATTAGTAGTTCTCAAGCTTTTACCTTTATTCTAGTTGTTTTATTGACGCCTTTATTTTCTTTCAAAAAGTTCTTGAACTATCGAGCTTTCACATTTTGAATTGTTTACTTTCAATGCCACCATTTGCTCCTTTTTCTTTTCACCTACATCACTTTGCCTTTGACCCAGTCCTTACTCGTATGAAATGAGTGACCCAAGCAAATTGTCAATAAAATAAATGTTTAGGTCTTTAGATTTAGTGATGGCAGTAATTTTAGCATCGTAGGAACTAGGTAAGCATTTAAAAATCTTGTTAACTTTTTCAGAATTTGAAATTTCTCTACCTAATGTGTTGCAAACCTAATTTCATGTCTCATGTTTTGATGATTGACAAACACTATTTCTCTTGGACTACTTGTTACTTCTAACTTTTCAGGAATCGAAGACCGGACGATCATGAAGAAGCCAAGTTCAGGATCGCGTAGGTTTAGGGTTGAGTCAGTCTGTACTTTTGTTTTTTACCTTTTGAGTCTAATGGTAAAAAGACTGATGCTAAGTAACCCTTCACACACACACTTGAGAGACTTAGAATTTCTGTTTTTGCCCACATCGGCCCGGCCGATATTTATATCGTCCGGGACGATCAGCTTAAAACAGAAAGTCTAATTAAGGATTCTTAATTAAGGCAGACGACATTAATATATCGTTCTGGACGATACGTGTATCGGCCAAGACGATAAGCTCAAAATAGAAAGAGATAGTTGCCTTAGACAATTTAGGCATACTGTATTTTAAATTATTGGCCAGGACGATTCCCAGATCGGCCTGGACGAAATTATCAAATTATGCCTTAATTGATCAGGAAATCAAGGGAGTAATTAAGGATGATTGATACGATCATATCGGTCAGGACGATCGTGAGATCGGCCTGGACGATCAAGCCAAATTTCAATCGGCCAGGACTGTTCCCAGGGCTGTGCTCATGACGATTTACCTCTGATTTGAACTAATCGTCCAAGACGATCGTGAGATCGGCCTGGACGATCAAGCCAAATTTCAATCGTCCAGGATTGTTCCCAGGGCTGTGCTCTGGCCAATCTTCCTTGATTTGTACTGATCGGCCAGGCCGATGTCCATATCAGCCTGGACGATAAAGTCGGCTACTTGCAATTAATGAGCTCCTCTTAAGCTCTTCTATTTAAAGAGCTCTTCTTCAACGTTTTAGATGACCTTTGGTGGCTGCCTTGACCAGAGAAGACCTTGAGGAGAGAAAGAGAGAGAGGGAGAGAGAGAGGCTCTTGTTTGGGGGAGCTTGTGAGGGGGATTCATAAGGGTTGCTTCAAGGATCGCTCTGCTTGTCTTTCGTCTGGAGTTTCTCGTCCGTGGAAGGGTCGGTAGAGGTAAGGAGTTTGCTTTTGGTTGTGGTTCTCTGCCAGCTTCAGGAGGAAGCAAAAGGAGGTTCTTGTAAGGGCTTCTCCGCCTAGCCGTGGGGGCTAAAGGAGAGTCACGTTTTGTAGTGCAATACTTGGAGGGGGCCTCCAAGGAGTGGACGTAGGTCGAGTCGACCGAACCACTATAAATCTTGTGTTCTTATTTTTGCTTCCGCACTTTTTAATTCCGCTTTAATTTCTTGTGGGGTGATTTGGTTTGTGATTTTCTTTCTTTGTCTTAAGAATTTTTAAATACCAATTCACCCCCCCCCCCTCTTGGTTAGCTTGAGACTAAGTTCATTGGGCTTAACATCCCGAACGAACTTTCAAGTGGTATCAGAGCGGGATTCAAAAATTTAAGTTTGAAAACTTTTTGAATTTGATCCATGGCTAACTTAGGAAATAGAAACACTACTGAAGGTTAGTCGATTACACGACCTCCTCTATTTGACAACTTACATTTTGATTTTTGGAAAACCCGCATGTCAACGTTTTTACAATCTACTGATTATCGCATGTGGATGCTTATTCAAGAAGGATATTCTCCACCTTCTCATGAAATTAATGGTATTAAAATTGAAGTTTCTTTTACTGAATGGACTTTCGATGAACGTGATTTGGCTCAATTAAATGCAAAGTGTTTGAACTGTTTTTTCTAAGCTTTGAAATCTGAAGATTACATGCGTGTTTCAACTTGCAAAACTGGTAAAGAGATTTGGGATAAATTATGCATCACCTATGAAGGTTCTAATGAAGTTAAGCAATCCCGTTTTAACTTTCTCTTGCATGACTACGAACTTTTTCGTATGAAACCTCATGAATCGATTTCTGACATGTACACTAGGTTTACTCAGATTGTTACTTCATTGCATGCACTAGGAAAAGAGCTTTCAAATTATGAAAAAGTTAACAAGATTTTGAGATGCTTGCCTTTGTCTTATGATGCAAAAATTACTGCCATTACTGAATCCAAAGATTTGAACACCTATTCTATTGATAACTTACTTGGCTCACTCATTTTTTACGAGCAATGGGTGAATCAAAGAAATCTTGATACAGGTGAAAAGAAAAAGGAGAAAATAATCGCACTAAAGGCGCACAAATTGGATTCCGAATCTTCCGGGTCTGAAAGAGATGAAATTGCCTTCATCACAAGGCAATTCAAAAGCTTTCTAAGGAAGAAACAAAAGCATCATCAAAATTGGAGGAATGGTAAGGATCACAAATATGTTAAGGGATCTTCTGATGTTGTTTGTTTTGAATGCAGGAAACCTGGACATGTGAAAGCCGATTGCCCTACACTTCAAAATCATTCAAGCAAAGATAAGGAAAAAGGTGAGGAGAAAGCCAAGTCAAGGAAGGACAAGAAGAAAATCCAAAGAGGTTTTTGGGCAGAATCTGGTACTGATTCCTCTGAGACTGAACCAGAGGAAGAGACTACAAACTTGTGTTTCATGGGAGAAAATCAAAGTGATGATGAAGAGGTATGTAAATCAACCTATGATGAATTATTTGAAATTTGTGAAAAAATCCATGCATCATACAAAAAACTTAAGAAGACACATGCTAGCTTAAAATTAGAACATTCAAATCTACAAAAAGAGCATGAAGTGTTTCTCAAAGATCATGCAACGATTGATTCAAATCACATGGCTCTCCTTGATGAATTTGATGAGTTGAACAAAAAGCATTTGGAATTGGTTGATGAATATAATGCATTAAAAGCTTCACACACCTCACTTAAAGTTGATTTTAAGAAATCTAAGGAGATAGAAAAGAATTTGAGGATTGAAAATGAAGTTTTAAAAAGCACAAATTTGAAGATTCAAAATGATTTAGAAGCATGTAGGAAAACTAGGATGACATCTACTTTTGATCAATTGCCAAAACCTAGGAAGAGGCATTATAACTCAAATCATTTAAGAAATCCCTTTCCTGGAGTTAGATGTTTTTCGTGTGGCATGCTAAGACACATCTCACACACTTGCACCTTTCACCGTAGTACTCATTGGGTGTGGAGACCTAAGATGCATGATTCACAGCATACCTTACCTGCATTACATTCTACTTTTTCTAAGAAGGATCCCAAACCTGTTTGGGTTCCTAAATCTGACTGTTGTTGAGTTTTACAGGTGTGCTCTCAGCAAAGCCCTTGTGGGAGCATAGGATAACTGGACATAAGGAGGCTTGCAGCTCAAAATTGCTTAAACTCGCTGCTTTATCACTTGCTTGAAACATTAGTTTTTTTTTGTGTGTCTTTTTATTTTTTTCTAGTTTTTGTGCTCACTGTGTGTTGTTTTAGTTTGCTTTATTTTCATTTGTTTTATTTTATTTTGTTTTGTCTACTCGTTGCTCTTTAAATATGGCCTTCCATATGATTAATCCTTTCAAACTTTTAGATTTTGGAGTTTTTGGAGATAGGATTTAGCTTTTCTAAATTGGTTAAAGGGAGTAATATTATTGATGTTTTCCCTCCTTCTGACTTTGTTTAGTGGTATGATTTTCTTCTCTAAAATAAAAGTCTAAACTCGGTTTAACCAATGGCCTGTTATTTATGATCTTTTTCTTATCTTGCTACATTAATTTATCTTATGCATAATAGCCAAAGTTCTTAGATATTATTCAAGCTTTTTGAAATCTTGCCATTGCATTTATCACATGATTTTGATTTTGTGTTGTGGATTGTTCTTCCCTATGTTAGAGAGAGAGCTCCTATTCTCTAATATTTAGAGGATATACTCACAACTAAGTTTTTTTTAAGGGTATATTAAAGAGTTTCTAGTTTGCAAAAGTTAAAAAGGAAAAAAAGGCCAATGAAGTCAAAATTGAAAAGAATGCTGTATACACAAAAGTGTATCAAAGAATCAAAAGATGCTCAAAAGAGCAAATCAAAATGACAAGAGGCATAAAATGAGCCCACTAAATGCAAGCTATCATCTCTTTGGTAAAACTCTTAAAACTTAGAAAACTCATTAATTATGTGATGTTTTCAAAGACTTGATTTCAATTTTCATGATTGAGAAAAATTACTTTGGTTTATTAAATATGAGATATTTTCTTTGTAAACAAGTCTTGAATGGATCTTATTATCCTATTAGTTATTCTAAGTTGGATCTTTGTTTTCCAAAAAGAATTTTTGTACCCTGAAGAATGTCCGATCAAGGGTTAACAAAATCAGATGTTCTACCTTCTTCTAATTGAGATTTGTTAAACTTCTTGATCTCTTGAAACTTTAAAAGTTTAATTTTTTGAAAAGAATTCTCATATGATGCCTCCATAAAACAAAAAAATTAGAAAGATTAAAATCCAAAAATATTTGTTTTTCCTCTTCGTGTTTTTTTATTTTTCTTTTATTGTGTTTTGTCTATTGTTTCTTTTGTTTTATTTTTTAGGGTCTTGATCTTCACCATCTTTTCCTCGAATTCAATTCCTGGTCACATCGTCCTGGCCGATACACTTATCGTCCTGGACGATATGACAAATTCTGTTCAAAATCCATCTGCTGACCTTTTTGTTTGTAAACCCTAACTCATCATCCCGGACGATCCCATATCGTCCTGGACGATTTGATCGAACTCATGGAGATAGTCTTGGCCGATAGTATATTTCGTCTGGCCGATGCATTTTATGTGCATCGTCTGGCCGATACACTAGATCGTCCTGGACGATCCACGTGTCAGTACGTTTTGATCTTTAAATTTGGCCCCGGACGATCCATTATTGGACAATCGGCCGGGCCGATCCACTATTCGTCCTGGACGATACACGTGGCAAGCATTTTAAACGTTTTAACTTCGGCCGGTACGATCAATTATTGTGCATCATCCTGGACGATACACCTAATCGGCCCGGACGATCTGCTTTTTCAACGGTCGTTCGGCCTGACTCCTCGGGCCGATCACCTGTGTCTATTCGGCCTGGCCGATATCTGATCGGCCCGGACGATCGGACCGCCTTTTTGACCAATCGGTCTGTACGCAATTATTGTACCCTATCGGCCTGGACGATTCTGCGATCGGCCAGGACGATAGGGCCGTTTCTTTAAATTCAGGCCAATTCCAGCCATGTTTTCTCACCCTCTTCTTTCAGCTCTTGTGTGTTTCCTTGCTACCTCTCTCAAATGGCTGGTGGGAAACGTATTCGTCAGGCATCTGGGAGTTCTTCGAGGGTGACTCTGGACCCTCGATTCAGGGAGGCAGAAGATCAGGCTGCCTATCATCGCTACAAGGAGAGTGGCATCACCCTTTCCCGGATAATTAATCCTGCATATCTCTCATATCCGGAAATGGACCTTTTTGCCCACACCTCTCTTTGTTTTATACTCACTCTCGCCTTCCCTTTCTCTTTCGAACTTCTCACTGAATTTTTTGCTAACCTGCGCATTAACCACACCTTCATAGTCATGACCTCCTATGTGAATCGACGCCCTATCAAAATCACATATCAAGATTGTGTTGATCTTTTACAGCTATCCACCACTGGGGATAAGCTGCACCAAATAGCCTCTGATCCTGATTTTGACTGGTCTACGGCGAATCACTTCCTTCGTCAGACTAATACACATTTCCATGTTGGAGAGACTAGCTCTTTGGTCAAAGATGCTAGGACAATCCAACATGTCCTTCGCACATCCATAATCCCAAAAGCCGGGGACCGGATTCACATCACCCCTCTACTGTCCCTCACTACTTTCTACATTATGGCCCAAAGAGAATTCAATGCCGCTAATCTACTCTTTTGCTACATCAACCACCTAACTACAATTCGCGACCCAAGCCATAAGAGAAAGCCCAATCTAGCCTTAGGACACATCATAGCCTATATCCTTGAAACCAAATACAATCTCCAATACCCTAATCATCCTGACCGTCACCCTACCTACTACTCAAACAATTCCTTCACTGCACTTCATAGTACTCGTCTCCACCCAGGAGATGGGGAAGGTCGGGGGGCAAGAGAGGAGGAGGCTCCCGCTCCCGCTCCCGTTCCGAATCCTGTCCCTCTCCACCAGCACTCACCATTTGATCAGTTGATTGAGTGGTTTGATCGTTGGGAGACTCGATTTGACGCCTACGTTGCTGCACAAGAGCAGTAACACTTTGAGGATATTACCCGCTACGAGCAGCACCGCACTGAGGATTTAGCTCGTTTTGACAGTTTCGTTACTCAGCAGCAGCAGCAGCATGACCAGGACATCGCCTGGTTTAATGCTCAATTCACCACACTTGCCACCTACTTTCAGCAGCCACCTCCACCACCTCCATCAGATGATCTGGATCCCTCGCTTTTTTAGTCTGTACTTTGTGTTGTTTGTTTCCTGTTCTTTTTTAGTTTACTTGATTAATCTTTTGTGATGTTTTTCTTGTGTTTCTAGACCCTTTTTTTGTGATGACAAAAGGGGGAGTAGGGTGTAGGAAAAAGCTGTTTGGTCTTGGGTTTTATAACCTTGCTGTTTTAATGAAATTTTCCTACTTGTGTTTGCCATCATCAAAAAGGGGGAGATTGTTGCAAACCTAATTTCATGTCTCATGTTTTGATGATTGACAAACACTATTTCTCTTGGACTACTTGTTGCTTCTAACTTTTCAGGAATCGAAGACCGGACGATCATGAAGAAGCCAAGTTCAGGATCGCGTAGGTTTAGGGTTGAGTCAGTCTGTACTTTTGTTTTTTACCTTTTGAGTCTAATTGTAAAAAGACTGATGCTAAATAACCCTTCACACACACACTTGAGAGACTTAGAATTTCTATTTTTGCCCACATCGGCCCGGCCGATATTTATATCGTCCGGGACGATCAGCTTAAAACAGAAAGTCTAATTAAGGATTCTTAATTAAGGTAGCTGACATTAACATATCATTCTGGATGATATGTGTATCGGCCAGGACGATAAGCTCAAAATAGAAAGAGATAGCCGCCTTAGACAATTTAGGCATACTGTATTTTAAATTATCGGCCAGGATGATTCCCGGATCGGCCTGGATGAAATTACCAAATTATGCCTTAATTGATCAGGAAATCAAGGGAGTAATTAAGGATGATTGATACGATCATATCGGCCAGGACGATCGTGAGATCGGCCTGGATGATCAAGCCAAATTTCAATCGGCCAGGACTGTTCCCAGGGTTGTGCTCAGGACGATTTACCTCTAATTTGAACTAATCGGCCAGGACGATCGTGAGATCGGCCTGGATGATCAAGCCAAATTTCAATCGTCCAGGACTGTTCCCAGGGCTGTGCTCTGGCCGATCTTCCTTGATTTGTACTGATCGGCCAGGCCGATGTCCATATCGGCCTAGACGATAAAGTCGGTTACTTGCAATTAATGAGCTTCTCTTAAGCTCTTCTATTTAAAGAGCTCTTCTTCAATGTTTTAGATGACCTTTGGCTGCTGCCTTGACCTGAGAAGACCTTGAGGAGAGAAAGAGAGAGAGGGAGAGAGAGAGGATCTTGTGAGGGGGTTCTTGTGAGGGGGATTCACAAGGGTTGCTTCAAGGATCGCTATGCTTATCTTTCGTCTGGAGTTTCTCGTCCGTGGAAGGGTCGGTAGAGGTAAGGAGTTTGATTTTGGTTGTAGTTCTCTGCCAGCTTCAGGAGGAAGCAAAAGGAGGTTCTTGTAAGGGCTTCTCCGCCTAGCCGTGCGGGCTAAAGGAGAGTCACGTTTTGTTGTGCAATACTTGGAGGGTGCCTCCAAGGAGTGGACGTAGGTCGAGTCGACCGAACCACTATAAATCTTGTGTTCTTATTTTTGCTTCCGCACTTTTTAATTCCGCATTAATTTCTTGTGGAATGATTTGGTTTGTGATTTTCTTTCTTTGTCTTAAGAATTTTTAAATACCAATTCACCCCCCCCCCCTCTTGGTTAGCTTGGGACTAAGTTCATAGGGCTTAATATCCCGAACGAACTTTCATAATGCACGCAAGGATGTCACGATTTGGGTGATCCTAGTGTACATGTCAGATATTATTTTGCTAGGTTTCATACGGAAGAGTTCATAATCATGCAATAGAATGTTAAGCCTAGATTGTTTAACTTCACTTGTTCCTACGTACGTGATGCACAATCTATCCCAAATCTGCTTACAAGTAGCATAGGTAGATACTCTCATGTAGTCCTCAAATTTTAATGCACAAAAGAAATAGTTTATGCACTTTGTATTCAATTGAGCTAACTCCCTATCCTCATTGCTCCATTCATTAAAAGGTACTTGAGTTTTCACTCCATTAACAAGTTTAAACGGTGAAGCTTAACCATCATTAACCAACATTCACATGCAGTAATCAATAGACTGTAAAAAAGTAGACATTCTAATTTTTCAGAAATCAAATGGGATATTTTCAAAAAGAGGTGGACGAGTTATTGAGTAACCCTCTACAGTATTACGATTACCAAAATGAGACATGATCATTTTTCAAGGTTTTCTAAAATGCTTTTTTAGAAACCCCGCTCTGATACTAATTAAAGTTTCAAGATGCGCCAAGACAGGGCGGGTTTAATTGCGAAAAAACTTATTGCAATAAAAAATCATAAACAAGAGTTCTAATATTTTTTCTATTTTTAAAATTTTAACAAAAAAAATTAACTAATGCGGAAGCGAGTACTTGAACATAAATTGCAACAACGAATCCCATAATGAATATCACCAAGAAATTATAATGAAAATAAAATGCAAGCAAAAATAAAAGCAGTAAAGGAAAAATCACACTATAGATTTTATAGTGGTTCAGTCACTTGACTTATGTCAACTCCCCGGAGTCCACTCCGAGAATTTCACTATTGAATAATAATTCTCCTTTTGCCCCCTCGATAAGGCGGAGAAGCCCTTACAAGACTCATCTTCACCAACCAGGCGTGGAAGACTGCCAAGTGCTTTGTCACCCTCTTTGTGACGGCAACGTACCTTCTCATTTTTCTCCCTCCTGGAGAAGGTAGAGTACCTTAGAGGACACGGATGTAGAAGAGTCTCACCTTCAGAGAGCCTCCCACAAGATCTTCTTGGGCAAAAGGAGGAACAGAGTGTAGCAAGAACGGAGCAATCATGTGATCTCCCTCACCAAGCTCACCCTCTTCTTCCTCTCTCAAACCCTAAAATCTTCTCAAGATCTCTCTCCCAAGGATTTTCTCTCTAATCACATTCCCCTCTCACAGCCACTCACCAAAAACATAACTTTTTTATACTTAAAACGGGCTCCAAAAACCCTAAAAATTTCAAAGTAGCCGTTACTATCATACAGTATGATTCCATATCATATAGTATGATTAGTATAAATGAGCTTCGTCCTAGTATGAAGGTTTATGAACAGGTCAAAAATTTTTAATACAATCATATCGTATGATATAAACTCTTATCATTCGATCGGCAAAACTCTTTTGTTCGGGTCGGGATGATCAAAACTCATCTCTATACATCGTAGGGTACAACCTACTTCGTATAGTATGATTATTCAAAATCAAGGGATCATCCAGGACGAAGTCTGGGACCATAAAAAACTGCCTCGGTTCATCGTACGGTACAAACTTGTTCGTATAGTATGATTATCAATCAGAAATTAATCCTTGATTTATTCCACTAATCATGGGTTAATTGATATAAGTATTAAAAATAAATCGTATTGTACAAATGGCTAATAAACTTACTTAAACTAATCTTGTGGCAAGGATATTGGATTAGTAACACATCGTATAGTACGATATAAATTGAACAGTACGACCTGTTCACAGAAAGATGTTTCATACAGATCATTTTGTATAGTACGATATAAACTCATACAATACGATCAACAGAGAAAACAAATTCTACATTTTCTTTTAAAAACCCTCTCCCCCTGTGTGTGTGCATGGTTGCTCAGTCTTATATGCAATTTGTGACCAGACCTTAAAAAAATAATAATAAAATAAAAAAAAAATAAAAAATTACAATGTCATAAGCTAACACTCCTACTCTACCCAGTCTTTAGTCTTCTTGTTGTCCTGAGTAACTTGTGATCTTTCTGAAATGTTAGTACTCACAAACAATAGCAGAAATCAAAAGTATTTAATGAATAGTAATTCAGACGACATTATTTGTCATCATCAAAATCTAAAACAAGGGGTCATGGATTGCAACAAGAAAACACCAGTCTAGCCTAGATATAGAGTTGATTGTCCTAGCAAATCATCTAAAGTGTGTGTAAAAGGTTGTGTGGCTGGGGTAGATCCTAAGTTGAGTGATTAGTTAGAGTTAGAGTTTGTTAAGGCTTAAGGGAGTCTTAAGTTTGAATTTAAATATCAATATATTAAAAATTTATTTAAATATATTTTAAAGGTAAAATAATTTCTACCTTTTTTTAACACCGAGGTCGTGAAGTTTATTTCACTTTCCTTGGGCTAAGCTAATAGCCTCGTAGGCTTGGATCACCTTGTAGTAATCGATGTTGATTAAGTTAATTTAAATTGGTTAGAATTAAGAGGGAGTAATATTAAAAAAAAGAATTAGTTACTAATTTTAAGAGGTTGGTTAAGCATTTTATTAACCAAATTAGAAAATTCTGGGGTTTTAATGAATTAATGAATTTTATGAATTATCTTAAGGGGTTAATTAAAGGGTTAAAAGTTGATGTTTAAAATTAAAGTTAATCTTAAAATTACTAAATGACAAGAGGGGGGGGGGGTGAATTGTAAAAATCTTTTTCTCAACAAAAAGTAACCCTAAACAGAAGTTCTAATTTTTTTGTTATTTTTGAAATTTTACAACGAAACTTTAACAAATTTTTCTTCCACAAATTTCACCACGCAATAATTATGAAAATTAAATGCAAGGAAAAAATAAATGACGATAAGGAAAAAACACACCAAGAATTTTTATAGTGGTTCGGTCAAAATATGACCTACGTCCACTCCCCGGAGTCCTCCGCGCCAGGATTTTCACTGCCAAAAATAGTTCTCCTTTTGCCCCCCTCGGCAAGGCGGAGAAGCCTTTACAAACCTCCCTTTCACCAACCCGGCGTGGCGGAGTGCCAAACTCTGTTTTCGCCCTCCTGGCGACGGCAGAGAACCTTCTCGTTTTTCTCCCTCCTAGAGAAGGCAGAGAACCTTGAGGTAACAAATGTAGACGAGCCTTTCGCTTGGAGATCCTCCCTCAAATCCTTCTAGGGCCACAGGAGGAGCAAGATGCAGCAAGTTCGGAGCAACTGTGTGATCTCCCTCACACCTCTTCTCCCTCACAACGCTCACCTTCTGCTTCCTCTCTCAACCCTAAAGAACTTCTCTAGAGCTCTCTCCATTGGAATCCCTCTCTAACCACGTTCACCCCCTCTGTGATTCTTACTGAAAAAGGATTTGATTGACATCTAAAAACGGCTCCAAAAACCATATGAATTCAAAAGTAGCCGTTATTGTTCGTACAGAACGATTCCACAATGTATAGTACGATCTTTATAAACAGATGTCATCCTGGTACGAAGGTGTACGAACAGTTCAAAAACAATTCGTAATGTACGATATAATATCGTACGGTACGATCCACAAAATACTATTCGTACAGGACGATGGTCTGGACGATCAGATGTCGACTCTGTTCATCGTATGGTACGGTTACGATCGTACAGTACGATGTGACAAAAACCAAGAGATCATCTAGGACGATATCCGGGACGATCATACTTCATCTCTGTTCATCGTATGGTACGATCTGGTTCGTACAGTATGATGTTCAAAATTTAATTAGGCCTGGATTTCATGCACTAATCACTGGTTAATTTAATTAAGTATTTAAAATAGATCGTATAGTACGAACATGTTCGTACAGTACGAACGACACAAAATCACTTACTTAAACTAAACTACGGTTAGGATTTTGGATCTGAACATATTGTACAGTACGAAGATATTCGTACAGTACGATCTATTCACAGAATCGTCCACATAGCTTGGATCGTACGGTACGAATTAAAATCATACAGTACGATCTCTAGAGAAGAAATTTTATTACATTTTGCAGTTAAAAATAAACTCTCCCCTTGTGTGTGTGCATGGTTGCTCTTACTCTTATGCATTTTGTGGCCAGACTCAATAAAGTAAAAAATAAAATAAATAGAAAAATACAATGTCTGACTCATACTCCTAATCTACCCATTCTTGAGTCTTCATTTCATCCTGAGTCACTTGTGATCTTCCTGAAATGTTAGTACTCAAGGACAATAGCAAATAAAATAATATTCAATGAAAAGTTGTTCCAAAACACTCATTATTTGGCATCATCAAAATCTCAAACTCGGGGTCATGGGTTGCAACAATCTCCCCCTTTTTGATGATGTCAAATAATTTGTTGCTAGTAAGTACGAATAACATATTTTTGTTTTTTTTTTATTTATATATATTTTTTATTTTTTTTAAATTAAACATAAGAAAGAAAGAAAAAAATACTAAAAGCAAGTATAAAATAAAAGGAATGCATTTAGATAACAGGCACAATAACAGGTACAACAAACTTCTCCCCCTTTTGACAGTACAAAAAGGATGAGCAATTAAAGCAAAAAGCAAAAAGAAAGAAACTACAAGGCAAACACAAATAATCTAAGTAGACGGGTCCTGATCAGTTGGTGGTGGAGGTGGATTTGGTTGAAAATATTGAAATAGAGCATCGAAGCGGTGATCAATTGCAGTAAAACATTCTCCAAACCATTACATATCAGTCTCGTGTTGCTGATGTTGTTCTTGAATATGCACGTCGAGACGAGTTTGCAGCTAGTCGAAGCGTGCGACCAAATCATCATTAGGGTGTGCTGGTGCAGGTGCTCGGGGTGCGGCATGGCGTTGTGGTCGAGCTGGAGCTGCTGCTGGGGCATCTTCTCCTTCTTCTTCATCAAAGACTAGTTCTTTAGGCTCGTGTCCCCGATGAAAGAGAATACGGAAGGAAGCATCCGTATAAAAAATAAGAAGAATGTCGGGTTCACCAGGGTAGGACAATTGATATTTATTGTGGAGGATATATCCTATTAGGTGACCAAGAGCTAGATTCTGTTTACGCCGAGTGGTAGGTAGACGAACAAAAGTCATGTGACGAATGTAGTTACTGATTAAATCAACCTCATCAAACTTTATGTTGGACATAATAAGATAGGTAGCGACGAATAAGGTCGGAGTCAGATTGATACGGTCGCTACCCTTGGGTATGATTGAGGTTCGAAGAACATGTTAAATTATTCGGGCATTTCGAGTTAAGGATTGAACGAGAGGTTGGTGTTGATGAAAAGCAGCATTCCTAAGGACTCTATTAACATCGCTCCAATCAAATTCGTCGGTAAGAAATGAGCGAACCATAGGTCCTTCAGTGAACAACCCAATATATTGGGCGATGTCGGCTCTAGTGATCTCAATGGTGCGGCCACAAACAAAAGAGTGAAAAGTGGTGTTGTCAACGGTGTAGGTGAGGTTGGCGAAAAATTCAAAGAGAAGTTCAGAATTATAGGGAAATGCCAGGGTGAGTAGGAATTGGAAGGTGGTGGAAGCAAAGAGGCCCATTACCTCGAAATTGAGAGCAGCCTGATTAAGAATTTTTGAAGGAGAAATTTTGCAGGCTTTATATCGGTGGTAGGCTTCCTCATTTTCAGTATTCAAAAAACGAGCAGGTTGGCGACTCGACAAGGATGAGCTTCCAGCAGTCATCCGACCTCATTTAGACATTGCAAGAGGGCACGAAACTAAGTGAAAGAGTGAGTGAGTAGAGGTTTGAGTGAAAAGAACGACCTAGGCAAGGGTACTTATAGGAAATTTTGACAATCGTACAGTACGATCTGGGATCGTACAGTACGATGGACAATCAATATTCTGACCAGTCGTTTTGGGAAAAGGCGGTCAAATCATACAGTACGATACATATCGCATTGTACGATCAGGCAAATTTTGATCGTCCCGAGGCCCTCAGTATGACTTTTAACCAAAAGTTTCGTACTGTACGAACAGGTGTATCGTACAGTACGATACATAATAAATATCGTACCAAACAGTTTTAACTCGTATTTATCCCTTGTGCCGATGTGTATCGTACCATACGAAGGGTATGTATCGTACAGTACGATACTCAATAATGTCATATCAACCGGATTTAATTTGTCCCAATCCGTTGTTGACGTGTATCATATCGTACGAAGAAGAGATATCGTACAATACGATAGGCAATAATATCGGATGAATATCGTACAGTACGATGTAGGTCGTACAGTATGATCAACAGAGCTGAAATCTGCTTGTTGGTGGACGTTTTGTAGATTGAGATGTATCGTACGGTACAATGTGTGTATCGTACAGTACGATGAACAGTCAATGCAGAGTTCCCGTGTGGTGAGTGTGTGATGATCAGGAGCAGCCTTATTTTAATTTTTTTTTATGTAGTTATATCTATGACACCTAATCTAGTCCTTAAGGTGCTAAAGGTGTCAAAAGCTAGAGGTTTTGTGAATATGTCTGTCAATTGATCTCCTGTAGCGATGTGATGTAATTCTATATCTCCCTTAGCGATGTGATCTCTAATGAAATGGTGTCTAATGTCTATGTGTTTCGTTCGAGAGTGTTGAATTGGGTTCTTAGAGATATAAATTGCACTTGTGTTGTCACACATGATCGAGATGGTTCCAACAGGTAGTCCAAGATCAAGGATTTGTTGTTTTAACCATAATACCTGTGCACCATAACTTTCTACTGCAATATATTCTGCCTCGGCTGTGGAAAGTGCTACTGAGTTTTGCTTCCTACTAGACCAAGAAACTAATGATTGTCCTATGAATTGGCAGGTACCAGAGGTGCTTTTTCTATTTATCCTACATCCTGCAAAGTCAGAATCTGAGTACCCTAGGATTTCAAAGGAAGTGTTGTGTCTGGGATACCAAATTCCTAAGTTTGGGGTGCCTAGTAGATATCTAAGAATTCTTTTGACAGCAGTTAAGTGAGACTCTTTAGGATTGGCTTGGAAACGGGCACAAAGGCACACACTAAACATTATGTCCGGTCTACTGGCAGTCAGGTAAAGAAGGGATCAAATCATTCCTCTATATTTTTTTTTCTGATCTACTGATTTTCCACTAGGATCTTTATCTAATTGGATTGTCGAACTCATTGGGGTGTTCATGGGTTTTGCACTATCCATTTCATATTTCTTTAAAATATCTTTAATATACTTTGATTGGCTAAGAAAAGTTCCATTATCCATTTGTTTCACACTAAAGCCAAGAAAGTAATTAAGTTCTCCCATCATGCTCATTTCAAACTCATTACTCATTATTTTTAAAAATTCATCGCAAAAGTTTTTATCCAAGGATCCAAACAAGATGTCGTCCACATATATTTGAACAATGAGAATTTCTTCTTTGACCTTTTGTAAAAAGAGTGTAGTATCTACACTACCCTTTTTAAATCCTCTATCCAAAAGAAATGAGCTAAGTCTTTCGTACCATGCTCTAGGTGCTTGCTTTAATCCATACAGTACCTTCTTTAGTTTAAATACATGGTTTGGAAATTGTGAACTTTCAAATCCGGGGGGTTGCTCAACGTAGACATCTTCCTTAATTACCCCATTCAGAAATGCACTCTTTACATCGATTTGATATAACTTAAAGTTCTTGAAGCAAGCAAAAGCTAAGAACACTCTTATGGCTTCTAGTCTAGCAACCGGGGCGAAGGTTTCTTCAAAATCTATCCCCTCAATTTGGTTGTACCCCTTAGCTACTAGTCTTGCTTTATTCCTTATTATTATTCATGAATCATTCACCTTATTCTTGAAGACCCATTTTGTTCCAACAACACTTTGTTCTTTAGGTCTCTTGACTAACTCCCAAACATCATTCCTGGTGAATTGGTTCAGCACTTCTTGCATTGCTAGAATCCAAAATTCATCTCCTAAAGCTTGATCTATACTTTTAGGTTCTATCATAGAGATGAATGCTGTGTAAATAACCTCCTTCCTAAGTCCATGCCTAGTCCTTACACCTTCTGAAGGGTCGCCTAAAATTAACTCTTTAGGATAACTAGAAGAATATCTCCATTCTCTAGGCAAATCTTCCTGAGGTTCGACCCTTTCTCCTAAGGTCATAGTCTCTACTCCTTGAATTGCCTCTATTTCATCATCTTCAATTTTAGTTTCTGAGGGCAAATCTGATTCATCAAATACCACATGGGTGGAATTTTCTACTACAAGGGTTCTCTTGTTAAAAATTCTATAGGCCTTACCTACAGAAGAATAACCTAAGAAGACACCCTCATCAGACTTGGGATCAAATTTTCCTAAGGGATGTTTACCATTATTCAAGATGAAGCACTTACACCCAAAGACATGTAAATGTGAAAGGTTTGGTGTCCTACCCTTAAGGAGTTCATATGGAGTTTTATTCAGCTTCGATCTAATGTTTACTCTGTTTAAAACATAACAAGCTGTGTTGACTGCTTCTGCCCAAAAGTATCTAGGAAGGGTATACTCTGCTAACATTGCCCTAGCAGCTTCTACCAAAGTTCTATTCTTCCTTTCTGCTATGCCATTCTGTTGGGGTGTTCTAGGGGCTGAGAAATTGTGTTCTATTCCTATCTCTTGATAGAATGACTCAAACCTATCATTTTGGAACTCTCCACCATGATCGCTATGGATTGTTGATATTTCACAACCTAATTTTTGTTGAATCCATGTGAAGAATACTTTAAATTCCTCAAAAGACTCATTTTTGTGTGCTAATAATCTTACCCAAGTAAATCTAGTGAAATCATCTACAATCACAAATCCATAATTCTTTCCACCTAGACTGGCTGTACTAACGGGTCCAAATAAGTCCATGTGTTGAATTTCTAGTAGCCTAGAGGTGATAACATTTCTAATTGAGTGAAAGGATGATTTGACTTGTTTTTCTAGTTGGCAAGCATCACATAAGTGATCCTTGGTAAAGTCTAACTTAGGTACACCTCTAACTAGGTTTTTCTAAGTGATGTTTCTAAGAGTTTTCATACTAGCATGGCATAGTCTCCTATGCCATAGCCACGAGTCATCAACTATTGTTTTCAAACAAAATGATTTTGAGCTATCAACGCAATCAATGTCTAA
This sequence comes from Dendrobium nobile, assembly GCA_022539455.1. NCBI lineage: Eukaryota > Viridiplantae > Streptophyta > Magnoliopsida > Asparagales > Orchidaceae > Dendrobium > Dendrobium nobile. Next base: position 62,180,066 of record CM039723.1, on the reverse strand, counting down.
CATGTAAACATTGTTCATTCGTTTTCCTTCTAAAATTATTTCATCAAATAAACTAATCAGACATCTATCAGTAAAAAATTTAACATCAAAACCTTTGTCACACAGTTGGCTAATGCTAAGTAAATTATGTTTCAAACCATCAATTAGTAAAACATTTTAAATTAAAAATTTTTTAGCATTACCAACGATACCTAAGCCTATCACCTTCCTGGTAGTGTTGTCTCCCAACGTTACTTTGCCTCCAGTTTTGGTCTCTAGTAGGATGAACTTCTTCATGTCTCCAGTCATGTGTCGCGAGCAGCCACTATCCAGGTATCACATGCTCTCACTAGGTCTTTTACGAGAGCATCCCTACAATTTCACTCAAAGATTAGTTTTGGGAACCCAAGTGAGTTTGGGTTCCTCCTTATGCTTGCATGAATGAGATGTATGCATGCTATGCTGTGATGGATGCTGTTTAGGTGTCCATACTAAGTGTGTCCTACGGTGAATTGTGCATGTGCGGGCTATGTGACCTAACATGCCACAAGAGAAACACCTAACACCAGGAAATGGGTTTACTAATCTATGTGGGTGGTGGTGCCTCTTCCTAAAGTTTTGTGATGCATGCTGTGTTGGGGGTTTTCTAGGATGGCCTATTGTGAGTGATGCAATTTTATTTTCTAGTTCTTTTATTCTATCACTAAAAATTTTATTTTGAGCTGTCAATCCATCAACTTCTATTAATAGCAAGTGCTCACTATGATCTACTTCTAATGCAAGTTTGTCTAGTCTATGAAAAGCTTCTTCTAGTTCAATATGAGTGGTTTTCAAGGTTTCATGCTCTTCAGTTAATTCAATATGCTTCTTATTTAATACATCATACTCATCAAGAAGTAACATATGATCTTTATCTAAATCAGAATTTTCTTTAACTAAGTTAGCATGCTCAATTTGTAAATAACTAAATTCTATATTAAGCTTAGCATGCATCTTTTTCAATTTCCTATACGAGTCATGAATATTCTCAGAAATAAGCAATAATTCTTCATATGAAAGTTGACATACCTCATCCTGATCCAATTGATCAAGGTTATTATTAGCCATAAGACACAAATTTGTTACCTCCTCCTCTGCTTCTTCTTTTGATGATTCTGAGCAGAGTCGGTCCAAAAAGCTTTCTGTGTCTTTGTCTTTCCTTTCTTGTATTTTGCTTTGTCATCTCCTTTCTCCTTTGCTGGTTGACTCTTCAGATTGGGGCAATTAGCTCGAAGGTGACCTGGCTTCCTGCACTCAAAACAAATTGTATCAGATGAAACCTTATTGGACCTTGAGCTCTTACCTTTATTCCAGCTGTTTTGATGACGCTTCTGTTTTCTCTTCAGGAAATTTTTGAATTGTCGGGTCATCAGTGCTATCTCATCCTCTTCCTCTTTTGCATAGCTTTCACTTTCTGAGTTGCTAGCTTTTAATGCCACCGTCCGCTCCTTTTTCTTTTCACCTGCATCACTTTGTCTTTGGCTCACTCCTTGCTCGTATGCAATGAGTGACCCAAGGAGGTTATCAATAGAATAAACATTAAGATCTTTGGACTTAGTGATAGCAGTTATCTTAGCATCATAGGAACTAGGTAAGCATCTAAGAATTTTATTCACTTTCTCAAAATTTGAAATTTCTCTACCTAATGCATGCAAGGATGTCACGATTTGGGTGAACCTAGTGTACATGTTAGAAATTGTTTCGCTAGGTTTCATACGGAATAATTCATAATCATGCAGTAGAATGTTAAGCCTAGACTGTTTTACTTCGTTTGTTCCTTCGTATGTAATACACAGTCTATCCCAAATCTCCTTACCATAAACACAGGTAGATACTCTCATATAGTCCTCAGATTTCAATGCACAAAAAAAGCAGTTTAAGCACTTAGCATTCAGTTGGGCTAACTCCCTTTCCTCATTGCTCCATTCATTAAAAGGTACAGGAGTTTTCAAACTATTAAAAATTTTAAACGGTGCAGCATATCCATCATTTACTAACATCCACATGCGGTAATCTATAGATTGCAAAAATGTAGACATTCTAATTTTCCAGAAATCAAACGGAATGTTATCAAAAAGTGGTGGACGAGTTATTGAATAACCCTCCGCAGTGTTATGATTACCAAAATTTGACATGATCATTTTTTCAAGGTTTTCTAAAACACTATTTTTAAAAAATAAGCTCTGATACCAATTGAAATGACTAAATGACAAGAGGGGGGGGGTGAATTGTGAAAATCTTTTTCTCAACAAAAAAAAACCCTAAACAGGAGTTCTAATTTTTTTGTTATTTTTGAAATTTTACAACGAAACTTTAACAAATTTTTCTTCCACAAATTTCACCACGCAATAATTATAAAAATTAAATGCAAGAAAAAAATAAATGACGATAAGGAAAAAACACACCAAGAATTTTTATAGTGGTTCGGTCAAAATATGACCTACGTCCACTCCCCGGAGTCCTCCGCTCTGGGATTTTCACTACCAAAAATAGTTCTCCTTTCGCCTTCCTCGGCAAGGCGGAGAAGCCTTTACAAACCTCCCTTTCACCAACCCGGCGTGGCGGAGTGCCAAACTCTATTTTCGCCCTCCTGGCGACGGCAGAGAACCTTCTCGTTTTTCTCCCTCTTGGAGAAGGCAGAGAACCTTGAGGTAACGGATGTAGATGAGCCTTTCCCTTGGAGATCCTCCCTTAAATCCTTCTGGGCCATAGGAGGAGCAAGATGCAGCAAGTTCGGAGCAACCATGTGATCTCCCTCACACCTCTTCTCCCTCACAACGCTCACCTTCTCCTTCCTCTCTCAACCCTAAAGAACTTCTCTAGAGCTCTCTCCCTTGGAATCCCTCTCTAACCACGTTCACCCCCTCTGTGATTCTTACTGAAAAAGGACTTGATTGACATCTAAAAACGGCTCCAAAAACCCTCTAAATTCAAAAGTAGCTCTTACTGTTCGTACAGTATGATTCCACAAAGTACAGTACGATCTTTATAAACAGATGTCGTCCTGGTACGAAGGTGTACGAACAGTTCAAAAATAATTCGTACTGTACGATATAATATCGTACGGTACGATCCACAAAATACTATTCGTAGAGGATGATGGTCTGGACGATCAGATGTCGTCTCTGTTCATCGTATGGTATGGTTACGATCGTACAGTACAATTTGACAAAAACTAAAAGATCGTTCAGGATGATATCCGGGATGATCATACTTCATCTCTATTCATCGTATGGTACGATCTGGTTCGTACAGTACGATGTTCAAAATTTAATTAGGCCTGGATTTCATGCACTAATCATGGGTTAATTTAAGTAAGTATTTAAAATAGATCGTACAGTACGAACATGTTCGTACAGTATGAACGGCGCAAAATCACTTACTTAAACTAAACTACGGTTAGGGTTTTGGATCTGAACATATCGTACAGTACGAAGATATTCGTACAGTACGATCTATTCACAGAATCGTCCACATAGCTTGGATCGTACGGTACGAATTAAAATCATACAGTACGATCTCCAGAGAAGAAATTTTATTACATTTTGCAGTTAAAAACAAACTCTCCCCCTGTGTGTGTGCATGGTTGCTCTTACTCTTATGCATTTTGTGGCTAGACTCAATAAAGTAAAAAATAAAATAAATAGAAAAATACAATGTCTGACTCATACTCCTAATCTACCCGTTCTTGAGTCTTCCTTTCATTCTGAGTCACTTGTGATCTTCCTGAAATGTTAGTACTCAAGGACAATAGCAAATAAAATAATATTGAATGAAAAGTTGTTCCAAAACACTCATTATTTGACATCATCAAAATCTCAAACTCGGGGTCATGGGTTGCAACAAATCTTATAATTTTTAGATTTTTAATAAATATTAGATCTTATTATTAGTTTTTAGACTATTAGCACACTCGATTCGGAGTTTTCTATGAAAAGCTATGAATTTTAGAAGTTTTAACTAGATTTTGACCTAAGGTTGACCAAATTGTTGACTTTTGAATTTGACCAGATTTTGGAGGTTTGACATTTTCAAAAAATTATAGATTTTAATTAAAGTCATTAGCCTTTGAGTTTGACTGATTTTGAATTTTTTATAATTATTTATGAATTTTAGAAATTTGATATTTATTTAACTTTTTTAATTATTCAATTTAAGGGTCCTTTAATGATTTGAATCCAAATAGGTCCTAAACCCCTTGAAATGAACTCCAAAGATCATAAATGATCTAAAGAGTGATTATCATGTGTTTAAAGAATTTTTGGGATTTTTAATTATTTTTGATCAATTAAAATTGATTAAACATTAATTTTGGTTAAAATTAAATTAAGGTGGATTTTAATGTTAAATTAAAGCAGGTTTAATTTTCACTTATTAAGGGTTTAATTTTGGTCAAGTAGAAATATTTTGAATAAATTTTATAATTAATAAGAATTTTTTTGTGAATTACTTAAGCTCTAGGTCATTTTTAAGGGGGAATTTTTTGACTCCTAATTGGTGGATCAAATGGGCTCCAAATCCTATGAAAATTGGACATTGAGATCACCTAATCTTAGGGCCTAAACAAAACAAATTTGAGCTCATATAGAACCCTCTGGAGTGGTTAACCAAGCCACTTAAGGTGATCTCTAAGTGACCTTAGAAAAGTCCTATGGAGCTATCCTAGGGTTGGATTGGGACAAAATCACTGGCCCTAAACTCCTTTTGCTACACATCATCATCAAACTCAAAATTAGATCCTAAATCTCATTGGATAGACCATGGTTCCAATTTGAATTTAATGGTCAAATTATGACCCTTAAATCAAAATTGGCAGGATAATGCCCTTAGACACCTCAAATAGGGGAGATAAAATTTGGACATGTCACAGAAATGCCCAAGTTCACTCTCCCAAGGTCCCTAGCTCTGGTGAGTTCAATTTAATTAATAGATGCACTAATTGTTAAAACATTTAAACAAAATTTAAATTTTATACAGATGCAATTAGAGCCTTGGACTATAAGGCTTTTGTAGATCTCGCTGAGATCTTTCCAATGAGCCTAAGAACACCTAATTTGGTCAAGTGTGTAGGGAGATATAATTTTTGAAGTTCCCCTTAATTTTCTATGAGATAATTCCTAATTACCCAGTAAGTCGGTGCTTTACACACGGCACATTGTGATTGGCAAGGCAATCATTAGCATCTGATTGGATAACAGTCAGATTAACCGCGACCGTCTGATGAACGATCAGACGGTCGGGATAAAACGGCCTCTAGAACCGAGGTATTTAATCCGAACCGTTGATTGAAATCAATGGCTAGGATTGCATCTTCAACCTCCCGCACGAACCCAAATTTGTAAAGCTATTCCAACATGATTCGAGCAATCCCACTGGCAAACTTTGATGAAATTTCATAAGGAGGGTCAGGGGCATTGAAGCCTTCAATCCAATGGTGGAGGTCCACTAGGGTGAAGGTTTCCTCCACACTTAATCAGACTACCTATCTAGGGAGCTCGAGATCAAAGTATTACCATAGAGAAAATCTCAATTAATGAGCTTCTCTATCAGAAAGCTTTAGGGGATGAAGGTGAGCAGTTCTCCTTCAGATGTCAGGACTGAAGGATGGTCAGAGGTATGACTTTGAGCGGGGTGCGAGATGCTTTCACTAGAGTTCGCTCAAATGGATTGACGGGAGCATCTGGGAGGCTAGGGAACAAGAGAGGGGAGATGAGGGAGCTCTAGGAGTGATTTCAAAAGCCTAGAATTAAATTGAGGCCCCTAGAATGAGCTGCCCTATTCAGCACACTCCTGCCAGCTTGGATGGCTAGGATTGACTGGGCTGAGCCTCGGATGGGCACTAGGTGGAAGGAGAAATCCTCCCAGAGGGCTCGTGAGCCTTCATCTGATGATCTCAGCCTTTAGAAGGCTTTGGGTCAGGATTGAAGCGGGGGGGGGGGGGGGGGGGGGGGGGCAGGGCGGGGCGGGGGGGGGGGGGGGACCACCAAAGATTGAACTTCATTGGTTTCAGCCACCATCGGTCGAGGTCTAGGTTAGGTTGACCTGAAAAGAGTGATGGGGACACGCTGGACTCAAGGGTGAGCTCAATTGGGCCTATGGAGGTCCAATTCAATCGGGTGGCTTGGTTTGACCCAAACCTACTCGGTTTGGGTCGAATTATGCTCAACCCAGGTTATGCCAGATGCTGGGCTTGATGTGGGAAGTGGGTCTGGGTCTGATCCACCCAATGTAAGTGGCAATTAGGTTCAATCTGGCTTAAATTCAAAAGTGGCTCGGGTTGATCCAAATCTTTTTGGTTTGGGTTGAATTGGGCTCAACCAAAGTTAGGCAAGACCCTGGGCTTGATGTGGGAGGTGGGTATGGGTCTGGTCCACCCAATGCAAGTGCTAATTGGGTTCAATTAAATTTGAGATAGAAAATGGCTGGGTCCATGTGGTTTTGACCACTTTGAGTTAGCCCAAAAGTTGACCCTAGTCAACCCATGGCTTGGGCCAGCTAGGGAAGATGTGTTGGACCTAGGGCCATCCAGTGGAAGTTTTGGTTAGGTTCAATTAAGCAGGGTAGAAGTTGGCTCATTCCCAAGTTGTTTTAGCCACTTTGGGTTAGCCTAACTCTTGACCCAAGGTGATTCAATGGCTGGGCTGGTTAAGGGAGATGTATTGGATTAAGGGAGATCCAATGGCACCTTAGTTTGGGTTAAATTTGGTTAGGATTGAAAAATGGCTTAAAGGGGGCCTCTCTTTGGGCACGGGTCAAGCCAAATGGCTAACCCAAGTGGGCCCAAGACTTGGGTTTCCAAGAGAGGTCTCTTGGAAGCCTAAGGGGTCACCTCAAGGGTCTAAATAAGGCCTGAATGCTTTTGATCAAAATGTTTGAATGAAAGGGAATGTATATGTCATTTGGTCTAACTTGGTTGACTTGTTCAACCATGTTGACCTAGGACCAAGTCCAAAAAGCTTATTTAGGCTCTTAAAGCGTCATTGGGTCCAACTAGGTTGACCTAGTCAAACAGGTTGACTCAAGGTTTGGAGTTGGGTCTAAAAGGTCCCAAATATTATTTCAAATGATTGGAGGAAGTTTCAAAGATTGATGAGTTAAGTCAAGTTGAGTTTAGAACAAAAGTCCAAAAATCCCCTTTAAGGGCATTTTGGTCATTTTTTCCTTGGTTCAATTCTGGGTCAAATTGAATCTAGAAAAATGTAAATTAATGTTTAAAAGGTCAATATAAAGGTCTTGGAAGTGATCAAAGGGTTTGGAGGGGGTTCCAAAGTCAAATCCCACTTGGTGATAGGTCCAATGGTATGAGTTGTAAATATTTGAAGGGTTTGCAACCATTGAAACTAGATTTAGTTTATGGGGTTAAAGTCCTCCAAGTGATCTCAAATTTAAAAGGTCACATCAACAAGGAATTGACAGAACCTGAATCAGATGCCAATTGACTTGGTTTTAAGGTGATAGAAGAATCACCTAGAAGGGGTTTTAGGACCTAAGTCCTTAACTCTGGATTTTGGGTTTGAATTGAGTTAAGATCTAGATTGGTCCTAAGGTCTAGGGACTAGGAAGATTCTAAGACCTAGAGTCAAAGGTAACCTAGGGTCTAGAGAGTCCTAGGATCTAGAGTTCAAAATGTGGTAAAAAATGGCCTCATACAAAAATGAGGTCAACAATGAGGTTTGACGTCATGGATTAGGGGCCTCGGATTAGGAGCAAGGGGAGGCAAAAGGGACAGAGGTGGCTTACGAGTGGATTAGGGCTTTGACAGTAACTTGATTGGAGGAAGTAAAAGCTTGGTTAGGATTGACAACTATAGTACTTTCGCTTACGATTTGAGGTAGGGAAGTTAGAAGCTTGAGGTTCAACCTTCAACTGCAGGATGTTCAATGAGATGACATGTTAGAAGTTTCATGGATGTTTGGACCGCTTAGGGTTTTCAAATAAACTATAACACTTATGCTTACATGTTGGATTTATCACTTTGTTTTCCTTTAGATGCCTAGATAGTAACTTCCTCCTTTTTTTAGAGGGGGGGGGGGGGGGGGGGGGGGGGGGGTAACGTTTCTACATGTGGTTAACATAATGGTGCAATTCTTTTATTATACTATGTTTAACTTTTAATCATTTCAAAGCTAGTTTTTTAGTGTGTGTGTGTTGCATTCAACTATGCTTTTTGAACTTGTATCATGACATATTTCCTGTGTTTCATCTCTTTGTCTCTACCCTAGATATGTCCATGTTTTTAAAAGCTTTGCTTTGGAAAGATGTGAAGACTTTAAAATTACATTTTCTTTGGGAAACTTGAAATTAACTTTTGAATTTTATTTTTGAAATCAAACGTACCAATGGAAATGACCTTGTATATAAAAATGATATGAAGTAGTTTTTAAATAAAGCTTAGAAAGTATTTTTTTTCCAACAGATTGCATAATATTTCCTTAAAAGAATTACCTCATAATATGCCAGGTGGTTTGCCACAACCTTTAAGTGGAGAGGTACCTAATAGAAAAAAGAATATTAATTATGTTTGCATGAGACCCACGATGAACCCAAGCTTACTTCTTAAAATTGATTATCTTTCCATGTGGGACAAATTGTTTTTTTAATTATGAATAGAAATAGTTTTTCCTTAAAGAGCCAAAACATTTCTATGAAAATCCAAAAGCGGAATGAAAGAGTAAGAAACTTAAAAGAATTACGTAACTCTTACTAAACAAAATTATACACTTTTATCAAATTATTTAAATAAAAGAAATAAAATAAGTGTAAAAGTCTATGTGGCATATGCCACTTAATTACATCACAGGGTTTGCAAAAATTAATAGTAGTGAGGTATTACTGTCAGCAACACAAAATTTAGTCCTAAAAATAGCACAAGTAATTTTAAGAATGAGATTTTTTTTCTTCCTTTATTCATCTTCATCCCTTATGCGATCTCCTTGGATTCATTGGGTCAAAGTATTCAAATTGAAAGAACTCTTCTGGAAAGTGGTGTATCTTTCATCTTTTGATTTTCATATCTCCCTGACTTGAATCACCAAATGAAAGGAATACTCCCCTGAAGGATGTTTCTCTTCTATTAGGACTTGAAGTTGTATGGTTAATATCCTATCTTAAAATTGACTTTCACAACAATTGAAATTCAAAATATAAATTAAAAATTCAAAAGACTCTTGACAACCTACATGGTTATCCTAAATAGTTATAATTAAAATTATTAACATAATGAGCATGACCACCCATAAAAAATTTTGTGATCATCTAGATCATTTCTAACCTATGAGTAATTTAATGACCATCATACCAATTGAAAAATAACATAATAAAATTAACACATTAATAAACATCATATAAATCAATTATAAAAATAGGCATGTAATGAAATCCATGAAAAACTTAGCACATAAGCAGCAAAAAAAGGAAGCACCAGTCTAGCCTAAAATTAGGATTTATTGTCCTAACAAATCATCTGAAGTGTGTGCATCAGGCTGTATGGCTTGGATATATCATATCCTGGGTACTTGTTAAAGTTGTCTAGTATTTTAATGTTTCTTATAAGTCAAATGGTATTTTTAATTTGAGTTTGAATAGTAATATTTTAATATTTTTTTAAGATATATTTTAATTGTTGAGTGATTACTACCTTTATTTACACCAGGGCCATGAAAATTATATCACCTTCTTGGGGCTAAGTTAATAGCATCATAGGCCAGGGTTACCTAATAGTAACTAGTATTATTTAATAAACTTAATTTATTAGAATTAAAGGGTTGATGATTTTATGTTAATTGGTTGGTTACTGATTTAATTGATTAATTTAATAATGTTTTTCATCAACCATTTCGCAGCATTATCACATTTGGCTCAAGGAACAAGGATACTTTAGAGCTTATAGCCCCATAGCTCATGGTAGTCCATTCTAAAATTTTGGTTGATATAGTTGAATTAAACATTTAAATTAGGTTAAGTAATTAATAATAAATTAATATTAAAGTTTTGCATTATATTGAATCTATTTGTGGAATTGTCATATTGGGCTTGAGGAACCAGCCTCCTTAGGACATGTAGCCCTGCAGATCAAGGTAGTCCTTCCAAAAAAATTTAATTCTGGAGTATTTATTTTATATTTGAGGGTTGGTTATCTAATTTTAATGGTTAAGATTGATTTTTTTTAATTTTTATCAATTATCAAATTATTTATTTTCTTATGATTATTAAAATAATTAAATTAAATGGTAAAAATTTATTTTTAAAATTTAAATTGAATTATAGATTCTTAATATTTTTCTTAAACTCTAGACCTTAAGGTGAGTAAAAGGACTCTATGTTTGTTGGATTTGGAATTTTCTAGATTAATTTATAATTTTTAAAAATTTTGATATGTTTTTGAACAAAAGTTGACCAAAGTGTAAACTTTTTTATTTTAATTAATTCTAGAAGTTTGATATTTTTAATAATTATTACACCTTTAAAGGAGTCCAATGCATTTTAGTTTACTTAAATTGAAATTTTATGTAATTAGTTATAAATTTTTTAAGTTTTGTCCTTTTATCAAATTAATTAATCGCTTGATCAAAGATGTTTTGTTAAGTTTGCACCAAACTCACTCCAAACTTCCTAAAATCACTCTCAAAGGTCATAGAAGACCTATAGGAGTGTTTTCGAAAGTGAGGAATTTGTTTGGTTTTTATAATATTTTTTAATTATTTAAGTAATTGGTAATTTTATTTAACTATTAAATTATGCTCAAATTTAAAGTCCGATGATGGGGCTTTTAATTTTTCTAGTAAAAGAGTTTAATTATGAGAAATATAACATATTGTTCATATTTTTTGGATTTAAATTTAATTTATTATAATTTTTTAAAGTTTCAAGATTCATTAGGAGGCTTATTTTTAACATAATTAATTTTGTAACCTAATGAGCTCCAAATTCAGTTGAACTTGAGCCTGAAGTAGTTAACATCACTATGTTTAATTTTCAATAGTTTCACCCTTATTGGGTTTATGCTTAATTTTCTTTGGGTTTCCTAAATTCCTAAGCATTGTCCATAATTTTTGTCCTTAAATGACACTAAGTCAAATAAGTTCAAAATCGATGTTCTTTAACCCTTAACATACACAAAATTAATAACACTAAACCAATCGTCTGACCTAAATCTAAGTACATTGGTAGGGGTTAATCTTTAGGTATTTGGGTCAACCCATAACCCAAATACTTAAACATTCACCCAACGAAAACTCAAATGTGGGCCAAAAGTGCCAAGGGATGATTATGCAAAATAAAGTATGGGGTCACATTCAGATGCCATAAATACTTGCATTAAAATTTGATTAACTTTACTTCATTGATGGTCATGCTCTGTTCAATGATTTCGATAGAGGATTTGATGTAATGAAAGGATTCCAAGATTAATTACCAATGAATTTTTCAAAATATAATGTTAATTATAATTAATTGTGACTTGTACTAATGAAAAATTAATTAACATTAATATATAAGTCAATTTTTTTTGGAAATATTCACTAAATATATTAAATGACATGAGGATTAATCTCGCCAAATCTCAATCCAATTGGATGAGTATTAAGGGAGTAATTAAGAAAATTAATAAAATAAACTTGCTTTTATTACACCCAAAATACTCATCACTAGGAGTTGAAAATTCTTTTAAATAAAGGGGCATGAAACTATGAGTAATTTTAGTGGTAGCACTTAATTTTTAGCCAAGTGATAAATTTACTATACTTTTTTGAAACTATTGTGATTAAAATGATTTTAAAAAACTATGATTTTAAAAAATTAGTTATAATTAGTTTCAAAATAGACGGCGATGTCGGGGTCCATGTAATCCCTTCTAGTTTGTTGTATCTAAATCACTGTGGAGGCGGGTGTTAATTTCCTTGATTGCATGGTAGAAATCATTGGTATTAATGCAAAATGGTAGAAGTCATGGATGTGGTTTCCCTTATCCACATCAGTAGCCCAACGTGCCATTTGATCACCCACGATTTTAACTTTAACATTCAAGAAGCTGTTAGACGGGAATCCATACAGCTAAGTGAACTAGATGATCTAGACCAATATCAAAATGACTTGATCTAATCCATTGATCCTGCAATCAATAGCTCAGAAAACATATTTATGCATGGTTATGTGATTGAAACCCTAGAAAAGAAATACACTTCATTCTCTTAGACTATTCAACTAAATTAAATGAAATTTTAAACAGAGCTTAAGGAATTGAAGAGAAAGAATAAGGAAGCATTTATTTAGTTTAAAATGAGCATTTTCAAAAAAACTATTTTATCCTATTTGATTTGAGCTAGGGTTTGAAATAATACACAATTTAATAGGTCATTTAGGATGTTAAATGGCTTTTAGACTTTCGATGTACAATCCCTTAGAAGAAATCAATGGTTAAAATGGCGTGGATCACGAGCTATTTGAGTTAGACAAACTTTGAGTGTGTGGTGGACAGATGCTTGCCATCGCTGACATTTCACCCATGGCTTTGATCTAGGGAATTTAAGAGGAGCTTTAGGAGAGTCAAAATGAGATGAGAGAATGGATGGGGAGGCTATGGGGGATGAGTATGGTTAGAAATGAAGGTTTTTAGACCTTTTTGCATACTTTGGCCCTATGGTTTTAATTGGATGGTCTTGATGCATTAGAACCCCTCCCATGATTGATGATAAATGTTTCAGTTGGTCAGAGTGTAGAGGGAAGGGCTAGCCAAGCCATACTACCATTAAGTTACTCTACCTTGAGTGGGGGGGGGGGGGGGGGGGGGGGGACCAAACATGAAATTTGGGAAAAGCAAGATGCTGTCGATTGTATAGAGGGAGTTTAAATGGATATTAAAACCTATATTAGTAGATTTAGATAGCTGTTTTGGAGGGAAATGAGTTTAAGAGGAGTGTTGACCATTTAAAATAATTTAAAAGCTTATGTTTACTATTTGACTAGTCAACTAGTCAAGTTAACATATGAGGTGGACATGGAGCATTTTATTAGCTAGAGAGCTGCCTTGGATAGAGTTTGGAGAATTTCCCTTTGGGTTTGATAAAAAATAAGGAAGTTTAATAAAGTATTTGAGTTGAGTTTGGTCAGCTTCATTGTGATTTGACTTGTTAATGGTTTAGAGGCTTCCATATCAAAGCATTGGAATAAATTTAAGGGCTTGAAGAAATAGATTTGAATATATGAGGTTGTTTGACTGGCATAGGTCAACTTTGACCATACATTGGATCAGTTAACCAAGACAATTTTTGACTCAGTGAAGGTGTCCATTCAAGTCCATTTAACTAGGAGAGATGATCATAAGGTTTTGACAAGGATCAATATTGATTTGATGCTTAATTTAATGTTAACTTGAGCTGATGATCAATTAAGCTAGCTTAATTAGGCCATACTGGGTCAATCAATAGCTATGGAGTAGTAATGATTGATTTAATTCTTAGAGCTCCAAGTGAGTAGATATGGACATAATTAAAGTCATAGGTGTTAGTACATTGACCTGGGCTATTAGTGCATTAAGTTGGGCAGTGCACTAGACCTAAGTGGCTATGGTTCATGATTAATCTGGTCAATCATGATTAACTTGATCAACCAGGTCAAATTAGAGGTTTGATTTGGGCCCTACACATTTATTTTGAAGATTAGAGACTAATGGAGTGGTCCCAAGCTAAGGTAAAGCCATTTTGATGGAAATGCCTAATTAATCCCTATAGTGGCAGTTTGGTCAACATCAGTTGGTTTAGTCAACCAAGTTTGAAGAAGGATTAAATTTTAGTCCAATGCATTCCTAAGAGTGTTTTGGATGTATTTTAGAAGTTTTCATGGCTTGGTGTGGATTGGCTATGTTAAAGTTTAGAGAAAATTCTAATTTTTACCCAAAGGAGTAATTTGGTCATTTGGGCCTTTGGGACAACTATGGGTCATCATGGGTCCACCAAATAGAAATTTTGTGTTGAGCATGTCATCAAAAGGGCTATGGACGTGGTTAAGGGTTTTGGGGAATATTACGAGGTCAAATTTCATAAGGCGAAAGGTCTAACAACATAGAGCCAAAATATTTGGAGGTTTTATAGCCTTAGATTTCCCTCAGGTTTATGTTGTTAAAGGTCACATATTGGCCTCAAAATTGGAAGATTGTCTTTAGAGACATTTCAAACTTTTATTCAATTGATTTATCTTTAATCAGTGGTCATTTAATAAATTTTTTAAGTGATTGAAAAATCACTCAAAAGGGCTTATAGGACATGTGCCCTTAACCTTGAATTTTGGTTTGGAATTCATGATTTAAATGTAGTTTTTAATTTTATGAATTAAATTTTAGTTATCCACATCATTGAAAATCATTGTTGATGATTGGGTAATGGGAGGCAAATGGTGATCACTAGGTGGCAGAGCATTTAGCAGGAAAGTGTAGTGAGTCACTTGGCTACAGTATAGGTTTACCGCTTCAAGTGATATTAGATTGACATCAACAACCTTATTGAAGTTGATTAAAGTTTGATTGAAATTTGATTGAATTTTGATTGAAGACTAGATGACTACAGACATGTGTTGGCTATTGCTTGAAGTGTAGATTGAGTTATGGATGATTGTCAACCATCTAATCAATACATAGGATTCTAAATAGATCATGATGAACTCATATAGAAATGAGGTCAACAAATGGACCCACAATATATGTAGTAGAATGAAATTCTACTACATATATTAGCGTTGACCAAATAAAAAGGTCATCTTTAATATTTTGATTCCAAGGAAAGGGTGCACCTAAAATTAGAGAATGAAGATTGAATTAATACTTCGGTGGTTACACAAAAGAGCATGCTCCACCAATAGTGGATCTATTCTAAAGGAAGAAAGAATGATGAATCACATCTAATCTTGAGGATAGGAAAGCTAGTATGGTGTCATGAAGGGTGTGTTCTACTAGTAGTAGATGATTGTATGAAAATGAAAAGGTAGGGAGTTACACCTCACCATAGAGGATTAAAAAGGCTTTATTTGATATTAGGGTGATACTATAAAGGGTGTAATTTACCACTAGTGGATCTAATCCTAAGGAAAGAAATCACAATGACTCGCATCTAACTATAAGGACAAGAGGGATATAGTGGTGCCATGAAGGGCATGCTCAATTACTAGCAGATGATCATTTGAAAAGGAAGCCTGAGGTGGGAACTTACACCTAACCATACAGGATCAGAATTGAAATTAATACTAGGGTGATACCATAAAGGGTGTAATCCACCACTAGTGAATCTAATCCTAAGGAAAAGAGGCACAATTATATACACCAATCCTTAAGTATTAGAAATCTAGAGTGGTGCCAATAATGGCATACTCCACCACTAGAATATTTAAACTTGAATGGGAAATTAACTCCCAGACATGGAAAAAAGGATGGTGCCATGAAGGATATGCTCCATTACTAGCAGATCTAATCCTAGCAAGAAAAAAATGAAGACTCACATCTAGCCTTAAGGAAAAGAAAGGTAGATTTTTGGAATTTAAGATTCAAATATATTTTTTTCAATGTGAATCAAAACTTGAAAATTTTCTAATTAATTAAAAATAACTTACATCAAAGTATATTATTTCTAAGAAATTGCCCATTGGCAGGCTGCATAGGGTGATTTTCCTTATAATCGACAAGTTGATAAGAGACTCCTTTGTAGACTACCTCTATGATAAAAATTCCTTCCCATATAGGTTCAAACTTCCCACTGATATTTTAGTGGGAAAATAAAGGCCTCCAAAGAACCAGGATAAATTCTCTTACTTGGATGGTTCTAGGTAGCACTAACTTATCATGAGCTTGGATCATTCAGGCTAAATATAACTCCACATTTTGTTGACCTTAGAGGCGATGCTCTTTAAGTCCTTTAAGCTCTTTTAGCCAAAGTTTTGTGTATCATTCAAGTTTGATTTGATTATTTATTATGATCCTCAATGAAGGTATTTGTAGATCAATAGGGAGCATAACCTCAAACCTTTGCACTAATGCGAATGAAGTGGATTCGATCGAGGTTCTGTAGGTGGTCAAGCAAGCCCAAAAGGCAAGAACCAACTTGTAATCCCATTTGAATTTGTTTTCTTCTATGGTTTTTTGATGATTTGCGTCATGGTTTTGTTGAAGGCCTCAGCAAACCCATTTGCCCCTGGGTAATAAATTATTGATTATCTCAAATCAATACAATAATATTTTACAAAATTATTAATTTTTTGTAGACTTGAATGTTGACCCATTTTTGGATATGATCCTATGGGGTATGTTGAATCAATATATGATATGGTTATGAAAGAATTTTATGACATGGTGTAATGTTACATAGAGTGTGGGAACAGCTTCTGCCCACTTAGATAAATAATCGATCATGGCTAAAATGAAGTGATGACCACATACATAAGGAGGATTAATAGGCCTTATAACATTCTTGCACTAACCCTTGAAGGGCCATAAATCTGACATGGGATTCAACATATTAGGAGTTTGATGTAAGACCACACCTTGAAATTGGCATTGATGATAACATTTTGCAACATTCATCCAATCATCAGTCATTGTAGGCCAATATTATCCAAGACTTTTAATTTTTATTTTGATCTTAGAATTTAGTTGATGAGCACCTCACACTCTGGCATGGACTTCATTCACAATTTTCAGGGCCTCTTATTTATCTAGACAATATAGCCACATTCGATCGAATGATCGATGGTATAGAAAGTTTTTCACAAATTCATATGAGTGGGTGCATTTCTTGATTTGATTGGTAATGGACATATTCTAATGAAGCTTGTCTTCTTAAATATAATCAATGAGTGGTTGTCTCGAATCTCATTCTTCATTGGTTGCTAAAGAGGAAGATAGGACTTGAGAATATTTCTTATTGATGTGCTCCAAATCTACAAGAGCTAGGACCTGACAATTATGAAAATCTATAGGAATAGAGTCTTATTATGGATAGGAAAATTCCTTTGTAAGCATTATTAAGGCATCCACTATATAATTACTCTCATGGAAAATCCTATACATAATTACAATAGGAATCTATTCGATTAGGTGATTTGTATATTGATGGTACTTGAAGGTTCTGGATTTAAAACATCGTAGGTTCCTATAATAGGAATCATCATTGCAAGTTTCAAACCAGTTATCAAATCTTCATACTCAACCTTAATATTTAGGCAAGGATCTTATAAGTGATAGGAGAAATGCATCATTCCCTTATTTGTGTTATGAAAATTAGGCCAATTCTAATTTTTCTAGGAATGGTAAATTTTCGTGCCTTATCTTGCTAAAAGGACACCACATGATCAAAATAGAATTCCCATACACAATCATTTGGTTCATCAAAACTCATAATTTATTTGTTGAGTAAATCATTATTTAGAGGAGATTCCCCTAGGAGCGGGTGTGCTGCAAGGAAATCAGCAAAGGCCTATCATTTTATAGCACACAAGGGAATTAAAGTAATTTCAAATTAAATAAATATCATAAACCACCATGCTAAATGTCCCGACAACATAGGTCAGGTCATAAGATACTACAATGTATTTACTCTTAAAATTAAGCTTACCTGATTAGAGAGCAAGTAGTGCATTAGCTTTTGGGTTGCAAAAACTAAAGCAAGATAATACTTCTCAATGGAAGTATATCAAATTTTTGTAGGGAGAAGTCATTGGCTTAGATATTTAAGGGCATTTTATTTTTCCTTTTTATTTATTTAAGCTAAAAGAGCACCACGCAACTCGTCTAAGGTCATGGTGTAGAGAATAAGAGGTTTCTTAGAATAGGGCTTGGTAACACTAGCGGATTCATGAGATATTGTTTGATGTTTTCAAAGGAACTTTGAAATTTCTTGTATGGTATGAAATTTATTTTCTTTTTATCGAAGAAAGAGAAGGTCTAACACCTTTTAGAGAGATTAGAAATGAACCTCCTTATATATTCCATCCCACCTTGAAGAAACCTTAGTTGGGTAAGGCTCCTAGGAGGTGGTATATTTAAGATGACTTAGATCTTAGCATGATCAATTTCAATTCTGAGAAGCCTCAATATAAAGCCCAAGAATTTTCCTAATGTGATGCCAAAAGCAGACTTCAAGGAATGTTTTTTGAGTTTGAAGTGGTGCAAGTGCTCAAAGATTATTCTCAAGTCATACAAGTAAGCCTCTTTGGATTTACTCTAATAACTAAATTTTTGATGTAATATTCAACTTGATTATGGATTAATTCATCAAAATTTTTGGGCATCGCATGATGGTAGGTTGCAATGACTATTTTGATACCAAATGAAAGCACCTAATAATAAAAGATGTCTATAAGAGTTCTGAATATAGTATTCTTTTATCTTCTGGGGCCATATTGATTTGGTTATAACTAGATGAGACATCCATAAAGGATAAAATGACATGCGAAGAGGTAATATCCACCATGATCTCATGAATGCATAAATGAATTTTATCCTTGGGACATGCCTTATTTTTATCCTAATAGTCAACATAAATTTTAATTTGATTGTTTTTCTTTTGAATCGGTATGAAGTTGTCTAGCCAAAAAGGATATTATTCCTCTCAAATAAATTTAGCCTTAACCGATTTCTTGATTTTAGAAAATGACTTGTTTCTTTATTTCTAGACACCTACATTGAGGATCTTGCTTAACAAGAATGGCATAATGTTGAGTTCCATGATTATGAACTACTACATCAGTAGTCAAGCCTGACATTTCATTGTACATACAAGCAAAGAAGTCCCTAAACTAGGAGATATGTTGGATTACAACCTTTCATTTATCCTTACTCAACAAAAATCTAATGAAGGTGGGGTGTGGTTCATCCTCTGTTCCAAGTTTAATTTCTCTAAGTTTGCCAACTGTCGATTTAATTTCTTCTTCAAATTCAAGGAATGAATCTCAAACTTGAAGTTCATCCATAACATATGATTTCTCCAAATAAAGCACATCAAGAAGGTCGATGATTTCCATAGAGACCTTCTCATATTCTGGATGATTTGTTATCACAAGATCATACACATCGTTGTTAAATGAAATAAAGGTACCAAAGATGATATCACTGGTCCAATTTCATTTATTTTTTTATACTAGAGGCTCTCATGGTATCTAGCCTGACCATTGGTCCATTGACTCAATGTGAGACCATTAGAGACATAATTTCTTTTATACACAGAAAAGTATCAAAGAGGTCATTCCATGAATTCATTCAAATTTGCCTACTTAAGAATTACATTGTCTTCCTTCCCTGAGGTGGAGGGGCTAGGAAAACAAATTTGGACTTTCTTTACTTTGTCATTCAAATTAGGAGAGTCCTTAAATACAAACCCTGCAACCCTACCAGCAAATATTTGGGTTAAGATAAAGGCTTGAATTCTCCTATTAAGCTTTTGGTACATAGTTAATTATGGCTCTTCACTTTGATCTTTTGAAGTGTCACCCTCTAGATCACTATCTTGTTCTAAAGTTAGATTAACTTTTAGAGGAGGATTTATCTTTTGGTAATAAAAGGAAATCTTATACACTGCACTTCTAATTCATCATCAAAACTTGATTTCAAATCAATATACACCAGGGGTTTTCTACCTTCAAATGAAGCACAACCTTAACCATGTGCTCTGGGGTCCTTCCTCCCACCATTTTGAGGTAAAATGTTTGGAGGATTAAAGAATAAACCATTGACATCATCTTCTCTATCTAATTATTTTCTTTCTTGACTTTTGTGTTTTCTCCTTTTGATTTTGATTTCTTTTTTAGCTTTGTTCATTTGCTTTCTGTTCTTTGATTGTGATATCGATTTTAGGATAGGCAGTAGACCCTTTGACAAATAAAGAATGGTTGAAATTCACCCTTAATCACATATTGAATGTCATCTCATTGGTACTTGACGCATTAGTGCAGGGTAGATAGAACCATGTTGTATTCATGGATCTGGCCTACCTAGAAGTGCATTGAAGTATGTCATCAACCAAATATGTGTATTTTGACTTCTTTTTCAACTCTCCTATCTCTAAAAGGAGTGTGAATAAACCTAAAGCCATTGTCTTTCTCATTGAACCCGTATAACAACATTTTGTCAGTAGTGAGCTAACATGTGTCCACTTTAGTGTTTACAAAATTCTTTATGTTCACCACATTTCTAATGCACATGGATCAACAATAACTCTTGATAACTTGAAGGTTTCCATTATTGTAGTAATATAAATTGGGAAATCATGATTTGAAATTCCCAGAAGTAAATTATTATCAGAAAATGTTACCCCTAGGATTTGTTTTAAATACAGATCTTAATTTTATAAAGTCATAGCTAACTGATCTAAGCAAATATTTGGGTCAAGAAGTGCTTTAATTATTGTTTCCTTCATCTCCTTCGAAAGAATAAGGGTGTCGTAGATGCTGGATTTAGCTGGTAACTTCCTAAGATGAGCTAAGACATTATAATCGACTTTAGGACCATCAAGATCAAGACCCATGATTAGAAGCAATATTTGATTGTTGAGCAGGAGATTGATTTTGATATATTTACATGGCTTGTTTACCCTTTTCCTAAGAAGGATTCCAAGGGGGTAAAACTTTTCCACCATACATTTACACATTTATAATCTCCTTAGGAGGATAAACTGTAAAGGGGTCACGCTCTCATTAGGCAAAGAGACTTTAGTTTTTTAGGGGGAATCCATATATGAAAAATCTGTCACAGTGGAATCCCTTGGAAGTTATCTTTGAGGGTGTCAACATCTAATAAGATCTCAGATTCATCTCCCCCTTTAGAGAACAAATATGGAGAGTTTAGTATTTGAATGTCTTGATCGATGGCTATTATGTTTTTATTTTCCTCTTTGGAATGTTTATTATGTGTTTGATTTTTAATGCTAATCATTAAAATATATGTAGAAGGATATTTTTTTTCATTTTTGTCCCTTTACCTTTGATGGTGCAAAGTAAATGTTAAATAATGTCAGTGGGGCAAGGGGTTGTATGACACCATCTAACGCCAGAGTACATCTCTCATCAACATATTTTCTCACTGCAAAAAATCACATAACTACTAAAGAGGAAACCATCTTAAAATCCTCCTTAGATGCCTCTAACTCAACCTCCAAGATCGGGCCCTAAGCTCCCCTAAACAATGTTGAGAAAGATAAAAAAAAGTTTAATTAACTTTTTAAATACTCTGGATATAGAAAATTTCCAACAATCATTATGACTTCATGGACCTAAAATTATCTTGATGAACCACTTCTAGAAAATTATTAGAGTGTTTACTAGAAATTATCTTGACATACCAGTTATCCAAATCTACCAAGTACTCCTTAGGAACTATATAGTTGCCTTGTTTATAATTTTTTTTTCAAGCTAAACCTTAATAACAATGTAGCCTTTATTTATGTGGCCTAACATGTGGTGGTAAGGGAAAAATTGGGGCATCCCTCCTATTGTCTTTTTTCAGCTTATTCTGCTCTGACAATCTAAAGTATGACTTCTTTAAGAGATTCTTAAAGATCTTCCATACAAACTATCTTCTAAATGGATAGACTCCACCAATGTCACTTGAAAAGAGATCACGTAAGGCTCCCAAGTAGGTTGAGGGGTTACCTAAAATGGTTGTTTCTGAACTATTGGTTGTTGAGGACCACTTGATTTACTGGTAGCTTGTTTCTTCCCCTTATCTACTACGGAGACTGTTTCCACTCCTTTCTCAAAATACTTCAAAGGTTTACATGACTTCTTCTCATCATATGGATCCTTAAAGAATGACATCCGAGAAGCCTCTTCCAGCAAGTTATTCTCTCCTTATTTAGAAGCTTTTAAAATGTTTTGATTACGAACCCTTTTAACTGTGGTTCACACTTTAGCACTAGATTTTCCATCTCAAGATGTACTCAATAAAGCCTCTCCCAGCTTTTGCTTCTAGATGACTAGATCACCCATGGTTATATGATGATGAGCACTTTAGAATCTCTTTAAGAATAGACCCTCCAATTCATCATAGATTCTCACTAAACCTAACAGTATATTAGTATACCACTAAAAAGTGATTCCAGAGAAACTACAGACAAATTGGTAAAAGAGTGGAGAATCTAACACTCCTATATTATAATATATTACACATTAGTGGGATAGATGTTGCCTCGGCTTTTTAATACCAGTAAAAACATTAAAAGAAGGTTGCATGATGTCCTTTGGATAAGAAACTAAGTCATATTTCTTAGAGTAGGGTCTACTATTTGGAATAGATGTTTCTAGTTTGGAATTGGCTAATAACTCCCTTACTTGAGTCTCAATCATATGTTTTATGTCTTTATCAGCTGGCACAGGAGGGACTGAAGGGACTACTAGCGGTGTTGGAAGGATCACTGGGGTTGACTCTAGAATTTTTAAGTTTGAAAATGGTTTTCTTCTCTAATCCCCTACTATGTGTATTATATGTTGAAACAACTTAGGCTAAGGTTATTGTGTCTTAGCAAGATGACTATATATTTCCTCTACCCTTAGTAGAATTTCCTCAACATTCCTCACCATGTTCTTAATGATTCATATTTTCACCTCAGCCTAAGTGACCCATCCGATTAAGAATCAATTATTACTGAATTTTCCTCTCAACCTGAAGATGTCTTCTGGTTCAACATCTTTGAATGATTCTCTTATCTCTACCATGTTAATACTTCCATTAGTAGCATTATCTTCATCCATTAGAAGATCATATAAATCTAGGTTGAAGGTTAATATAGCCTCTTTCTTCTTAAGGATGTCTCAAATTTCTTAGACCACCTCATTGATCAATCTTCCCTCCATGGACTCAAGGTCAATGGGTAAGTACCCATTATAACCCATCAGGTTGTTAAACTATTATTCACCTTGCTTTGATAGAATATCTTGTAGCTTAAGGTGCTCTACAGAGTCAAGAGACTTTCTACTATCTGATCAATTATTTCATCATCAGTGCTAGAAACTATCCTTTCCCTTTGACTGCCTAGGGTCGGTAGTCATAAGGGTGCCTCCATAATAGGTTGAGGGGCATCCTCGTTAGAAGGTGATGGAAGAGCTAGATGAGTAGATCCTCCTATATTAGGTGAGGTGGAGCCCTCAAATACCTTATTAGAGAGCCTAGGGATATTAACAGGTGGTTGAAGGTTCTCATTATTACTTAGCTTCTTGGGTGTATAATTCTTTTTTGGTGATTTGAGCCTCTTACCCTTATCTTCTACTAGTTTCTTTAATTTGTTTTCTTGCTCTAAGACTTGATTTCAATTGAGGCAAGCTTTGATGTTTTTATAGGAGGGATTGGTGGCCTAAATTTGTATTGGTAGTCTATTCAAGATCCAACTAAAATAATATCCTCCATCTTGGTAGATGGGAGGCAAAGCACCTAATAGTAGCTGTCTAATAGTGTATATGTGACTAGCTACCCTATGTATTCTTTGTTCTTCATCATAGGTTGAAGTGTCAAAATAATTACTTTAGTATTTTCTTCCTTTAAATCTCTTTTGTAAATCTATTTGAAATAACCTCCTTCAGATGTTTCATATATTATTCCTTAGTCTCACGTGCCAGAGTAATACAAGGGTGGATTTTGTTTCTTAACATTCTAGATTATTGAATTTACTTTTCCTTAGGAGTCTTTTTTATTGTGTAATACACCGGGCATGGTGGAGAGTATGCATTTTTAGTGACCCTCTCCTCCCCTGTAGCAATAGTGAGGGGGTAAAAATGACTCACTTTTAGAAGGGGAGAAGTGGAAGGAATAGGGAGCTCCTCAATTGCCTCTACCTCTACTTGACCTAAAGATTTCAGTTCAAAATTCATTTTGGACTTGGTGGTTTTCTTCCTAGCACTACCCAGGTAGTTCATACTTTGATTTTTACTGGTATAGTCGATTCCAAAACTTTCCCCTTTTTTAAATACATATATTGGTTCAATATTAATTATAGAATTTAGTTTCTTATCCTTCTTAGTAGAGGATATAGAGGGTGGGGGGGGGGGGGGGGGGTGACAATGACCTCCAATTTTGAATTTGGAGTCAATCCCCAAACTAATAGTAATCTCAATTAGCAGGGTGTCCTTTTCACCCTTAACAATTGGATATACTTATATACCCCCTTTCACAATCATCTTTAGTGTTTGAGCCCCATTCAAAATTGAATTGAGTTAATGTTGATTAACTCTTCATCATACAAGTCTTGGTCCTGGGAAAAGATTAACTTGTTAGCCATTACGGTGTTTTTGATTGTCTAAAATTGAGAAAAGATTATTTCAATTAGATCATTTGAAGTGGAATTAGAAATAAATCATGGTTGATTTTGTCTCTTGTCATATTTGTTGAGTTATAAGTTATATTTCCCAACAGATGGTAGCAAGATGCAAGAATCACCGATGACTTAGAGAAATTTTGATTCTCGTTGCATGTGTTAGGCTACAAGGATTTATTGTGGCATAACATGTGATAATGATATCCAAGATTATTTTTAATCATTTTGAATGAAAAAGTTTTTTTAACTTTAAATAGATGGATGTTCTTCAAATTTTGAAACTCAATATGTTGAGTTTCACTCAATCGTGAAGGCTTACAAAATCGACATGAAAATCACACGAATTGGCATGACTCTATAATTCCACCAATTTATTTGGGGTTATATGTCAAGGCCTAATAGTATTAGAGATTTTCTCAATCGCTGCTCTTTTATGTTTCTTTTGATATCGGCCGCACTCATTGAAGAAAGAAAAGGGTAGGGGACTATCAGAAGTTTGGTAGTCAAAACTATAGATGAAATACAATTTTTACAGTTATTAAAGATGGAAAGAGAGATATTCCCTAGTAGAATTGCCACTTTTATTTTTGAAGCTTTATTTGGAATGATGTGAAGCAATTAAAATTACAATTTCTTTGGGAAACTTAAAATTGATTTTTAAATTTTTATTTTAAAATAAGATATACTGTTGGAAATGATATACTACCCCAGAAGGCATAGATATAATTTCCTAATGGTTTAGATTTAGAATTATAAATTTCACGCTGAATATCATAGCCATGTTCAAAAATGAACTACATATTGAAAGTTTGTGAAGGTGGTTAAACCTTAAGGAACTTGCCCGAGGCTCACCAAGTGCTGGGGGTGAATTGGTAATTTAAAAAAAAATTTCCAAACTTCCAAATAATAATAAAAATATCTTTGAAAAAATTTTAAAAAATTAAAAAAACCAAATTATAATTCACTGCGGAAGAGAACAAGTTTATCAAAAAAATTGATTTAACTACAATGATATTTTGATTTTAAAAAAGAAGCCATAATCATTGATTTTCTTAAGTGGTTATAACATAAATAAAATGCAGGAAAAATGCAAAAAAGGAAAAAAAACGTGCAAGAGATTTTTATTGTGGTTCAGTTAACCTTGACCTACCTCTACTCCCTGAAGTCCTCCACCAGGAGTATTGCACTAATAATAAGTGATTCTTCTTTTTCTCTCATAGCAAGGCTGAGATGCCCTTACAGATTTACTTTCATGAAAGCTAATGCGGCAGAGTGTCAGATGCCATGTCACAATTCTTGTGATGGCAGTGGAGCTTAGCTTATTTTTCTCCCTCCTAGAGAAGTAAGAGTACCTCAAGGACTTGACTTAGAAGCCTCTCTCCTAAGAGAGCTTCCAAAGACTTACCAAGGCCATAAGAGGAGAAAGGGTGTAGTTAGCCTAGAGTAACCATGTGATCCCCTCACCCTCCTTCTCCCTCACTCTCACCCTCACCTTCACCTTCCTCTCAAACCATAATTTTCTTCCAAAAGCTCCTCTCTTAGAGTTTCTTTAACAGCCACACAATCCTCTCACCATTACAAAGATAATCTCTAAGCTTTGTGTACGTATTGGGCTTCAAGAAACCCTAGAAATTCAAGTTAGTCATCATTATTCGTATAGTATGATTATTTAAAAAACTAGACCAATCATTTACAATGTAAACAATTGTTTGGATAGCTAGATCTACTTATGTACCCCCATTGATAGTCATTTTGAGGTTTTGAGCCCCATCTCGGTTCTGGGAAAAGATCAACTTGTTAGCCATTATAGTGTTTTTGATGTCTAAAATTGAGAAAAGATTATTTGAATTAGATGATTTGAAGTGGAATTAGAAAAAAATCATTGTTGATTTTGTCTCTTTTCGTATTTGTTAAGTTATATGTGATATTTCCCAACATATGGTAGTAAGATGCAAGAATCACTGATGACTTAGAGAAATTTTGATTCTCGCTGCATGTGTTAGGCTATAAGGATTTATTGTGGCATAACATGTGATAATGATATCCAAGATTATTTTTAATCATTTTGAATGAAAAAGTTTTTTAACTTTAAATAGATGGATCTTCTTCTAATTTTGAAACATAATATATTGAATTTCACTCAATCTTGAAGGCTTACAAAATATACATGAAAATCAAAAGAATTGGCTTAACTCTTTCATTCAACCAATTAATTTGGGGTGAAATGTCAAGGCCTAAATGCTATTAGAGATATCCTCCCTCACTGCTCTTATTACGTTTCTTTTGATATTGGCCACACTCATTGAAGAAAGATAAGGGTAGGTGACTATCAGAAGATTCGTAGTCAAAACTATTGATGGAATACAATTTTTAAAGTTATTAAAGATGGAAAGAGAGATATTCCCCAGTAGAATTGCCACTTTTATTTTTGAAGCTTTCTTTGGAATGATGTGAAGCAATTAAAATTGCAATTTCTTTGGGAAACTTAAAATTGATTTTTAAATTTTTATTTTAAAATAAGACATACCATTGGAATTAATATACTACCTCAGAAGGCATAGATATAATTTCCTAATGGTTTAGATTTAGAATTATAAATTTAACCTTGAATATCATAGCCAAGTTCAAAAATGAACTACATATTGAAAGTTTGTAAAGGTGGCTAAATTTTAAGGAACTTGCCCTAGGCGCACCAAGTGGTGGGGGTGAATTGGTAATTTTAAAAAAAAATTAAAACTTCAAAATAACAACAAAAATATCTTTGAAAAATTTTTAAAAAATTGAAAATACCAAATTATAATTCATTGCGGAAGAGAACAAGTTTATCAAAAAAATTGATTTAACTACAATGATATTTTGATTTATGAAACGGATCCATAATCACTGAATTTCTTAAGTAGTTATAACATAAATAAAATGCAGGAAAAATGCAAAAAGGAAAAAACATACAAGAGATTTTTATTGTGGTTCAGCCAACCTTGACCTACCTCCACTCCCTGAAATCCTCCACTAGGAGTATTGCACTAATAATAAGTGATTCTACTTTTTCTCTCATAGCAAGGTGGAGATGCACTTACAGATTAACATACATGAAACATGATGCGGCAGAGTGTCAGATGCTATGTCAAAATTCTGGTGATGGTAGCGGAGCTTGACTTGTTTTTCTCCCTCCTAGAGAAGGAAGAGTACCTCAAGGACTTGACTTAAAATCCTCTCTCCCAAGAGAGCTTCCAAAGACTTACCTAGGCCACAACAGGAGAAAGGGTGTAGTTAGCCTAGAGTAACCATGTGATCCCCTCACCCTCCTTCTCACTCTCACCCTCACCCTCACCTTCACCTTCCTCTTAAATATTAATTTTCTTACAAAAGCTCTTCTCTTAGAGTTCATTTAACAGCCACACAATCCTCTCACCATTACAAAGATAATCTCTAAGCTTTGCGTACGTATTGGGCTTCAAGAAACCCTAAAAATTCAAGTTAGTCATCATTATTCGTATAGTATGATTAGTTCAAAAACAAGACCAATCTTTTACATTGTAAATAATTGCTTGGATGAACTATTCAATATTTTGATACATCTTATAGTATAATCCAAAGATTATCCTGTACAATCTATTAGCTTTACTCTCTTATTTATACTGGATAATTCCCCGGATGATCAGAAATCATCTTATTAAGTCTTCCCGTAATATTATCATCATACATCAAAATTAGTTAATTTCAAGTAAGTCGTATAGTACAATATGAATACCATATAATATGATTAGTTTAAAAATAAAGGTTTCATTTGATATGATCATTAGGACGACAAAAGTTCTTCTCTATCAATCATTTGATATAATCAATATCCTACAGTACGATTTGTTATCATTAGTTTAAACCATGATTTTATTGACTAGTTATGAAGGTTAATTAGTTCAAAATTGAATTTTGAATATCTGACATAATTTATCCAACAGCTAGGTTTTTAAATCATAATAAATCATATAGTATGATCCAAATTATATAATATGATTATTTCACATAAACTAATTATTCAATTAGCCGTAAAGCCAATTCTTTTTATATTGATCATACAATATGATTATAAATTATATAGTATGATTAGAATAAAAATAATTTAATTTTTAAAATTTATCTAACTCTCCCTTTGTGAGTGTACGATCACACAATTGCATACACTCTTATGTGGCCCAACTCAAGAAATAGAAATTAAAAAAATAAATAAAATTACAAACTTTATTTACTTAACATTCCTATTCTACCCATTCTTGAGCTTTCAGTAGCCTTGAGCAATGTATGCCTTACCTATAATGTCAGTGCTCACAAACAGAAGAAAAACCTAAAATATTCAATAAGAAAAGTAACAATTTAATCAATACTATTTTTCATCATAAAAATCACAAACTACAGATCCTGGATTGTAACAATCTCCCCCTTTTTTATGATGACCAAAAGTATTGGCTGTAAGGCAAGATAAAAATTATTTTCTCCTATGCTCCACCTCACTAGCTGATATTTTTAAAAATTAGGGGTTGAAATTTTTTTTTAATGAAAGACAAAAGGAAAATAAAGATAACAAAAAACAAAATAAAACAAACACAAGATTCTATTAAATTGAAATATACAACCAAACATATATTTTCTCCCCCTTTGACATCATCAAAAAGAGAAGCAATAATCAACAAAGTGAATATTATAAGAAGTAAAAGCAATAAAAAAAACAAACAAACACTAAAGGTAAGGTAGATCTTGATCAGGTGGTTTTGGTGGTTCAAAGTATTAGTGGATTGAGGTAAATTGACGAAAACCTTTTCTCCAAACCATCGCATTTATTCGTCGTGCTGCAGCTGTTAGTTTTGAATGTGATAGTCGAGCATGGTTTCTAATCCCTTGAGCCACTTAATTATGTCATTGTGAGGGTAGGCAGGGTAGGTAGGTGGAGGTGGTGGTGTAGGTCCAACTGCAAGAGCATCTTTCCCTTCTTCAGCAAAATATAGCTCATCATGCTTGTGCCCCTGATGGAAAAGGATATGGAAGGAGGAATCCATATAAAAAAATAGGAACATTATTGAGAGGAGTAGGATAGTTGATTTGATATTTTTTATTTAAGATATATCCTATAACGTTTCTTAATGCAACATTTTGTTTTTTTTTTTTTGCTATTGAGATGTCAAATAGGAGTCATATTTTAGATATAATCTTGAATCATCAGTGCTTTGTCAAATTGGATATTGAACATTATTAAAGAGGTGACTATGGAATGTAGTGGGGTTATATTGACATGATCCCCAACGTTTGGTATAATTTAGGTTCTAAGGACATGCTAGATAACCTTAGCATTCTTATTTAAGTTATGGACTAATGGTTGATGTTGTTTTGTGGCCATATTCCTAATAGTTAAGTTTATAGAACTTCAATCAAAGTCAGTTGTAGAGATAAAAAACTATGGATGAGGTCCTTTGGTAGAAAGACCTATATGTTCCCCTAAATCTTTCCTAAACCCTAAACCCTAAACCCTAAACCCTAAGATCTTTATGGGTTGTTGACAAATATATGATGTCATGTCAAAAGTTTCCATATTTATCCAAATGTTGGCTAAGAATTCATAAAGTAGTTAAGAGTTGAAGGGAAAAGCTAGGTTGAGTAGAAATTGAAGAGTGGTGGAGGCAAAGAGGTTCATCACCTTTAAGTTAAGAGCTAATTAATTTAACATTCTAGACGGGGTTATTCTGACCTCCTTAAATTTGTAGTAGGTCTCTACATCCCTTGTGGAAAAAAAGGGATCATCAATATGATGAGAGGAGGAGGAGCTCCCATAGGTCATTTTGTCTCATTTGCTTCCACAGCCATTAGATAGTTAAGGATCAGAGGGTATGAGATTGAGGGAGTTTAGTTAATTGAAATGTGAAAATCTATCTAATTTATCGATTTTAGGATAAATCATATAGTATGATCTAGTTTTGTATACTATGATCAGAGAAGTTAATTTGTCTGAATGACTTGTCAAAAAAATTGGTTAAATTATACATTATGATCAGATATCGTACTTGACGATCTTAAGGAATTACATTCATCCCAAGCAGTCTTCGTTATGGTGTTTAATGAAAGGTATCATAGAGTATGAACAAATGTTTGTATAGTACAAAACATAATTATTATTGTAATGGTCAAATTGAATTTATCCCAATCTATTTTAACTCATGTATCGTATAGTACAAAAAAAGGTAATGTTCTATATGATTGGCAATAATTTCAAACCAAACTAATTGAATTCCTCAATAATTAGTTACACGTAGATCGTATAATATAAAAAAAGGATCATATAGTATAATGTATATATCATGGATCTAATATAGACTATTAATTAAACTATGGGTTGTGATCATTGCATCTGTGTATATCATACAATACAGGCGTGCATCGTATAATACAATATAAAAATTTTTTAAAGATTTTGTGAATAAGTTAGGTGTGTGTGATGATCAAGAAATATTTATAACCTTTTTTTTTTATCTTGAGTTTAGCATGAATATCTATAACACTTAGTTTAGTCCTCAAGGTTCTAATGATGTCATACGATAGGGGTTTAGTGAAGATATCTACTAATTAATCTCCTCTAGCTATATGCTACAATTTTATATCTCCCATTCCAACATGAAATCTTATAAAGTGATGTCAAATATCTATATGCTTTGTGCAGGTGTGTTGAATTAGATTTTTTGATATGTAAATAGCACTAGTGTTGTCACACATTATTGGAATGGTTCATACAAGTAGTCCAAGATCTAAGAGTTGTTGCTTTAGCCATAAGACTTGAGCAACACAACACCATACTACTAAATATTTTTCCTCAAATGAGGATAGGGCTACTATTTTTTATTTTTGCTTAATGAGTAGAATAAATATTTTTCTATAAATGGAAGGTTATAGAAGTGTTTTTGCTATCTATCCTACGTCTTGCAAAATTAGAGTCCAAATATCCTATGATTTAAGAAGAAGTGTTGTGTTTATGATACAAGATTCCTAGGTTTAGAGTGCCTATATGTATCTAAGTATTCTCTTAATGGTAATCATTTGGGATTCTTTTGGATCAGCTTGAATATCGTATAAAGACATGCAATAAACATTATATCTGATTTGCTAGCTGTCAAATAAAGAAGTGATCCAATTATCTTCCTATACTTTTTTTGATATGTTGATTTTCCTTTTGGGTCCTTGTATAATTGAATAGTTTAGCTCATGGGAGTGTTCATGGGCTTAACATTATCCACTTCATACTTTTTAAGGATGTCCTTAATGTATTTATGTTGGCTAAAGAATGTTCATTCATCCATCTATTTTATACTAAATCCAAGGAAGTTGCTTAGCTCTCCCATCATTCTCAACTCAAATTCTTTAATAATTTTTTTTGAAAATTCATCACATAGGTTTTATCCGAGGATCCAAATAAGATGTAATTAACATAAATTTTGATAAGGAGCAAGTATTCTTCTTTTTTTTAAGATAAGGGTGGTGTTACACTTCCCTTAATAATGCCTCTATCTAGAAAGAACGTGCTCAGCCTTTTATACTAGGATCTAGGTGATTGCTTCAACCCATACGTGGCAATCTTTAGTTTGAATACCTTATTTAGGAATTATGAAATTTAAAAACCTGAGGGTTGCTAAATATAAACACATCTTAAATCACCCTATTTAGGAGGGCACTCTTATCATCCATTTGATATAGTTTAAAACCATTAAATCAAGCAAATGCTACTAGCACCCTAATAACTTCAAATCTAGTTAAAGGGGAATATGTTTCCTCATAAATATATTCCTTTAATCTGGTTATACCCCTTAGCTACTAATCTGTCCTTATTCCTCACTACTATTCCAAAGTCATTCATTTATTTTTAGAAACCCACTTTGTTCCAATCATACTCTGGTCCTTAGGTCTCTTGACTAGTTCCCATACATTATTTCTAACAAATTAGTTTAGCTCTTTCTGCATCATTAGGATCCAGAATTCATATGTTATAGCTTGATCTATTTTGGTGGGTTCTATCATAGAGATAAAATTTGAATGTCTAACATCCTTCCTAAGTCCATGTCTTATTTTAACACCTTCATATCGGTCTCTTAAAATAAGTTCTTTAGGATGACTAGAAGAATATCTTCATTCTCTAGTAAATATTTCTTGAGGTTCTACTCTATCTCCTATAGCATTAGCTTCTACCCCTTGAATGACCTCCATATCTTCTTCATCAGGTTTAGATTCAGAGGTCATATCTAATTCATCAAAAACCACTTGGTTATACTCTTCTAATAAAAAGGTCCTCTTATTGAAGATTATATAGGCCTTACCTACGAATGAGTAACCTAAGAAGGCACTTTCATTAGACATGAGATTAAATTTTTGTAAGGGTAATTTTCTATTGATTACGATGAAGCATTAACAACCAAAGACATGCAAGTGAGAAAGGTAAGGTGTCTTACTCTTAAGGAGTTCATAAGGTGTCTTATTAAGCTTGGATCTAACATTGACTCAATTTAAAATATAACAAGCAGTATACACTGCTTTTGTCCAAAAATTCCTAGGGTCTGAATACTCAGCTAGCATTGCCCTAGCAGCTTCCACCTGTTGCACTTTGAGCTCATGAGTTTATGTTTTAGACGATAACAAATATTATTGCTCACTTCTTTATGCCTCCTATTATTTGTATTCTATATTTTTTTT
Organism: Dendrobium nobile; assembly: GCA_022539455.1. Classification (NCBI taxonomy): domain Eukaryota; kingdom Viridiplantae; phylum Streptophyta; class Magnoliopsida; order Asparagales; family Orchidaceae; genus Dendrobium; species Dendrobium nobile. The sequence continues at coordinate 62,147,052 of CM039723.1, read as the reverse complement.
ATTTTTATTATATTTTAAATTTATTTATGTGTGTATTAATATTTCAGGAACATCATGCACCATCCAATAAAGATTCAGAGCTTAATATTGAGTAGAATAAGTTATGCATAAAAGAATTTGTAACATCATGCACCATCCAATAAGAATTTGTATTTTTTATTTCTTGAGTCAATTCCTATAAGGGTGTTTGCTAGCTTGGTGACCATGCACACATACATTCAAGAGAGTAAGATTGGATCAAAATTAGAAGTTGAAAATTTTGAACTTATCATACTATACAATTTATATCATACTATACAACCAGCTCAGTAAAATGACTAATTTTAATATTAATATAATTTGAACTAATTATATTATATGATACACATAGTACAAGATGATCTATATGTTGCAAATCTTGGTTCATGGCTTATGTTTTGATGATTGACAAACACTATTGACTCTCTTAGGACTGCCTATTTCTTCTAACATTTCGGGAATCGAAGATCGGATGAACAAACGACGCAAGTTCAAGATTGGGTAGCTAGCTAGGGTTGAGTCAGTCTGTAATTTACTTTTTTCTCTTCTTGAGTCAGTTTGAAATGTCAAAGAGACTGATACTAAGTAACCCAACACACACACACTTGAAAGACTTAGAATCTCTATTTTTGCTCAAAAAAAATTGCCACCATAAATAATTAAGGTATTCTGTATTTTTGGAAATCAGCTAGGATGATCTTGGAACGGCCTAGACGATATTCACAATTATGCCTTAATGAATAAGACAAATCAAGGAAGTAATTAAGGATGATTGATACGATCACATCATCCTGGATGATCGCAGGATCGGATAGGACGATATATTCAAAAACCTTAAGAAAGTTTGTTCGGGATGTTAAGCCCTATGAACTTAGTCCCAAGCTAACCAAGAGGGGGGGTGAATTGGTATTTTAAAAATTCTTAAGACAAAGAAATAAATTCACAAACCAAATCACACCACCAAACCAAATGCGGAATTTAAAAGTGCGGAAGCAAAAATAAGAACACAAGATTTATAGTGGTTCGGTCGACTCGACCTACGTCCACTCCTTGAAGGCACCCTCCAAGTATTGCACTACAAAATGTGACTCTCCTTTAGCCCCCACAGCTAGGCGGAGAAGCCCTCACAAGAAACTCCTTTTTGCCACCCCGGCAAGGCAGAGAACCTACCTCCTTTTGCTTCCTCCTGAAGCTGGCAGAGAACCACAACCAAAAGCAAAACTCCTTACCTCTACCGACCCTTCCACGGACGAGAAACTCCAGACGAAAGACAAGCAGAGCGATCCTTGAGCAACCCTTGTGAATCCCCTCACAAGCTCCCCCTCACAAGATCCTCTCTCTCTCCCTCTCTCTCTTTCTCTCCTCAAGGTCTTCTCAGGTCAAGGAAGCAGCCAAAGGTCTCTTAAAAACGTTGAAGAAGAGCTCTTTAAATAGAAGACCTCAAGAGGAGCTCATTAATTGCAAGTAGCTGACTTTATCGTCCCGGCCGATATGGACATCGGCCTGGCCGATTAGTACAAATCAAGGAAGATCGGCCAGAGCACAGCCCTGGGAACAGTCCTGGACGATTGAAATTTGGCTTGATCGTCCAGGCCGATCTCACGATCGTCCTGGCCGATTAGTTCAAATCAGAGGTAAATCGTCCTGAGCACAGCCCTGGGAACAGTCCTGGCCGATTGAAATATGGCTTGATCGTCCAGGCCGATCTCACGATCGTCCAGGCCGATCTCACGATCGTCCTGGCCGATCTCACGATCGTCCTGGCCGATCTCACGATCGTCCTGGCCGATATGATCGTATCAATCATCCTTAATTACTCCCTTGATTTCCTGATCAATTAAGGCATAATTTGGTAATTTCGTCCTGGCCGATCCTGGAATCGTCGTGGACGATAATTTAAAATTCAGTATGCCTAAACTGTCTAAGGCGGCTATCTCTTTCTATTTTGAGCTTATCGTCCTGGCCGATACACGTATCGTCCAGGCTGATATGTTAATGTCGGCTGCCTTAATTAAGAATCCTTAATTAGACTTTCTGTTTTAAGCTGATCGTGCCGGACGATATAAAGATTGGCCAGGCCGATGTTTGCAAAAACAGAATTTCTAAGCCTCTCAAGTGTGTGTGTGAAGGGTTACTTAGCATCAGTCTTTTTGATAATTACAAGTAGACTCAAAAGGTGAAAAATAAAATTACAGACTGACTCAACCCTAAACCTACGTGATCCTGGACTTAGCTTCCTTTTGATCGTCTGAGCTTCGATTTTTGAAAAGTTAGAAGCAACAAGTAGTCCAAGAGAGATAGTGTTTGTCAATCATCAAAACATAAGCTATGAAAAAGTAGATTTGCAACAATCTCCCCCTTTTTGATGATGGCAAACACAAGTAGGAAAATTTCATTAAAACACAGCAAGGTTACAAAATCCAAGACAAACAGTTTTTTTTTCTACACCCTACTCCCCCTTTTATCATCACAAAAAGAGGGTCTAGAAACACAAGAAAAAGACTATCAAGCACATAAAAAAGATAGGAAACAAACAACACAAAATACAGACTAAAATAATGAGGGATCCAGATCATCAGATGGAGGTGGTGGAGGTGGCTGCTGAAAGTAGGTGATTGGTCAAAAAGGCGGTCCGATCGGCCGGGCCGATCAGATATCGGCCAGGCCGAATAGACACAGGCGATCGGCCCGAGGAGTCAGGCCGAACGACCGTTGAAAAAGTAGATCGTCTGGGCCGATTAAGTGTATCGTCCGGGACGATGCACAATTATTGATCGTACCGTCCGAAGTTAAAACGTTTAAATGCTTGCCACGTGTATCGTCCAGGACGAACAGTGGATCGGCTCGGCCGATTGTCCAATAATGGATCGTCCTGGGCCGAATTTAAAGATCAAAACGTGCTGACACGTGGATCATTCAGGACGATCCAGTGTATCGGCCAGGACGATGCACATAAAATGCATCGGCCAGACAAAATATACTATCAGCCAGGACCAAGAGTTCGATCAAATCGTCCAGGACGATGTGGGATCGTCCGGGACGATGAGTTAGGGTTTTCAAACGAAAAGGTCAGCAGATGGATTTTGAACAGAATTTGTCATATCGTCCAGGACGATAATGGGATCGGCCAGGACGATGTAACTAGGAATTGAATTTAAAAAAATGGTGATGATCAAGACCCAAAAAAAATAAAGAAACAGTCAAAACACAGAAAAATAAAAAAAAGGAACACATGAAAACAAATATTTTTGAACTTGTAATATTTCTTAAATTTTTTTTTTTATTTTATTTTATGGAGGCATCATATGAGAATTCTTTTCAAAAAGTTAAGCCTTTTAAAGTTCCAAGAGATCAATAAGTTTAACAAATATCCATTAGAAGAAGGTAGAATATCTGATTTTGTTAACCCTTGATCAGACATCCTTCAGGGTAAAAATTCTTTTGGAAACCAAAAACCTAGCTTAGAATAACTAATAGGAATAATAAGATCCATTCAAAGCTTGTTTACAAAGAAAATATCTCATATTTAATAAACCAAAGGGATTTTTCTCAATCATGAAAATTGAAATCAAGTCTTTGAAAACATCACATAATTAATGAGTTTTCTAAGTTTTAAGAGTTTTACCAAAGAGAGAATAGCTTGCATTTAGTGGGCTCATTTTATGCCTCTTGTCATTTGATTTGCTCTTTTGAGCATTTTTTGATTCTTTGATACACTTTTGTGTATGTAGCATTCTTTTCAATTTTGGCTTCATTGGCCTCTTTCCTTTTTAACTTTTGCAAGCTAGAAATTCTTTAATATACTCTTAATAAAAAAAACTTAGTTGTGAGTATATCCTCCAATTATTAGAGAATAGGGGCTCTCTCTCTAACATAGGGAAGAACAATCCACAACACAAAATCAAACTCATGTGAAAGAATGCAATGGCAAGATTTCAAAAGTTTGAATGATAACTAAAAACTTTGGCTATTATGCATAAGATAGATTATTGTAGCAAGATAAGAAAAAGATCTTAATTAACAGGCTATTGGTTAAACCGAGTTTAGACTTTTGTTTTAGAGAAGAAAAAATCATACCACTAAGTAAAGTCTGAAGGAGGGAAAACATTAACAGAAAACTCCCTTTAACCAATTTTGAAAAGCTAAAACACTATCTCCAAAAAAAACTCCAAAATCTAAAAGTTTGAAAGGACTAATCATATGAAGGTCAAAGTTTAAAGAGCAACGTGTAAACAAAACAAAACAAAACAAATGAAAATAAAGCAAACTAAAATCAATTCAAAGTGAGCACAAAAACCAAAAAAAATAATAAAAAGACACACAAAACTAATGTTTTAAGCACGTGATAAAGCAGCGAGTTTAAGCAATTTTTGAGCTGCAAGCCTCCTTATGTCCAGTTATCCTATGCTCCCCTGAGGGCTTTGGTGAGAGCACACCTGCAAAACTCAATAACAGTCAGATTTAGGAACCCAAACAGGTTTGGGATCCTTCTTAGAAAAAGTAGAATGTAATGCAGGTAAGGTATGCTGTGAATCATGCATTTTAGGTCTCCACACCCAATGAGTACTACGATGAACGGTGCAAGTGTGTGAGATGTGTCCTAGCATGCCACATGAGAAACATCTAATTCCAGGAAAGGGATTTCTTAGATGATTTGAGTTATAATGCCTCTTCCTAGGTTTTGACTTAAGATCAACAGTGGAAGTCATCCGATCATTTTGAATCCTCAAATTTGTTTTCTTTAAAGCATCAATCTCAATCCTCAAATTTTTCTCAAGATCTTTAGATTTCTTAAGATCAAAACTAAGTGAGTTGTGTGAAACTTTTAATGCATTATGTTCATCAATTAATTCCAAATATTTTTTGTTCAACTCATCAAATTCATCAAGAAGAGCCATGTGATTTGAATCAATCGTTGCATGGTCTTTGAGAAACACTTCATGCTCTTTTTGTAGATTTGAATGTTCTAATTTTAGGCTAGCATGAGTTTTCTTAAGTTTTTTGTATGATGCATGAATTTTTTCAAAAATTTCAAACAATTCATCATAGGTTGGTTTACATACCTCTTCTTCATCACTTTGATTTTCTCCCATGAAACACAAATTCGTAGTCTCTTCCTCTGTTTCAGTCTCAGAGGAATCATTACCAGATTCTGCCCAAAATCCTCTTTGGATTTTCTTCTTGTCCTTCCTTGACTTGGCTTTCTCCTCACCTTTTCCTTTTCTTTGCTTGATTGATCTTGAAGTGTAGGACAATCGGCTCTCACATGTCCAGGTTTCCTGCATTCAAAACAAACAACATCAGAAGATCCTTTAACATATTTGTGATCCTTACCTTTCCTCCAATTTTGATGATGCCTATGTTTCTTTCTTAGAAAGCTTTTGAATTGCCTTGTGATGAAGGCAACTTCATCGCTCTCAGACCCGGAAGATTCAGAATCTGATTTGTGCGCCTTCAGTGCAATTGTTTTCTCCTTTTTCTTCTCAGCTGCATCAAGATTTCTTTGATTCACACCTTGCTCGTAAGCAATGAGTGATCCAAGTAAGTTATCAATGGAATAAGTATTCAAATCTTTTGATTCAGTGATTGCAGTTATTTTTGCATCATAAGACGAAGGCAAGCATCTCAAAATCTTGTTAACTTTTTCATAATTCGAAAGCTCTTTTCCTAGTGCATGCAATGAAGAAACAATCTGAGTAAACCTAGTGTACATATCAGAAATCGATTCATGAGATTTCATACGAAAAAGTTCGTAGTCATGCAAGAGAAAGTTCAAACGGGTTTGCTTAACTTCATTAGTACCTTCATAGGTGATGCATAATTTATCCCAAATCTCTTTACCAGTTTTGCAAGTTGAAACATGCATGTAATCTTCAGATTTCAAAGCACAGAAAAAACAGTTCAAACATTTTGCATTTAACTGAGCCAAATCACGTTCATCGAAAGTCCATTCAGTAAAAGCAACTTCAGTTTTAATACCATTAATTTCACGAGAAGGTGGAGAATAACCTTCTTGAATAAGCATCCACATGCGATAATCAGTAGATTGTAAAAACGTTGACATGCGGATTTTCCAAAAATCAAAAGGTAAGTTGTCAAATAGAGGAGGTCGTGTAATCGAATAACCTTCAGTAGTGTTTCTATTTCCTATGTTAGCCATGGATCAAATTCAAAAAGTTTTCAAACTTAATTTTTCAAATCCCGCTCTCATACCGCTTGAAAGTTTGTTCGGGATGTTAAGCCCTATGAACTTAGTCCCAAGCTAACCAAGAGGGGGGGTGAATTGGTATTTTAAAAATTTTTAAGACAAAGAAATAAATTCACAAACCAAATCACACCACCAAACCAAATGCGGAATTTAAAAGTGCGGAAGCAAAAATAAGAACACAAGATTTATAATGGTTCGGTCGACTCGACCTACGTCCACTCCTTGAAGGCACCCTCCAAGTATTGCACTACAAAACGTGACTCTCCTTTAGCCCCCACAGCTAGGCGGAGAAGCCCTCACAAGAAACTCCTTTTTGCCACCCCGGCAAGGCAGAGAACCTACCTCCTTTTGCTTCCTACTGAAGCTGGCAGAGAACCACAACCAAAAGCAAAACTCCATACCTCTACCGACCCTTCCACGGACGAGAAACTCCAGACGAAATACAAGCAGAGCGATCCTTGAGCAACCCTTGTGAATCCCCTCACAAGCTCCCCCTCACAAGATCCTCTCTCTCTCCCTCTCTCTCTTTCTCTCCTCAAAGTCTTCTCAGGTCAAAGAAGCAGCCAAAGGTCTCTTAAAAACGTTGAAGAAGAGCTCTTTAAATAGAAGAGCTCAAGAGGAGCTCATTAATTGCAAGTAGCCGACTTTATCGTCCCGGCCGATATGGACATCGGCCTGGCCGATTAGTACAAATCAAGGAAGATCGGTCAGAGCACAGCCCTGGGAACAGTCCTGGACGATTGAAATTTGGCTTGATCGTCCAGGCCGATCTCACGATCGTCCTGGCCGATTAGTTCAAATCAGAGGTAAATCATCCTGAGCACAGCCCTGGGAACAGTCCTGGCCGATTAAAATTTGGCTTGATCGTCCAGGCCGATCTCACGATCGTCCTGGCCGATATGATCGTATCAATCATCCTTAATTACTCCCTTGATTTCCTGATCAATTAAGGCATAATTTGGTAATTTCGTCCTGGCCGATCCTGGAATCGTCCTAGACGATAATTTAAAATTCAGTATGCCTAAACTGTCAAAGGAGGCTATCTCTTTCTATTTTGAGCTTATCGTCCTGGCCGATACACGTATCGTCCAGGCTGATATGTTAATGTCGGCTGCCTTAATTAAGAATCCTTAATTAGACTTTCTGTTTTAAGCTGATCGTCCCGGACGATATAAAGATCGGCCGGACCGATGTTTGCAAAAACAGAATTTCTAAGCCTCTCAAATGTGTGTGTGAAGGGTTACTTAGCATCAGTCTTTTTGATTATTACAAGTAGACTCAAAAGGTGAAAAATAAAATTACAGACTGACTCAACCCTAAACCTACGCGATCCTGGACTTGGCTTCCTTTTGATCGTCCGATCTTCGATTCCTGAAAAGTTAGAAGCAACAAGTAGTGCAAGAGAGATAGTGTTTGTCAATCATCAAAACATAAGCTATGAAAAAGTAGATTTGCAACACTTTAGTTGCTCCTGGATGATCGGGATCGGCCAGCTTCAATTCAGGGTGATGCTCAGGACGATTTTCCTCTAATTTGAACTGATCGGCCTGGATGATCGTGAGATCGGCCAGGACGATCAAGCCAATTTTCAATCATCTAGCTTGCATTCAGAGCGATGCCCCGTCCGATCTCATGGGATTTGTACTGATCGGCCAGGATGATGTCAATATCGTCCTGGACGATATAGTCGGCAACTTGCAATTAATGAGCTCCTTTGAAGCTCTTCTATTTAAGAGCTCTTATTCAACGTTTTTGAATATCACTTACTGTTGCCTTAACCTGAGAAGACCTTGAGGAGAGAAAGAGAGAGAGAGAGAGGATCTTGTGACGGGGAGCTTGTGAGGGGATTCACAAGGGTTGCTTCAAGGATCGCTCTGCTTCTTCTTTGTCTAGAGTTTCTCGTCCGTGGAAGGGTCGGTGGAGGTAAGGATTCAACAACTGATAGTGGTTCTCTACCGGCTTCAGGAGGAAGCAAAAGGAGATAGGTTCTCTGCCTTGCCGGGGTGGCAAAAAGTGGTTCTTTGTAAAGGCTTTTCCGCCTAGCAGTGTGGGCTAAAGGAGAGTCACGTTGGTAGTGCAATACTCGGAGGGTGCCTCCGGGGAGTGGACGTAGGTCGAGTTGACCGAACCACTATAAACTTTTGTGTTCTTATTTTTACTGCTTCCGTATTTTAATTTCAACACTTTATTTTCTTGTGGTGATATTTGGTTTGTGATTTTACTTCTTTGTGAAAAGAAATTTTTAAAATACCAATTCACCCCCCTGTTGGTTAGCTTGAGATAATTCTATAGGGCTTAACATCCCTAACAAACTTTCAAGTGGTATCAGAGCGGGATTCAAAAATTTAAGTTTGAAAACTTTTTGAATTAGATCCATGGCTAACTTTGGGAATCGTAACACTACTGAATGATATTCGATTACACGACCTCCATTATTTGAAAACTTACCTTTTGATTTCTGGAAAACCCGCATGTCTACTTTTTTACAATCAACTGACTATTGCATGTGGATGCTTATCAAAGAAGGTTATTCTCCATCTTCTCGTGATATTAATGGTGTTAAAACAGAAGTTGCTTTTACTGAATGGACTTTTGATGAAAGAGATTTAGCCCAATTGAATGCAAAATGTTTGAACTATTTTTTCTGTGCTTTAAAATCTGAGGATTACATGCGTGTTTCTACTTGTTCAACTTGTAAAGAGATTAGGGATAGGTTATGTATCACTTATGAAGGAACCAATGAAGTGCAACAATCTCGTTTGAATATTCTCTTGCATGACTATGAACTTTTTCGTATGAAACCATCTGAATCTATTTCTGACATGTATACTAGGTTTACTCAGATAGTTACTTTACTGCATACATTAGATAGAGAGCTTTCAAACATTTGAAAAAGTAAACAAGATTTTACGATGCTTGCCTTCCTCTTTTGATGCAAAAATTACTGCTATAACTAAATCTAAGGATTTGAACACATATTTGATTGACAACTTACTTGGCGCACTCATTGTTTATGAGCAAGGAGTGAATCAAAGAAATCTTGATGCAGGTGAGAAGAAAATGGAGAAAACAGTTGCACTGAAGGCGCACAAATTGGATTCTGAATCTTTCGGGTTTGAAAGCGATGAATTTGCCTTAATCACAAGGCAATTCAAAAGCTTTCTAAGGAAGAAACACAAGCATCATTGGAGAAAAGGTAAGGATCATAAGTATTCGAAAGGATCTTCTGATATTGTTTGCTATGAATGCAGGAAGCCCGGACATGTGAAAGCTGATTGTCCTACACTTAAAGATCACTCAAGAAAAGGAAAGGGTGAGGAGAAACCTAAGCTAAAGAAGGACAAGATGACAGTACAAAAAGCATTTTGGGTGGATTCTGTATCGGACTCATCGGAGACGGAACCAAAAGATGAGACATCAAAACTGTGCTTGATGGCAAATGATAATATGGATCAAGATGAGGTATGTGAACTTTCCTACGATCAACTTCTTGAAGTTTCAGAAAAAATTTATGCATCATATAGGAAACTGAAGAAAACCCATGCTAACTTGAAATTGGAATTCTTAAATCTACAAAAAGAGCATGAAATTTTGACTAAAGATCATCAAACAATTGATTCAAATCATATGGCTTTACTTGATGAATTTGACGAGTTAAATAAACATCATTACAAATTAGTTGAAAAACATGATGCATTAAAAGTTTCACACACATCACTTGAATCTGATTTTAAGAAAACTAAAGAGATGGAGAAGAATTTGAGGATTGATTATGATGTTTTAAAAAGTATAAACTTGAGGATTAAAAATGATTTGGAAATAATTAAGAATACTAGGATAACACCAATACTTAATCAAGAGCCAAAACCTAAGAAAAGGCATTATAATTCAAATCATTTAAGAAATCCTTTTACTGGAGTTAGATGTTTTTCATGTGGTATGCTAAGACACATCTCACACACTTGCACAGTTCACCATATTACACATTGGGTGTGGAGACCTAAGGTGCATGATCCACAGCATATCATACATGCATTGCATTCTACTTTTCACAAGAAGGGACCCAAACCTATTTGGGTTCCTATATCTAACATTTGATAATATTACAGGCAGGCTCTCACAAAAGTCCTTGTGAGAGTATGTAGTACTTGGACAGTGGTTGCTCTCAACATATGACTGGTGATGCCAATCAATTTGTTTCGCTGGAGTCCAGGACTGGAGGCAAGGCTACTCTTAGAGACAACACCATCAAGAAGGTGGTAGGCTCGGGTATAATTGGTAATTCCAAGAACCTTATGATTGAAAATGTTTTTCTTGTAGATGGATTGAAGCATAACCTGCTCAGCATCAGTCAACTTTGTAACAAGGGCTTCATCGTGCAATTCTTTGCAAATTCATACATTTTAAGTTTAAGTAACAACACTATTTTGCAATGAAAGAGGATCAACAACGTCTACTTGCTTGATTTAAATAACATTGAATGTCCTGCTTCTTTTTGCTTAAAAATAGTAATTGATGATTCATGGTTGTGGCACCGGAGACTATGTCATGCAAGTATGAAAACCCTTAGGAAAGTGACCCAAAAAGACCTAGTTAGAGGTGTCCCCAAACTCAAGTTTTCAAAAGACCAGCTTTGTGATGCCTGCCAACTAGGAAAGCAAGTCCACTCCATCTTTCTCCCCATTAAGGACATTAGCACCTCTAGACCTTTAGAAGTCCTTCACATGGATTTGTTTGGACCCATTAGCACTACCATCTTGGGAGGGAAAGTCTATGGATTTGTGATTGTTGATGACTACTCGAGGTTCACTTGGACTAGATTTCTTTCACATAAAAATGAGTCTTTTGAGGAGTTTAAAAATGTTCTACTTGGATTTAGAAAAAGCTAGGTTGTGAGATCTTGACCATCCATAATGATCATGGGGGAGAATTTGAGAATGAAAGATTTGGTGATTTTTGTGAGGACAAGGGGATTAGCCACAACTTCTCAGCTCCTAGGACCCCTCAGCAGAACGGGGTAGCTGAAAGGAAGAACCGGACCTTGGAGGAAGCCGCAAGAGCCATGCTTGCTGAGTATTCACTTTCAAAATACTTTTGGGCTGAAGTAGTTAACACAGCTTGTTATGTGTTGAATAGGGTGAACGTTAGAGCCAAATTATAAAAGACACCTTATGAGATCTTTAAGGGTAGGACACCCAATCTTTCCCACCTTCATGTCTTTGGTTGTAAGGTTTTTATTCACAACAATGGGAAGTCTCACTTGGGAAAATTTGATCATAAATCTGATGGAGTATTCTGGGGATATTGTAGTGTTGGGAAGTCTTTTGGGGTGTTTAATAAGAGAACTTTGATGGTAGAAGAGACAACCCATGTAGTATTTGATGAGTCTGATCCTAGGAAGTTTGGAGTTGAAGATGATGATGATGTTGGAGAGATTACAAGTGGAGTAGAAAATTTGGGGAAGGGGGTAAAACACCAAAATAATGAAGGAGTAGGAGAAGTCGCCCAAGGAGTAGAAAATATTGATTTGGATGAAAGGGTTGGACCTTCACACACTTTACCTAGAGATTGGAGATACTCTACAAGTCACCCCAAGGATTTGATCTTAGGAGACCCTTCTAGTGGAGTTAAGACTAGACATGGACTTAGGAAGGAGGTGAACCACTTTGCCTTTATCTCAATGACTGAACCCACCACCATTAACCAAGCCCTTACTGATGAGTTTTGGATTTTAGCAATGCAAGAAGAATTGAATCAATTTGTTAGGAATGATGTTTGGGAGCTAGTAGAAATACCTAAGGGACCAAGTGTAGTTGGGACAAAGTGGGTCTTTAAGAACAAAGTGAATGATTCAGGAGTGGTGGTTAGGAATAAAGCAAGATTGGTGGCTAAGGGGTATTACCAAATAGAAGGGATAGTCTTTGAGGAGACTTTTGCCCCTGTAGCTAGATTGGAAGTCATTAGAGTGCTATTAGCCTTTGCTTGTTATAAAGGATTTAAGCTTTTTCAAATGGATGTCAAGAGTGCCTTTTTAAATGGGGAAATAAAAGAAGATGTGTTTGTAGAACAACCCCCAAGTTTTGAGAGTTCCCATTTCCAAATCATGTTTTTAAATTAAAAAAGGCTTTGTATGGGTTAAAGTAGGCACCAAGAGCTTGGTATGAGAGGCTTAGGACATTCTTAGTATAGAGGGAGTTTGTCAAGGGGAGCGTAGACACCACCCTTTTTCTTAGGAGAGTTGGAGATGATTTACTCATTATTCAAATTTATGTAGATGATATACTCTTTGGATCTTCTAATAAGAAATTGTGTGATGAGTTTTCTAAGGTAATGAGTAGAGAGTTTGAGATGAGTTTGATGGGAGAGTTGTCTTACTTTTTGGGGTTTAGCATAAAATAATTGGAGGATGGAACCTTTTTAAATCAAACAAAATACATAAAATACATTTTGAAGAAGTATGATATGGACAAAGCTAAGCTAATTAACACTCCCATGACTTCTAGTGCTCCATTGGATAAGGACCCAAGTGGTAAGTCTGTTGATCAGAAGAAGTACAGAGACATGATTGTATCCTTACTTTACTTGACTGCGAGCCGACCTGATATTATGTTTAGTGTTTACCTTTGTGCTAGATTTCAAGCTTGAAAGTTTGTTCGGGATGTTAAGCCCTATGAACTTAGTCCCAAGCTAACCAAGAGGGGGGGGGGGTGAATTGGTATTTAAAAATTCTTAAGACAAAGAAAGAAAATCACAAACCAAATCACACCACAAGAAATTAATGCGGAATTAAAAAGTGCGGAAGCAAAAATAAGAACACAAGATTTATAGTGGTTCGGTCGACTCGACCTACGTCCACTCCTTGGAGGCACCCTCCAAGTATTGCACTACAAAACGTGACTCTCCTTTAGCCCCCACGGCAAGGCGGAGAAGCCCTTACAAGAACCTCCTTTTGCTTCCTCCTGAAGCTGGCAGAGAACCACAACCAAAAGCAAAACTCCTTACCTCTACCGACCCTTCCACGGACGAGAAACTCCAGACGAAAGACAAGCAGAGCGATCCTTGAAGCAACCCTTGTGAATCCCCCTCACAAGCTCCCCCTCACAAGATCCTCTCTCTCTCCCTCTCTCTCTTTCTCTCCTCAAGGTCTTCTCAGGTCAAGGCAGCAGCCAAAAGTTCTCAAAAATGTTGAAGAAGAGCTCTTTAAATAGAAGAGCTCAAGAGGAGCTCATTAATTGCAAGTAGCCGACTTTATCGTCCAGGCCGATATGGACATCGGCCTGGCCGATCAGTACAAATCAAGGAAGATCGGCCAAAGCACAGCCCTGGGAACAGTCCTGGACGATTGAAATTTGGCTTGATCGTCCAGGCCGATCTCACGATCGTTCTAGCCGATTAGTTCAAATCAGAGGTAAATCGTCCTGAGCACAGCCCTGGGAATAGTCCTGGCCGATTGAAATTTAGCTTGATCGTCCAGGCCGATCTCACGATCGTCCTGGCCGATATGATCGTATCAATCATCCTTAATTACTCCCTTGATTTCCTGATCAATTAAGGCATAATTTGGTAATTTTGTCCAGGCCGATCCGGGAATCGTCCTGGCCGATAATTTAAAATACAGTATGCCTAAATTGTCTAAGGCGGCTATCTCTTTCTATTTTGAGCTTATTATCCTGGCCGATACACGTATCGTCCAGGACGATATGTTAATGTCGGCTGCCTTAATTAAGAATCCTTAATTAGACTTTCTGTTTTAAGCTGATCATCCCGGACGATATAAATATCGGCTGGGCCGATGTGGGTAAAAACAGAAATTCTAAGCCTCTCAAGTGTGTGTGTGAAGGGTTACTTTGCATCAGTCTTTTTGACCTTTACAAGTAGACTCAAAAGGGAAAAATAAAATTACAGACTGACTCAACCCTAAACCTACGCAATCTTGAACTTGGCTTCTTCATGATCGTCCGGTCTTCGATTCCTGAAAAGTTAGAAGCAACAAGTAGTCCAAGAGAAGTAGTGTTTGTCAATCATCAAAACATAAGCCATGAAAAAATAGATTTGCAACAATCTCCCCCATTTTGATGATGGCAAAACACTATGAAAAAAAATAGCAAAGAATTTCAGGATTGATGAAAAGAGGAATCTCATACACTTGGTATCATCTTCTCCCCCTTTTGACATATCAAAAAGATGGGTACAAGAAAGCAAAAAAAAGAGATCCTCCCCCCCTTTTTTTTTTTTTTTTTTTTTTTTAACCAAGGCATGAACATGACATAGTATTTCATGTGATTGAATCAAAAAATTTGTGAGTTAATGTGTTCATAAGCTCATCAATCTATAGAATAGTAGAATATCCGATCATGGCTACCCTTAGCTCAGACAATTTTAGGATAGAATCGTCTTTTGAAATCAATGACCTAACTCAAGGAATTAATTGGTTATGAGAAAAAGGGATCCTCCTATCACTTGGCTTAAGAAAAAAAACATCTTCATACAATAATGAGGTAAAGTAAATTTGTCACAATCGCAAGTTAATCGAAGTCAAGTCTTTGATAACCAACACTTCTAAGTTCTAAAAGATTTAAAAAGAGATAGTAGCTTGTTTTGGAGTGGGCTCATTTTATGCCTCTTGTCAATATCGTGGCGCTTTGCATATTTTTTTTGTTCAATTTTTTGGCGTCTTTGTGCATCTTTTGTTGGCATCATTGGCCAATTTTTTTTATTTTTGCAAGCTATAGTCTCTTTTATAATCTTTTAAAGACAAAGTTGTGAATATATCTTCTCATATATTAGAGAATAGGAGCACTCTCTCTAACAAAAGGAAGAGTTATCACAAGCAGAATTAATAATCAAGGACAAGAGTAACGAGAAATTTTGATGTGAAAAAAAACTTTAAACATTATAAGTATAAGATAGATTTGCTTAAGCAAGCTTAAGACAATATTGCAATTCCATAATCAATCTTTAACTTGAGATAGATTTTTGATTAGAGAAGAAAATTATGCCACTAAAAAAGGTTAGAGAAAGAGACACAATCACAAAATATTCCTACCATTTAAGAGATTGAGTAGATAAAAACATATTGACTACAAATTTCCAACGACAATGACAAGGAATATAATACCATATTAGCAATGGTTATGAAAGCTAAGTAAAGAGAAGGAAAAAGAAAAATAAAACACAAAAAAAAGCTAAAAATGACAAAAAGGAAACAAAAGTAAAAGAAAATAAAAAGCAAAAAGAAAAAAGACAAAAGAAAATAAAAAGTTTTCATGCATTTATGTCAATCACACCCAACCTGGTCCTTAAAGAGTTGAAAGTATCGAAGGCCAGTGGTTTAGTGAAGATGTCTGCCAGTTGATTTTCAGTTGTCACATGGTGTAACTCAATGTCTCCCTTAGTCACAAGATCTCTAATGAAGTGATGCCTAATGTCAATGTGTTTAGTCCTTGAATGTTGGATAGGATTCTTAGAGATGCATATGGCACTAGTATTGTCACAAAAGATTGAGATGGTACTTACATGTAATCCTAAATTCAATACCTGTTGTTTTAACCAAAGAACTTGGGCCACACAACTTCCAAGAGCAATGTATTCAGCTTCAGCAGTGAAAAGAGCAACAGAGTTTTGCTTCCTACTAGACCAAGAGACCAAAGATTGTCCAATGAATTGACAAGTTCCAGAAGTGCTCTTTCTATCAATCTTGCATCCTGCAAAATCAGAGTCAGAAAAACCAATAATCTCAAAAGAAGTGCTATGTCTAGGGTACCAAATCCCTAATCCTTGTGTCCCAAAAAGATATCTAAAAATCCTTTTAACAGCAGTCATGTGGGATTCCTTAGGGTCAGCCTGAAACCTAGCACAAAGGCAAACACTAAACATGATGTCATGTCGGCTCGCAGTAAAGTAAAGTAAGGATCCAATCATGCCTCTATACTTCTTCTGATCAACAGACTTACCACTTGGGTCCTTGTCCAATGGAGCACTAGAAGTCATGAGAGTGTTAATTGGCTTGGCTTAGTCCATCTCATATTTCTTCAGAATGTCCTTTATGTATTTTGTTTGATTTAGAAAAGTTCCATCCTCCAATTGTTTTATGCTAAACCCCAAAAAGTAGGATAATTCTCCCATCAAACTCATCTCAAACTCTCTACTCATTGTTTTAGAAAAATCATCACACAAATTTTTATTAGAAGATCCAAAGAGTATGTCATCCACATAAATCTGAACAATGAGTAAATCATCTCCAACTCTCCTAAGAAAAAGGGTGGTGTCTACACTTCTCTTGACAAACTCCCTTTCTAGTAAGAATGTGCTAAGCCTCTCATACCAAGCTCTTGGTGCCTGCTTTAAACCATACAATGCTTTTTTCAATTTAAACACATGATTTGGAAATTGGGAGCTCTCAAAACATGGAGGTTGTTCTACAAACACATCTTCTTTTATCTCCCCATTTAAAAAGGCACTCTTGACATCCATTTGAAAAAGCTTAAATCCTTTATAACAGGCAAAGACTAATAGCACCCTAATGGCTTCCAATCTAGCTACAGGGGCAAAAGTCTCCTCAAAGTCTATCTCTTCTATTTGATTGTACCCCTTAGGCACCAATCTTGCTTTATTCCTCACCACCACTCCTGAATCATTCACTTTGTTCTTAAAGACCCACTTTGTTCCAACTACACTTTGTCCTTTAGGTCTTTCCACAAGTTCCCAAACATCATTCCTAACAAACTGATTCAACTCTCCTTGCATTGCTAAAATCCAAAATTCATCAGAAAGAACTTGGTTAATGGTGGTGGGTTCAGTCATAGAAATAAAGGCAGAGTGGTTAACCTCCTTCCTAAGTCCATGTCTAGTCTTGACTCCACTAGAAGGGTCTCCTAAGATCAAATCCTTGGGGTGACTTGTAGAGTATCTCCAATCTCTAGGCAAAGTGTGTGAAGTTTCCCCCCTTTCAACAAAGTTCTCTACTCCTTGAGTGACACCTTCTACTCCTTCATTACTTAGGTGCTCACACCCCTTCCTCAAATTCTCTACTCCACTAGTAATCTCTCCAATATCATCATCTTCTACTCCATGTTTCTTAGGCTCAGACTCATCAAAAACTACATGGGTTGTCTCTTCCAGCATTAAAGTTCTCTTGTTAAACACCCTAAAAGACTTCCCAACACTAGAATATCCCAAGAATACTCCCTCATCAGATTTAGGATCAAATTTTCCCAAGTGAGATTTCCCATTGTTGTGAATGAAAACCTTACAACCAAAGACATGAAGGTGGGAAAGATTGGGTGTTCTACCCTTAAGGATCTCATAGGGTGTCTTCTCTAATTTGGCTCTAACATTCACCCTATTCAACACATAACAAGCTGTGTTAACCGCTTCAACCCAAAAGTATTTTGGAAGTGAATACTCAGCAAGCATGGCTCTAGCGGCTTCTACCAAGGTCCGGTTCTTCCTTTCTGCTACCCCATTCTGCTGAGGGGTCCTAGGGGCTGAAAAATTGTGACTAATCCCCTTGTCCTCACAAAAATCTCCAAATCTTTCATTTTCAAATTCTCCCCCATGATCACTATGGATGGTCAAAATCTCACAACCTCGCTTCTTCTGAATCCAAGTAGAAAATGTTTTAAACTCCTCAAAAGACTCATTTTTATGTGAAAGAAATCTAGTCCAAGTGAACCTCGAGTAGTCATCAACAATCACAAAACCATAGACTTTCCCTCCCAAACTAGCCGTGCTAATGGGTCCAAACAAATCCATGTGATGGGGTGAAAAGTGGAGTGGACTTGCTTTCTTAGTTGGCAGGCATCACAAAGCTGGTCTTTTGTAAACTTAAGTTTGGGGACACCTCTAACTAGATCTTTTTGGGTCACTTTCCTAAGGGTTTTCATACTTGCATGACAAAGCATCCTGTGCCACAACCAAGAATCATCAATCACAGTTTTTAAGCAAAAAGAAGCAGCACATTCAATATTATTTAAATCAAGCATGTAGACGTTGTTGATCATCTTTCCCTACAAAATAATGTTGTTACTTAAACTTATAATGCATGAATCTGTAAAGAACTGTACGATAAAGCCTTTGTCACAGAATTGATTGATGCTGAGCAAGTTGTGCTTCAATCCATCTACAAGCAAAAAATTTTCAATCTTAAGGTTCTTGGAATTTCCAATTATACCTGCTCCTACCACCTTCCTGGTGGTGTTGTCTCCAAGAGTAACCTTACCTCCAGTCCTGGATTCTAGTACAACAAACTGGCTAGCATCACCAGTCATATGTCGAGAGCATCCACTATCCAGGTACCACATACTCTCACGAGGTCTTTTGTGAGAGCCCTCCTGCAAAATTATCAAATGTTAGATTTAGGAACCCAAGCAGGTTTGGGTTCCTTCTTATGAAGAAAAGAATACAATGCATGTGTGGTATGTTGTGGATCATGCAAATTAGGTCTCCACACCCAATGTGTACTATGGTGAATCGTGTAAGTGTGTGAGATGTGTCCTAGCATGCCACACGAAAAACATCTAACTCCAGGAAAGGGATTTCTTAAGTGATTTGAGTTATAATGGCTCTTCCTAGGTTTTGGCAATTGATCAAAAGTAGATGTCATCCTAGTTTTCTTACATGCTTCTAAATCATTTTGAATCTTCAAATTTGTGCTTTTTAAAACTTCATTTTCAATCCTCAAATTTTTCTCTATCTCTTTAGACTTCTTAAAATCTGATTCAAGTGATGTGTGTGTAATTTTTTATGCATCAAGCTCTTCAACTAACTCGCCATGATTTTTATTTAACTCATCAAATTCATCAAGTAAATTCATGTGGTTTGAATCAATTATTTGATGGTCTTTAATTAAAATTTCATGCTCTTTTTGTAGATTTAAAAATTCTAGTTTTAAGCTAGCATGAGTTTTCTTTAATTTCCTATATGATGCATGAATTTTCTCTGAAACTTCAAGAAGTTGATCGTAGGAAAGTTCACATACCTCTTCCTGATCACTTTGATCTTTTCCCATGAAACACAAGTTTGTAGTTTCTTCCTCTGGTTCAGTTTCAGAGGAGTTAGTACCAGATTCTGCCCAAAAGCTCCATTGGTTTTTCTTCTTGTCCTTCCTAGGCTTAGCTTTCTCCTCACTTTTCCTTTTGCTTGATTGGTCTCTAAGTGTAGGGTAGTCAGATCTCACATGTCCAGGCTTCCTGCATTCAAAACAAACAACATCAGAAGATTCTTTAGTATGTTTATGATCCTTACCTTTCCTCCAACTTTGATGATGCTTTTGTTTTTTCCTTAGAAAGCTTTTGAATTGCCTTGTGATGAAGGCAATTTCATCGCTTTCAGACCCGGAAAATTCAGAATCCGATTTGTGCGCCTTCAGTGCGATTGTTTTCTCCTTTTTCTTCTCACCTGTATCAAGATTTCTTTGATTCACCCCTTGCTCATAAGCAATGAGTGAGCCAAGTATGTTATCAACAGAATAGGTGTTCAAATCTTTGGATTCAGTAATGGCAGTAATTTTTGCATCATAAGACGAAGGCAAGCATCTCAAAATCTTATTAACTTTTTCATAATTTGAAAGCTCTTTTCCTAGTGCATGCAATGAAGTAACAATCTGAGTAAACCTAGTGTACATGTCAGAAATCGATTCATGAGGTTTCATACGAAAAAGTTCGTAGTCATGCAAGAGAAGTTCAAACGGGATTGCTTAACTTCATTAGTACCTTCATAGGTGATGCATAATTTATCCCAAATCTCTTTACCAGTTTTACAAGTTGAAACATGCATGTAATCTTCAGATTTCAAATCACAGAAAAAACAGTTCAAACACTTTGCATTTAATTGAGCCAAATCACATTCATCGAAAGTCCATTCAGTAAAAGCAACTTCAGTTTTAATACCATTAATTTCACGAGAAGGTGGAGAATATCTTTCTTGAATAAGCATCCACATGCGATAATTAGTAGATTGTAAAAACGTTGACATGCGGGTTTTCCAAAAATCAAAAGGTAAGTTGTCAAATATAGGAGGTCGTGTAATCGAATAACCTTCAGTAGTGTTTCTATTTCCTAAGTTAGCCATGGATCAAATTCAAAAAGTTTTCAAACTTAAATTTTCGAATCCCGCTCTGTTACCACTTGAAAGTTCGTTCAGGATGTTAAGCCCTATGAACTTAGTCCCAAGCTAACCAAGAGGGGGGGGGGTGAATTTGTATTTAAAAATTCTTAAGACAAAGAAATAAAATCACAAACCAAATCACACCACAAGAAATTATGCGAAATTAAAAAGTGCGGAAGCAAAAATAAGAACACAATATTTATAGTGGTTCGGTCGACTCGACCTACGTCCACTCCTTGGAGGCACCCTCCAAGTATTGCACTACAAAACGTGACTCTCCTTTAGCTCCCACGGCTAGGCGGAGAAGCCCTTACAAGAACCTCCTTTTGCTTCCTCCTGAAGCTGGCAGAGAACCACAACCAAAAGCAAAACTCCTTACCTCTACCGACCCTTCCACGGACGAGAAACTCCAGACGAAAGACAAGCAGAGCGATCCTTGAAGCAACCCTTGTGAATCCCCCTCACAAGCTCCCCCTCACAAGATCCTCTCTCTCTCTCCCTCTCTCTCTTTCTCTCCTCAAGGTCTTCTCAGGTCAAGGCAGCAGCCAAAAGTTCTCAAAAACGTTGAAGAAGAGCTCTTTAAATAGAAGAGCTCAAGAGGAGCTCATTAATTGCAAGTAGCCGACTTTATCGTCAAGGCCGATATGGACATCGGCCTGGCCGATCAGTACAAATCAAGGAAGATCGGCCAGAGCACAGCCCTGGGAACAGTCCTGGACGATTGAAATTTGGCTTGATCGTCCAGGCCGATCTCACGATCGTCCTGGCCGATTAGTTCAAATCAGAGGTAAATCGTCCTGAGCACAGCCCTGGGAACAGTCCTGGCCGATTGAAATTTGGCTTGATCGTCCAGGCCGATCTCACGATCGTCCTGGCCGATCTCACGATCGTCCTGGCCGATATGATCGTATCAATCATCCTTAATTACTTCCTTGATTTCCTGATCAATTAAGGCATAATTTGGTAATTTTGTCCAGGCCGATCCGGGAATCGTCCTGGCCGATAATTTAAAATACAGTATGCCTAAATTGTCTAAGGCAGCTATCTCTTTCTATTTTGAGCTTATCGTCCTGGCCGATACACGTATCGTCCAGGACGATATGTTAATGTCGGCTGCCTTAATTAAGAATCCTTAATTAGACTTTCTGTTTTAAGCTGATCGTCCCGGATGATATAAATATCGGCCAGGCCGATGTGGGTAAAAACAGAAATTCTAAGCCTCTCAAGTGTGTGTGTAAAGGGTTACTTAGCATTAGTCTTTTTGACCATTACAAGTAGACTCAAAAGGGAAAAATAAAATTACAAACTGACTCAACCCTAAACCTACGCAATCTTGAACTTGGCTTCTTCATGATCGTCCGGTCTTCGATTCCTGAAAAGTTAGAAGCAACAAGTAGTCCAAGAGAAGTAGTGTTTGTCAATCATCAAAACATAAGTCATGAAAAAATAGATTTGCAACAGAGCTGACCCTAAGGAGTCCCACCTGACTGCAGTTAAGAGAATTTTTAGATACCTTTTGGGGACCCAAGGCTTAGGGATTTGGTACCCTAGACACAGCACCTCTTTTGAGATTATTGGATTTTCTAACTTTGATTTTGCAGGATGCAAGGTGGATAGAAAAAGCACTTCAGGAACTTGTCAATTCATAGGACAGTCTTTGGTCTCATGGTCTAGTATAAAGCAAAACTCTGTTACACTTTCCACTACTGAAGCTGAGTACATTGCTCTTGGAAGTTGTGTGGCCCAAGTCCTTTGGTTGAAATAATTGGTATTGGATTTAGGATTACCTGTAGACACCATCTCAATCTTTTGTGACAAAACTAGTGCCATATGCATCTCTAAGAATCCTATCCAACATTCAAGGACTAAGCACATTGATATTAGGCATCACTTCATTAGAGATCATGTGACTAAGGGAGACATTGAGTTACACCATGTGACAACTGAAAATCAACTGGCTGACATCTTTACTAAACCACTGGCCTTCGACACTTTTAGTTCTTTAAGGACCAGATTGGGTGTGATTGACATAAATGCATAAAACTTGATCTTTAATTTGTTTTCTTTTGCTTTTGTTCTTTTTTTGTTAACTTGTTTTCTTTCTTTTGCTCTTTGTTTTTTTTTTTCTTTTGCTTTGCTCTTAGTTTTTTTTGTCTGTGTTTTACTTTCTTTTGTGTGCTTTTTAAAGTTTTGTTTTCAAAATCATCACTGAAATGATATCATATGCCTTGTCCTTGCTTTTGAATATTTGTAGTCAATGTTTTTTTTCATCTCTTAATCTCTTAGATGGTAAAAATATTTTGTGATTGTGTCTCTTTCTCTAACCTATTTTAGTGGCATAGTTTTCTTTTCTAATCAAAAATCTATTTCAAATTAAAGATTGTGTATGAAATTAAGATCTTTTCTTAAGCTTACTTAAGCAAATCTATCTTGTATTTATAATGCTCAAAGTCTTTTTGTCACATCAAGATCCCTCATTACTCTTGTCTTTAATTATTGATTCTGTTTGTGATAATTCTTCCTTATGTTAGAGAGAGAGCCCCTATTCTCTAATATCTAAAAGACATACTCACAACTAAGCACTTTTTAAGTGTTGTAAAAGAGAATGGAGCTTGCAAAAAAAAAAATCCAATGTTGCCAACAAAAGATGCGCAATGACGCCAAATTGAAAAATTATATATCAAAAAGCAAAAGATGTGCACAAGCACCAATCAATTTACAAGATGCATAAAATGAGCCCACTATAAAGCAAGATCCTCTCTCTTTTCAAATCCTTTAAAAACTTAGAAGTTTTCATGTATCAAAGGCTTGATTTCGATTGTTTTGTGATTGTGACAGATTTACTTTGGTTCATTATTTTATAAGATATTTTTTCTTAAACCAAGTGATGGATGGATTCTTTTTCTCATATCCAATTGATTCTTTGAGTTAGGTCATTGATTTCAAAAGAGGATTCTACCCTAAGAACACACCTGAGCTAAGGGTAACCATGACCGGATATTCTACCATTCTTTGGATTATTGGGGTTGTTAACTCATTAACCCACAAGTTTTTAAATCAATCACATGGAATACTACTTCATCTTCATGCCTTGGTAAAAAAAAATGGTTTGCTTTTATTTTTTGTTCCCTCCTCCTTTTTGATTTGTCAAAAGGGGGAGAAGTTTATGATGTTTTTACACTTATCGATTTCGTAATTTTTTACTACTGATTGTCTTCGTAGTGTTTTGCCATCATCAAAAAGGGGGAGATTGTTGCAAATCTAGGTTCATGACTTATGTTTTGATGATTGACAAACACCATTGATTCTCTTAGGACTTCCTATTTCTTCTAACATTTTAGGAATCGAAGATCGGATAAACAAACGACGCAAGTTCAAGATTGGGTAGCTAGCTAGGGTTGTGTCAGTTTGTATTTTACTATTTTCTCTTCTTGAGTCAATTTGTAATGCCAAAGAGACTGATACTAAGTAACCCTACACACACACACTTGAGAGACTTAGAATCTCTATTTTTGTTCACATCGGCTAGGATGATCCTTGGATCATCCTGGACGATCGAGTTAAAAATAGAGACTCTAATCAAGATTCTTAATTAAGGCAGCCGTCATTAACAGATCATCCTAGATGATACTTGTATCAGCCAGGGCGATAAGCCCAAAATAGAAAGAAATTACCGCCATAAATAATTAAGGTATTCTATATTTTAGGAAATCGGCCAGGACGATCTTGGATCGGCCTGGACGATATTCACAATTATGCCTTAATTAATCAGACAAATCAAGGAAGTAATTAAGGATGATTGATACGATCACATCGTCCTGGATGATCGTAGGATCGACCAGGACGATATATTCAAAAACCTTAGTTGCTCCTGGACGATCGGGATCGGCCAGCTTGAATTCAGGGCGATGCTCAGGACGATTTTCCTCTGATTTGAACTGATCGGCCTGGACGATCGTGAGATCAAACAGAACGATCAAGCCAATTTTCAATCATCCAACTTGTATTCAGGGCGATGCCCCGGCCGATCTCATGGGATTTGTACTGATCGGCCAGAACGATGTCAATATCGTCCTGGACGATATAGTCGGCAACTTGCAATTAATGAGCTCCTTTGAAGCTCTTCTATTTAAGAGCTCTTCTTCAACATTTTTGAATATCTTTTGCTGCTGCCTTGACCTGAGAAGACCTTGAGGAGAGAAAGATAGAAAGAGAGAGAGAGAGGATCTTGTGAGGGGGAGCTTGTGAGGGGATTCACAAGGGTTACTTCAAGGATCGCTCTGCTTCTTCTTCGTTTAGAGTTTCTTATCCATGAAAGGGTCGGTAGAGGTAAGGATTCAGCAACTGATAGTGGTTCTCTGCCAGCTTCAGAAGGAAGCAAAAGGAGATAGGTTCTCTGCCTTGTCGGGGTGGCAAAAAGAGGTTCTTTGTAAAGGCTTCTCCGCCTAGCTGTGGGGGATAAAGGAGAGTCACGTTGGTAGTGCAATACTCGGAGGGTGCCTCCGGGGAGTGGACGTAGGTCGAGTTGACCGAACCACTATAAATTTTTGTGTTCTTGTTTTTACTGCTTCCGCATTTTAATTTCCGCATTTAGTTTTCTTGTGGTGAAATTTGGTTTGTGATTTTACTTCTTTATGAAAAGAAATTTTTAAAATACCAATTCACCCCCCCCCCCCTCCCCTCTTGGTTAGCTTGGGACGATTCTATAGGACTTAACATCCCTAACAAAATTTCACTATAGAAATCAAGAAACTAAGCCACCAATCATAATTTAAGAAATATTTTAAAATTAATTTTTTGTTCTAATCGTATTTTACCATATATGACAATCATGTTAAGATTTAACATGACATTAGAGGAGTAATTATGATTAATTTACTCAATCAGATCATACGAGATGATTAGTGATGATTGTACTAATTGATCCAATCATTTCATGTGAAAATATTTAATTTTCGCCTTTCAAACAATACAAAATACCATAATCCCTAAACTAATCTTATAGGACAATCGCTAATATTGTATAGGACAATTAGTATAAATACGTGAATTGATCGTAGAGGGTAATGCTATTCATACTGGTTGAAAAGGGCAATTTTGAACTAATTGTATAATATGATCCTAGAATGTACTATCATTATCGCTAGAATTAAATTTCTAGAGTTTTTTAAAGCCCTTTATTTAAGTTTTTTAAAAACACTCACTAAGGGTCTTTGGCATTTATTGAGTCATTTTTCTTTTGGAGAAAACTTGAAGAGAGAACCTTGATCATGAGAGAGGAAAGGGTGGAGTTTGGGAGAGGGAGTAGATCATTGTGGGTTTCAAGGGAGTGTGAGAGGGTGTTTCACATGGTTACTTCAATGAACTTGCACTTAAGTACCATTATGGTCAACATTTATCTTGAGGGAGGTTATGGGAAGAAGAAGATCACTCTGCCATACTGAGGATGTTGAAAAGGATTCTAGATTCTAAGCCTCATCTGGAAGGTGAAAAGGATTACGATCCTCTACCGCACTAGTTTGGTGAAAGAGATTTTGTAAGGGCTGCTTTGCCTAGTTGTGGGGGCTAAATAAGAGTTACTAAAGGTTAAGTGTAATACCTAGAATAGAGGTTTTTGGGGAGTGGATGTAGGTCAGGTTGGACCGAACCACTCTAAATTTTATTGTGTTTGTTCTTATTATTTTTCACACGTTATTTTTCTATGATTTAATGTGTAGGTGATAACTCTAATCATTTTATTATAAAATTAATTTGCTTCTTCATGAAATTATAAAAAAAAGATTTTATTTTTGTTAAATAAAATTTTAAATTACCAATTCACACACCTTTTGGTTAGCCTTGGGCTAGTTCTTTGAGGTCTAACGACCTTCACAAACTTTCAAGTGGTATTAGAGCAGAATTCACAAACTAAGTTTTAAATAACTTTTTCAAATTATTAAATAAAGGTGGTTGTATGATTAAATATCCTTCTATGGTACAAATTGCATTTCTACTTTCTTATAATCAACAGATTATCAAATGTTGCATATGATTCAAACTGGCTATTCAACACCATCACGTAATGTAAATGAAGTCAAAACTGATATTTTGTTTATTGAGTAGAGTATACTAGAGTAAACTTATGCCCAATTAAATACTAAATATTTGAATTATTTCTTCTGTACTTTGAATTTTGAAGATTATATAAGAATCTCAACATACACTACTAGCAAAAAAATTTGGAATAGATTAAGCACTACATACAAAGGTACTTGTGAAGTTAAGTAATCTAAGTTAAATTTTTTAAACGCATAACTATGAATTATTTTACATGAAACCTTATGAGATTATCCAAGATATGTATACTATGTTTACTTAAATAGTGACATCATTACATACTTTAGGTAAAGAACTTTCAAACCTTAAAAAGGTGAATAAAATTCTACATTGTATAGTTGATAAATTTAATGCTAAAGTCAGTATTATATGTGAATCAAAAGACTTGAATAATTATTCTATTATTAATCTAATTGGCTCACTCATTTCCCAAGAGAAAAGTGTGAGTCAAAGACTTTTGGATACAAGTGAAATTATAGTGCTAAAAGATGAAGATAGAGATACAATCAATTTAGTAGATGATGAGAGTAAGGAGATATCATCAATAACTAGTAAATTTTAAAATCTAATGAAGCACGAGCATCAAAATCAATAAAAGTGGAACAAAGGTAAAAATGGTAAGAAATATTAAGATTACCTCTAACATTATTTGCTTTGGGTGTAGGAAACTCGAATATATTAAAGATAACTACCCTAATTTAAAAAATTTTCCTATGAAGAAAAAAGGGTTAAAATAAGCTAATTGTAATACGGGAAAATGATAAAAAGAAAAAAATCTGCTAAGCAAACCTAGCTTCTGAATAATCAAACTAGGAGAAAAAAGATGAGGTTTAAAGACTTGTTTGTATATTTATTTGTTTAATTGTTAATTCATGCTTGTATGTTTTTAGTTCATTGTAAATGTGTTTATTTTTTTGTTTTTCTTTGTGTTTTTTTTTTTTTTTTTGTAGAAAGATATATATATTTATGATCTTTTACTTTATTTTCCATGTATTTTTTTTGTTGTCTCTCTGATCAACACACACAAATCACACTAGTTTTTATATATAAGAGATTCAAATCACATTTTTTCCATTTTCTTTGTGTTTTTGTTTTGGTCAAAATAATTTCTTTCTTTTGTTATTGGTCATTTTGAACCTTATTAATAATAACTAATAGATGATTAGATTGAATTCTATTGATTAAAGTGAATGAACTGAGCATGCATATCGATTCTTAAGCCTTGAATTGAAAACTTTAGTGAATTTAAGTTACTATTGGTTTTTTAGCTCATTATGTGTATTTCAATGATTTTAGGTTAAGGAAGGGATCATGACCAAGTGGTGTGAGATTTCCAGAGATCTGTAATTTTTTTATTTTTTATTTTTTTTGTATTTTTTCCTATTCTTTTATAGTGAGGAGTTTATGATATATTATCTATTGAAATTTATCTCTTGATTATTATATATGATTTTAGAAGAATAAATATAGTGAGATATTTTGATGTATATAATTGTTTGATTCTTCTACTAGATATGTTGAATTATATAAGGATTTATAGAAGCATTTTTATATTAATAAAATGATAAATAGAAAATTCTTTTATGTTTAATTTTGGGGCATTACATCTAAGTCCACACCAGTCAACCACTATCATTATTCCATTGCATTTCTTTATTTTATATGTCTCAATCTAATTTGTGCTTTAGTTACATATTTATTTTTGTAAAAAAATATTACAATTATAAAAAAATTCCAAAACTTCCAAACCATAACTAGACGTTTTCTTTGACATTTTTTAATTAGAGGTATTAAATGTTACCTATTCTATATGTAACCTTAACTAAATCCCTAGCCTAGGTCTATTATAGAGAACTAACCTATACCTTTCCTAAAGCACATTTGGGAAACTAACACCACTACAATCATTACAAAAATTTTTAGGAATCTACTAACTATGGTGGGAGAAAATCATGTGAGCTCAAGACATTAATGAACCATGGGGACTAACCATGAGAATAAACATCTTTTCATATTTTAAGAGATTGGTTTTATAAGTTTATGTAATTGCATGTATTTAGTGTTATAAATGCTATGTGAACTTCAAATTATTATATTTTTCTATTTTATTAATCAATGCATTATGCTATGTCATGATAAAGCTATCAAGACTGACCTTGCTAGATATTGAGTGCATATGGAGGTGGTTAAGGTAGTTTTCAAGTGGGGCCCAATCACAGAGCAAGGGGGTATGACCCCACCTTCCTCTCCCTTTTTCCTTTTATTTTAAGTTTAAAGCAACATTGAGCCCCTTTTTTAAGTTTTAGTTTTTAAAGAACTCCTTTGGAATGAAATGAAGTAATATTATTATGTTTACATATTATTGGAGCGACTTCCAATGTGCTAGAAGGCTTAATGGCCATTCATACTGAGGAGGTTATGCGATCTTGTTAGATTCCATAATTTGGGGGAGAAGGTTTTAATCTTATGCATTGCGTTTTTATTGTAAGTTTCTATCATTTTGTTCTAGTTTATTTAATCCATTACAAAATTTATAAAATCTAATTATATCACTCTATTTTAAAGTATAATCGAACCCACTATATCAAACTATGAAATTTGTCTTAACTAAACTAATATTGTTCCTTTTATTATATGACAAACCAAAACTTAAAAATTTCTAACAAAACTTTAGGATAATTTACATCTCCCATACTTCATCAAGGTCATTTTTTTTAGGTTGTTTTAATCAATTTTTTGGAGAACAAGTTATCCATAGTTCTTAATATTGTTTGTTGTTTCTATGCAATGTGTCTTTTTCAGTCACATATAAAATCCTTAAAGATTACTAAACTGAATAATAAAACTCCAAAAAAACATCCAAATTACTTCTAGGAGATTCTTGGCCTCTTGTTGAAAATAATGATATCAACCCATTCTATAGAAAACCACAACAAAATCTATGGAATTGGTCTATTTTATAAAGAAATGACCTATATCATTTTTTGGGCGAATTTTGTAAATTAAATAACTCCAATCCCTACTAAAATGTTGACCTCTTGATAAACAACCAAAACAAGCAAAAACAAATCTGAGAAGAACATTTGCATACCTCGGACTGAAATCCCACAAATCTCGCCTAAAATTTGAGAAAGAGATTCTTAGCCTCTTGTTGAAAAAAAATACCCCGTTTGAAGCCTCCACTGCCGACGCCTTTCTACTTCATACGACCATACCTTACCTCCATCTGAACTCCCTATAGCCGATCATGCCCTATCCAAAGCCTAAGACTGAACTCCATCTCCTCTTCCCTCTCTGCCAGCCGCAAGAAGATCCCACCTCCTACACTCTTACATGTGGAAGCAAGCCGTCTCAACTCTAGCCTAGTCAAACTCCTCTGTATTTACTTAGCCGCAAACATCATCCACTTAAATAGAGAGAAGTCTAGTTCAAGGTTCTCTCTCTCTCTCTCTCTCTCTCTCTCTCTCTCTCTCTCTCTCTCTTTGTTTAATATATATATATATATATACTTTATTTTTTAATTAGAGATTAATAAAAAAAAAAGAGACGAGTAAAAAAAAAAAGAGAAAGAAACAAAAGTGATGCAAAAAAAAAAAGAGAAAAGAGATTCAAAAAAGAAAAAGAAAGAAAGAGATGTTTTATGTATTTGTATATTTTCCCTCGCCGTTGCCACCAACATTGCAATGCTATGATCCTTCCAAACTCAAATCCTCAAGAGCCCATTATCAGAGTTCGTGGTGCACTAAAAAATTAGCCATACACGCCTTTATTGCGTGTGGTGGGATGGGACCCCGGTGCGGTGTCTACGATGAGGCGGAGTTTCTTTTAAGTACCCTCGAGCAGGAGAAAAGCAAATTATCTTTTTAAACAACTACATTCGAAGACCCCATATATGCCTTTATTGTGCGTGGTGGGAATGAAGAACACGGCCGCGGTGTCTACGAACTCCTACCATACATGACTTTATTACGCGTGGTGGGAAGGCTAGTCTTCTGAAATTTTCCCTAAACGAGGGAGATGCTGGGAGGTTGTCGAAGTTCTGTCTGAAAAAAGATAAGGACTTGGAACAAATTTGGACTTTGCTTGGACTTGAACTTGTATTTGGATACAAAATAATTGATAAAATACTTGAGTCTAAGAAAAATGAACCCAAATGAACATTGAAAGATGACATTATACTCAAAGAAAAATTGAACTTGAACAACAAAATGGACTTGTATCTAAACATTAAGCAAATGATTAACAAAAT
Source organism: Dendrobium nobile (assembly GCA_022539455.1). Classification (NCBI taxonomy): domain Eukaryota; kingdom Viridiplantae; phylum Streptophyta; class Magnoliopsida; order Asparagales; family Orchidaceae; genus Dendrobium; species Dendrobium nobile. The sequence continues at coordinate 62,116,375 of CM039723.1, read as the reverse complement.
ATACTTGAATCTAATGAGTTCAAACTTGGGTCTAATTTGAATATTAAGTGAATATGACTTGAACAAGTTGGATTCAAACTCAAATGAAAAAAGAACTTGATTCAAACTTGACTTGAATAGTTGAACTTAAGCAAAGACTTGGATGGACCACAGGTGACTCATGGAGGAAGATATTCAAATATAATCAACATATTAATAATGATTAAGTGAGATATATAAAAATGTTCTTATGATATAAAACACATTCATTGTGAAGATTAAGAAGTGATTACCCCAAATGGAAGGGAAATGTTAATGACCAATGGTATCATATTCAACATTCATGTTGCAATCCCTATTATAAGCATGATCTCACTTCCAAATGACAAAGGGTTGTCAAGGATACGATGTGGTCACAAAGCCATGGCATGAACTCTTTGTAGCATGATAATAGACTAGTAGCATTGGATATAATTCATCTCCAAGCAATGATCAGTATAGGCACATATAATTTGATCATAATTAAAGATAGATAAATGCTGCTAACCGCATGGAAACAACAATGATGAATTATGACATATGTATCTTTCATTCAATCAAACACATTGCCCTCCTACAAGCAAAGGTGGAGAATAGGTTGCAGATACAAGTTCCTACGAGCTACTACAAAAGCTCATCATATACTCAACATGCTGTTCACAAATGAATACAAAATATGTGCAGCAAAGGTGGTAGTACCCTGTGAATGACAAATGAATGCATTTGAATAAGAAAACTAAACCTGATTATAGTCTTCATGGAAATCATGTAGAGAGATTCAATAATCACTATTATATCAACTTGCACAAATCATGAAAGAGAAAGGTACTGCAAGATCTTAGTGAGGTCCAAATAAGCACGAAGGAATATAAATGGTAGAAGACAATATGAATTATCCACGAATGAATATAAAAGATCCGTCACACATAATGCAATCAATATATCTATGAATGGAAAATGAACATGTCATATTCAAGCAATGATTTTAAGATTGTTGCAAGTATGGTGGTACATCTACGAATGTACAATATGAAATATATGACAAATTCTTAGCACTTGTTTGCAATGATAAAAGATTCTTCATAGGCAGAGTAGTGATAGCCAGCAGTAGGTGATGGATGCTACCATACCCCACAATTAATAACCATCACATGGTAGCCAAATACATCATCCTCTTGTAGGGAACCTTCCATATACATCAAGTGCTATCCTCGAGCAATTATAGAAGAGCTTCAATAAGTGTAAGTTCCGATGACCAATAGTAGGAGATTTGTTAGTGCACCATAATCCAACTATAGAAATTAATAAGTAGTGCATGATAAACTACCTGTATAAAGCAGCGAACAAATCAATTCAGACGATGCTACAACAAGACATTGGATCCACAACATCTATGCAGGCAGACAGAAGAAATTTATAAATAATTTAAAATACCCTCACACATGCATCATAACTTGTATACACATAGGTACACAAAAAGGGAGCAAGTGTAATTATACAATCTGCAATGGCCCCGACGAGCATTTTATTGGTAGACACATGACATCTAGGGATGCTACGCGGGTCAATAAATTTGAACCCGATCCTCCTAATCATGAAAAAGGAGTTGAAAAGGTTCAACAAATAATTATAAAATACCTACAAACACCCGTATGGGCCTCGATGTGTGTATTATGGGTATACACATGACGTCTAGGGATGCTGCATGGGTTAATAAGTGAATTCAAGTTTGAACATGATCCTTCTATACATAATAATAGGAATCAACTGGGTTTGAACCATCAAGTAAATATTGGATATGACGACTAATATATTTGTTTTAATACATTCACATTGGGCCTTCAAGGCCTATAATCAAGATAATTCACTAATAAAGGCATAAAGCCTATGAAACCTGATCCTTCTAAGAGGATGAATAGGAGTTAACAGAGTTCAAATCGTCATACAAATATATTGTGATGGAGTTTGATATATTTATCTTAATACATTCATATTAAGCCTTAAAGGCCTATAATAATGAGAATTTACTAATGAAGGCATAAAGCTTATGATAAAACTCATTCCTCTGTCGATAACTAGACATAGTCGAAAAGTTTCATCAACAAAATCCAAATATTTTTAAATGAAAGTGACCCCAAACATCCCGATGATGGCCGTGTTGAATGAAGATCTCAATTGGAGGGATTCACAAACACTTTCAAATGCCTTCCAAGTTCTAACCAAAATCTCAAAAATCATCCAATTCCAAATATTTAAAATTTAAAAATTAACCATCCAACCACTTAAAGCAAAATCCATCCACCCTCTATAATAGATTGCCGGGGTGGATAAATTGAAAACTACTTTAGCTCCCAAAGAGCTAATGCCTAGTCAAAAATATCACTAGGAGACATTCTCAAATAATCTCCTGCTAATAAGGATATGGTACCTATCCTATAACCGGCAATTTTGCCGCTAAATGGCACTGTATGATAAATGATTATGACCTAGGGACCTCTGAACCGAGTGTTTTTTTGCCATCAAATAGCACCAAAAAACACTAGTTATGGCTAGAGCCAATGCAATCCTTAGTGGCATAAAATCTTTGGGATATGAATCAATAGGATATGATTGATTGGGCACAAAGCCCATTATAAGCTAAGGTAGATTCTAATTTGTCCCCTTAGGTAAACACCCACCTTAGGTCTATAAGGTCCCCATTCACAAAGCAACCCATGAATGCCAACAAGGGTCCATCTATCAAGTTGGGTCGACTACCTCCTCTGACTAAGTAGACCAGGAATGATAATGGCCCAACATTTTGGAACCATGAGATCTTGATCGGGTCCATCATCCATTCCCCCACCATCCGCTTTAGTTATAAGATGGTGAATTTTTTTTTTAAGTATCAAATCTTTCAACCTTGAAATTCACAAATTCCAAATGCCCATGCCATTACTTTATGCCAGATACCACCTATCTATGGATACAAGGTGTTCATTTGATGATTAGCCTTAATCGAAAGTTATCTCTCATGATTGGGATATAGGGGCTTGTGCCTATAGGAAACCATAACTCAGATCATAAAGTCCAAGCAAAATGATGGTGAAATATCTGGGTTGTGTCTTATCTACAAACTCATCCACCTTCCTAAAATTTACCCTGAAACTTAATTCTGTTAAAACTCCACTGAAGAAAAAGCAATTAGCAGGCGGAGGCTGGAGCCAAATTTTCATAGCCCACAGATTTTTGACGTCTCTGATGGGGAGTGATTTCTCTTTTTATCTTTGGCTAGTCTTCTCCATGTTATAGTAGAAGTCATATCAACTCGTACTTAAAATTTTGAGTGTTTCAAAATGATCATTTAACGAATGAAAATTTTGAATATTCTAAAATGATCGTTCATTTAATCCATATCACATTTAGCAGGATTATCAAATTTATATTATTTTAATTCCTTGTTAATATTTATTTGTTTTATTTCTCGTTCTATACATGTCTCTGCATTTTGAAAGTGTGGGGTAATGTAACCTATGCTGATTACTAACCCTTACCTTTCATTTATGAAGATGGATCTACAGAACGCATTAGTTAGTGCCCAACTGGGTTATAGAGCCAATATTCAACTGGAAAATGTCATGATCAACACTGGAGGCTCTAGAGCTACCATCCAATTTGGTAGTCTCGACTTCCCTTCAATTATTGAGGGCTATCGTTATTCCTTTAAACAGTATAGAATATGAAGGGCCTGCTAGGAGGCACCACTCTACTTAAACTAACACACAACGTGTGTATCTACCAATGCCATGACCTACTACTGAAAATCCTCATAGGAGGATTTTTGCATTTGAACGACTTTCTCAGCTTGAGGCATAGGCCACCAAGAGGATTATGACTGATGAAAGAATATCTATGATGACTGCAAACACCACAACCCTACCCGAGGAGATAGTTACACCTAGTAGGAGTGATGCTGAGGCCTCTTCATCTAGAGGGAGGTTTACTAGAAGGCAAAGAAGAAAGATGAATATTGAACTCCGGGCTTAGTAACAATAACTCTCGATCCATCCCTCTAACCTACCAGCCCAAGAGCCAGAGGAAACCATTCCCACCAGTCATGGGTTTGTGGGTCTGAGATGGGTCAAAAGAAATACCTCATTTGGTGAGCTAAAAAATCATTTTCGAACCAGCAGCCTGAAGTCCCAACTCCTTGAAAGAGGAAGGAGCCTGAAACTCTCTCGGCCTAGGTCTATAGGGTCCTGAAGACTGTGAAAGAGAAAGGACTGAAGAAGAGAAGATACCAACAACCACTAATGGTGAAGAGCAAGAGAACTCTACCAAGAGATTGCTTATCTATTGCAATCGAGACAAAAGAAAAGAAACATGTCTCACAGATTGAGCATCGAGCCTTGATACCTAAACATCAGGTTCAGGGATTCGCCACCAAAAGGTCCCAGTGAAAAGGAAAAGAAATCTAGAGGCCAAAGCCTCGAAGAGAAGAATAAAGAATAATTGATCTGGACGTGACATCCGGTATGACTTCCCGGAGATCCACCTTGCTTACAAACAATGTTAGAAATGGGTCTCAAAAAGGATCCATAACGACACCCCTCCCGACGGTTGACACCTTAGAGAATCCTTATGGGGATCCTATCGCTTGCCGTCCCCTCCAAAGGAATAGACTAACTTTTACCGCAACCCCCTTGTCGATGAAATCTCAATGCCTAACCAAGAATCAAAGTTCCAGTGGCATCGCCGCTCAGAGATCCAAGTACTAGAAGGTGAAGAAGAAGGAAATATAGAAGGGGAAGAAAATATGGAAGGGGGATAAAATGTTGAAGAACAATAATATATAAAAGAAGAAATGGAAGAAATTAATAATGACATAAATATGAAAGTTATTTATATGGTGACACATATAGACATCGATGATAGCTTCTATTATGATGACAGTGAAGATGAAGGTGATCTACAGCCGCAACCTAGACATGTATACCACTACTTCCATGGAGATGGGTCCATCACTAATAGAGGTAGCCATTTCCGAGGAGAAGAGGAAATGGAGGAAGTAGAGGAAAATCCTTTTGATGCTAAAAAAGTCACACACACTGAAATGCGGTGACATATGACATGACAAATGAGGGCAAAGGATAGGAAAATCTCCCAGTTAAATGAGAAGATGACTGAGATAATGACCAAATGGGAGAAATGATGCAAATGATGTAGAAACCTTCCACTGTCGGTCCCATGCCCCATCCATCTTTGGATCTTCCAAACTTCTAAGTGCCATAAGTATCAGGATTAAGGGGAGCTAATGAAGGTGGTAGCGAAGCTCATAATATTTCCCACTAGCCCACCCAAAAAATATTGCAAGTACTTCTAAACTTGTGACTGCTGCATAGTTGGAAGTAATCATTTGTAAGAATATCATGGCTATCATAGCCATTGGTTAGGATGAGAAGCTGGTGGACAAGAGTCACCTATATCCAGCAGAGTATGATTAGGTGTCATATTTGAAAGGATATTCTATAACAAAATTTAATATTTTTGATGGAAACAAAAATCACTGATAGCACCTAGCACGGTTTAAAGCTACCTACAGGAATACAGGGGGAAATAATACCCTACTCTTTTGATAGTTCGTTAGTAGTTTAATAGCAGTTGCTTTCTAGTGGTATGCCAAAATGTTGAACGATTAAATGAAGAATTTCACTTAATTAGAAAGTTTGTTCGTAAAGAGATTTGCTAGTGCAACTGAGAAGATAACGATCGCTGGCTTCACTCTAGAAAAGAGGAGAAGGGATGAGTCAGTGATGAAATATTTCACTTCCTGGCAAAATTTGAGAATAAAATGCGAGCAATAACTTGAAGAAGAACATGTCATGCAGTTGTTAATGGGCAACATTGATGATAAACAACAACCCTTCTTGTGCATGGCTACAATCACCACAATTAAAGACTTGCTGGACAGGGTAGCCATGTTTGTGAAATTAAATCTGTCAAGATCAGAGAGCCACTCTGATAAGCCCAAGAAGGCTAAAACCCAGGTGCTAGAGGAGGTGAGGCTGACTCCACATTTTTCTCTAGAGCTGATAAGGGGAAACATGTGGTTTAAAATATAGACAAAAGCAAATAAATGATGCAATATCATGAAAAGCCTAAGTAAGTCTACGACCCTAAATCTCAAATAATGCTTATACTCGAGGGCAATGATAAGGAATGAACTTACCAGGTTGGTGGAGAACACCCGAAGCAAGTAATGGGAATTAGTGATAGAACATTCCCATCTCTTAAAGGCAAGATGAATAAAGAATATTCATTTAAAAGAGAGAGTGTCACCATGTTATTTCAACAAAAAGTAAAGGCATGCTTAGAACTATGATAATGCAGAAGACCAGAGAAGTCGAAACATACGAACAACCCAAATTACTGCCCATACCATCAGGTACTCAGTCATCCAATTGAAGATTATTACATCTTCAGAAATGGATCGAAAGAAAATATTGAAAAGGGGAACTCACATTATCAGATAATGTGTTAACTAACCCTAGGAAAGAATCAATTCAGGTGGTTACATCCTCATCCGTTTCCCTAGTTGAAGAAAGAAGAAATGAAAAGAAGCTAGCTTAAGAAGAGCAGTGGGAGACGCAAATCTCCAAGAAAACGGTGAAATTATTGAAGCATCTTGAAGGAGTTCCAGGTATAAAGTGGAAGTCTCCTTCTGAGTCGTTGCTATATTTATAGGCACTACCTGTGGTGCGAGCATCTACTTCTAAATAACTCCTCGATTAAACTGGTTCTTTAAATTCTGGAAAGATAATATATTCCAAAAAAAAAGTTCAAATTGAAAAAGCCAGAAGAGAAAATGATAGCAACCCAAAGGGTTATCAACAATTTGGATGAATACTACTAGATTGTAAGATCAACTATTAAGCTCGCTGACTTCATGATAGAGTTTAAAATAGTTGAAGCCACATAAGATGATTAGAATTTTCTTCCCATAGAAGTATGTCGGGTCATCTATGTGGCACCAAATGCTCTGATAAGAGAAGGATACATTGAAGAAGTTGCTTTTGAATAATGTCTAATAGTGACATCAATGGACTATAGCTCAGAAGAGGACTTATACTTTCTAAAAGAAGATGGGTCAGACCCCAAAATAGCATCGCAGATGGGATATATAATCCTGGGTGGTGATTCTAAATAAATAGATAAATCTATGGATGCAATAATGGCTGACTCTGAAGAAAATGTGCCATTAAATGACTCTATACCAGAGGAGATTGCTCAAGTATAATTGAGAAGTGAGAAGATACTGTCACCTTAACCAAAGAAAGGGGCCTCCAACAAAGACAAGGAGAAAGAGATAGTTATCAATGATGATATTATCCCTAAAGATCCTTAGAAAAAGAACTCTTAAGCCAATGGGATAGATTATAACATCTTATCTCATCAGAGAAAAATACCTGCACAACTCAGTATATATGATGCCTTAGTAATGTCTAAGGACCTTCGGGCGACTTTGATTCAGGCTCTCAAGATTCTGAAAGATATAAGGTATATTTTGCTGAACGTTATTTGACTGAGGTTCTACAAGCTCATAATGAGCCATTCATTTCCTTCTCTGAAGAGGAAATGATACTTGGGACTGCAGACTATAACCGTCCTATGTATGTTACTGCAGAGAGTAATAAGCTGATTATTAGTTGAATCCTGGTTGATCCCAGATCTTCCATAATCTAATGAGCTTAAAAGCATTGAGATCACTTTGCCTTAATGTGGAACACCTTAGGTCAGATTAGCTAATGGTGCATGATTTTAATGAGAAAGAATAGAAGACCCTTGAATCATTCATACTCCCTCTTATATTTAGAGAACTCTATACATAAGACAAGTTCCATGTAATTGATACAAACACTTCATTCAAGGCGCTATTAGGTCGCCACTGGTTGTATGTATATGGCATCGTCCCGTCAACATTACACCAGTATGTGAAGTAGCTCATAGATGGAGAATAATTCAGGATGTCTGGTGACATTCAGCCCTTTACCGTTCATGAAGCAATAGTTTATGAAGATGCATAATATTTTATACCAATGAAGCAAAATTCTTTAACTTTTCTCAAGGCTAAAGCATCAAACTCAAAGGCTGTGAAGTGACCTAAATGTGAATATGAGAAAAAGTAAGAGGGGAGAAAGAAGGCAATGCTGACTCTTCCCAAAGCATTGACCATTCCCAAAGAGGAAAAATATGTGCCTCATGTAGGGAGTGATATGGAAGAAGATGATGTCACTCCAACTAAATCTCAAAGAGTATGCCAGTCTATGGCTGAATGGAGCAACGAGATGGAATATTCAAATGATGATTATGATTATGACTCTATGTACATGAATATAACACAAGGTGTATTCTCCAGAAGAATAGATAGCCTGTCAATCTCAGATAACATACTCGTAGTCATGCGTATCCTCCTGTAACACTTCAAGGACATCATTCCGTGTGAGGTACATAAGGTTAAAGAACTCACCACCCTTTATCAGCCTCCCCTTAAAAATGAGGCTGTGCTAGGGAATGTATTATATTTTTGATGGGAATACACGAAAAAGAGAATAATGACTGGTGTTGTATGCTCCTCTATTCTAAAGAGTTACTACATATAATGCTACCTAGGTTTAATATTGAAGGAATTCAAAGAATTCTACGAAAGAAAATTAATATTCCTACCACTAAATGATAGCTTTATACAAGCTTGGACCTCTAATATGGAAGGAATCTGCATCCATTATAACAAAATGATATAGCTGCATATAAGGGTATTAGATTCATCAAGCAAAAATTCCTCCGAAAAGAAACTTGCCGAGCCATCACATTCAAGAAAATTGAATCTGATGATGTTGATGCTAAGGAGACATACGAAATTGATAATTATGATGATCAACCTGTAGAGGCCAAGCCTATACCAGAATAGCTTAAAGATGGTGGACATGTAGCTAATATGGATGAACTAAAAGAGCTAAACTTAGGAACTGAGGAAGACCCAACCATCATTAGTTCTCTCCAGCCCGAGGAGCAAGTGGAAGAAATGAAGAAGCTTCTCTTTGAATTCAGGGACTTCTTTTCCTAGACATATACTGAGATGCTCAGCATATCCCTTGATGTAGCAGTTAATATATTAGCCATCTAATTAAATGCAGCATTCGCCGAATAGGCTCCAAGGAGAATGAGAATGGAAATTGAAGAATAGGTGATCATAAAGATAAATAAGCTCATAGATGCGAACTTTATTCAAGAAGAAAAGTGTTCTGACTGGATGAACAATATTGTCCCTATAAAGAAGAAGAATTGCCAGATTTGTATCTGCATCAATTTCGAGGACCTTAACAAGGTATGCCCGAAAGATGCCTTTTCGCTCCCTGTATCAGAACTTCTAGTTGACAATACTTCAAGTTATAATATGTTCTCCTTTTTGGACGAATCGTTGCGTTATAACAAAATCAATATGGAACATGAAGATAAAAAGCATGCATCATTCAGAATGCCCATTGGTATTTTCTGCTATATGATCATGCCCTTTTGGCCTGAAGAGTGCCGGTGCCACCTACCAGTGGGCAATGACTCATATCTTTGATGAATTAATACATCAGAAGGTCAAGTGTTATGTAGATAATTTGGTCGTTAAGAGCATAGACTGCAAGGATCACTTAAATGACTTGAGGATTATGTTCAAGAGGATTAGAAAATATGATCTGAAGATGAACCCCCTCAAGTGTGCATTTGTAGTATCCTCAGTGAAATTTATGGGATATGTTGTGCTACCAAGGAATCAAGATCGACCCCAGTAAAATCAAAGCAATCATAGAGATGTCGCCTCCTAGAAACCTTCGACAACTTCGCTCTTTACAAGGACAACTAGCTTCATTCGTCGATTCATATCGAATCTGTTGGGTAGGTGCCAGCCATTTTTGAAGTTGATTAAAAAGATGCTTATTTCAAGTGGGATGAACAGTGCTAGGAAGCATTTGATAGTATCAAAAGATACTTATTAAATCTGCCCATTCTCATAGCTCTAATCCCGAGGAAGCCTCTTATACTATACACGGCAGCACTAGAAGAGTCCCTAAGAGCATTATTAACCCAACATAATGAAGAAGGAAAGGAGAATGCACTTTACTACATCATTCCGATATTGATTTGAGCAGAAATATGCTATTCTCCAATTAAGAAGCATTGCCTAGAACTAATTTTTGCCTTTAGAAACTCCATCACTATATGCTTTATCACAGAATCACCCTAATATCAAAGATCAATCTACTAAAGTTCTAGATGATAAGATCAGCATTGACAGGTCACCTAACCTAGTGGGCAGAATTATTACTGATATCATGTATATGTCACAAAAGGAGATGAAAGGATAGGCCTTAGCAGATTTTCTCGCTGCACATCCTATCCCAGTAAACTCTCCACTCAATGATGATTTGCATGATGAATAAATTATACAGGTCAAGGAGAATGAAAAGCTACCATTTTGGGGGATGTACTTTGATGGGGCATTATCGATTAAACTAGTCCGACTTCCAAATCTTGTAAAGGCCTGAGCAGACGTCGGTCACATTTTCATAGCACTTGAGGGAGGCTTAATGAGGTTTTTAATAAGTTTGACAGAACCTTGTACCAAAAATGAAGCTGAATATGAAGCTCTAATAGCAGGACTGGAGATTACAATCGATGTCATAATCCAATATCTCCAAATCTTTGGCAATTCTTAACTTATGATAATTCAGGTCCTCAATATTTATAAGGTTGGCAAACTTGAATTGTCCCAATATTACCGACGAGTCATTTAGCTTCTAAAATAAGTACCAAATGTTGAAATAGCTCAGGTTCCTCGAGGATAGAGTACCAAAGTATATTGTCTGGTTAAGTTGGTCTAGGAAATGGCAAACATCAATGAGGAGAGGCCTATAATCATTAGAGTTTATACCAATAGGGTCTTGGAGCACACTTTATTACAATTCTTGAGGGAATAAGAAGTACCGAGTTCAAGCTAGCGAGATGAAATTCTAGTTGTCACTCAACCTCTCCATCAGATCATTATGGAAAATTATCCAGAACGATATCATGTGGCTAAGAGACATAAAGCTAGTCAAGCTTCAAAATTGTGGTTGCATTGCTTAGATGTTGAAGTAGAAGATGATTTGCGGCAACCCTTCATCTAATACTTCAAAGAAAGTAAACTCCCAATAGACAAATCTCTAGCCACACAAATTTGGAAGAGAACATTACGATATGTGTTCGTAAACAATATGTTGTATCACTGGGCTTTCTATTAAATGTGGCTTAGATGCCTAAGGATAAAGGAAGCTGATAATGTGGTAACATAAGTCCACGAAGGATTTTATGGTGCATATCAATCACATCCCAATATGGCAGTTAAAATTAAAATAATAAGCTATTGTTGGCCAATAATGATGAGAGATTGTATTAACCATGCAATAAGGTGTGATGAATGTCAGATTCACGATGATGTTATACATCAACAGCCAAATTCTTTGCACCCAACAGTAGCATCATAACCATTTGAATATTGCGGTACATATATTATTGGTCATATAGATCCGCCATCTTCAGCGGGGTACCACTTTATTCTTGTAGTAACATATTACTTCTCGAAGTGGGCAGAAGCAGCCCCATTCAAAGAAGTCACATTCAAGCATATGATCAACTTCTTTACCCACAAAATTTTCTACAAATTGGGTGTGCCGTGCCACATAATCTCAGATAATGGTACTACATTCAAAAGTACAAAAATTTACAAATTTGTTGATCGGCATAAGATCGATTGGCGGTACTCATCAATATATAACCCAAAAATAAATGACTTGGATGAGGCCTTTAACAAGATGCTGGTGAAACTGTTAAGAAGATCATCACCAAGAATAAAAAAGAGTGGTATACGAAGATGGTAGAAGCACTATGGGCATACCAAAGAACTTATAAAATGCCGACCAAAGCCACTTCTTATTCATTAGTATTTAGAGTTGAAGCAGTATTGCCTTAAGATGTTGAACTACCATCACTACGGGTAGCAATCCAAAATGATCTCACTCAAGAGAAAAATGCTCGCCTAAGAATGGAAGAGCTTGATGAACTTGATGAACTCAGGTTACAAGCTCAACAAAATCTTGAAATTTATCGAGGAAGAATGGCAAAATCTTTTGATCGTATGGTGTGTCCTCAGGCATTTCAAGAAGGAGAATTTGTCCTGTTGTTGAAAAGGCCATTAATCCCACACTGAAAAATTGGTGGTATGTTCATAACCTATTGGGAAGGCCCTTCGTTATTGAGAAGGTGTACTAAGAAGGAGCGTATCAATTGATTGATCTGGACAATCAGAGGCCTATGCCGCCAATCAACGGTCAACACTTGAAAGAAGTATCATGCATAAAGTTGCCAAGAAAAATGTTATATATAATGTGTTATGTATTTCATACATATTTACAAACATATATATTTATATTTTGAAATTCTCTTGTATAGCGATAATGCATTTAAAAATCCCCCATAAGATTGAGGATATTTTAAATATTTATTTGAGTCGACATCGCGTATCATGTTGAGATCTCTGAATAAATTTTTAAAATCTCAATATACAAATCCTATCCAAAATTTCTCTAGAAGATTGGGGGTATTTTAAATATTTATTTATGTTAACATTATGCTATGCACCGAGATCCCCAAATAAATATTTAAAATTATAAAATTCCAAATTTTTTTTGCTCTAGAATATCACTGTGAGATAGGAGGCTTTTTAAATATTTATTCGTGTCGACATCACGCTGCATGACCAATTCCATAAATAAATATTTAAAAGTACTAATTTAAATATTCTTTTATGCTGAAGAATATAAAGACTTCTTTTTCAAACTATATGCAGGAGATCATCTAAAAGTTTTAGGCACCACCTTTTCCAACATACCAATATTTCCAAAGTCAATAAATAGACTTTTATGACTACACACTCCAACAAGTTGAACGGGAACAACCTGAAGTCTTTCAACAGCCTAAAGCTTAAGGTTTGAATGGGTGTAAAAGGCCAGATCTAACACGCCTAAATATGATTGAATTGCTGGCAGATCAACTCACCATAAGAAAGGCAGTAGTAGCAAAACCTCACTTTGTCAACCCATTAGTAGGGACTATAGGAAGTATGATGGCATATTCGACTCGATAATTTCAAGTTATTGTAGTCTACTAAATTCTCCTAATCAACTGGAGAATCAAAGTTCCAATGGGAAGGAAGAGTCGAGAGCAACTACCGAATGTACATAGGCTCTAAATCTTTAACCTAAAGAATGACTCAAAATCTACCATTCAATAAAATTAGTATTAGGAAGCGTATTTCCTATAGCTCAAGTCTGAAGCCTGAGTGGGTATAACATGTCAGATCCAACAAGCCCAAATATGATCGGATCACTGGCAGCTCCATCTACCCGACACGTCATAAGAAAATACATAGTAGAGGAATCCCCATCATAACAACAAGAGGATGATGAGCTATCAAATCCTATATCGCCCAATCTGATAAACTCAAGTGACTTAGATTAAAGTTTTCTCAAGTGGTTAACGATAAAGATACTACCCATATTTGATACTATAAATTGAATTTGAGACTTGTAAATCCTTCAACAAATCCGTAAAGAACAAAGCAAGGATCAAAGGAACTTATCTTCAACAATTCCATCAAAGCACAAACCAAAGGATAGAAGAAAATATCCTACAAATTTGTGTTTATTATTCAGATGTTAGTTTCTTGATTGAAGTTGGTAAGTCAACAATTTTGAATGTGATTTTTGAGGAGATTTTTCATTTGCTCAACGGTGGATTTAGTATTTTTTTAATGAAATTTTTTCTTGGGGGCCAATTTTGGGTTTGATTCTGATGGTGAATCGTTTGGATGAAGCTTGATTGTGGTTTGGTTGTTCTGCTGTGATAAGACTTCAAAATTTTTATGGTGATTGCTGCTTGATTTTGTATGGATTTTATGATAGTCTTGAATCAGTTCTTGGAGATGGAATTTTTTTCGGTTTGATGTTTGAAACTAAGAGGTTCATGATGGGGAATCGACTGTTATTCAATAAAATTTGGTGTAATTTTTTATCTTATAGATGTGGTCGGTTTTGTCTTCAAGATTTGGCTATGAAGGTAATATTTATCCTTTGTATTCAATTAAGGATTGGAAATCTTCAATGGAGGAATGCGATGCTGGAATTTTCTTGTTGGTGGTCTTGGCCAAATCAGTTTGGAGATTTATGGAGCAGTTTTATTGATTATTTCTTCAAGAATCTTAGAGAAACGATTAAAGTGATCCTGATTTTCTTGGTGTGTGATTTTTTGTTGTTCTAGAGGATTTCAATTTTACTGAAGAATGTTGGAGTTAATGCTATTATGTAGCTATTTTTATGACTTTGATTGGATCTTCCAAGGGAGATAGTTCGGTAAAATGCTCTGGTGAAGTCAAAGTTATTGAAGCTATTATTCTAATGCTGGTTGGTTTAATATGGAAAGTTGTTTGGATTATAATAGAAGTGTTGGAGCTAGTTTTAGGTCAGAGCTTATCCCATCTAAACTTATCATGGTTACTTTTTTGGTCTTTGAAGAACAAGTCTTATTTGTTGTAGACTTGAAGGATCTGAATATTATTGATTTTTTACTTGCCAGTATGATGTGTGCGGTGGTGATTTTCAGTTCGTATGACTTTGGTTGTGAAGAGGCCGACTCTTGGACTCTTCATGTGGGAGTCAGTGATATTGCTTTGTCGACGTTTCTTGGTTCATTCATGGTGGTTTTTGTTGGTTGCATTGAGGTTTCAGCAAATTCTACACTTGTTTGGAGCTCGTTGACCTCAAAGATTGTTGATGGCAGTTTGATTGATGTTTTGGCAGCTAGTTTAGTTGTTCTTTTCTTAGTTCTTGTTGCAGGTTGTCATTTGCTTGGTTTTCTTATAAATTTTTTCTAACTTTTTAAAATTATTGTAATGAAATGTGTGATTTTTACTAGGTTTCATTTTCTATCTTTTGGGAACTCTGTGATACTAACCAACCTTTTAGGTTGTTTCAATATTTGGTATCCCCATCACCCCAATGAATCTAAAATGAAATTTAGTGGATCGCATATCCATTATGATAGTTTTAAAGGGTTTGCTTTTGTTTTCTAATTTGTAATAGTTGTTTATTCTTTTTAATGCAATTTGCATTTCTTTAAAAAGAAGTTATAGAATGTGCCCATAATCCTTCAGTTTTAAGATGTAAAAAAGTTCCCAAATCCTCTTTAATTATTTCAACTCATTGGTGGAAGACATACATGGACATAATGGTGTTATTCTCTCTCATTCTCATATTTAGCTAGAAAATAATAAAAAGCGTTAGAGAGAAATGCATAGATCAAAGCGAGAATGAATGAAAACTTAGTGGAGTCAAAGAAAGGCATAATCAGAAATGTGATATTTTCTTGAATAAGAAGATGGGAAGGAGTAATTTTAGCTTGAACAAACCTATCATATTCTTTTTCGTTCTTTCTTGAAAGAAAATTATCATCTCGTTCAGTATGAGATGAACTTCCTTTGTAAAGACATGACCATTTGCTGCTGCTTGCAATTTAAAAAAGGATTGAACATAAGGACTGAAAAGGACAAAATGTGGAATATATTAAATAACTTAAAAAAATAGCTTTAAATTTATAGAAATTAGATGATTTTATATAATACAAAATTGAGTTTATATGTACAAATTTGGACTTCATACTGAAAGAACATGATGCACCAAGAAGGGGGCTGAATTAGATATTTAAAAAATTCTTTAATGAAAAGAAAAGTCCTTTTATAACTTGATGCATAATCGAATTACATTTCACAATAAAAAGATAAATTATCAATTTCATTTATGCAGTTAATCACAATAAAAATAAATTTGTAAATAAAGTGTTAAAATAATAAAGGAAAGAACACACCATATTTATAGTGGTTCAATCAAACCTTAACCTGCATCCACTCCTCAAAGGTACCCTCCGAGTGTTGCACTAAATCTTTAGTGACTCTCCTTTAGCCCCCATAGCTAGGTGGAGAAGCCCTTACAAAATCACTTCCACTTTTCCAAGTGCGACGAAGGAGCCGAGTCCTTTGACACCAAATAAATCTTCTTCTACCCAAAACTTCGCTCAAGATGAACCTTGAATCCAATTGTAGTGAGGTGCATGTTCACCAGAGAAACCGTGTAAAATCCCCTTCCCACTACCTTCAAACCCCCTCCAAGGATCTTCTCCCTCTTAAACTCCACCCTTTCCTCTCTCCCTTTCAAGTTCACTCTTCAAATTTTCTCCTGAAGATCGAATACACAATGGCTACAAAAGACTCTTACAAGGACTTATATGAACGCTCAAATAAAGGCTTCAAAAAAATCCCTCAAAGATCATACAGTACGATCTAAGGATCGTCCAATATGATATGCAGAATTTGAGTTGTCAGTACTATATGATCACCAGTTAGTATTATTCAAATAGTTCAATTTGCCTATTCGTACTATATGAAAGCTAGTTAGTACTGTATGACTAGTTCAATCAAAATGCAATTCATCCAAAATGAAATATGGGATGACCAAAATAATCTCTATTGATCATAAAGTATAATCCAGTTCATATAATACGATCAAAATATCAAATTTAAGTTGATTCGATTGACTATTTAAATAATTAAATTAGGTAATATTTTAAACATCATACAGTGCAAATATTTTTTATAGTATGATTAGAATAACTTTTTATATTCAATTTTTTTCCTAATTAAATGGACAGTGGTCTTTCAAATTATAATAGATCATCTAATACGACGTGGTGGTCGTATTATATGATTATTTATATTTTAAAAACACTTTTTCCCAAAAAAAATAAAATATTTTAAATATTTTCTATAACACTAGATCATATAGTATGATCCATATCGTACAGTATGATGTAATATATATATATATATATATATATATATTTAAAATCATTTTGCTCCCCTTATATGTGTGAATATTCTACAAGCTGCCATACATCATTACAAGACTTACACCAAGAAATTAAAAATAAATAAATAAAAATAATAGACTCATTTAACATACCCTATTCAACCTAATCTTGAGCCCTGAATCTTCAAAAAATAGTGCATGGTGTACCTAAAATTTTATTCAACAGACAAACAAATATGCAATATAAATACTAGAAGAAATAAAATGGTAATCAGTATTATTTATTATCATAAAAATCATTTACTCGAAAGCTCGAGTTGCAACACATACAGTAGGAAATTAGGTTTCGTACATATGAATAGAAACCATTAAGAATAATTACTATAGTGAAACATCTTTTTGTAAGGTTACCTTCTCGATGAGTCATTTTGTACAATCTTTTTATAAAAGCTGATCATATAGACGAACATGTACTTGTCCGGGAAGATTTATCAATAATGATCAAACCTGTCAATTGAATTTTTACACATACAAACTGGCAACTTTTTTTTTTTTTTTTTTTTTTTTTTTTTTTTTTTTTTTTTTTTTTTTTTTTTTTTTTTTTGGCAACTTGATTATATAGATGAACATGTATTTGTCCGGGACAATTTTCTAACATTACAGCCCTAAACCATCAATAAATTGGTTTTGAAGCATTCTACCGCATGTTCATATAAACAAATGATTAAAGATTTATACAAATAATGAGGTGCTAATACTTTACGAATATCATGAAAAGATAACAAAAATTTCGCTGCCTAAAAAATCATGAAAAATCTGAAGAATTTGTACAATATAAAAGTAGTTCGTACAGTACAAATGGAAATCAAATTTTAGATTTGCACGTGATGATCAAGATACTTTCCTAAAATTAACCAAATAAGACCCATTTAATATAAAATCAAATCAATAAAAGGATAAAGTAAAGATAAAAATAAATATGTACCAAAGAAGACAAATAAAAAATAGAAACCAAAATAAAACCATAAGCAAAAGAAAAAATATACACAATCGCATTTTATAGACTTAAAATTTTTCAAGAATTTATATCAAAAACACTTAGTCTGGTTCTTAAGGTACTTAGAGTTTCAAAAACCAATAGTTTTTTGAAAATACCTGCAAGTTAATTTTTAGCAGCAGCTTAATGTAGTTCAATTTCTCCTTTAGTAACATGAGCCCTAATGAAGTGATGCCTTATGTCTATGCTTGTCCTAGAGTGTTAGATTGGATCTTTTGAAATAAAAATAACACTTATATTATCACAAAAAATCATAATAGTACACATTAAAAACCTAAATCCATAAGTTATTATTTTAACCAAAGAATATGTGCCACACAACTCCCTAATGCTATATATTCTGCTTCAGTAGTAGAAAGGGCTATTAAATTTTATTATCTACTAGACCATCAAATTAAAGAGTTTTTAATAAATTAACAAGTTCCAAAAGTACTTTTTCTATCAACCCTATATTCTGCAAAATGTGAATTATAATATCCATTGATTTTAATAGAAGTGTTGTGCCTAGGACACTAAATCCCTAGGTTTTGAGTTCCTAAAAGATATCTAAGAATTCTTTTAACAACAAGCAAATGGGATTCTTTTGGATTAGATTTAAATCTAGCATAAAGACAAACACTAAACATGATATCAGATCTACTTGTAGGTAAATAAAGAAATGATTTAATTATTCCTCTAAATTTCTTTTGAATGATAGATTTGCCTTTAGTGTCCTTATCTAACTGGCCTTATGAATTCATGGGAGTGCTTATTAGTTTAGCTTTATCCATTTAATACTTCTTAAGGATGTCTTTAATATAATTTGAGTGACTAAGAAAAGTGTCATCCTCCTTTTATTTTATGCTAAAACTAAGAAAGTAACACAAATCTCCCATCAAACTTATTTCAACTTCCTTACTCTTTGTATTTAAAAAGTTTTCACAAAGATCTTTATTACATGATCCAGATAAGATATCTTCAGCATAAATTTGAATAATGTGAATGTCATCTCTTACACTTTTTATGAAGAGAGTACTGTCCATACTCCCTTTAACAAAAGATCTTTCTAGTAACAATATGCTTAGCTTTTCATACCATGCCCTAGATGCCTATTTTAATCCATATAATGACTTCTTCCATTTAAACACATGATTAAGAAATTATGAATTTTTAAAACCAAAAGATTGCTCAACATAAACATCCGCTTTTATCAACGCATTAAGAAAGGAACTTTTATCATCCATTTGAAATAATTTAAATACTTTAAAATAGGTAAATGCTAGAAGCACCGTTATTGCTCCAAGTCTGGCTACAGGGGAAAAAGTCTCCTCAAAATTAGTTTCTTCTATTTGATTGTAACCCTTAGCCAGAGATCATACATTATATCTAACCACTACACTTGAATCATTCATATTATTTTTTAAAACCTACTTAGTTCCAAAAACACATTGATGTTTAGGTCATTCTACCAACTCCTAAATATCATTTCTAATAAATTGATTCAACTCTTCTCATATAGCTAAAATCCAAAATTCATCAAAAAGTTCTTGATTAGTGGGTTCAATCATTAAAATAAATACTAAGTGGTTCACTTCTTTGCTAAGTTCATGCCTAGTAATAGCACCTTCACTCAATTCTCCTAAAATTAGTTCTTTAGGACGACTTTTAGGACATTTCATTTATCTAGGAAATATATTTTTTGTTCCAACCCTTTTCCAAATTTTGCATTTTCAATTCTATAGGTAATTTCTTCATCATTTTCTTCTTCCAACTAGACCCTCCAGAAATATTATATTCATTAAAAACTGCATGAGTGGTCTCCTATACTATCAATGCTCTCTTATTAAAAACTCTATGGGATTTGTCAACACTTAAATATCCTTGACAAATCCTCTCATCTAATTTAGGATCAATTTTTCCTAAAAGAGTTTTGCATTTTTATGAATGAACACTTTACATCCAAAGACATGTAGATGTGAGAGGTTGGGTGGCCTACCCTTAAGAAGTTCATAGGGTGTCTTATACAATTTAGATCTAATATTCACCTATTAAGAACAAAATAGGCTCTATTAACTATTTTATCCCAAAAATATTTAGGAAGTTAATATTCAACCAACATGGCTCTAGCGACTTCTACAAAAGCTATGTTCTTTCTTTCAATAACGCCATTCTGTTGAGCAATCCTAGGAGCTAAAAAGTTGAGATCTATCTCTTGCTATTTATAGAAAACTTCAAATTTATCATTTTCAAATTCTCCACCGTGGTCACTATAATTTGCAAAAATTTCACAACCTAGCTTCCTCTGAATTCAAGTAGAAAATTTTCTAAACTTATCAAATGATTCACTCTTATATGATAAGAATCTAATCCAAGTGAACCTAGAATAGTCATCAATAATCATATACCCAAAAACTTTCTATCCTCGACATACAGTGCTAACAGGTCCAAAGAAATGCATGTGAAGGACTTCTAAGTGTTTGCTTGTTCTAACATCTTTATTTGAATGAAAGGAGGACTTGACTTGTTTCCCTAATTAACACACATCACATATGTGATCCTTAGTGAAGTCTAATTTCGGTATGCCTCTAACCAATTACTTTTGGGTAATTTTTCTATATTTTCATGATTACATGATAAAGTCTTCTATGCCATAATAAAGATTCATCAGTAATAGATTTTAGAAAAAAGTATTAGAAGATTTAACATAATTTAAATCAAGCACGTAAATATTATTTATTCTATCTGCATGAAATACATCAACTCCATTTTGTTTTATAATGCAACTTGTAGGCAAAAATTTCATACTAAAACCCTTATAACAAAGCAGACTAATATTCAACAAATTATATTTTAAAGCTTTCAACCAATAAAAATTTTTTAATTAAAAAATTCTTCATATTTCTAATTCTATACTAACCTACCACTACTGTAGTGGTATTATCTTCAAGTGTCACTTTGCCTCCTATCCTAGCCTCTAGTGATATAAATTGATTTATATCTCCAGTTGTATGTTTTGAACATCTGATGTCCCAATAATAAATGCTCTCATGAGCGCTTTTTTTAGAGCGTCTCTATAAAATTATCAAATATTAGACTTGGAAACTCAAATAAATTTGGGTTCTCCTCTTAACAATGATAATCTAGATACATGTTTGATTTGTTTTGATTTATGCATCTTAGGTCTTCACACTAAATGTGTTCTACTATGAATAGTAAAAGTGTGGGAAGTATGGCCCAACTTTCCACTTGAAAATAATTTAACACCAGAAAAATGATTTACTAATCGATATGAGTTATAATATCTTTTCCTAGTTTTTTAACTTGTATACTTTTGGTTAGGATTATAAAATTATTCAAGTGTGGGAGTTTTTTTTTCCTTAACAGCTTTCAATTTTATTTGAAGATAAGACGTTGCATTTTACAAAATAAAATTTTCAATCTTTAAAACATGTTCCCTTTAATCAGGTTCACCTATAACTTCTTTAAAATTATTTTCAAGCTCAACATAAGATTTTTTTAATTGTTTATTCTTCTTATTCAAATAATCAAATTCATTTTGAAAAACCATGTGATTGTTATCTATGGTTGAATGATCATTCCTAAGATTTTCATTCTCTTTTTATAAATTCAAATACTCAATACTATATATAGCATGCAATTTTTTAAGTTTTCTATATGCATTACGAATCTTCTCAGAAATATTAAATAATTTATTGTAGGATAGGTCACATACTTCCTCTTGATCTGAAAGATCAAGTTTATCTTCCATTAAGATAAAATTAGTGATCTCCTCTTCTACGTTTGTTTCTGAAGAGTATGAAGCTGAGTCAGCCTATAAAACTCTTTGCATTTTTTTTTCTTGCCATTTCTAAAGTTTTTTTTCTTCTCAACTTTCTCCTTATTAGGATTAGGTTTAAGATTTGGGCATTCACTCTTTATATGTCTAAGATTTCTGTATTCATAAAAAAGGACTTCATTAGTAAATCATAGATTCTTATTGAACTTACTTTTGTTCCAATAATGATGTCATAGTTACTTTCGCTTAAGAAAACTTTTGAAATTCTTAGTAATAAGTGCAATATCTTGTTCATCCTCAGGCATTAATTGATCACTCTTTGAATCATCAACTTTCAAAGCTATATTTCTCTCTTTCATTTTGTCACCTACATAGATCTTTCTTTGGTTCACTCCTTACTTACAAGCAATAAGCGATCCCAGAAAATTATCAATAGAATATATATTCAAATTTTTAAACTCAATTATGATTGTTATCTTTACATCATAAGTAGGTAAACAACATAAAATTTTATTAACTTTTTTTGAATTTGTAAGTTCCCTACCTAAAGCATGTAATGAAGTAACAATCTGAGTAAAACTAGTATATATATATATATATATATATATAAGAAATTAACTCATTTGGTGTTATACAAAATAATTCATAATCATGTAACAAAATCTTCATCCAAGATTATTTTACCTCATTTATTCCTTCATAAGTTATTCAAACTCTATCCCATATTTCTTTTCTAGTTTTGCAAGTACTAACTACATATAATCTTTAGATTTTAAAGCACAAAAAAAATTTATTTAGACATTTTGCGTTGAGCTATGCTAAATCAGTTTCTTCAAAAGTTCATTTAGTAAATGGTGTTTAAGTTCTAATGTCATCAACAATTCTATTAAGTCTAGTATAACCATCCTGTTCTAATATCTGCTTGTGATATTCCAGTGATTGTATAAAAGTATGCATGGAAGTTTTTCAAAAAGTTAAAAGAAATATTATCTAATAAATGTGGTCCAGTGATCGAATATCCTTCAAATGTATTCAGGTTTCCAAAATTTGCCATGATTGTTTTCCAAAAAGTAGTCTAAACCATAATTTTTGAAGTTGGCTCTGATACCACTTGAAAGTTCATGTAGGTTGTTAGACCTTATAGAACTGTACCAAGGTTAATCAAGAGGAGGGGTGAATTGGTTTTTAAAAAAAACTTCTTAGATTTTTGAAAACCTTTTTAAATCTTTCCATAAAGTTATATCACTAATCCTGAAAAATGCAGTTGTTTATAGAATAATTATCACATATGATTTTTCAACCACAAAATTTTTAACGCAAAAAATTAAAATGCAGGAATAATTAAAGGCCATAGAAGAACACCAAATTTAAGGTGGTTCAGTCCAACTTAACCTACTTCCACTCCCTAGAGAGTCCTTCTCTAGGTATTGCACTAAACAATAGTGACTCTCCTTCTTCCCTTACAGTAAGATAGAGAAGCCCTTACAAACTCTCTTCCACCATCCCGGTGCAGCAGAGAACCATCTCCTTTTTACATTCTCCTAGTGATGGAAGCATAATGTGTCATCCTTTTTCACTCTTCTACTTAAGGCAGAGTACCTACACATTCTTTTTCACTCTCCTATTGAAGGCAGAGTACCTACACATCCTTTTTTACCCGCCTGGTGAAGGCAGAGTACCTTCATCCCATATTAAAGATGTTTTTGCAAGAACCTCCAATGAAGTTGGGTATAAACTTAAAAGAGATAAAGAGATCCTCACTTTCGATAACCTTGTGAAGCCCTCACAACTCCCCTTAACTAGATCTAACTCTTTACTCACAAAATCTCTCCCAACACACTCACAATGGTCCCTCTCAAAAGAAATTTGAAGCAAAAGATAGTTGAGACAGTTTTAGGACCCTTTATATAAAAAATACATAAAAATAATCCAAAAATTGAAATTTTCAAGAGAACCATCCTACATTTATACTGTACGATTGTGGATCATCTGGTATAAATAAATCAAAAAATCAAGGCTTCAATTGGTACAAACTTGGACAAACTCAGTTTCATATACTATCGGTCATCTGCATGAATTTAGATCGTAATGTACAAATAGTTCAAGAATAAATAAGTTCGTTTGATATAATCTATAACAAACCTAATTTCATACTCTGTTAGTCGATTTTATGAATTTAGATCATATTGTATAAATAGTTCAAGATTACATGTGTTCATTCGGTATGATCTAGTGCAAACCTAATTTTGTACTATATCAATCATTTGTATGAATTTAGCTCATACTATATAAATAGTTCAAGAATATATGTGTTCATTCGATACAATCTAGTACAAACCTAATTTTATACTCTGTCAGTCATCTATACTACTTGACATCCTACAATACGAACATTCAAAAAAATTCAAGCCATGATTTAATTAATTACATTTTGGAGGAAAAACATGTCAAATTGTATGGTATATTTTTATATCATACAATACACTTAGTTTTAAAAAAAAAATTATCACTCTCTCTTATGTGTATGTATATGATTACCCAAATATAATCACACTTGCTCAGACTCATGAAATAAAATTATAGATATACAGACTCTATTACGTAAAACCCTAATCTACCTTGTCTTGAAGTTTTCAAAACTATGGAGTAGTATATAATTTCTCTGAAATGTTAGTAGACATAAAAACAAATAGAAATTCTAGTATATGCTAAGAGAAATAATAAAATCAAAATAATAATATTTTGTTAACATAAAAAATACAATCTTATTCTTGATTCCGAATTTGCAACACTTAACATCCACAATGATAGAGTACACTTAATCTCAATTATTTTATTAGCTATAGGGAAGGCTTTATCAAAGAAAATCTAAGCTTTCAAGTTTATAATCAGACACCTATTGTTTACAAAAATAATGCAAAAAAAAATCATGCATCTTTCTCCCTATAGAAGGTGACATTATCCTCCAACACATATCACTAGAAATTTAAGGGTGTTAACTAGCCTCACTCTCCAATGCTCATGACTCACCAATAGACTCACTTGCACCCACTTGCCTTTGAGCACTTGGTATAACTAAACTGACCTAAAGAAGGGCTAGACTAGGTTAAGGTTAGACACCTTCCCTATAGCTAACTAGAGTGTTGCACGAGTCAAAAATATTTTGTAGTTACAGTGAGTCCTTTATATTTTGTTTATTTAGTAATATAACCTTCATTGGAGCCCTTAAATTCCAATAAAAAAGTAGTGAAGATATCATTAATGATCTTTTTAGCATTTTGGCATTCATTGACACTTATATGACATCATTTAAGCTATTGTATTCAACTTTCTCTCTCTCTCTCTCTCTCTCTCTCTCTCTCTCTCTCTCTCTCTCTATTTCTTTCTCTCTCTCTCTCTCTCCACATTCTTGGATAGATTTTAGATGATACTCTTAGAGCTTGCCTATTAGTAGGGTTAGGCATCAACCACAAAAATATTTAGATCCCATATTCTTAAAAAAACAATTAGTGTGTGTTCATGCTAATGATTAGTAGATATGCCCAACATGATAGTAAAAAAACCTTAACCCCTAAATGAATAATAGAATCCAAACTATGTTACTTGTTAATACCTCAAAGAGATGGAGAAAAAGTTGACAACGATGATCCAAGTTGCCCTAGGAGGGCTATCTAGGTATGTACAAATAAAGAGAACCTCTAAAGATATTTGATTATGTAGCTCATGATAGGTAACAAAATAATAAGGCATTGACTTTAACAAACACCATAAAACCCATTTGCATAGTCATAAGTGATGAGGAATATAATTTTCTAACTTAAAGAGTCAAAAAAATTAAAAGTACTAACCAATGTCTTCTCTTTGGAGATAAAAGAGGAAATAATACCTCCCAAGTTTAATGTGTTACATTTGGAGTCCTACAAGGGTAAGATTGACCACATGGACCATGTTTTTACTTTTAAAATAATAATCTCATTAATGGACATCAATAATGCTCTAAAATGTTACCTACGCTTTAAGATGCTTAAGTGGTCAGCAAGAAAGTAGTTTACTCACCGACTAGTGGGATTTATTCTCTCCTTTTAAGAGTTAAAAAGATGTTTGAGACAATATTTACTAGTTCCTAATAGCCTCAGAAGAGTTCACATCTTTTTCTTAAGAAAACATAATAACCAAGGGAGTTATTGATGAATTTTTTGTAGGGTTATGCATGGAGCTACCAAAAATGAAGGATTTAAAGCCTATAGTCACCTAGGAAGCCCTAAACAAAAAGAGGTGAAAAGAAGAATGTCCAATAAGATGAGGTGATGAAAAAATGGCAAAAAAAATAGGTGAAGAGATCAATGGCCAATTAATATTCATCACATGTTAAGGAAAATACATTACATATAGGTAACTTGGTCATCAAGAAGGCTAATACTATTACTCACCAGTCCATCCTAGGTAAATTAGGATGTACATGGGAAGGTCAAAATATCATGAAGAGGGAAGTCAACTTGAATTTTTATTGCTATAAATACACTCAAGGAATAAGTACCGAGCATGTGGAGTGTTGATGACCTAAAGGTTTTCAACAAATGAGGGAATATATTTTCTTTTTCTATTAATACTTGGAAATATCTCTTATAAAATATGTTATTGTACCCATTTAAAGTCTTCTAAAACTTCAATATACATGATTTAGAGTTTAGATGAGTTCAAAACTTTGAAATTTTGACTAAGTTATTTAATGCTCAGACAACTTGCCTCCGCTTTAGAAAGTAAATAATTCTTGAGGAATTTACATACCCTTAAAGAAAAAAAATACCCATTCAACCGAATCAGCCAATAAAAACACCCTGGGAACTTGCACGAGTGATTTGGGAAAAAAAAAAGCATTCTTCCAATCACCAAGCTATACTTTTGTTCACTCAAAATCCATGGAGATATAATAATTAGAATAAAACTTGCTAGCTCAAGAAACATAGAAACATAATAATGGTTGATGAATAACTAGGATGATTACTAACTTAGTTATACCTAAGCTCAAAATAGAGAATGACACATACTACTCCTTATAGGAGAGCAGAGGCCTAAAGTACTAAGATCTGCATGAGAGCCAAAACCTTAGGAGAAGATATTTGTTTTGCTTAATTTGGATGGCCTCTTCATTGTTTCCAAGTCACTTTGGCAAGTTATTTTCGAAAGTTCAAAGAGTGTATTTAGCAAGCAGCTTATTCTGAAAAAAATGGAAAAGAAGAAAAAAAGCATTAAAATATCCTTGCATGCTCAACAAAATAAAGCTATCACTAATTAGATATAATTCCAATTAAAAGTTTTTATGATTAACTCATGCTATAAAATATAAACACACCTTATAAATACAAGACTATTGAATTCTCACATAAATTAACTAAACATGATCGGTCAACTTCCTTTATTATGACAAGATTTATCATGATTAGCAAGTGAATCCCTTATATTTAGTGAGTCTTAATTGATATACAAGATGCTGCATGGTGTGGTCCACAAAAAAGAGTTGATGATTTTATATAGAGACAAGTAGTCCAATAGGATTACTTAACCCATTATGATAAGATTTTCAATCAGTAGTGTTGAGTTCCCTATAGTTGGCAACTCTAGGTGGTTGCCCACACAAAAACTACTAATGCTAGCATAAAGCACAACACCCTAAGGAGGCTTCACCAAGATTACTATATTGATTAAAATTTAAAAAGTTATAAGCTTATTCTAACATCATTCATAAAAATCCATGTCTAATATATGCAAATTTATTGATCATTGAATAAAGAATGAAGCATAATTTTACTACTCTCAATTTTAAGATTAAGAATATTTTAAAGATAATTTTTGAGGGCCCTTACTGTTGCTTACTCAAGTTAGAACTCATCAAAGTATCATTTACTTATCATGCCAAGTTGAATTACAAATGCTCTTATAACAAGTTAAGGTATGACCACTCTTAAACAAAATATAATTAAGAATGTTCTCACACTGAGTATGGTATAACTTCCTATATTCAATTCAATTATAAAGGCTCTCATGTTGATCTTTTTTACAATTATTCTTTCAATGTGTCCAAGTTTATCGAATTCTAGTGACTACGCATAGCTAAGGGGGGTGAATTGGCCTACTTAAATATTCTTTTCAAAGATAAAAATAAGACTAATCAACAAACAAAAAATTATTTTAAATTTAAAAAAAAATTGGAAAACTATATAAGTCATAAAAATTACTTTATAAAATGATTGATTTTTTGTTTATTTTAAAAAATCACATGTGGCCATAATAGATCAAAGAAACAAACTAAAATATGCAATAAGTCAAATCAATCATAAGGAAAAAGAATAAATAAACTAATATTTTTATAATGGTTAGCTCAATTTGACCTACATCCACTCCATAGATTCCTCCCCTAAGGGTTTCCCATCAACAACTCCTATTACTCCTAGTATTTCAAAGAAGCCTTTCTACTTCACAAGGACTACAGAATACACTTATACCTTTCTCTTCTCAAGAAGACAGACTATTTTAGCACCTAACATGGTAGAGATGCCTCATCACTAGCCTCATTCTATCATAAGGTGGTTCTCCTAAGACTTTCATGAGATCTTGCACCTAGGAGAGTTTACTCTATCAAAAATGTGGAAATAAGGACTAGGAATAGAAAGAATAACCCTTATGAACTTGATCTATGTAACAACCTTTCAAGAGATCCCACATAATATCTCCTCTCTCTCTCTCTCTCTCTCTCTCTCTCTCTCTCTCTCTCTCTCTCTCTCTCTCTCTCTCTCTCTCTCTCTCTCTCTCTCTCTCTCTCTTTCTCTCTCTCCCCCTCCCTCTCCCTCTCCTTCTCTTCAGCACACAATAAAGTAAGTCTCTTTCAAAAGCCCTCTAAAAACTCCCTTGGTCTCTCCGAAGATTGTAAAATGAGATGTCCCCCTATTTTCTATTAATAGAACATAATAGGGTATTTATATTAAACCCCTATTCAAAAATTGAAAATCTTGATATAGTTAATATGATGAATAGATCATATAGTCTATTCTAAGATCATACATTACAATCTAATTAGCCATGATTATCTTATTCAAATGAAGTTCATCTAAATAGTCTCTATGCTCATTCAGACCATATGATGGGCATCACATAGTCTAATCTTCATAAGATGGCGAATCAGAGCATTAGATCAACCAATTCAACCAGATTTTGGCAAAGCATGCTCATTGTTTGTTCATATTAAATAATTATGATCATATAATACAAAATTAATTATGATTCATCTCCTTTATTTTAGGTTCTAAACTTGGCAATTCATTATAGACGGTTTTAATTTTTGCACTAAATGAAGGGGTTTGTTCAGTATGGATAGTTTAAATTTTGAATTTAATGTTTTTAAAGATTTCATAATTTAAATAATTTGAATATGATGTTTATCCTATTGTACAAATATTTATGACAATTTTTAATTAAGATTTTGGGTTAATTAATTGGACTTTATTTTTATAATTTACAAAATTATCACTCTGATCATGTGGTAAGATCTATTCAAAAAATAAAATGCTTTTATTAACTTTCCTAGTTTAATAATATCCCTTATATGTGTGTGTCATTGTTTTACGTACTTCTTTCATAAAATAGAAAAGAATTAAGAAAAACAAAAATTAAAAATGCAAGATGACACATACAATTTATTTCTTGCTCTTCTTATTACTTACAGATTTTCTTTGCTTTTAACTCCTTTAGCCTCAGTAATTCCATTATCTTTAATCAATTACCTAGTGGGCTTCTTAAAACATTAGATTCAAAACAACTTTCTTACAGACACAGTTTGATTAGCAAATAGTATAACTAATAATGCTTTTAAAACCAAATTGTATACTAGGCTCATGGGGTTTAAAAAATGTCCCCCTTTGATGGAAAATATTTTTGGTTGTAGTGGAAATTATTTCATTAAGTTGATTAAATAAGTTTGTCCCCGTTAGTGGGTGCTTCAAAAATAAAAATTAAATAGGAGAAAAATTAATTTAAATTTTTAATCACTATTTTTCTAAATTTTTTTAAATGATTATTTTTCTTTATTTTATTATTATTTTTTATGAGAGTAAAAAAAATACACTACACACAAAATGCTAAAAGAAAATAAAAAAATTTGCATTGATGTAAAAGAAATAAAAAAACACAAAAAATAAGTTCAATTAAAATTCTCCACTTTTTTCATCACCATGAAGAGGATTAACTGAAAAGGAAAAGAAATATAATATAAAAAAATGGGAAAAATAAGTATCCATAAGGCATTAATTAGGAGATGATCAAGGTGGTTAAAAAATTTGAGTGAAATTTGCTCCTAGAAGCACTCCCAATCCTCCTATTGCTAATGGTGTAGAACCTCCCATTCCCTATTACTATGCTCAATGGGTTGATCCACTATAAAGTCATGCCAAGCAAAGTATTCAACCCAGGTATCTTGCATATACTGGTTCTGATATACTGATGAAGGAGATGACTGTACTGGTTAAGCTCCCATTTCTTCTCCTCTTCGTTCTATCTCCCAAAGTTTACCTTCTTATACATCTCACTATAGATCGGGTGGAATGAATTAGGTAATGTAGGTGATCAGATTTTTTGTGGTAATTGAGGTTATATTTACAGTCTATAACATAAGCAATGACATGTCCTAGTGTAAGGTTTTGCTTTTGGTAAGCTTAAGGAGTCCTAGTTATGGTAAGATTTTCTATGTACCATTTAATCATATTAGCATCATTAAATTTAGTTATGGTCATATAGCAATTGATAATAATAGATATAAGAGGGGTGATATTAATTTTTCACATGCTTTGGGAATGATAGTGTGTCTATGCACGTGTTAGATAACTTGTGCATTCAATCCTATCATGTTGACTAAGGGTTGGTCCTATTAAAAGGCTAATTTTCTCAAGGGTAATATTTATAGTGGACTAATTATAATATATGTCTAATAAGATTTCATGGGATTTAGTGCCAGTATTGGAAATATGGATGTGATCATGTGAGTCTTTGTTTATGATAGGTACTTAGAGTCAACATATCATGGATAACCTATCACTAGTGATGTAGAGGTTGTAAAAAATTATAAAAGAAGCTTACTATGATAAGAAAGTAAGGAAAATAAAAATTGGGGAGAAGTTGTAGAGAAGATTTCAAGTAGATGAAAGCCTAGTTTTCTTGATCTGAAACTTTTTAGTCACTAAAAAATTCCTCTTGATAACATCTATATGCTTTAGCATTGTCATAACCTATAAACTAAGCATTCCTTTGGGGTTAAGAGCTAGTGACAATTCTTCCTCTCTTGGTGTCCATTTAATTTCTAAGAATGAGTATAGTATTAGGAGTTGGAGTTTTGGAGTGATATGAAATGAAAATGGCATACATTCATATAAACTCGGATCTATTATACAATATAACAGGGGGGGTGTAGCATGATCAGTACAAGATAAATTATTAAATCAGTTTCTATATAAAGATTTGTCAAATCATATTATTTAATCAGTATCATATAAAAGATCTTCACCTTTAGATCATACAGGTGGCCAAATGTTTAACTAAGTCAAATTATCTAATACGATGAAGTGATACTATATGATTTACAATAATGGATCATACAAGAACAATTAATAGTATTATTATGATTGTTAAAATATATGATTCTGTGATGTATCATATTATCTCAAGGTATTAGACAACACGACTAGTAATAAGTATATATCCTATCATGTTTAATTTGTAATTTGCACTTAGGAATCATGCTAGTCTAGGTTTGTCATACATACTAAAATGGTTTGTATAGTATGACATGAACTAATTATTCTCATTTTCTAATGATCAAATCCCTTGGTTACATGCAAAAAGTAGACATTAATTAAACTAATGCAAATAACACACATAATGCCTACTACCATGCAATACATTCTCATGCAAAAATAATAATAAAAATATCAATATTAATAAATTAAATTGAAACATGTATACAAAAAATCAAATAATTAAAGCATTTTTCATAGATTAATAATCCTCAAACTCATCTAAGCACATAAATCTTTTATTCTTAATCATGTCCTAAGTGCATTGAATCTCTCAAAGTATAAGGTTTTGGTAAAGATTTCAGCCAATAGATTTAAGGGTCAATGATTTGATACTCCATATTTCCTTTTGATACATGGCCCCAAATGAAATGATGTATTCTATTTATTGGATTTTTAGCGATGTATATCATCCTTATATTATCACATATTATGGTTATCTTATCAACTTTTTGTCCAAAATCAAAACATTTTTTCTTCAGCCATAAGACTTTATTAACACAACTTCCTGTGATAATATTTTGTGCTTTTATATTGTATAGGACTATAGGTTTTTACTTTCTACTTTATGAAGAAAATTTGGATTATCATATAAGCTAACAAGTTCCTGAAGTGCTCTTTCTAACTACCTAACATCCTGTAAAATTTTAATATGAGTATTCAACAAATTTAAATGCAAATAATTCCAAGAATATAGTACCTCAATTTGGAGTTCATATAATATATCTTAGAATTCTCTTACTTATGGTTATACAGGATTCCTTATGGCCAACCTAAAAACTAGCACAGGGTAAAATACTAAACATTAAATTGCCCCTACTTGTAGTAAAATAAAGTAATGATCATATTATTCCTCTATAGTTTTTTTAATCAATGAGCTTTCCATCTAGATCCCTACCAAATTGGTCAGCCGATGTCATGAGTGTGTTTAAATTTTTGCATCCTTCCATGTCATATTTCTTTATGATTTCCTTTATGTAGTTTATTTTCCATAAAAGGTTCTATCTTGTCTTTGCTTAACATTAAATCCTAAAATTACATCACCTCACCCATAAAAAAACATTTCAAAATCACTACTAATAGTGGAAGAAAATTATTTACACAAATTATCATTAATTGATCCGAATATACTTTCATTTACATGGATCTATAGAATTAATATATCTTTACCTATTTTCTTAATAAATAACAAGGTATATACAACACCCTTAATAAAAGATTTTATTAAAAGAAAAGTTCTAATTCTATCATAACATTCTATAGGTACTAATTTTTGTCTACATTATGCCTTTTTTTTTTTTGGTCTACATTGTGCCTTCCTTAGCTTATAAATATGATTAGGGAATGTTGAACTCTAAAACCCAAGGGGTTGCTCTTCAATTACATCTTCTTTCATTATCTCATTTAGAAATACACTTCAACATCCATTAATATTGTTGCGACCCATGACCCTGAGTTTGAGATTTTGATGATGAAAAATAATGTCGCTTGAACTACTTTTCAATTAATATCATTTATTGTTTGCTATTGTTCGTGAGTACTAACATTTCAGGAAGATTACAAGCCACTCAGGACAACGGGAAGACTCAAGACTGGTTAGACTAAGAGTATGAGTCTGACAATGTAATTTGTTATTTATTTTACTTTTTATTTTCTTAAGTCTGGCCACGAACTACAGGTAAGACTGAGAAATCATGCATACACACAAGGGGAGAGGGTTTTTAAAACTAAAATTTGGAGATTTTCTTTCTCTGATGATCGTACTGTACGAAGATAATTTGTACCATACGATCTGAGCTTGTAGGACGATTCTGTGAATAGATCGTACCGTACGAACAAAAGTCGTATTGTACGATATGTTCAAATCTAAAACCCTAGCCGTCAAATTAACTTATGTTTTTCTCAGCCGTTCGTACTGTACGACGTATGTAATACAGCACAATTTATTTTAAATACTTACTTAAATTAACCCGTGATTAGTAGAATAATTCAAGGCTTAATTTAAAATTGATATCGTACTGTACGAACATGTTCATACAATATGATGAACAGAGATGAATTCTGATCGTCTCGGAGATTGTCCTGGACGATCCATTATTTTTGCCTCATTGTACAGTATGATGCATATCGTACTATACGATGAATAAATATGACTTTGATCATCCCAAAATTCATCCTAGATGATGCCTTGATTTTGACAATTCGTACTATACGATATGTATCGTACAATATGTTGAACAGAGATGACATTTGATCGTCCAGGCTATCGTCCTGTACGATCAGTAATGTTGAGTATCATACATTATGATTCATTATCGTACTGTATGATTTATTTTGAACTATTAGTACATCTTAATACTAGGATGAAGCTTCGTATACATATCGTACGGTACGATTAGAAATTGTACTGTATGATAGTAACAGCTACTTTGAAATTTAAGGGATTTTTGGAGCCCGTTTTAATGTGACAAAATAGTTATGTTTTGAAGAGTGAACAGAAGAGGAGAACGTGATTAGAGAGAAATTCCTTGGGAGAGAGCTCTTGAGAAGTCTTTAGGGTTTGAGAGAGGAAGGAGAAGGTGAGCTTGGTGAGGGAGAAGAGGTGTGAGGGGAATCACACGGTTGCTCCGAACGTGCTGCATCTTGCTCCTCCTGTGGCCCGGGAAGGACTTGTGGGAGACTCTATGAGGGGGAGACTCTTCTACATCCATTGACCTCGAAGGTACTCTGCCTTCTCTAGAAGGGAGAAAAACTAGAAGGTTTTCTGCCGTCGCCAGGAGGGTGAAAATAGCACTTGGCACTCCGCCACGCCGGGTTGGTGAAAGGGAGTATTGTAAGGGCTAGCTTCTCCACCTTGCCAAGGGGGGCAAAGGGAGAGCTATAGTTTGTAGTGAAATTCCTGGAGTGGAGGACTCCGGGGAGTGGACGTAGGTCATGATTTGACCGAATCACTATAAAATTCTGGTGTGTTTTTTCCTTATTGCAATTTACTTTTTCTTCCAATTGATTCTCATATTATTTGCTTGGTAATATTTTTGGAAGAAAAGTATTGTATTGTTGCACGTTGAGATCAATCACTTGACTTCATAGTAGTTTAAATTTTCGTGTTAAAAATTTAAAAACATCAAATATATTAGAACTCCTGCTTAGGTTTTAATTGTTGCTAAAAATTTTTCACAATTCACCCCCTCTTGTCCATCTAGTAATTTCAAATATGCTATTAGTGTAAAACTTTATTTAAAGTTTATCACATCTATTTAATTATCTTCCATTGTAACAAACCTACTAGTATTTCATATAACTTATGTAGAGTTATTTAAATTTTATTTTAATTGCCCATTTTGTTTCTACAACACACTGATCTATTAGGATAGCCACTAACTCCCTCACATCATCTCTATGGAATATAGTACCTCATTTTGTTTGCGTGTGCTTTTCAACTAGTATTAGCTTATCTTTTTGTGTTATTTTAAGTGGAAACTTTGGAGAACTCTAAAGTGATTAGTTCATACTAGCATTTCACTTTCCTCATATTAACATTGAGAAAAAATTATTTTTAAAATAGTACTCTTCCATAAGTATTCATATCACCTCATTGCTTAAACTAGAATTTTGTTTTTAAATTGCATCATAGCTAGTTTGCTTTTATTTAATCTTTGCAAAATTATGTAGAAATATTTTCATATCACATTTTCACACTCATATAAATAAAACTTAGTGAGCAAACAAATTTCTTTAGTTATGAATAATCTTTGTTTTGTGTGGTGTTTGTGAGAGTTATATATTATAATCCTTGTGGGAGCTACATTGTATCGAGCTGTGACTTGACTTGAAATTATTTCTTTTTTATATATATATAAGATTTCTATGAGGTTTTCCGTATCATGGGAGGTAGTTTCTTCCTGGTGTTAGAAAGATATGGTTTCTTTGACCTTTTCCTTTATTAGTTGAATCCTAGTCTAAAGATGGACTAGGCAGAGACATAAGCTAGTGGAGGGCCAAACCACGTAAAAATCTTGGTTTGTTCATTTCTATTTTTGAACTCTCTTTTGTAATTTATTTTATTCAATAATTATATATACACATCTCTAATTTTTCTACAAAGTAAAATAAAATTATTTTTCTTTTGTGAACAACCCAATTCACACCACTTTTGGTTTCCATTGTGTATCTTAATGTGCTCATTATTCATACATGTAGATATATTAATCAAATTAGAAAGCTCTTTTACAAGTTATGTATGTTCCCTTTTTATGCATGAAATTTTTTCTTAAACTTCTTATAATTATCATGCAATAATTCTAAAAATGATAGTAATTCTCCAATGTAAATCACTTGCCTAGTAAATGTCTATACAACCTAAACTATATTTAGCCATTAAGTATAAATTAGTGATTTCTTCATCTGCATCTGTCTTGATTGACTCAAAATTTTAATTCACCTAGAAGGCTCTATAATACTTTCTTTTATTTTTCTTATGGTCATTTTGGTCCTCATCCTTTTCTTTTGATGATTATCTGTTTAGATTGGGGCATTCTGGAACAATGTGACCTCTCATTTTGCATTTAAAAAAATAAGGTTAGTGGAAATCTCTTTCAATATTTCAGCTTTCTTCCAATTGTTGTTGTGCCACCTTTTCTTCTTTGAGAAAATATTTGAAGTGCATGGTCATGAAGGCAATGTCATCATCCTTTCTCTTTCAAGGTTATCATTATCAAAATCATCATCCATCAAGATAATTATCTTCTCCTTTAGCTTATTTTTAATATTTAAATTTCTATGATTAATTTTCCATTCATAAGAGATTAATGATCCGAGTAAATTATCAATGAAATAAGCAATAAAATCCTTGGTTTCTTATATTATCATGACCTTGGCATCAAGACTCAACCAGACGACTTAGAATCTTAATTTTTCAATGTTGTGAATTTCTTTACTTAAGGCATTAAATGAGGTAATTTTTTTTTTTCTCTGTACTATTACAATCATTAAATACAAAATCAACTCTAATTCTTCTCCTTGGTGTAAAGTTTCAAAAGAGGCAGTTCATTATATATGGTTTCAATAAAATATATTAAGTCATTTTTGGGAAAAAAATTCACCGCAAAATAAGCCAATGCTATCATATATTTAGCTTTGCAGTGAATTTGTAAAAAAATACATTTTTATACTAAAAGTCGCATTGTAAACATATTTACATCCGAAATAATCTTTCGTAAATATTCTGCAATGGATTTACAATATTTTTTTATGGAGTTAAAAAAAAATTATGTTTTCATTTTAGCTAGTCATCGCTAATTCCATAAAAAATTATGATAGATTTAAGGTAAAAATATAATCGCAAGTTGTGGTGATCTTACAAAAACATATCCATTGCCATTTACATCAAAATTAGTAAAGAATATTTTAGCATAACTTGTGGCAGAATTTCCATCATAAATCTGCCATAATCTAAGATAAAAATTTTTACATCAATGTGCAATACAGCATCATCATTTCATTGGTTAGGGAAAAAATCCCACCACAAATTCATTGAAAACCTATATCATTAATAAAAAAAATAACACCTAATATAAGTTAATCAACTTTTCAACAATCAAAATCTAAGTAGTTTAAAAGTTGTAGTTAATAATGATAAATATAGTAGTAAAAATGCTAATATTTCAGCAAACACTACTATAAAAAAATAACAAAAAAAATTTTCTACAATCACAATCCAACAGCTAAAACAAATAAAAGAATTTTAATTGTTGCATATTTAATACAACACTGTTAAAGTAAACTTATTTCGTATACATAAGAAAAACTAAAATGCATCAAAAACCTATGAAGACAATCTAAGCAGAATCTGTATCCTCACTCTCCTCCTTTACTAATACAGTTGCAGGACAATTTAAACTAATATGTGTTATTGATGTCTGAAGTTCATCCAGTATTTGCATGTACATCTCTTCTTGTAATTTTAAGACACGTTCTAGCTCTGTTATCAAGTTAGCAACATTTTAGCTATACAAACTCTCCTTGCTTTTTACTAAGTTGTTGGAGGCAAAAGAGGATTGTACCTCATATGCGTAGGCCTGCAAGCCTAATCCAAAAACTCTCCCTTAGGTATTCCACCAATTGTCTATGATTAAATGTGATAGTCAGCAATATTTATGGAACCTCAATGGTTCCCACTCCAGTTGCAGTCTAGCTAACATAAGATTAATCATCATATATGTATCACTAACAATATTTCTTTAAGTATTGTAACCTTATATACTTACAAAGGCCCTCCTCGCTCACTCATCCACCCCCTTCTAGTTCTCCTAACTCTTTTTGATGTCATTGTGCAACTCAATAGCTATGCATTCTCTACCCAACTACTCCTTTTGTTATATATATAGATTATAATGCATAACTAAATAAATTATTAATATTTGTTAAAATTCATAATATTCATTAACTATACTCAATATGTGGAATTGACCCCCAAGTACATAGGGAGTTACCCAGGCCTCCCACATTAAAAGCTCAAGTCTATTTATTCTACTCCTTACTCACTATATAATTTGGGTTGCCCTAAGCACTAATAAGTTCAGGCCATACACTTTCTCCAATGCAAAAAAGTCTCTCACCTGTCTTCCTAAAGCCTATGAACATATCTCAAAAGTAAGTTACTTCATATGTCTTGCAGATGAGTTTCTCCACATTCCTCTTAATGTGTGTGAACATGTCTCATAGGCCAATGTATACCATGTTGTAACAACCAGTACAAATCTCATTGTACATAACAAATTCAAATGAATATTATTCTTTCTTAAAAAAATAAAAGATGGATATATGTTACTAAAACTACAACCTACTAATCTCAAACTCCCTAAACCACATCTTATGCACCTTATTTTAAATTTCCTTCAAAGAGACATATGGAGCATCAATCTTACTCTATATGATATCCCACATATTATGTGTGGGCTGCATTGATGGATAAAATCTATAAAACATATTTAGTTTAAAATGTTACTTCTCAAGTATCAGCATAATACAAAACATGCATTACATACGTATCGCCCTCAGTCTAAAATAATATGCACCTATTAAATAATTTAGCTGAATTTTATTTGGAGAAATCATATGTAGTAACTCCTTCATTCAACAATAATTTTAATTTATTGATTAAAGGTTACAAGAACAACTCTATCTTTACCTTTAGATTATATGAAAGTAGAATGATAAGTGCTAGAAATGTGTAGAGTGTAGTCAGACAAAACTCTTAAGGAAGATTTTAGGGGGTGAGTATCACAGGCTAGTATTGGTAAGTGAGGTAGAATGGACAAATAGGGTAAAATAATTTTCATATAAACCTAATTTAACCTTTCATGGTTCTATGATGAAGGTAAAATGTGTATGGTCAATGTGCTTCCATGCCTCTACTTCTAACAGATGTGTCAAATTACCTACTTACAAGATGTGTTCATTTGGCCATCTCATATGTGCAGCAAAGCTCATAGATGCATATAAATGGTGTAATCTAGGAATGATGAGTAAGTAAAATAATTACTAATTGATGCATCTATTTTCTTTCTTTCTTTTTCCAAAATTTGGTTTAAATATTGGCACATTACAGTGATGATTTGTAATCTTTGATAAATTATCCCCATAGTACAACTTGTATCCATTAACACAACGATCAATTCTTATTTATGTCAAATCTTATTTGGAAACTATTTTTTTAGTCAGTTATAAATATTTTAGAATTATATTATCTCTTGGGTTGGTTTTCTAAAGTAGGCCAATGAATTTAATAAAGTATTCTCTAGGTATATGAATTCTTCCTTTATGCTTAATATATTCATAATAATAGATAACTCTCAGTGAGTAGTGCACCCATTCTAAATTTGTTCTTGTACAACATACAAAAAATCATTGAAGTTAAGTACCTCTTAATTTGGGGTATCTTTGGTATATTATTAAAATTAAGGCTCAATTTCATCATAAGTAAAGTCCTTAAACTTCCTAACTTTATCTTCATAAACTATATCGGAACATGTAGATGGGCAATATTAAGAGTCAAAATGAGGCTCGTACTCACCATATGAAGTCCAATACCAACATTTTGGCATGAATCCTTTTTAATATAGATCAACATTAATCTCAACTAGTGTGAGTTTGGTTTGATTTTTTTTTTTTTTTGGAAGAATGGACAACAAAACTAATCCTCTGATATAAAGGAAGGTAATTGATAGATTTCCTAGATGAAAAAATTCACTCTATTCAAAAATTCATCAGCTAACGTCTTGCGTCTAGGTAGCAGTAATTATACATCCAACTTCTATGATGTTGAGTATCTATAAAACACTTGGGCTATAAACTTTTACAACCAAATAATGAGATTTGTATCAATTTAATTTTATTTATGTATATATAATTATCATCATTAAAATTTTTTGAAATAATCAAGATATACAATTATTATATTTAGCCAAACTAACTAAGGAAACTCTCTCTAATCTTATCTTCCATTGGAGCTACTCCAACCTTTAAATGTATATGCTCATTTCATACCATGTATCTAAGAGTAAAGCCACTCATCCACCTGAGCATCCTCATCTCTACAACACTTAACTTAATATCATGCATCTATTTTAATAGTTAACATTCTGTACCATAAATCATTGCAAGTCACACCACCATCTTATATAATTTTCCATTAAGTTTGAGAGGGACTTTTATATCATACAATAAGCCTGAAGCATTTCTCCACATTAATCATCAAACTTGAATTATGTTAATAATATTTCCATCTATTTACCCTTAACTAGGAATAATAGACCCAAGATATCTATAATGTGCACTCTTATTTGTGACTTGATCACCCAAAGTCACAATCCCTACACTAGATCTATTACTACTAAAATTACACTCCACTAGGATAATCCACATGAAGCTACTACTGATATGAAAAGTGGCGATGTATTATCATCAAAGAAAGTGGAGATATTTAATGGTAGTTTTTCAGACTCTTCCTAAAATAAAAAAATTATTTTAAAAGAAAATAAAAGATCTCTTCCTCTTATTGATGAAGGTGTAAGTTTTTTTTTTTTTTTTGTTAAACAAAAAATATTTATAGAACTTAAAGTATTAGGACCTATAGAAGATATTCCTAGGAATAGAAAATGTTAATTAGGTAGTAGACATGCTGTTGGCCAAGTCACAAAGGATAGTTTCTTTTTGCATTTGGTAAACATTTACATCATTTGGATGTATCTAAACTAGAGTCCAAAACTGTTTTGTTGATTAGAAAATACATTAAAAGTTGGAGATTTCAATACAAGGGTGTAATTACTGAAGGAGACAACATCAATGTCATAAAATGGCTTCAAGATTCTACGAAGATTTCAAAGTGGTAGCAAGACTGTTTATGGTATAACGAGCTTTTCTTTTTGATGATTTGAAAAATGACATTTTTTATTATACATTTTAAAATAGTAATAAAGTGGTTGATTTATGTGCCACTTTTGTTTTAGCTAGTAACTTTGTTTATGTTTATTTTACTTCGAATTACATTCTTTCTTATTTGTTTAAATTGTTAAAGAAGGAATGTAATTATTATCTTTCTATTAAATAGTTTGTAATAGCTTTTATTTTAAATGCACTTTGCAATCTTCAAAAAAAAAAAAAAAAAAAGGAATCAGGGCTCAAGTTTTGGAAGAATAGGAATATGGATTATAAGAGTCTATAATTCTTATTTATTTATTTTAAATTTTCTTTATTCTAATTCCCTTAATAGGTGTATGTTATTTTAGCAACCAAGCACAAACACATAGGAGAGTGAGATAATAAGTATTAAAATTTTTTAACTAATTGTACAGTATGATCCAGATCATACTTTATAAACAATAAATTTTTAAACAATTTAAAACTACAAATTTTAAAATTATTATCTTTTAAATGATCATACTATATGATACAGATTGAACTGTACAATCAGTTAAAAAATAAACCCTAGCCACTAATCAAAATTAAGTAATTATTTTAAATCTCAACTTTTAACTAATCGTATTATACAATGACATTCATATAGTATGAAGTTTAAAAACTTACTTAATTTTATCCCAATGACTAGTCAATCCAATCAAAGGTTGATCAATTTGGTTAATCTTATTACACGATGTTGATCATACTATATAATAGGCAAAGACAAAAATTAATCATCTTGGTGATTGTCCTGGATGAAACATTGATTTTTGAATTAATCATAGTGTAGATGTCAATCGTACAAGATGATAGGAAAAGGATTTTAAATTACCTATAAATTGTATTATATGATCGTAAGATAATTAAACTAATTATACTTTATGATATATTAATTGTATAGTACGATCATTATACAATTTTAGAATAATTCGTCTGATGCTTGTTCCAGCATACTAAATTCTATCAAGATTTTTAACTAATCATATAATGCAATCAATGATCATGTTGTACTAACAGTTTTGACTGAATTGAAATTTTAGGATTTTTGGAGATATTATATAAAAGCTTTTCTTTATTTTCTCAACGAGATACATTTTTTCTATCGAATGAGTTATTTGAGAGAGCTATGAGATATACTGGAGATCGGAGAAGGGGAAGGTAAGGTTTGTGAGAGGAAGAAGTATTGTGGGGGGAGGTTTTCACATAGTTGTTATAAGCAAGCTTGCACCTTGATACCTCCTCAGGGCTCTATGGATCTACTAGGGATGCTCTACATTCAATGTCAAAGGTCAAAGATCAATGTCAAAGGTTGAGGATCTCTTCCTTCACCAAAAGAGTGAAAAAAGAATGCAAGGTACTATGCCTTCACCAGGAGGGTGAAAAGAGCTTCCAAGGTTCTCTACCGCACCATGAGGGTGAAAAATATTCTAGTCTTTTACTGCATCTGGTTGGTGAAAGTTATTCGTGTAAGGGCTTCACCTTACTCTGTGGGGGCTAAAGGAGAAACACTAACAGTTAGTGAAATACTTGAAGAAGAGGACTCCATGGAATGGACGTAGGTCATTATTTGACTGAACTAATATAAAATTCTAATATGCTAGTTCTAATTTTATTTTCATATTCTATTTTTTACACTTTACTTTTTTGTAATATATTTTCTTAAAAAATGAATGTTAAACAAGTTATCATTGATATTAGATTGATCTATTAAGTTAACATCATCATTTTAATTGTTGCTATTTTTATTAGCCTCCACATCAAGTGATCAAAATACTTGATTCAAGTTTTTAAAAATATCATAAAACTATTTTTGTGCTAAAGAAATTTTCAATAACTAATTCACCCCCTATTCTTGGTGTGCCTAAGGCAGTTCAACGAGGCTTAACACTCTTCTTTTATCTTTAAACTAGTATCAGAGTGGGTCTCACAAGTAGCATTTTAAAAAAACTTGAGCAAAATGATCCATGGAGCACTTTAGAAATAGAAACACCTAGGTGGGTTATTCAATAACTCATCCACCACTTTTTGGCAATATTTTGATTGATTTTTAGATAATATGCTTGTTTACTTTCTTATAATATATTGATTTTCACATGTGGCATATGATTCAAGAGGATACTCTACACCTTTTAAATTCCTTAATGGAGTTAAAGTAGAGACACCTTTTAGTGAATGTAGAAATGATGACAGAGACTTAGCTAAAATAAATGCTTAATATTTAAATTACTTTTTATGTGAACTTAAGTATGAAGGTTACATGAGCATTTCTACATGTACCACTGGCAATGACATTTAAGATATATTGTTCATTACATATGAAAGAACTAGTAAGTCAAATAAACTATGTTGAACCTTTTATTAGAAGATTATGAACATTTTTGGAGGAAACCTAAGGAGACTACCTCAGACATGTACATTATATTTACTCAGAGAGTGTCATCTTTGTATGCTCTAAATAAAGAACTTTCTCTAAAAGAGAATTTCTAGTGATCAGTGAAAATTTCTATTGAGAGAAACTCTGAGAATTTCTAGTGAGAGAAACTCTTTTCAAATTTCTTATTCACAGCTTTTCCACAATTCCCCTTTTGATGATGGTGATAGATAGCCAGCAATCTCTTGCCAGATGATCATCAATCGTCGATCTGCCTTCATCCATCAAATCTTCATCTTTTACTGGGTATGCCAGTGGTCCTAAAGATAAAAGACTCAACAAAGGAAATGTAGAATGAGATTTCAGGAATTTTATTTTCAAAAACCATTGATCATTAGAGAAGGTTATATTTCAAATGTTCACCAAGTTTCGACAGTTGAAGGAAAGGGAAAGAAATTAGATGCTATTCCAAAGACGTCTCATGCACACAAAATAAAAAATGGTATTAATGAAATTTCATCCAGGGTTTTTGATCATGAAGCCTCTACTTCTTCGGATCTAGTTCTGAAAGTCAATAAATTTGTTGGAAATAATGAAGGAACATTGAATCATAATTTGTTAGTGAACTTTCAAATCCTGAAGTTACAAATCTTAATTCATTGAAACCTACTATACTAAATGAGAATGATGTAGTTCAGTTAAATGAGGAAACTGGTACTCAGAAAGAAGCTTTTATCAAT
The DNA here is from genome assembly GCA_022539455.1 of Dendrobium nobile. Lineage (NCBI taxonomy): Eukaryota > Viridiplantae > Streptophyta > Magnoliopsida > Asparagales > Orchidaceae > Dendrobium > Dendrobium nobile. Next base: position 62,072,134 of record CM039723.1, on the reverse strand, counting down.
ACCAGGAGTAGACCTCAGCATATCAATATCAATTTTGATTTGAATTTAATTGATATGTCGGCTGACAAAGTTGCTATCAAATTAAAATCATATTTGGAGTTAGCAAACTCCCATATTCTAAAAAATTTAGCAGTTCTAAAAGTTCTAGGAAAGAATATCCCATTTTCTGTATGCAGCATGGAGCTTAGAAGGAAATGGAGAAAATTTGGTAACTTTCATTTAACAACTTTGGGTTTGGAATAGATTCTATGCTCCTTTAAGACAACATATGCTATGGAAAAAGTTCTCAGCGATGGCCCTTAGTATGTTGGGGGTTACATTATAGGTATAGATAAATGGTCTCCATACTTTTCACCCTTAGCTTTAAAAGGTTTAATTACACCTGTTTGAATCTGGTTTCCTCTTTTACTATTATATTGTTGCGATGAAGTTAATATTGCCAAAATTGCTTCAAAAGTTGGGATACATATGTATTTAGATGGAAACTAATTTAAATGGGGGAAAAAGGAATTTTCTCTTGTCTATGTTCAGATCAATTTGGAATCCAAATTACCTTTGGGAATTTGGGTAAATGGGTTGGGTGGAAGATTTTTTTATAATGTCGAAAATGAAAAGATAACCTCATTTTGTTTCCATTGTGCGAAGATCAGGCATTAAAATTTTGAATAACCTGTTCTTCGAACTGAAGAAGATAAAGATAAAGGAATTAATAAAGGGTTTATGGGTGCTACTGTTCAAGATGTTGTAATATTCAATCATTAAAATGAGGAATATGGGCCATGGATTCTTGTCAAGTTCAGAAATAAAACAACTAAGATTTGGAGAAGGGAAAATGGTGATTGGAAGAAGGAAGTTGATTCAAAACATTTGAATAAACCAAACAAAATAAATGATGTCAGGAGTAATTCTAATGTAGTTCAATCTATTAATAATTTTCAGGTTGATAGTGTGGAGAATATGTAAATTCCTGTTGTTATTAATGAACAACAGGAAAAGGCCATAGGAATCTTACAACAAGATGTTTGTGTGGCTAACAAGTTTGATGTATTAGGTTAAGATATTGAGGATGCAAATGTTGTTATCCATGATGCTATTCCATAAATTACTTATGATACTACAAATAAGGAGGAAGTTCTTCCTGTAGTTGTTTCTACTTATTCTACCGAAAGCATAAAAGGTATTATTAATTCTCCAAAAGGTTTGGACTCTAGTGTAACCCTTATGTTTGAAGTGAATGACTATGAAGGGATTATCAAATCTAGAAATAAAGAACAAGCTATTGTTTAAAATGAGTTGTTGAATTCTGCTAAATAAAAATCTAAAATTTAGCTGAAATTTTTGAGACCTATAGAATATGTCCCTAGGAAGAGAAAAGGAGAAGGAAATGTGAAGAAGAAAGGAGAGGACTATTCCCCTACATGTAATTGATGTCTTCTTTTGAATTTTTGAATTGTAGAGGGGAAGAAAAGAAGGAAGCCTCTCTTTACCTAAGGGAGATTGTGAAAGAAAATGTGGTTTTTTTATTGGGTTATCTGAGACTAAGTTGGTAAATATTGATAGGGCTGTGTCAATAGGATTATTGGGAGTTATTGGGATTTTTTTTCACCATCCAACTGAGGGTACTTCTAGGGGTATTCTTGTGCTTTGGAATAGGAATGTTGTGTCTTTCAGTGTGGTGGAGCATTCTTCTCAATTGGTGTTTGGGGTTTTTGATACTACTAGTAAGGGGTGTTGGAATGTGGCTACTTTTTATGGTAATAAGGAGTATCATTTTAGAAGGGAGATTTGGGAAATTCTTGAGAGGAATGTGGTGGGTAGTGTTCCTACTATAGTGGGAGGGGACTTCAATTGTCTTCTATCTAAGGAAGATAAGAGAGGGGGTAAAAGATTTTGTATGTCTAAGTGACCAAAGGATACGAAGGTTTTTATGGCATTGATTAATGCATAACCTACTTTATATTAGCCAATTATGTGATAATGGTTTTGATATTAAATTTCTATCTACTAAGTGTCTGATAAGTTTAAAGGGAAAAATTATTTTAGAATAAAAAAGTATTAACACTACTTACACGCTTGATTTCATTTGTAGTGACTATTCAAATAGTTTAAGTTTAAAATCTATTGCTGATGAATCCTAGCTATGGTATAGGCACCTATGTCATGCAAGCAAGAAAATTTTTAGGAAGATCACCTAGAAAGACCTAGTTAAAGGCATAACCAAACTAGAAATTTTTAAAGACCACCTTTATGATGTATGCTAATTAGGAAAATAAAACAAAAAAAATTTAAATTCCATTAAGGACATCATCACTTCTAGACCACTAGAAATTCTTCACATGGACTTATTTGGACCCATTAGTACAACCAGCCAAGGTCGGAAGACCTTTGAATTTGTTATTGTATATGATTTTTCTAGATTCACTAGGGTTAATTCCTAGCACATAAAAGTGAATCATTTGAGGAACTTTGTAATTTATCTACTTGCATATAGAGAGAATTAGGATGTGAAATATTGACTATCCATAGTGATCATGGTGGAAAATTTAAAAATGATAGGTTTGAATCATTATGTAAGGAGCAAGGTATAGAACATAATTTTTATGCCCCTAAAACCCCTCAACAAAATGGAGAAGTTGAAAGAAAAAATATTATCAAAGTAAAAGCCATGTTAACAAAATATTTATTTCCTAGATATTTTTGGGTAGAAGTAATTAACACTACTTATTATGTTCTTAATAAGGTAAATATTATATCCAAACTTAATAAGGCTCCCAATGAGCTACTTAAGGGTAGACCATCCATTTTGCCTCACCTTTACATCTTTGGATGTAAATGTTTCATTATGATAAATAGAAAATCTCCACTAGGAAAATTTAACCCTATATCTGATGGAGTTTTCATATGTTATTCTTTTGTAGGTAAAGCCTACAGAGTTTTCAATAAGAGAAACTTAGTGGTAGAGGAGACCACCCTTATAGTATTTGATGAATCTGATAAATTTAATGAACCTAGGTTAGAGGAAGAAGATGTATCAGTCGCCTAAATAATATAATCTTTTGATGAAGGAAGTAGAGAAAAACCTCATGAGCCTTTGCCAAAAGATTGGAGATATGCATCTAATCATCCTAGAGAACTCATCATAGAAGATCCCTCTATAGGAGCTTGGACTAGGCATGGACTTAAGAAGAGTGTTATTATTCTTCTTTCATCTCTATGATAGAACCCACTTGTGTTGATGAAGCCCTATGTAATAAATTTTGGATCTTAACTAAGCTTGAAGAATTGAACTAATTTGTTTGAAATGATGTTTATGAATTGCTTAGTAGACCTAAGGACCAGAGTGTTGTAGGAACCAAATGGGTTTTCAAAAACAAGATGAATGACTCTAGAGTAGTAATTAAAAATAAAGTTAGATTATTAGCTAAGGGGTATAATCAAATAGAGGGTATTAATTTTGAGGAGACCTTTGCCTATGTAGAAATGTTATATACTATTATAGTGTTTTAACCTTTGCTTGCAATATTGGTTTTAAGCTATACCAAATGGCTGTAAAGAGCACCTTTTTTAATAGGGTAATTAAGGAAGATGTATAAGTAGAGCAACACCCTGGATATGAAAATTCAACCTCTCCCAATCAAATCTATAAATTGAAAATGGCATTGTATGGATTGAAGCAAACACCTATGGTATGGTATAAAAAGCTTAACACTTTTCTCCTATATAAATCCTTTATTAAGGGTAGTATAGACACCACCCTTTTCCTTAAAAAAGTAGTGGATAATATACTCATTGTTTAAATATATGTATATGATATAGTATTTAGATTAACAAATGAAAATCTTTGTGATGAATTTTTAGAAACCATGAGTAGAGCTTTTAAAATGTGTATGATAGGAGAGCTAACTTATTTTCTTTCGTTTTAGTGTAAAGAAAATGGATGATTAAACTTTTCTAAGACAAAGTAAATATACCAAGGATATTCTAAAGAAATTTGAGATGGAAAATGCTAGGGAAATTAATACACCCATGAGCTCTACGATTCAAATAGATAAAGATGCAAATGGAAATTTATTATAAAAATATATATAGGAGTATAGTAGGATCCCTTCAACATTTGACTAATAGTATACCTGATATTATGTTTAGGGTATGTCTTTATGTTAAATTCAAGTAGATCCTAAAGAATCACATATGAAAGCTATTAAGGGAATCCTTAAATACCTCATGTGCACCCTAAATTTAGGTATATGGTACCGTAGACATAGCTCCAAATTTGAAATCATAGTATATTAAGACTCATACTTTATAAAATGTAAGAATGATAGAAAAGCACTTATGAAACTTATTAGTTCATAGGTCAATCATTGGTTTCTTGGTCTAGCAAAAAATAAAACTCTATCGCTCTATCCACTTAGAAAGAAGAATATATTTTTGTAGGAAGTTTTGTTGCGTATATCTTATGGCTAAGTCAACAAATCCTTGACCTTAGACTCCTTGTTGACACAATTAAAATTATTTTTGAAGATACTAGTGCCATATGTTTATCTAAGAATGCTATCCAACACTCTTGTATTAAGCATATAGGAATTAAGCAATAATTTATTAGAGACCATGTTGTTAAGGGAGATATTGAGTTACATCAGCTAATGATAAACTAGCATATAACTTTACCAATCCCTTAAGCTATGACACCTTTAGCACTTTGATGACTATATTTGGTGACATTGACATTCATGCTATATTCGGGACAAGATTAAATCAATAACTTGAGATTTTATGTGTTTTGATGTTTCTATATTTTTATTTTTTATTTATGTTTGTCAATTATTTTGTGTCATTTTTGTAGTAGTAATTATTTCTCTGATTATCATAGAACACATGAAAATAAAAAATAAAAAAGATTTACATCATATTGTATGAATGTATTATATCAAACCCATTCGTACTTTATGACATACATAACTCATCAAATCCTTGCCATCTATGATTTCAATAGTTCTTATTTCACCAATCATTCGTGATCATGTTGTACAATCCACCTCTTTATACTGTACGATCCACATGTTAGTTACAGTTAAATGAATTAAATCATGTGGTATGATCTTAAAAACTTCATCACATTGTATGAAAAAGTATTTATACTGAATGAATCTTTTAGTCAAAGGACACACTGATGACTCTTCAGGATGATCAGTTTTAACAAAGATCATCCAGTAAGATCTTGATCGGACTATATGATTTGACCACTTTTTTGATAGATCATCCATATGAATTGAATTATTTTAATCTTCAAGTAAGAACCTCGATCATATTATATGATATACTGAAACTCTATAAGGAGATATTTCTAAGGTTTCACTAAAGCCATGCTTCTATTCATCTTTTCCCTTAGACTTGCACCATCAACCTTCTTAATGATCGTCAAAATGAAAGCCCATGAACAACTCCAAGGTAGTTTCTCCAATCATCATGTTAATGATCACTTCAAAATAATTGAGGATGAAGCCACATAGCATAAATTTAGGAAAGCTCTGATTACACCATCTCACATCCTTGATCAGTCAATTATATGTTATAGGGTAAAGAATCTCTTCACAACATGAAATCTTTAATTTCATATTACCAACACCATCCCTTTCAATTTTGAAATTATTTATAATGTTTTCTTAATCCTACGACTGTTTGGTGACTTCTCTACCATGACCTCATGTGTGTGTAGATGACCGGTAGAAATCACTAACCACGACAGTAGAATACCTACACCTGTCCACATAATGGGTTCAATCCCATATCCTATCATCTACGAAAAATTAAGATTGGACCAATATATTTTTGGTCATTAGGAATGCTCCTCTAAACTAACACAAGTCACTTATCCAATAATTTAAACAAATTACTCGTGTCATCCAACATATGTTTTTTGAGCTTCCATTCTGCCTAAAGCTAGAGATAGGGTAAACATGATTCCAATCTTATATGTAATCACCAACCTAATCATGTACGATAATGTTTTCTTTGGGGAACAAATGTTCATTGCTTATTTAGAAAACCTCACTTGCCTTCACTCATATTTAACTAGTCACAAGAACAACCTTGTATTAAGTCACCTGATTGCCTATATTTTGGATAAAAAATATTAGCTTATGTATCCCACACTTGTAGATAAATTTCCTATTTTCTACTCTCATGGATCTTTCCATGTTTTGTTTCCTCACTTAGGGTAGCAGCCTCAGAAATAATAAAAAATTTATGATAAAAGAGGAGACTGTCTAGCACCAGCACTAATACTAGAACTAGCACCAACACTACATACTAGCCTTATTCCTACAAGGCCCTAATACAATATTTCGATATATTGGAGTCCCAATTGGATAGCCACATTCACATCAGCACCAACAATAGCATGAGACTAACATGGCAAGGTTTGTAGAGTTATTTGACACTTTTCACCACTATTTTGAACCTTCACCATCTAATCAGAGATCCTCCTTCTAGGTTGTTTCTTTACTTAGAAGTTTTCTTTGATATTTTTGTTTTAGTATTTATTGTGATTATTATTTTTATTTTTCTATTCATTTTCGTGATGTAAAAAGGGGGAGTAAATGGTTGGTTGTATTTTATAATTTCTATTTAATCCATTTTTTCCTCTATAATAATTATGTGTTCATTTGTGTTTTCAAATCAAAATATAAAAAAAAGAAAAATTAATTTTTTTACCTCAACAAAAAATTAAAAGAAGAAATCAAAATCAAATAAAAAAATCCACGTAATCCCAAAATTTTGCATAAAAATTGTAGCTTTGTACCTGTTCATTCTGCATCGAACCAGTCCCTTCCCATAAATCTCACGAGAACAACCTCGATCATTGTTATTCTCATCTATAAAATAAAGAAGGAATGAGGATTTGCAATCTTCTTGCTTCCTTTAACTCCTTCCATCAATCTGTTGACCATACTTTGCAAGCTTCAATCGTAAGCTCGGACCCCATCCCACCACCTGTAGCCGGCAGCCTAAGTACCAAAACTAGCCCACACCAGAAGCCTTCCTCCTGAGAGTTTTGATCTCCATAACCATCTGAATCGAAGCCTAACCCACAACCATACCATATCTGACCAAGCTTCCACCTCTGAATCAAAGCCCCATCCCGTCTTCTCTCTGCAGCTACTGAGCCCTAGCCTGTCCGGCCTTCTCCATTCAAGCTCTACTTGAGCCTTGCCCTCTCCTTTGATTTAGAGAGAGAGAGAGAGAGAGAGAGAGAGAGAGAGAGAGAGAGAGAGAGGGATTCCCTAACCTTCACCACTTTCGACGACACTCCCTTGCCATCAGACCGGAAGTTACAACATTTTTTAACGAAAGAAATGAAGGGTGTGCTAGTTGTGAAGGAAACTTTCTCCCTATCACGAGCTTCTTCAGCCAAATCCCTTGGACCTATCGCTTGAAATAGAGAGTTTTTTTTTCTCTATTTAACAAAATTAACCTTAAATCTTACATAAATTTTAATTTATAAATAATTTTAAATTAAATATAATTATCTAAATATGATTAATTACAATTAAATTATTATAAATTAAATTAAAATGATTTATTTATAGTTAATTGTAAATTAATATAATTAATTTTAGATTAAAATATAATTAATTACAATTAGTTTTAATTGATTAAAAATTTAATCAAATTAATTTTATACTAAATATAATTAATTATATATTAATATAATTAATTATAATTAGTTTATAAATAATTATAAAATATAATTAATTTATAATTAGATATGAATTAAATATAATTAATTATATGTTAAATTTAATTAGTTATATATAATTTATAATTAATTATTAATTAAATATGTTTTCCTCACCTCGATTTATGTGCTACCCTGTCCTAACCACCACATCGAAGGTATAATCCCCCTAAACTAAAATCTCCAAGAGCACACTTCGACACTTGTAGTGTGACAAAACAATCACTTATACATGCTTTTGTTAGTATGGTGGCTGGAAGTGCATCGCAGTGCTAGCAACGAAGTGGGTGATCCAAAAGGCTCATTTCAATGTTCGTGGCACATCGAAAAATTATATATACACACTTTTTTATGCGTGATGAGATGGGAACCCAGTGTGATGCCTACGATGAGGTAGGGTTACTTATAAGTATGCGTATGTAGGGAAAGAACTTTGTTTTCAAATAAGTACCCTCACTGATCGCATACACGCTTTTATTAGTATGGTTGGAATGAAGACATGATCATGATGTCTAAGGATACCTACCATACACACTTTTATTAGCATGGTGGGAAGGCCTAGACTCTTTTAGTTTTCCCCTAAATTGGGGATACGCTGTGAGGTTGCATAAACTTAGCCTGAAGACACAAGGACTTGGATAATGACAGGGGACTATATTTTAACTTGAACGATGGATAGCAAGGAAGAAAACTCAAATGATAAACAATAAATTAAATCTTAATTTGATAAATTCATACTAGAATTAAAAATTTAAAAAGGGCTAGGTGATGACATAAAGCATTCAAATAAATATCAATGAATGACATGTCACTTGTATTGAATAAAACATCAAAAGGCACTAGTAAGCAATAATCAATGAAAGAAAAAAAAAAGTGAGAATGCAATAATACAAGTGTAGATGATTAAAAAATTTTTGATAAATGAACAATGTTAAACTCATAGTGTTCAAGCCAATTAATCTATATGCAAGGAAAGGAACATATAATACAGGTGTTCAACCTAAAGATAAATAAGAAGTTCTTAAAACATCATCAACCATCATTTAATAAACATATACAAGAAGATTATAATAAGGCAATGGCATCTCCAAGAGGAGACATTTGATGAATGACATATCAAATTCAAGTTGAAAGGTGGTCCTTGTGTGGTCAATACAAGTCATTATTCAAGCAAATATGTTAAGCAATAGAGAAGCTCTAATGCATACAATGGACTATCCATGGATGAAAGTAAGAATGTGTGGCAATATGCTCATGACTGAAGCATTGAAAGGCACAAAAATATATATGGCATGAAAACTATAAGCAGAATACAACACATCAGTAATATATATGAAAACCTATGATTCATCATGGGGGGAATCTTCTATGCATGCAATATCCAAACTACAAATAGAGGGGATAATTTATAATGGTTATCAGGAATATGCCATGAATATTGTGAAGTCCCTCCAATAAGTGATAACCAACTTGTGGATAAGTGCAGCAGCTCTCTACGAACATTGAAAGGAATTATACGATGAACATAGTAGGTTGCCAACAAATGTATGTGAGGAATTCTCAATCACCATAGTCAACATGAAGATCAATAATAATTTATAAATAAACTCATTGATCATTTATAGATTATTGAAATTCATGTTCCATGAATTCAATGAGTTATCAACAAAGGTGAAAGAGGGAGTTGTAGTGAACATAACTCACCTATGAATCAGTCTTGTAGATAGATACATATCTCCCCTTTAAGTACAAGAATGCGACATGCAACACAGAAAATAACTTTCTTGTAAACCGATATCAAATTGAAAGGATAACAATGTGCTTACAATAAATTAATAATATTGAGTTTTTATGGAATTTTGGAGATCTTCAAGCTAATCGAAATGCAAAGTGTGTGAAAGGCATTTAGAAGATGAAACAATTATTTTACAACACACTGAAAATCAACATCAAGATACAAACAAGCATACTGATCCGCATGCAACCAAGGATACAAGATATGCAATACATATAATCTCTTTATGAATACAAGTGTATGCCCTTTTTCAGAATTATTGAAGTATAGTGGGGAAGAAGGTGGTTGATGCGTGAATGGAATTCATCAATTCCAGAGTTGTGAGGGAGGATTGAAAGGAGAGGTTTATTATTCTCCTAAAAATTTTTAAGCAGCTAGATCATACTTCAAAATTGAGGCCCATAAGTTTATGCCAAACTATACATAAGATATTAGCAAACATATTGGTCAATCGATTGAAAGGAGTTCTACCTAAAACTATATCGGAAGCAAGTGACTTTTGTTCATGGAAGATCAATTTAATCTCATTATTTGTTAGCTCATGCACTCATTAATAAATTTAAACTATCTACTTCTACCAAAGGGTTCATGGTAATTAAAATAGACAGAACAAGCATACGATAAGATATGTTGGAAGACACTTGAACTAGTGCTCTCTAAAATGGGTTTTCCAGACATATTTTGTGATTGGGTTCTGAATTGCATTAAGTTCCCTCTGTTTGCATTGTTATAAATGGGCAGCTTTCATATTGGATCAAGTCTCATTGTGGATTTAGGCAGGGCTTTCTATTATCACCTTATTTATTTATAATTTGTTCGAAGCTTCTCTTTGCAGCATTTCACCAAAGGAAGCTTCTGTCTGGTGAGCCCATTAGCATTGGAGGAACATTTATTTCACATTTATTATATGCTGATGCTATTATTGGTTTTTCAGGTACTTCTATCTCTTAACTAAGGAATGTAAACTCTATTGTTCAGGATTATTGTGCTTGGTATGGGAAAAAAATCAAGTATGGAAAATTTGTCATTTTATTCTGTCTTCTTAGCCCTCTTTGGAATAAGAACAGACTTGCCAAATTGATTGGGTTCTGGAGAGTGGAGGAGTTAAGAGTATTTGGGGACTGAACTTACTATTAGAAGATTGGTTAAAGATGATTTTACCCATCTTCTTCAAAATATTAGTGCTTTTGTTATGGCATGGGGGAATAGATATTTGTCTCTTGTAGGTCGAGTTACATTGATTAATTCTTCTCTTATTCCATCGATTATGTATGCAATGATCCATTCTCTTCTTCCCAAAGCAGTCTTAAAAGAGGTGAAAAAGAAGTGCAGGAGCTTCTTGTGTGAAAAGGATACCCAAAATAGAGGACTGCATTATGCATCATGGTGGAAGGTGTGGAAACCAAGAAATTTGGGTGGTCTTGGATTTCATGCTATATCATAATGGATAGGCTTTCTTAGATCAAGGATTGCTTGGGATTTTTTATCCAAACTAAACACTATGTTTCATAGATTTATGAAGGAAAAATATGTTGTATACCTTGGGGACAGGAATGACGAAGAGGAGACTCTGGCAGTTGGAAATTTATATGTGATGGAGCTAACAACTTGTTGAGCTTCATTCAGTGGAAGTTCAAAAATAGTAAAAGCATTGATGTGCTAAGTCAAATTTTGATTTGTGATCATACTTTGGCTAATTAGCCTGCTTTTTACAATGTGGAATGCTTGGATTGTATTAAGGTAGTAGAGTTTATTACATTGGATTGTTGTTTAGACCGGTAGAAGCTTTTGGAATGCTTTGGTGAATAATTGGTTGAGAAGATCTACTTCATCCCCATTCATTATGAGTAGCATAAAGACATGATGGAACTAGTCAAGAGACCATTGGGGTCTACTATTGTGGATTTTATGTATAATCAATTATTTGACTCAGGGGAGGAGCTGGTTAATGAAATTTACAAGCTCAAGCTTCATCCCCGAGAACATATCTTCTGGTGGTAGATTTATCAAGGGATTATACCCACAAATCTATGGCTAAACTCTTGGGTTCTATAGGAGAATGTTGACTACCCAATGGGGTGCCATGAGGGGGAAGATCTTGAACATATTATAGTTAGCTATAAGGAGCTTAGAGATACACTTGATGTGCTTAATTTGTAGGGACTGCCTACCCCTTAGTTAAGGAGTTCATAGTAACATAAAAGGAAGCTTAAAGGACGCACTACCAATGATTATTTTTGGACTATGGTGTGATGTTGTACCATTTATCAATGTTGGCATAACATGAATGGCAAGAAACATAATAAACCAGTTGGTTATGTAAATGTGATGGTAGCACACATAATGGAGACGATTAAACACGATATGATTTTTAGTTTTTTGGAGCCCTAGGATACTACTCAACCTAAAGTGTTGTTTTCATTTTCTTTGTGGAATACACCCCCCCCCCCCCCCCCCCCCCCCCCCCCCCCCCCCCCCCCCCCCCTCTGAATTGGTTGAAGATCAATGTGGATGGTGCTTTATTACTGAGTAATGCAACTCATATTAGGATTATTATCCATAATGGATTGGGTGAGCTGATTGTTGTAGGTGGACGTGACCTTCTCCATTGGGACATCAATATGTTTGAATTGATGGCTATGGAATCCATGCGGTTTGTGATGGAGAGCTAGATGCTAGAGGTGAATGGTGTTATAATTGAAGGTGACAATGCTTTCTTTGAATTCTTGAAAAGTTTAAAATGCAAGAGGAATGGAGGATTCGGCCTCATGATAGTGATAATTTTGATTGGTTGAAGGTTTTCCATAGGATTCACTTTGTTCATATCTACATAAGATAGAATAAGGCTGCCCACTACTGTGCTAAGTTAGCCTTTGAGAGGAGCTTTCTTTGGAGAGTTATATATAGAGATTTTTCTTATTTCCCTCAAGATTTTGTTTCAAGTCTTGAGGAAGATAGTTGCCTTTTTCATACTTAGTTTGCTTTTTAGGTGATTTGGCCTTTATTTTATTTCATGTAATTGATTATAGTTCAAGGCAATATATGCTGAATTTCAAGAATACAGATCTATGCACAACATGCCACCTATGGGTAGATGTAGAAAGAATTCAATAAATGCAATATCCTGTAGTCAATTCCAAACTACAAATGAATACATCTATCGGCACCAGTAGTGGATGTATTGTAAAGACCAAAACCACAGTAAAATATGTATGGGGTTGTTGGTGGAATTTTAAAAAAACATGTTTTTTAAAAGTTAGCTTTCTTTGGGAATTTCAAAATCTAGATTGGATTCCAATTCTAGAGTCGAATCAACTCGGTAGAAAAAGTATATCACCCCGAAGGATGAAAATAGAATTTCAAAATGGTATTCAGACTTATAATTATGAAACTCATCTTGAATATCATGACCAGATTCTAAGGAGAATTTATATGGCCCCTAGGGGACAAGGTGAAATTCAACTAAGTATCCAGTTATGATATCCAAGAAGAATGATCGTCGAATTCATATCTGAAGCCTTATCAAAGAAGGATGTACCTCCCCAAAGGGAGATGACACCTTTCAATGATAATTCTTCTGATATAATAACGACAATCATTCCTTAACTTTTCCCAAAGAAATCTAAGAAGGTTTTAAAAAGATTAATTTTGAAATCAGGTGTGTGTGGTTCCAAATCTCCTATGAGCACAAGCCCTCATAGTTAATTACATCATAGGGAGACAGAGTCCCCTACGAAAACTCTCGATTAAAATAATAAAAAAAATTTGTTAGATTTTCTAGGAGTGATATCAAAGACGAATGGAAATTTTTTTTGGAAAATCAAGAGGAAATGGATCAAGATTAAACATTTATTAACAGAATCGAGGGAAGAGAGGTAGGGGACACCTTGAGATTCTAGAACCATCCGGAAGTGTCCCAACTTAATCTAAGTGTTGGGCTTTATGTTTCAGGATTGAAAGGAAACTTTAATTGAAGTTGAGCGTCTTATTAGAAATTTGGGATTATATTCCCGAAATTTGGGGGTCTTATGATCAAAGATCTGCCCCAGATCCTAAATCTATTTTGGACACTTGACCACAGTCGTCCGAACCTAACTAATGCAATGCAATGCCTGGACTTACCCCAGCCTGGATTGGGGAGCCAGCTAACCACCTAATCGATTTAAAAGAGATGAGTCCGGTCTTTTTATGAAAGAGTGGTAGAGACGTTGTACTTAAAGTTTTGGAGAGTTGGGGCTGACATCTAGAAATTTTCCTAATTGTCCCCTTCGACTTATGCTGGGTGCTAAAATGCTAAAACTGATGCAATTAAAGTTTTGACTCTTTTAATTTGTATCTAATGCAATGCATGCTGGTCGATAACTTCCAAATCAAATATGCTTGAAACTTTAAAAATAGGCTTAGAAAATAGTTTTTTAGAATACTGGGCTTTCCCAGGTCCGGCACCTCGTCCTCATAGGTCAGACTATCCGGACTCTACCCGTAGGCGGGAAGGGTCTAAAACAAGGAAAGAATAATGCAGAAATATGCATGCGACCCCGGGGCCGATCCCCGGCTAATTCCCTAGATTCGTTATATTTCTATGTTGTTTAGACTCACTAAAATTTTAGACTTTTAAAGTTATGAGTATAAAACTTTCACACCCTTACGAGTCTCACGTATCCAGGCGAAAACAAAAGCGACACACAATTGCCAAAAAATTAAGAAAAGCAAGCAGTCCTAGAGGCAATCAATTCATCAAATCAAATATTAATTAATCAATAAATTTCCATAGGCAAACTTGCCTTGCTTATTACAAACCAGAATTTTATAGAAAGTAAAGTGGCCGGGAACCACTGACAACAACCCGTATTCTAAACCTAATAATGACGCAAGTAATTTTGAGTGGGATATTCTCAATCTTCAAGTCTTCAATCTTGTTCTTCTTTGCACTCCTTTTCTTCAAACTCCTCGGATTCTTTGTGGTAAACTACCCAAATGGATAAGAGGGCACTTCCTTTCAAAAGGGAAGGCCACTCTTTCCTCTTTGGGTATAGAAGAGGTATGATCCAAATTTGGATTCCCAAATGGAGAAGGAATGTTTCCCAAAGGGGCATCCTTTCCTCTTTGGAATCCAAACTTTGGACCTATATATCCCAACTCAAAATTAACTTTCACAACACTTGACAATTACACAAATTATATTTATTTGAAAATAAAATCTAGACTCACCTGCAGGGCTATCTTAAGCAGTTAATAAATGAAAAGCAATTATTCCCAAGCAGTTATATTTGTGCAGAAAAATAAGTAAACACACTAGCCACGCTCCTTTTATTTGGGGGCTTTAGCAGCTGAGGCACTTGTGCAAGCATTTATAACAATTATTATTTATTATTAACTTAGCCCCCCTTTCATTGCCCTGCATGAGCGTGGCCACCTACAGAAAACTGTGTGAACAACCAGATCGTACCTAACCTAAGGGTAATCTAGTCGTCAAACACATCAATCCATCCACAGAGTGCAGAAAAAGTAAGCAGACACAGCAAAGCAATTTCATCCACAATATGCAGTGAAAACTACGAAAAATTCGGCACACACCAGTAAAGTAAACACCGGCCTAACCTAGATCTAGAGTTGGTTGTCCTAGCACATCATCTAAAGTGTGTGTAAAAAGTCGTGTGGCTAGGGTAGGTCCTAAGTTGGGTGATTAATCAAAGTTGTCTAAAATTCTGGGTTTGTTAAGGCTAAAAAGGGAAATTAGATTAAAATTTAAGTATTAATAGATTAAGAATTTTAATGAAATATATTTTAAAAGTAAATTGATTACTACCTTTATTTCACACCGAGGCCGTGAAGTTTATTTCACCTTCCTTGGGGCTAAGCTAATAGCCTCGTAGGCCTGGGTTACCCAGTAGCAATCGAGGTTAATTAAGTTATTTACGTTGGTTGGAATTAGAGGAGTGGATTGATATTAAAGGGAGTTGGTTACTAATTTTAATGGATTAGTTGAGAAATTTTATTAACCTATTAAGAAAATTCTGGAGTTTGGGGGAGTTAATAGATTTTGGAGGTCATCTCAATATGTTAACTAAAGGGTCAAAATTTAACATTCAAAGTTAGAGTTAATCTTATGGGTTTCAGATTTTTACTAAATACTAGACCTAATTATGAGTTGTTAGACAGGTGGTACATTCAATTTGGAGTTTTCTATGAAAAGTTATAATTTTTAGAAGTTTGGGTATTTATTAGAGTTATTAAATTATTTCAATTAAGGGCTCTTTTAATGATTTGAAACCCAAATGAGTCTTTCTTGAAATCAACTCCAAAGATCAAAAATGATCTAAGGAGAGATCAGTAAGTGTTTAAAGATTTTTGGGGATTTTAATAATTTTTAATTAATTAAAACTGATTAACCCTTGATTTTACCTAAAGGCTAAATTAAGCCAAATCTTGAAGCCAATTCAAGAGGGTTTCAATTCTCATTGATTAAGGGATTAATTAGGGACAAATATAAACATTTTAATAGATTTTAAGAGTTAAATATAGTTCATTATCAATTTATTAGGGTTAATAGGCCACTTCTAAGAAGGATTTTTGAGGCTCCTACTTGGGGAACCAGATGAATTCCAAATTTGATGAAATTTGGATCATAGGATCACCTGACCCTAAGGGCTAAACCCACAAAATATGATCTCAAATGGAGTACTCTAAGGTGGTTAACTTAACCACCCAAGGTGAGCTCTAAGTCACCTTCAAATCACTATAGGGATCTATCCTAAGCTTGGATTGGGGAAAAATCAGTGGCTCTAAACTCCTTACCCTATACATCATCATCACACAAATAATCACACCCTAAATCCCATTGGATAGGTCTATACCCCATTTTGAAGATAAGGGTCAAACCATGACCCTTGAACTCAAAATTTGAGGAAAATGCCCTTGAACATCTTAAAATAGGGAGATAAAATTTGGACATGTTAAAAACATGTTCAATTTCAATCTCCCAAGATTCCAGGTCTGATGGACTTATATTTAAAGAGTAATTAAAGAAATTGATAAAATGCTCAAACTGAAATTAAACCTAATACTGACCTAACCAGGGCCTAGAACCATAGGGCTTTTGTAGATCTCCCTGAGACCTTTCCAATGAGCTTAAGAACACCTAATTTGGACAAGTGTGGAGGGAGTTATGATTTTTTGAAATTCCCTTGAATTTCTGGAATTATTAATTAATCCATTACACAGTCAGCAGCCCTTTACACGCGCCGCGTGCCGATTGGCTGGGCAATCATTGGCGCTAACCATTAACGGTCCGATTAACCATAGCCGTCGGATGGAGGATCAGACGGCTGGGATTAAACGCGCTCCGATACTGCGGGATTTGATCCGAGCTGTTGATCCGAATCAACGGCTGAGATTACGTCTTCAACCTCCCTCTCGTATCCGAGATCGTGAAGCTTCTCCGGCGTGATCCAGGCGATCCCGCCGGTGAACTCAGATGAAATTTCACAGGGAGGATCAGGATAGTGGAAACCTTCAATCCAACGGTGGAGATCCGTTGGGGTGAAGGTTTCCTTCACACTTGACCGGACTACCTTGCTAGGGAGCTCGGGATGAAGGGATTACCGTAGAGAAAGTCTCAATGAATGCGCTTCTCTATTAGGAAGCTTCAGGGGATGATGGCAAACTGATCTCCTTCAGACGTCGGGATCGGAGGACGGCCGGAGGTGCGACTTCGAGCGGGATGCCGAAAGCTTTCACGAGCGCTCGCTCGAACGGGTGAAGGGATCGGTCTGGGAGCTCGAAGTTAGAGCCTGGGAGGTCGCAGGAGCTCTGGGAAATGATTTCGAGCGATTGAGGATGCTTCTCGCGGTTTGGGGAGCTCGAGCCTATTCGGCCACCTTTTGCGAGCATGGACGGCCGAGATTGAGCTGGAGGGGGATCAGATTGCTACCAGGTGGAAGATGGCGACGTCCTAGGGAGGTCGTGGGGATCAAAATGGTGGGCAGCAGCTTTGATCCAGGAGTTTTCTGGGGGGGGACCACCAGAATTCGTTTTCCATTGGTTCCGACCGCCGCCGGCCATGGTTTGGGTCGGGTTGACTGGGGGAGGCCGATGGGGACATGCTGGAGTCAGGGGTGGAGTCCATTTGGCCTAAGAACGTCTGGATTGAGTTGGTGACTGGGTTGGACCCAAACCTGCTCGATTTGAGTCGAATTGAGCTCAATCCAGGTCAGGTAAAACCCTGGGTTTGGTATGGGAGATAGGTCTGGGTCTGGTGCACCCAATGCAAGTGGCAATTGGATTCAATTTGGTCTGGGTTAAAAGATGGCATGGGCTGATCCAAATCTGCTCGAATCGGGTCGATTTGGGCTCAACCCAGGTCAGGCCAAACCTTGGGCTTGAGGTGGGAAGCGAGTCTGGGTCTAGTGGACCCAATGCAAGTGGCAATTGGGTCCAATTTGATCTGAGTTGGAAGATGGCTCGAGTCTATGTGTTTTTGGCTACTTTGGGTTAGCCTAACTCTTGACCCAAGTTAGCCCAGAGCATGGGCTGGCTGGAGGAGGTGTGTTGGACCTAGGGCCACCTATGGGAGGTGTTGATCAAGTTCAATTGGGCTTAGGTTGAGAATTGGCTCAATCCCAAGTGATCTTGGGCACTTTGGGTTAGCCTAACTCTTGACCCAAGTGAGCCTAAGGGTTGGGCTGGTCAGTGAAGGTGTATTGGGTCAATGGGAACCCAATGACACCTTGATTTGGATTCAATTTGATTAAGTTTAAGAGATGGCTCAAGGGAGACCTTTCTTTGGCCACTTGGGTCAAGCTATATGACTAACCCAAGTGAGACCAAGGGTTGGGCCTCCAAGAGAGGTCTCTTGGGTACCCAAGGGGTCATCCCTTACATTCAAAAGGACTTGGAATGGTCTTGATTCAAGGATTTGAAGGAGAAGGGGTGTATGGGTCAAACTTGGTTGACTTGGTCAACCAGGTTGACCCAAGGTTTGGACTTAAGCTCAACAAGTTGGGTTTGGTATTTGAAACTTGTTGAAAGTGGTTTCAAAGAATTTGGAGTTGATTTGGATTGAAATGGGCATTTGAAATCCCCATAGGGGTATTTTAGTCAATTTTGACCCATTGGTCAACTAGGGTCAAAAATGGGTCTAAAAAAAATGCAGTTTACTGCTCAATGGGTTACAATTAGGGATCTGAAAGTGATTGGAGGCTTTGATGAGGGCTCCAAGATCAAAATCTTCAAGGTGTTAGGACCAATGGCATAGGCTGTAAATATTTGAAGGTTTTACAGCCTTTGGATTTTGATTCGGATTCTGGGGTTAGGGACCTTAGAATGGGCTCAAAATTGGGGGGTAACCTCTAGAAACATGTCTTATTACTTTGCAAGTGATAGACCCTGAATCAGAGGTCATTTGACTGGGTTTTGAGATGTTTGAAAAATCTTTGAAAAAGGTCTTTAGGACAGGGCCTTAAGACTTTGGATTTGAGTCTAGATTTCTGGATTTGGAATGGATTTCAGGTTTGAATGCTTAATATTGAAGTATCCAAATCATTTACAATCATGTGGTGGTTGTTAATGAATGGATAGGGTCAAAGCTAGATTAAAGGTAGGTTCAAAGTCTTGATTGAAGTTTGGGTTCTCAAGTTGATTGGGTCAAAGTTTGGATTTGTTTGAAGCTTAAATTAATCTGGATTTGAATTGAATGAAGTTTGAGATTTGAATTGATCAAGGGTAGGGATTGATTTGAAGTTGGAGTTGATCAAAGGTAGGGATTGATTTAAAGTTGGAGTTGTCAAAGGTAGGGATTGATTAGGGGTTGGAGTTGATCAAAGGTAGGGATTGATTAGGGGTTGGAGTTGATCAAAGGGTTTAGAAGAATTCTAAGATCTAGGATCTAGAGGGGCTCTAGAATTTGGGATATGGAAGAATCCTAAGCTCTAGAGATGGCCCTAAGGTCTTGGATCTAGAAAAGAGTCTTAAGCTCTAGAGTTGGCCTTAAGGTCTGGTTCTAGGAAAGAATCTTAAACTCTAGAGTAGGCCCTAAGGTCTGGTTCTAGGAAAGAATCTTAAAGTCTAGAGGGGATCCTAGGATCTAGGATTGATCTGGAGTTTGGAAGGGCCTTATTGACCTCATACAAAAATGAGGTCAACAGGGGTGTAGCATATGCAAATTCCTATAAGCAGCCATAGAAGTCTCATTAAATATTCCAAGAATGCTCCCGTACATGCACTATAATATGTATACACATAAGATAATGGTTATGTCCATAGCATGTATTCCTTAATGGAATCAAATCTTTGAGATATGAATTAATAGGATATAATCGATAGGGCACAAATCCCTCTGTTAGCTAACGTGGATTCAAATTTGTCCCCTTAGATAAATATTCACCCTAAGTCTATAAGGTCTCCATGGACAAAGCAACACATGACTTTTGACAAGGATCCTTCTATCAGGTTGGGGTTGACTACCTCCTCTGACTAAGTATACTAGAGACCAAAATGGCTTGAGATGATGGTACCATGTGATCTTGATCGGCTCTATCATCTATTCCCCCACCATCCACTTTTTGTTCAAGGCGGTGAAATTTTCTAATTTTAAATATCACCCATTTACAATTTCTAAGCCCATACTACTACTATATGCCAGATGTATATTCTCTACATATCTGATCGATGACTAGCCTTAATCAAAAGTTTTCTCTGATTATTGAGAGGGGTAATTAGTTATAGGGGCTTGCGCCTATTAGAAATCAGAACTCGGATCATAAAGTCCTTGCAAAATAATGACAAAATCTCTGGGTAGTGTCTTATCTACAAACTTGTCTGCTTTCAAAAATTTACCCTAGAACCTAAATCCATTAAAATTACCCTGAAATGAAGAAAAGCAAGCAAGGGAGGCCAAGGTTGAATTTTTAGAGCCCATATAATTTCAAAAGAAAAACACAAAAAAAAATAAAAATTTATCCTCCCTTATCTTTTAAAAGTATTTCATCTAGTGAAGCTAGTGAAGAGGAGATTAAGAAAAAATAAAAGTTTCTTGCACTCTCAATAAAAACTATTTGCCATCATTAAAATGGGGACATTTTTGCAATTTGGGATACCATACTTATAATTTTTATGATAATAAATATTATTAATTTTACTTTCATTTCTCCTATAATTTTATATGGTATATATATTCATGTGTGTATTAACATTTCTTGAAAGTTGTATACCTTGCAAAAAGATGTAGGGCTCAAGTTTGTGTAGAATAGGAACAAAATTGACAAGTGTATATAATTCTTTTTATATTTATCTTTAAATTTTCTAAGTGAGATTCTTATATAAGGTGATGTTATTTTCACGAATGTGCATACACATATAATGGTGTTAGAAAATAAGTTTTAAAAATTTTAAACTAGTTGTACTATACGATTCAAATCATAATGTATGATAAGTTATTTTTGAAACAATTTTTAATCACTAATTTTGTAATTAATAAGTTTGAACTAATCTTACTGTTCGGTCCAATTCATATTGTACGATCAATTTAAAATAGAAACCCTAGCTAGTAACCAAAATTAGGTAAGTATTTCAATGTTTATTTTTGAACTAATCATATTATATGATAATATTCATACAATATGATGTTTGAAAACATACTTAATTTAATCCCTATAATTAGTCAATCAAATCAAAGTTTGATTAATTTGGTTAATTATACTATACAATGTTGATCGTATTGTACGATAGATAGAGACAAAAATCATTTGTCCTGGCAATCATCCTTAATGAAATCATGATTTTTGAATTAACCTTACAGTACGATGTTAATTATACTAGATGATAGGCATAGACAATTTTCAATCATCCTAAAAATCATTATATACAATCACAAGATAATTAAACTAAGCATAATATACAATAAAATTATCATGCTACATGATTAATTAATAGTTTTGAAACTATTTATCTTGGGCTTCTTCCATCATACTAGACATTATATGATTTTTTAACTAAGTATACTGTACCACCTACATGATCTCTAATTAAGGGATGTCTTATGTCTATATGCTTTGTTCTAGAATATTAAATAGGTTTCTTTGAAATACAAATGATACTAATATTACCAAAAAAAATTAGAGTTGGGCCAATAAAAAATCCTAAATCAATCAATTGTTATTTCAACCAAAAAACTTGTGCTACATAACTACCTAAACCAATATATTAAGCTTCAGCAGTAGATAGAGCTACTAAATTTTGTTTCTTACTAGACCAAGAAACTAAAGAATTTTCTATGAATTGGCAAGTTCCAAATGAACTTTTCTAATCAAGCGTATATCCTGCAAAATCTGAATAAAATATCAAACAATTTCAAATGAAGAGCTATGCTTAGGATACCAAATACCTAAGTTTTGAGTTCCCAAAAGATATCTCAAAATTCTTTTTATTACTGTGAAATGTGATTCTTTTGGATCAAATTAAAATTTAGCATACGAAAAAACACTGAATATTATATCTGGTTTGCTAATAGTCAAGCAAAGCAAAGAACTAATAATTCCTCTAAATTTCTT
This sequence comes from Dendrobium nobile, assembly GCA_022539455.1. Lineage (NCBI taxonomy): Eukaryota > Viridiplantae > Streptophyta > Magnoliopsida > Asparagales > Orchidaceae > Dendrobium > Dendrobium nobile. Next base: position 62,050,050 of record CM039723.1, on the reverse strand, counting down.
TTGATCAACGGATTTTCTCTTAGGGTCATTATCTAATTAACCTGAGGAACTCATTGGTGTAGTCACTAATTTAACATTATCCATTTCATATTTCTGGAGAATATCCTTAATATAGTTTGACTAACTCTGAAAATTTCCTTCCTCATTTTACTTTATGCTAAAACCATGAAAATAATTTAAATCTTAAATCAAACTCATCTCAAAATTACTACTCATTATTTTTGAAAAATCATCACAAAGATTTTTATTTTTAGATCCAGACAAGATATTATCAACATATATTTGAACAATGAGTATATTATCTCCTATCTTCTTCAAAAAGAGAATGTTGTTCACACTTCCTTCCATAAAAATTCTCTTTAAAAGAAAAGTGCTTAACCTCTCTTACCAAGCCCTAGGTATTTATTTAAGTCCATACAACGCCTTTTTTAATTTAAACACATGATTAGGGAATTTAAAATTTTCAAAACCTAAAGGTTGCTCAACATAAACATCTTCTTATATCACTTCATTCTAAAAGACACTTTTAATATTCATTTGATGTAATTTAAAACCTTTAAAACATGCAAAGGCTAACAAAACCCTAATTTCTTCAAGTCTTGCTACAGGAGAAAAAGTCTCTTCAAAATCATTCCCTTCTATTTAATTGTACTCATTGGCCACCAATCTTACCTTATTTTTTATCACAACTCCTGAATTATTAATTTTATTTTTGAACATTCACTTAATTCCAACAACACTTTTATACATAGGCCTTTCTATTAATTCTCAAACATCATTTCTTATAAATTCATTCAACTCTTCTTGCATGTCTAAAACCTAAATTTTATCCAAAAGTGCTTGATTTATATTTGTGGGTTCAATCATTGATATAAAGGTAGAATGTTTCACCTCTTTATTACGTCTATGACTATTTTTAATACCCTCACTAGGTTCACCTAAAAATTTTTCCTTATGATAATTCTTAAAAAATTTCCATTCTCTAGCCTAAGGGTTTTCTTTTTCACATTTTCTTCCAAATTTATCTTTTTAAACCTTTGGGAGTTATTTTCAATATGGTCCTCTTCCAACCGTGGCTCTTATGAAATGTTAGGTTCATCAAACACAACATGTGTGGTCTCCTCAACTATCAAAGTTCTGTTGTTAAAAACTCTATAAGATTTTCCAATACTAGAATATCCAAGAAAATTTCTTCATCAAACTTTGGATCAAATTTTTCTAAAGGAATTTTATCATTATTATGAATGAACACCTTACACCTAAAAACATGCAGATACAAAAAAATTTGTGTTATCCCCTTAAGAAGTTTGTAGGATGTTTTATTCAATTTTGATCTAATGTTCACCCTATTCAAAATAGAGCAAGCTATACTAACCGCTTCAGCCCAAAAATATTTAGGAAGTGAGTTTTTAGCCAACATTGCTCTAGCAGCTTAATTAATGTTCTGATCGTTTTTTGTACTGCCCTATTCTGCTGAGGGGTCCTAGGTTCTAAAACATTATGATATATTCCTTTCTCATTAAAATTTTTTGAATTACTAATTTTCAAATTCTCCTTCATGATCACTTTGAATTGATAAAATCTTGGACCCTAATTTTCTTTGAATCCATCTTAAAAAAACTTCTAAATTTCTTAAATGATCCACTCTTATTAAATAAAAGTTTAACCCAAGTGACTATAGAAAAATAATCAACAATCACAAATCCAAACACTTTACCTCCTAGACTTACAGAATTAACCAGTTCAAAAAGTTCCATGTCAATGAATTTCAACAGTTTGAATGGAATAAAAGGAGGACTTCATATATTGTTCTAATTGGCATACATCACACAAGTGATCCTTATTAAAGTTTAGTTTTGGTATTCCTCTAATAAATTCTTTTTGGGTAATTTTCTTAAGATTTTTCAAGCTAGCGTGACAAAGTCTCGTATGCCATAACCATGATTCATCAAAAATTATTATGAAATAAAAAAAATTAGAAGATTTAATACAATTCAAATCAAGAATGCACATATTATTTACCCTTTTTCCTTGCAATACATCAATTCTATTTTGACTTATTATGCGGCTAGTAGGAAAAAATTTTACACTATATCCCTTATCACATAATTGACTAATACTCAACAAGTTCTGCTTTAAGCCTTTTATCAATAAAACATTCTAAATAAAAAAATTATTTATGTTTCCAATCATACTTATGTTTACCACTTTTCTAGTGGTATTGTCTCCTAGTGTAACATTGCATCTATTCTTGGCTTCCAATGATATGGATTATATAGTATCTCCAGTCATATGCTTTGAAGATCTGCTATCTAGGTACAAAATGCTCTCACAAAATCTTGTATGAGAGTATTTCTACAAAATAATTAAACATTAATCTTAGGAACCCAAACAAGTTTGGGTTATCCTCTTGGCAAAATTAATCTAAAAGCATGTTTGATATGATTTGTTTTATGAATCTTTATCTCCACACTAGATATTATTTACTATGAATAGTGCAAGTGTGAGATATATGACCAATCATTCCACAAGAATAATATTTGACTCCAAGAAAAGGATTTATCAATCTACATGAGTTAAATAATCTTTTCCTAGGTTTTAAAATTTTAGGCTTTTGTTCAGGATTAGAAAAATCTTCAAGTTTTGGGGGAATCCTGTTATCCTCAAAGGCTTTTATTTTTTCTATGAGATATGAGTTTGCTTATTTTAAATTAGAATTATTAACTTTCAAATAAATATTTTCTTTATTCTGATTCAACCATGTATGTTTTAAACTCTTTTTCAAGTTAGATTTGTGATTATTTTAACTATTTATTCTATTTTTCAAATCATTAAACTCATCAAATAGTTTCATGTGGTTGATATCAATTAATTTGTGATTTTTATTAAGGAATTCATTCTATTTTTATAATTCTAGAAAATCTAAGTTCAACCTTGCATGCATCTTTTTGAGTTTTCTATAGGTAGTATGTATGTTCTCAGAAACAACAAATAACTCTTCTTAAGTTAAGTCTCTTTATTTATTCCACTGTTGACATCTCCTTTATTTTCTTTTTTAAAAAACTCCTGAATTGCCTTATCATCAAGGCAATGTTATCTTCATCCTCAGGCTGAGACTGATCAGTCTCTAAGTCATCCCCTTTCAATGCTATATTTTTCTCCTTTCACTTCTCACCTATATCAATCTATCTTTGAGTCACTCCTTGCTCATAATTAATTTGTGATCCAATAATATTATCAATAGAATAAACATTTAAATCTCTTAATTCCATTATAGTAGTGATCATTGTATCATAAGCAGTACGAAAATAATGAAGTATCTTATTTACTTTCTCAGCATTCAATAGTTCCCTACCTAAAGCATGCAATGAGATAAATATTTGAGTAAAAAGTGTATACATGTAAGTGATTGATTCATTTGGTTTCTTTCAAAACATTTTATAATCATGTACCAACAAGCTTAATCTAGATGGTTTCACTTTGTTAGTCCCTTCATATGTGATACAAAGTCTAACCCAAATTTCTTTTCTACTTTTATAAGTATAGACACGCATATAGTCTTCAGATAGAAAGAAGTAGCTGCCATAGACAATTAAGGCATACTGTATTTTTAAATTATCGGCCAGGACAATCAACGGATCGGCCTGGACGAAATTATCAAATTATGCCTTAATTGATCAGGAAATCAAGGGAGTAATTAAGGATGATTGATACGATCATATCATCCTGGACGATTGCAGGATCGGCCAGGACGATCTAGTCAAAAACCTTAAGTTACTTCAGGACGATAAATATCGGCCAGCTCAAAAACAGGGCGATGCTCAGGACGATTTGCCTCTGATTTGAACTGATCGGCCAGGACGATCGTGAGATCGGCTGGGACGATCAAGCGAAATATCAATCATCCAGGAGTCCATCCAGGGTGATGCTCTGGCCGATCTGATGGGATTTGTACTAATCGACCGGGACGATCGTAAGATCATCCTGGATGATCAAGCCAAAATTCAATCGTCCAGAAGTGTATCCAGAGCGATGCTCTGGCTGACCTTCTGAGTTTTGTACTGATCGACGAGGCCGATGGACATATCGGCCTGGACGATAAAGTCGGCTACTTATAATTAATGAGCTCTTTTGAAGCTCTTCTATTTAAGAGCTCTTATTCAACATTTTTCAAGGACCTTTAGCTGCTGCCTTGACCTGAGAAGACCTTGAGGAGAGAAAGAGAGAGAGGGTGAGAGAGAGGATCTTGTGAGGGGGAGCTTGTGAGGGGATTCACAAGGGTTGCTTCAAGGATCTCTCTGCTTGTTCTTCGTCTAGAGTTTCTCATCCGTGGAAGGGTCGGTAGAGGTAAGGAGTTTGCTCTTGGTTGTGGTTCTCTTCCAGCTTCAGGAGGAAGCAAAAGGAGGTAGGTTCTCTGCCTTGCCGGGGTGGCAAAAAGGAGGTTCCTGTGAGGGCTTCTCCGCCTAGCCGTCGGGGCTAAAGGAGAGTCACATTTTGTAGTGCAATACTTGGAGGGTGCCTCCAAGGAGTGGACGTAGGTCGAGTTGACCGAACTACTATAAATTTCTGTATTCTTTTTCTTGCTTCTGCACTTTTAATTCCGCATTTATTTCTTGTGGTGTGATTTGGTTTATGTAAGTTTTTTCTTTGTGAAAAGTGTTTTTAAAATACCAATTCACCCCCCCCCCCTCTTGGTTAGCTTGGGACTAAGTTCATAGGGCTTAACATCCCGAACGAACTTTCATATAGTGTGTCCAACTATCGGATTTTGAACCGTTTGGGTACAGTTTTTTAGTTTTTAATTGTCACTTCATATGTACGATCATTACGATCGTCTAGGATGAACTTGTTCAAACGACGGAACGATTGAATGTCAGTTGAATGGATAAGGTCATTTTGTACATACGTAGCTTTGGTTCGTCTGGACGAACACATGTCGGTTCGATGGAGGGGACGGTTTCAACTGCCTTTAAAATGATCATAAGTTCTGATCGTTCAGGGATGAATACGTGTTCGTCTATACGATCAGTTTGGTCAAAAGTCTGTACGAAAGGATGCTTCATAAATTGTGTGATTACGAAAAGTCTTTTTATTTTGGACTCATTCGTTCCTCCATACAAAATTTTTTTGAACGGGATAAATTAAAATTCATACAGGATGAAAGTAATTTCGTCTGGTACGAACAGTAGCTTTTCAATAAATAGTCGAGCTTTTGAACTCAACAGTCACACTCTCACATCACTTTCAAACCTTTCGTCATTTAGATTGTTTTCAATGGCAAGTTCTAGCAAGCATCAAAAGATTTTATCCAAGGGTCCTACTAGGAATTCTTCTGAGAACTTCCTTTCAAAAGCCAATGAAGAATCCTTCCCTAGGTTTGTCTCCGCCAAAATCACACCCTCTAGAATTCTTATCCAGGAACAACTAACTTTTCAAGTAATGAACTTGTTTGCTTCTACTCAGTTTGGTGTTATCTTCACCCTAGTTTATCTCTACAACAAAGAAACCTTCCATTATTTCCTTGCAAACATGTCTTTTAACTCCGACCATTCTGTAGTTTATTCTTTTGTCTTTAAAAAGAAAGTTGAAATCACCAAGGCTGACTTAGGAGCCTTTCTGAACATAAGGATTGAGGGAGCTAGAGCACATACCTTGATCACCTCAACTGAATATGAATGGTATAAAATTAATAAAGTGATTAAATGAATCAATTTTAACAAGCATATGCCTAAGGTATCCGGCCTCGTTCGTAATGCTCATATCATCTTCTTAGAACTTCTATAATTTATAAAGCTGGTGATATGATCAACATTACCCCTCTTCTTTCTATGATGACCTTCTTGATCATGACTAAAGAACCTATAGACGAAGCCTAACTTATCCTTGACTATCTTTAAGGACTGTCTGAAAATGATCATGTCGAGCATAAAAGGAAGAAGAACATAGCCTTAGAACATCTAGTTGCCTACGTTATGGACAAGATATACAATTTGGTTCATCCTAATCAAGTGTTTGAGGAACCGCTCTACTACAATGACGGATCAATTAGAGCAATCTTCAAAGAAGAACCAAGTAAAACACATGTCATTAGTGATACTAAGGAAGAACATGAAGCTGCACCTGCACTTGCTAATGAGACAAATTATCAGGATTTGTTTCAAAGATTTGAGCCCCTTGAGACTCATATTGATCAACACTTTGATCAAATTGAGACTCATCTTCAGCAGTAGGCTGCACAGTATCAACATGACATGGGATGGATGAGGGAGCAGATAGACAGTATCAACTCCAATATGAACATGATTAGCAGCTACTACAACTTCTTTGGTGTTGTACCTCCTCCTCCTCCTCCAAATCAGGGTCCTTCTGAGTGACAGCTGCACTTGATTTTATGTGTTTCTTTCGTTGTTGCTTTTGTTTTCTGGCTTAGGAAGTTTGATGTATTTTTCTTTACTTTAGATGTTTTTGTTATGAATCTCATGTGTATTAATATCATTTGCTCAGATTGTAATATTCTCATTTTGATATCAATATAAGTTATCCTATTTTGGCTTTAATCTAGATTTTAAAATGTGTGTTAGCCTTTTTGATAATCTTTAAATTTTTTATCTTAAAAGTGTTATTCTTTGAAATGCAAGTTAAAATTAAATTCATTAGAAAATTTAATTTTTTCTAAATTTAAGTTTTGCTTATAACTTGATGTAATTAAGATTGTCAATTTCATGTCTCTTCTTTAGACTACATTAATGTTTAATATTATTATTGAAACTGTGATGTTTTCTTATTTAGTATTTCACTTATCAATAAATATTTATGCACTTAGAAAAATTTGAAATTTTTTATTATTGATTTTGGAAAGATTAAAATTACTCATAAAAAATGTACAAATATACAAAAATTAAAAGGAATGCGCAATGGTTCGCAAGTTGAAAAAGAGGCACAAAATAAGCCCACAAGTGAAAAGATGTACAAAAATGTGCGACAAATTTGAAAAAGATGTGCAAAGCGCCACATGTGGTAGTTATTTCTTTTCATAATCTTTTAATCTCTTAATTCAAATTAATCTTCTGTACATTTATATTCCGTATTAAAATTTGAAATATACAAATTTTCTATTCATCCTTTTTGCAATGATTTTCTCTATCTTCGTGTCTAAATTGACTCATATTTTTTATAAATACTTTTTATTATCAATGTTATATCTTTTCTTAAATTCTATGAATTACTATGATTTGCCTAATATTTTTATTTTGTTTGCGAAATTTATTTCAATCACTTTCAAAGTTTAATTATCAAATTATTATCATATGACTGCTTACATTTTAGGTATTTATTCTTCTTCACTTTTTTCTGTTGTCAAAAAGGGGGAGAAATTGTTTGTTCATATGTGTTTTTGTTTTATGTGTCTTTGTTTTATTTTGATGTGTTTTGATTTGTTTTGTATCTATCTTTGAAAAATTTTGAAAAACAAAAAAAAAATCTAATTAAATTACCTCCTTATTTTCATGTGTTCATCAATTCAGGGGGAGTTTAGGAGATTCTTACAATTTAAAATTATACAAACAATAATTATTTTGCCATCATCAAAAAGGGGGAGATTGTTAAGAGAGTTGCTACTTGCATGTTTTACATTCTTGCAACTTATATAGTTTTGATAATTCCAAATATTATTATTTTATGTGTTTATCTCTCCTAACACTTTTTGGAAGATTTATTTTTGCTCTTGTGTGAACTAACATTTCAGGAAAATCAAACTACAGACTACTGAAGACTTCAAATCAAATTCAGCAAGAGAGATTTTGTAAATTGAAGCTTGTACTTTTCTTTGAATTAAGTTTCAGAGGGAGTGATTGTAATTTAGTGAATAAATACACACACACTTAAGGGGATCTTTAAAAATTTATACTGATCATACGAGACAAACATAGTTCGTACGGGGACGATCAAGTCAGTTATCTCCTCTAAAGAGCAATGGAACAAAAAGAAATTGAAGAAAATTTTTCTAATTCCTGATCGTCCAGGATGAAGTTTTATTCGTCCCAGGACAAAATGTTCTCTAGAAAATTTTCATTCAGACAAAATTCATAATCGTGCCAGGACAAAATGCTCTGTGGAAAATTTTCGTCCAGACGAACTCAAATTCGTACCAAGATGAAATGTTCTCAGGAAAATTTTTATTTAGATGAAATTCATAATCATGCCAGGACGAATTTCTCTCTGTAAAAATTTTGTCCGAACGAACTCATATTCGTCCCAGGATGAAGTGAACCGACTCTTCAAATTTTGGCGACGTCCTGCAGTTTTTTTTTGGGAACCGACCTATGGTTTAACTGTTCGTATCGGACGAACATAGTTCATACGGGATGATGATCGGGTACAATTTTAGTTCATAACAATATACATTTGGTTCGTTTTCACACATTTAAGTAAAATCATCCGGGACGATCCACGATCGTACAGGATGATCCACTGCGAGTTGAATTGAAAATTTGCAGTTTTTGGACGGTTTTTCTTATCTTTCATATAAATAGTACAATTTAGACTACCACTTAAACTTTTTGCCTACTGATCTTCGTGCCTATTGAAAGAAGAGTCAAGGAGAGAGTGTTCGAAGGAGGTTTCTTACTACTGGAGCGTGAAGGCTTCACTTGGTATTCAAAAGTAAGAATCTCTACTTGTGATTTGAGATTACTTCACTCTTTTCTTTCTTCTTTCTAAATTTCTTGTTAGAAGATCTGTCAAGGAGATCCGATTCTTTGCTGACACTTGGAGAGTGTGAACAGCCAAAGGGTTCTCTGCCCACACTTGGAGAGTGTGAACAGACGAAGGGTTCTCTGCTGACACTAGGAGAGTGTGAAAGGTCGAAGGGTTCTCTGCTCACACTAGGAGAGTGTGAAAGGATGAAGGGTTCTCTGCCCACACTAGGAGAGTGTGAAAGGATGAACTGTTCTCTGCCTACACCGGGAGAGTGTAAAAGGACGGCGGTTCTCTGTCGCACTGGGTAGTGCTGGAAGAGTGTTTTTATAAAGGCTTCTCCGCCTTACTATGGGTACAAAAGGAGAGTCACTAGTTGTATTAGTGCAATACTCGGAGGGTGCCTCCGGGGAGTGGATGTAGGTCGAGTTTGACCGAACCACTATAAATCTTGTGTCTTTTATTTTTCTGCTGTTTCTTATTTTCTACTTTACTATTTTTAAGTTGTGGTTGAAAAACTATTTCTACAAAATTCATTAAAGTTTTTTTTTCGGTATAAAATATTCAAAAGAGGGATTAATTTTTAAATTACCAATTCACCCCCCTCTTGGTTAGCGGCTGGGACATAAGCTTAGGTTTAACACCTAATTCATAGTGAACGATTATCTACAATTATTATATGGTGGGATTGGACCTAGAAGATCCATGATCCCACATGTTGGATGTCATGGGTTAATTATTAGTTGAAGATTATGGATCGGTTGTAATTATATTGGTGCTAACTTTTGGCATGTGGTTACCATTTTGAGAATTATTCTTCATCCTTCATTAGAGTTGGAAAACAATCTCGCTATTCAAAATTCTATGTATGAGTGTCCTTTTTCCCATGTGTCTTCCAAACTCTCTTGAATGAACCTCTTTTAATAGGACTTCCATATCATCTTTAGATAAAATACAATTTAAAGGAAGTTCAAAAATAAATTTTCTTTAATTATTAAGTATTATGCTTCTTTTAATTTAAGTCAATATGGGTATGCAATTTTATCACTTACAATTATAGTTTTGAGAAGCTACTTAAATGGGTTAATCCAAATTATCAAGCACTCATTCTCAATCTACATGTTTTTTCCTTCTTAAATACTTGGTTTTGTTATTCTTAATTTGGGACATCTGCTTAGCAAGTGTTTCCACTTCCTTGTGGCTTGCCGAAAATGGAATCTCAATGATCACCTTCACCTTATCTAAGCTGATCCTAATGACCTCTGGTTTAAGAATTACTTAATGAACTTGCATAATCTTGCACCAAAGGTACATTTTAATTGGTTTAGCCAAATAAAATACCTTTAAAATGTGTTAAATTTTTCTTTTAATTCTTGAAAGTGTTGCTCAAGATACTTTTTTAACCAATAGATCATTCATCTATACTTTAATGTTTCAACCCTTTTGCTCTTTGAAAATGTTCTCCATAATTCCCTAATATGTCTCCTAAACATACTTCAATCCAAATGCTATTACCATATAGTAGTATAAGACTTCACTTGTGATAAAAGACATTCTCACAATCACCAAGTAAATTTTTTATCAATGATATCCTAAAAATGAATCCAATAAACTCAACAACAATACAAGCCTACTAATGAATCAATTATGGGGAATAGGTGTCCATTCTTTAGGCATGCCAAGTTGAGATTTGTGAGGTTGACACATATCCTCTACTTTTTGGTCATCTTCTTCACAAAAAACTATGTTAGAAATCTAGTAAGAATATTGTACCCCCCTAAAAAATTAGCATTGATATGCTTTTTTCACTTCTTTCTTGATTGGTTCAGGGAGCATAGGGGCTATATTTTCTATTTTCTTCTTTATGCACTTAGCTTTTCCTGAGATGTTGAGTCTATTATAATAGATTTATTTCTCAATTCCTAGCATCTCTATTGTTAAGCTTGAAAAGGTTTTTACATCATCTTTAAGATGTTGAAAAAGATTTCCTACATGTTTTGAGTTAAACGAGGCTAATATTCTCAACCTTCTCTTAGAGTTGTCTTATATGAGTAAAACCTCCTCCTCTCCCTTTGTAGTTTCAATTTATATTCATCTCTAAACATCTAATAACAAAACCTCATTTGAGGTCATCACCATTCACATTTATAGGTAGCTTATGTGCAATTTATTGAGGTCCCCCGCGACTGGCCAACAGAAATCACAATGTGATTGGTTGAGATGACTATTATAAATGTATTTAGGAGATGCCTTCTAATAATAGCAATATAGGTAGTTAGTGCATTAAAAAATTATGAAGCCAATAATGGCAATGTGTTATTAGATGTCTTCACCCTCGTGGGGGTAGGGCACTTAATTTTTTAGTGTGTCTACACTCATTAAAAAAGGCATTGATGGAGCTCGAATTTAAGGTGAGTTGAGAGGCAAAAAGATTCATCTTAAAAAATAGATTTAAAGATAATGTTAATGAAACTCTTTAGGTTAATAAGTATGCTACTGATCTGGATGTTGACAACCAGATAACTGATGAAAATAGTATAATTGTAGGGATTCTTATTAAAAGTCCTATTTGTGTTCCAAAATTGACTAGGGTATCATTATTCATTGGTGCCAATGAGGTGGGAGTAGCATTTGTTGAAACTCGTTCACTATGAATTAGGTTGTTAAACCTAAGCCTTTGTCCCAACAGCTAACCAAGAGGGGGGGTGAATTGGTAATTTAAAAATTAATCTCTCTTTTGAATATTTTAAATCAAAAATGAACTTTAATGAATTTTATAGAAGTAGTTTTTCAACCACAACTTAAAAGCAGTAAAGTAGAAAATAAAAAGTAGCAAAAAAATAAAAGACACGAGATTTATAGTGGTTCGATCAAACATAACCTACATCCACTCCCCGGAGGCACCCTCCGAGTATTGCACTAATACCACTAGTGACTCTCCTTTTGCACCCACAACAAGGCGGAGAAGCCTTTACAAAAAACTCTTTCCACCACTACCCGTTGTGACAGAGAATCGTCATCCATTTACACTATCCCTAGTGTTGGCACAGAACCGTCTGTCCTTTCACACTCTCCCGGTGTAGTCAGAGATCCCTTCATTCTTTTACACTCTCCAAGTGTGGGCAGAGAACCCTTCGTCCTTTTACACACTCCTAGTGTGGGCAGAGAACCCTTCATCCTTTCACACTCTCCTAGTGTGGGCAGAGAACCCTTCGGCTGTTCACACTCTCCAAGTGTCGGCAAAGAACCGGATCTCCTTGATAGATCTTCTCACAAGAAATCTTGAAAGAAGAAAGAAAAGAGTGAAGTACTCATAAATCAAAAGTAAAGACTCTAACCTCTAAACACCAAGTGATGCCTTCACGCTCCAATAGTAAGAATCCTCCTTTGAACACTCTCTCACACTCTCTCCTTGACTCTTCTTTCAATAGGCACAAAGATCAGCAGACAAAAAGATTAAGTGGCAGTATAGATTGGACTTTTTATAGGAGCAACAAGAAAAATCATCCAAAAACTATAAAAATTCAAGTTAACATGCAGTGGATCGTCCCGTACGATCGTGGATCGTCCTGGACGATTTCACTTAAATGCGTTGGAAATAAACCCAATGTATATGGGTATGAAATGACTTCGTACACACATATCATCCCGTACGAACTAGGTTCGTCCGATACGAATGGTTATTTCATAGGTTGGTTCCCAAAAATTACAGAACGTTGCCAAAATTTTTAGAGTTGGTTCACTTCGTTCTGGGACGAATCTGAGTTAGTCCAGGCAAAATTTTTTACAGAGGGCAACTCGTCCTGTCATGATTATAAAATTCGTCTGAACAAAAATTCTTTAGAGGAGATTTCATCCTGGGACGAATACACTTCGTCCTAGACGATATTTCTCTAGAGGGCATCTCATCCTAGAATGATTATGAATTTCATCTGAACAAAAATTTTCCAGAGGACATTTCATTCTAAAATGAATACACTTCATCCTGGATGATCAGGACTTAGAAAAATTTTCTTCAACTCCTGTTCGTTCCATTGCTCATGTGAGGAGATAACTGACCTAATCGTCCCGTACGAACTAGATTCGTCCCGTACGATCAGTACAAATTTTAAAGATCTCCTTAAGTGTGTGTGTGTTTATTCACTCAATTACAATCACTCCCTCTCAAACTTAATTCAAAGAAAAAATACAAGCTTTAATTCATAAAGTATTTCACGCTGAATTTGATTTGAAGTCTTCATAGTCTGGAGTTCTATTTTCCTAAAATTTTAGTACACACAAGAGCAAAAATAAATCTTCCAAAAAGTGTTAGGAGATAACTACACATAAAATAATAATATTTAAAATCATCAAAACTATACAAGTTGCAAGAATGTAAAACTTATAAATAGCAACTCTCTTAACAGTCTCCCCCTCTTTGATGATGGAAAAATAATTAATGTTTGTATAATTTCAAATTCTAAGAATCTCCTAAACTCCCCCTGAAATGATGAACACATGAAAATAAGGATGTACTTTAATTTTCTAAAAAATTTAGTTTTCTAAATTTTTAGAGAAACAAAACAAAACAAACACACAAAAACAAACACACCAATAGAACAAACAATTTCTCCCCAAAATTTTTAGAGATACAAAATAAAGCAAAACACAAAACAAACACACAAACACTACAATAGAATAAACAATTTCTCTCCCTTTTTGACAACAGCAAAAGTAAAGAAGAAAAAGACTTGAAATATGAGCAGTCAAATGAAAAATATTTGATAATTGAACGTTGAAAGTGATTGAAATAAATTTTGCAAATAAAATCAAAATATTAGGCAAATCATAGTAATTCATAGAATTTAAGAAGAGATATAACATAGATAATAAAAAGTATTTATCAAAAATATGATTCAATTTAGACACTAAGATAGAGAAAATCATTGCAGAAAGGATGAATATAAAAATTGTATATTTCAAATTTCAATACGGAATTTAAATGTACAGAAGATCAATTTGAATTAGGAGATTAAAGATAATGAAAAAAAATAACTACCACATGTAGCACTTTGCGCATCTTTTTCAAATTTGTGGCACATTTTTGTGCATATTTTCACTTGTGGGCTTATTTTGTGCCTCTTTTCAACTTGCGAACCATTGCGCATTCCTTTTGATTTTTGTACATTTGTATATTTTTCAAAAGTAATTTTGGTCTTTCCAAAACCAATAATAAAAATTTTTAAATATTTCTAAGTTCATAAATATTTATTGATAAGTGAAATACAAAATAAGAAAAATATCACAATTTGCAATAATAATATTAGACATTAATGTAGTCTAAATAAGAGGCATGAAATTGATAATCTTCAAAACATCAAGTTATAAGCAAAACTTAAATTTAGAAAAATTAGATTTTCTAATGAATTTTATTTTAACTTGCATTTCAAAGTATAATACTATTAAGATCAAAAATCTAATGATTGTCATAAAGGCTAACACACATTTCCAAAACTAAATTAAACCCAAAATAGGATAACTTATATTGATATCAAAATGAAAGATATTACAATTGAAACATAAGATATCAATATGACATAAGACTTGAAAACAACAACATCTAAAGAAAAGAAAATACGTCACATTTTCTAAAACAATAACTAACACACAAACTATAGAAAATACATAAAATCAATTGCAAAACTGTCGCTTAGAAGGACCCTGATCTGGAGGAGGATGAGGAGGAGGTGCAGCACCGAAGATATTAAAATAAGTACTGATCATAAGCATGTTTGTATTAATATCATTCATCTGATCCATCATAAACCCCATGTCATGCTGATATTGTGCATCCTGTTGCTGAAGATGAGTCTCAATTTGATCAAAACGTTGATCAATATGAGTTTTTAGGAGATCAAATCTTTGAACCAAATCCTGATAATTTGGTTTATTGGCGGGTGCAGGTGTAGCTTCATATTCTTCCTCAGTATCACTAATGACATGTGCTTTACTTAGTTCTTCTTTGAAGATTGCTCTAAATGATCCATCGTTGTAGTAGTGCGGTTCTTCAAACTCTTGATCAGAATGAACCAAACTGTATTTCTTGTCCAGAATGTAGGCAACTAGATGTCCTAAGGCGATGTTCTTCTTTTTTCTTATGCTCTACATGACCAATTTCAGATAGCCCATAAAGATAGTCAAGGATAAGTTGGGCTTCATCTGAGACATGATCAAAAAGGTTATCATAGAATGAAGGGGAGTAATATTAATCCTATCACCAGCTTTAGGAATTATAAAAGTTCTAAGAACATGCTGGATGATACGAGCATTACGAACTAAACCGGATACCTTAGGAATATGCTCGTTAAAATTGATTCCTCTAATCACTTTATTAATTTCATACCATTCATATTCAGTTGAGGTGATTAAGGTATGTGCTCTAGCTCCCTCAGTCCTTAAGTTAAAAAAGGCTCCTAAGTCAGCATTGGTGATTTCAACTTTTTGTTTATAAATAAAGGAATAGATTATAAAATGGTTAGAATTAAAGGACATGTTGGCGAGGAAGTAGTGAAAGGTTTCTTTATTGTAGAGATAGACTAGGGTAAGGATAAAACCAAATTGTGTTGAAGAAAATAGGTTCATCACCTGAAAGGTAAGTTGTTCTTGAAGGAGGACTCTAGAAGGGGTGATCTTTGCTGAGGCAAACCTGGGATAAGATTCCTCATTTGCTTTGGAAAGGAAGTTTTAAGAGGAATTTCTATTTGGTTTCCTAGCCAAAATCTTGTCTCTTGCTTGAACTTGCCGTTTGAAAGAGATCTAGGGTACGAAAGAGATTGAAAGTGATGTTTAGAGTGTGACTATTCAGTTAAAAAGCCCATTTATTTATTGAAAATGACATGTTCGTACCAGACGAAAAAACTTCGTCCCGTACGAACTTTTTAATTCATCCCATACAAAAAAATTTCGTATGGACGAACCAATGCGTCAAAATGAAATGGCTTTTCATAATCAACACAACTTACGAAGTGTCCTTTCGTATAGACTTTTGACCAGACTGATCGTACAGACGAACACGTACTCATCCTGGGATGATCAGAACTTATGATCATTTTAAAGGCAGTTAAATTCGTCCCCCAAATCGAATTGACATGTGTTCGTCCGGATGAACCAAAGGTTCGTACGTACGAAGTTAGTATTAAAAACTACCTTATCCATTTAACCGCTTTATTCATTCATCCCGTCGTTTAAAAAATATTTCATCTCGGACGATCTTGAAGATCGTATAGATGAAATGATAATTAAAAACTGAAAATTGCATGCAAACGGTTCAAAATCCGACAGTTTTACACACCACATAAATCGTCCCGTATGAAAAAATTGTCCCGGACGATTGTCACTCAAAAATTTTTAAATCATGCACTCAATCAAAACTAAAAGACAATGAACACTCAAAAACACAATGAACAATGAAAAACACAACAACTAAATAAAGAAAATCATACACATAAGATTAAAAATACATAAAAAACATAAAAACATCAACTAGAAAATAAACATCAATGTTATAAAAACATTTTTAATTAAGCATTCAAATTAATCACACCAAGCCTTGTTCTTAATGCAGTGAAGGTATCAAAGGCTAAAGGTTTTGTAAAAATGCTGGAAGTTGATTTTCAGTAGAAACATGAGTGAGTTCAATTTCTCTTTTGGATACATGATCCCTTATGAAATGATGTCTTATGTCTATATGTTTGGTTCTTGAATGTTGAATAGGATTTTTAGAAATACAAATAGCACTAGTGTTATCACAATAAATTGAAATAGTGTCTATAGTTAATCCTAAATGAATCAACTGTTGTTTCAACCAAAGTACTTGTGCCACACAACTTCCTAATGCAATATATTCATCTTCTGCAGTAGATAAGGCTACTGAATTTTATTTTCTACTGGACCAAGATACTAGAGAATTTCCAATAAACTGACATATTCCAGAAGTGCTCTTTCTATCCACCATACAATTTATAAAATCAGAATCTGAATAACCAATTATTTCAAATGAAGAGCTAAACTTAGGATACCAAATTCCTAAGTTCTGAGTTCCTAACATATATCTTAAAATCTTTTTCATTGCTGTCAAATGTGATTTTTTTGGATTTGATTGAAATCTAGCAGATAAGTAAACACTAAACATAATGTCGGGTTGGCTAGCAGTCAAGTAAAGTAAAGATCAAATTATCCCTCTAAATTTCTTTTGATCAACAGATTTTTCCTTAGAGTCCTTATCCAACTGAACTGAGGAACTCATTGGTGTACTAACAGGTTTAGCATTGTCCATTTCATACTTTTTGAGGATGTCCTTAATATATTTAGACTGACTTAGAAATGTACCATTATCAATTTGTTTAATGCTAAAGCTTACAAAGTAACTTAAATCTCCCATAAGTCTCATCTCAAATTCACTACTTATTATTTTAGAAAATTCATCACAAAGATTTTTATTTGAAGATCCAAAGATGATGTCATCCACATAAATTTGTACAATGGTTATATCCTTTCCAAATCTCTTCAAAAAGATTGTTGTGTCCACACTTCCTTTTTCAAATGATCTTTCAAGTAGGAAGGTGCTCAACCTTCGATACCAAGCCCTAGGTGCTTGTTTCAGTCCATATAATGCCTTTTTCAACTTAAAAACATGATTTGAGTATTTAGAATTTTCAAATCCTAGTGGTTATTCTACAAAAATATCTTCTTGAATTACCCCATTTAAAAAAGCACTTTTTATGTCCATTTGAAACAATTTAAATCCTCTAAAATAGGCAAAGGCTAACAAAATCCTAATTGCTTCTAGTCTGGCTATAGCGGGAAAAGGTCTCCTCAAAATCAATCACTTCAATCTGATTATACCCCTTAGCAAATAATCTAGCCCTATTTCTAATGACTACTCCTAAGTCATTCATTTTGTTTTCGAATACCCACTTAGTTCCAACTACACTTTGATCCTTTGGCCTTGTAGTTAATTCCCAAATTTATTTCTTACAAATTGATTGAACTCTTCTTGCATGGCCAAAATCCAAAATTTATCCAAAAGTGCTTGATCAATATTTTTTGCTTCTATAGTTGAAATGAAGGCTGAATGATTGACTTCTTTATTTAATCCACATCTAGTCCTTACACCCTCACAAGGTTCACCTATAATCAATTCCCTAGAGTGGTTTTTAGAAAATCTTAAATCTCTAGGCAAAGAGTTTTCTATCTCCAAATTTTCTTCCACATTTACTTCCAAATTTTCTTCCAAATTTATTTTATCAATCTTTTGGGAGTTATCTTCAATCTCATCTTCTACAACATTTGGCTCTTCCAAATTTCTAGATTCATCAAATACAACATGTGTGATATCCTCAATTATTAAAGTTCTTCTATTGAATATTCTATAAGATTTTCCAACACTTGAGTATCCAACAAAAATTCCTTCATCTGATTTTGGATCAAATTTTTCTAAGGCAGATTTTTCATTGTTATGAATGAACACCTTGCAACCAAAAACATGCAGGTATTCTTCCTTTTAGCAACTCATAGAATATTTTATTTTATTTAGATCTCACATTCACCCTATTCAGAACATAACATATAGTGCTAACCGCCTCAGCTCAAAAATATTTATGAAGTGAGTATTCTGCCAACATTGCTCAGGCGGCTTCTATTAATGTTCTGTTTTTCTTTTCGACTACCCCATTCTGCTAAGGGGTTCTAAGTGCAGAAAAGTTGTAATCAATTTCTTTCTCCTTACAAAATTCCTCAAATCTCTCATTTTCAAATTTTCCTCCAGATCACTTTGTATAGAAATAATTTCACTCCTAAGTTTTCTTTGAATCCAAGTCGAAAAATTTCTAAATTCCTCAAATGATTCACTCTTATGAAATAGAAATCTAACCCATGTGAATCTTGTGTAATCATCCACAATCACAAATCCGTATACCTTCCCTCCTAGACTCACAGTTCCAACTAATCCAAAAAGATCCATATGCAAAATCTCCAATGGTTTACTAGTTCTAAGATACTTATTGGAGTGAAAAGAGGACTTCACTTGCTTTCCTAATGGAAATGCATCACAAAAGTGGTCCTTAGTAAAGTCTAGTTTTGGTATACCTCTCACTAAGTTCTTTTGGGTAATCCTCCTAAGGTTTTTCATGCTAGAATGATAAAGTCTCCTATGCTAAAGCCATGACTCATCAGATACAGTTTTCAAACAAAAAGTAGTAGGAGTTTAAATACAATTCAAGTCTAGCATATAAACATTATTTACCCTATTACCATTCAAAACATCCTTACCATTTAGACTTAATATGCAGCTAATAGGAAAAAATTTCACACAATATCCTTTATCACTTAGCTGGCTTATACTTAATAGGTTATGGTTTAAGCCTTCTACCAATAACACATTTTCAATATAAAATTTATTAAGATTTCTAATCATACCTGTTCGAACCACTTTTCTTGTGGTGTTATCTCTAAGTGTAACATTGCCTCCACTCTTGGCTTCCAGCGTTATGAATTATGCAGTATTCCAGTCATATGCTTTGAACATCCACTATCCAGGTACAATATGCTCTCACAAGATCTTGTGTGAGAGCGACCCTGTAAAAATATCAAATGTTAGACCTGGGAACCCAAATAAGTTTGGGTTCTCCTTTTGATAATTTATAATCAGATGCATGTATGATATGTCTAGGTTTATGCATCTTAGGTCTCCACACCAAATAAGTTTTCATCTTTAAAGTACAAGTGTGAGCTATATATCCAAACAATCCATAATTATTACATTTTACTTTTGGAAATGGATTCCTAAGTCTTCTACCACTCATCTGTCTATTTAGGGATTGCATAAATTTAGGATACATAATAGGATTAGTAAAATCTTCAAGTCTCGGGGTATCTTTTTATCCTCGAGAGCTTTTATCTTCAATTTATAAAACGAATTCATATCTTTGAAGATTTGATTTATATAATTGATTTGATATGTTTTGCTCTCAGATTCATCCTTAAAGTTTTTAAATTCTTTTTCAAGTTCTGCATAGGATGATTTTAAATTTTCATGATTTTTATTCAAGTCATCAAATTCATCGAGTAGTTTCATGTGGTTTTCATCTATTAAAGCATGATCTTTCCTAAGGATTTCATGATTCTTTTGTAGTTCCTCAAATTCTAAACTTAGACTAGTATGCATTTTCTTCATTTTCTTATATGCATCATGCATGTGTTCAGAATTTTAAAATAATTCATCCTAAGTTAAGTCACATACCTCTTCTTGATCTGACTAATCAAGGCTATCGGCCATTAAGCACAGATTAGTGACTTCTTCTTCTTTTTCAGTCTCTGATGAATCTAAAGCTGAGTCCACCCAGAAAGCTCTTTGAAACTTCTTATTTCCCTTCTTTACAGTTGATTTCTCCTCTACCTTCTCCTTCCTAGGAGTGGATTTGTGTTTTTGGCATTCATTCTTGATATGACCAGGTTTTTTGCACTCATAGAAAATCACATCATTTGAAACCTTGCCATTTCTATTAAATTTACCTCTATTCCATTGCTGGCGTCTCTTCTGCTTCCTCTTCAAAAAGCTTCTGAATTGTCTAGTCATCAATACAATGTCGTCTTCATCCTCAGGTTGTGAGTGTTCACTCTTCAACTCTTTCACTTTTAGTGCTATGTTCTTCTCCCTTCATGGTTCACCTGCATCAATCTTTCTTTGGCTAACTCCTTGCTCGTAAACAATTAGCGAACCAAGAAGATTGTCAATAGAGTAAATGTTTAGATCTTTAGACTCTGTAATTGTAATAATTTTAGCATCATAAGCAGTAGACAAACAACAAAAAATCTTATTAACCATTTCAGCATTCGTTAGTTCCCTACCAAGTGCATGCAAAGAGGTGACTATTTATGTGAATCTTGTGTACATATCAGAAATGGATTCATTAGGTTTCATGCGAAATAATTCATAATCATGCAATGAGATATTAAGTCTAGATTGCTTAACCTCATTAGTACCCTCATAAGTTATACAAAGTCTATCCCATATGTCCTTTCCACTTTTGCAAGTGGAAATCTGCATGTAGTCTTCTGATTTTAAAGCACAAAAGAAACTATTCAAGCATTTGGCGTTTAGTTGTGCTAGATCACGTTCTTCTACTATCCAGTCTATAAAAGGTGTTTCAACTCTAACTCCATCAACTAGTCTAGTTGGTTTTGTATACCCTTCATGAACTAATATCCACATACGATAATCAGGTGATCGTAAAAATATAGACATGTGTGTTTTCCAAAAATCAAAAGGTATATTGTCGAACAGTGGAGGTCTAGTTATAGAGTAACCCTCAGGTGTATTTAGGTTTCCAAATGTAGCCATCTATGTTAATCAAAAAGTAGTCTAAACTTATGATTTTGAAATAAAGCTCTGATACCACTTGTTGAAACTCGTTCACTATCAATTAGGTTGTTAAAACTAAGCCTTTGTCCCAGCGGCTAACCAAGAGGGGGGTGAATTGGTAATTTAAAAATTAATCCCTCTTTGAAAATTTTAAACTTAAAATGAACTTTAATGAATTTTGTAGAAATAGTTTTTCAACCATAACTTAAAAGAAGTAAAGTAAAAAATAAAAAAGCAGCAGAAAAATAAAAGACACGAGATTTATAGAAGTTCGGTCAAACATGACCTACATCCACACCCTGGAGGCACCCTCCAAGTATTGCACTAATACCACTAGTGACTCTCCTTTTGCACCCACAGCAATGCGGAGAAGCCTTTACAAAAACTTTTTCCACCACTATCTGTTGCGCAGAGAACCGTCATCCTTTTACACTATCCCCAGTGTTGGCAGAGAACCGTCCATCCTTTCACACTCTCCCGGTGTAGGCAGAGAACCCTTCGTCCTTTTACACTCTTCTAGTGTGGGCAGAGAACCCATCATCCTTTTACACTCTCCTAGTATGGGCAGAGAACTCTTCATCTTTTCACACTCTCCTAGTGTGGGCAGAGAACCCTTCGGCTGTTCACACTCTAAAAGTGTCGAAAGAGAATCGGATCACCTTGACAGATCTCCTCATAAGAAATCTAGAAAGAAGAAAGAAAAGAGTGAAGTAATCACAAATCAAAAGTAAAGACTCTTACATTTAAACAGCAAGTGAAGCCTTCACGCTCCAGTAGTAAGAATCCTCCTTCGAACACTCTCTCACACTCTCTCCTTGACTCTTCTTTCAATAGGCATGAAGATCAGCAGACAAAAAGATTAAGTGATAGTTTAGATTGGACTTTTTATAGGAGAGACAAGAAAAACCGTCCAAAAACTGAAAAAATTCGAGTTAACATGCAGTGGATCGTCCCGTACGATCGTGGATCATCCTGGACAATTTTACTTAAATGCGTTGGAAATGAACCCAATGTATATGGGTACGAAATGACTTCATACACACATATCGTTCCGTACGAACTAGGTTCGACCGGTACGAAAGGTTATTTCATAGGTCGGTTCCCAAAAACTGCAGAACATTGCCAAAATTTTTAGAGTTGGTTCACTTCGCCCTGGGTTGAATCTAAGTTCGCCCGGACGAAATTTTTACAGAGGACAACTCGTCTTGGCACGATTATAAAATTCGTCTGAACAAAAATTCTCCAGAGGAGATTTCATCCTGGGACGAATACACTTCGTCCTGGATGATATTTCTCCAGAGGGCATCTCGTCCTGGAATGATTATGAATTTTGTCTAAATGAAAATTTTCTAGAGGACATTTCATCCTGGGACGAATACACTTCATCCTAGACGATCAGGACTTAGAAAAATTTTCTTCAACTCCTGTTCGTTCCATTGCTCATACGAGGAGATAACTGACATGATCATCCCATATGAACTAGGTTCGTCCCATACGATCAGTACAAATTTTAAAGATCTCCTTAAGTGTGTGTGTGTGTTTATTCACTCAATTACAATCACTGCCTCTCAAACTTAATTCAAAGAAAAAATACAAGCTTTAATTCACAAAGTATTTCATGCTGAATTTGATTTGAAGTCTTCGTAGTCTGGAGTTCGATTTTCCTAAAATATTAGTACACACAAGAGCAAAAATAAATCTTCCAAAAAGTGTTAGGAGATAACTACACATAAAACAATAATATTTGAAATCATTAAAACTATATAAGTTGCAAGAATGTAAAACATGCAAATAACAACTCTCTTAACAGTATTGACTTTTTAAATTTTTGGCTTTTTGAAATTTCTTTCCATAGAAGACTCTGCTTGTTGTCCACCCATGATTGTGGGTACTACTCCAGTGATATGGATGGAGAGAATAAGAATTAATTTATTTTCATTATTTTCCACTAGAGCTTTCTTTGGTCATCGAACAAGTTCAACAAGTTCAAACTTCTTCAATTTTATTTAATTTTATATGGTCTTCAACAAATCCATTGATTTGCATACACTCCTCAGTACCATGATCATAATCTATGAATGAAATAACAACACTTTGCATTCCTTATGTGTGCATTTTCCTTCATAGTTACGGGGCCCTTTAAGAAAAATTAGTTCTTGATGACCTTTATTAACTTAGCCAATGATACATGTAGTGGCATAACCTTGAGATAGTTGGGGGTTTGGCGTGTTCTTTCTCCTTAGTAAGGTAAAGTGGAACATGGTACTACCTTCACTCTCAGCATTGTGATCTAATGATGTTGAGCAAACTTGCTTATAGAGCTGCTCTCTAATGTTCTAGGTGGTGTTGATCATGTGGTTTTAGGGGTATTCTATCAATTATATGGCTCCTTAGGCAACTTCTTTGTTCACTACCGTTTGATTGATCCTATTTTGAAATGAATTCCATGAGGTGAGTAGATGAGGACTCAACCACTCAATTATTCTCCTCAGCATTCATGAGATAATTGGTGAGTTTGAGCAATCCAACAAACATCTTTAGCTACTATATGCATGATGTGAAGCAACAGTGGTGTTCTCACAATCCTTTTTTCATACTAGCTAGGGTAACAACTAGTCTAGATACTAAACATTAAGTATCTACCTTAAGAATCTTAAAATGATACTACATAGTGACTCCCTAAGCCCTTGGGGTGTCGTAAGGAGGGCTTATAAGTTCTTTAAGGTTGGTGATAAAAAATTCTTCTAAATTCTACGAACATGGTAATCACACCCATGGGAATGCGAGTGAATAGCTTGAGCATGAACTTCTTTAGCATTTATAGAAAGTAAGCATTTCAAACAATCATTTGAAGTTGGCAACATGATTTATCAAATTAGTCCTTACTTTAAAAGTCACTTGGTCTATTTTGACCTTATTTTTGTATGAGGTCACTAAGACTCACTTGAGTTTCTTTCTAGTGACACAGTGATTGGAAAGTCTCTACTACAAAATCATATAGAACCTAGGTAAGGCCTGATTCAACCTCAATCAAGATAAACACCATCCCCTAATTCAATCCCTGGTGCAACTTCCAATTAACATTCAATCAACTTTCAATTAACATTCAATCAACTACTAATCAACATTTAATCGATTCGAAATCTACATTCAATCAACTTCAAAATCCCATACAATCATCAACAATCATCTCTTTGATTGTTAAGGACATGGATAATCCCGTCCCAACCATCTAAATCCCAAATCCAATCCAATTCCAAAATTTCAAACCAAATCCAATGGATAAGGACTAAGGTCCTCAAACCCTTTATGGGAGAATTTTCAAATCCCATGGAACTCATTTTAATGACCTCTCATTTAGGCAATATCAATTGCATAGTATTTAGGCATGTATCTACTACAATCCAAATTTGAGCTCAATCCAACATTCCTAGCCCCTAAAACTAATTTTTTAAAAAGGTTACAAAACTTTTAATTATTTACACCCTATGCCGCTAGACATGCCATCAAGTGGATCTTAGCCTTGGGACCCTTCCCAAACCTCTGAATCACACCCATAATTCATTAGCACTCATTGATAAAAAATCTACACTTTCACCAATTTATTTTGACCCAGAATTTACTAGGGGTCAAAATGACTAAAATACCCTTTTAAGGGGATTCTTAGTCTTTTCCCCAAAATCCAATGTTATCTTACCATATCAAATTCTAAATTCTATCCCAATGGACCCTAAAAGACTTTAGGGATACATTGGACCCAAACCTACCCCTTGATTTGACCTGGTTGACCATGCCAACCATGGTTGACTAAAATGCCCCCTTAAAGGATCAAATGGCTATCTCAAACCAAATCAATTCCTTTGGCATGATGCCACCTCCATTAAGTTCAAATGCTCAGTTTGAACTTAATCAACCCAACTCATCCCATTAGATCAACTTGTTTGACCAAGTCAACCAAGTTTGACCAAACATCCCATACACCTTTACCCATTTAATCACTTGATCAAGGCCTTGCTAAGCCTACCCAAACCCATTAGGTGACACACTAGGTGCCTAGGAGGCCTCCCATGGAGACCCAAGCCTTGGGCCTAGTTGGGTTAGCCATTTGGCTTGACCCAAGTGTCCAAAGAGAGGCTCTCCTTGAACTACTTTCCAATCCTAGCCCAATTGAACCGAACCAATGGATTCTCTATTGTTTGTTAAACCTAAGCTATTTCTCGAGGCTAACCAAGAGGAGGGGGTCGAATTTGTAATTTAAAAAATTCTCTTAGATTTTTAAATTAGAAAACCATTTTGAATCTCATAGCAAGTTAATTTAAGTTTTAAAATAAACTTTCAACCACAGTAAATAACTTGGAGAAAATAAATGCAGAAATTAGAAGACATAAAGATTTATAGTGGTTCGGTCAAACACGAGCTACATCCACTCCCTAAAGACTCCCTCTTCAATTATTGCGCTATTGCCAAAGTGACTCCCCTTTTGCCCCCAGAGAAGGCTTTACAAAAACCACTCTTCCACCAATTCCCAGTGCTATAGAGAACTGTCATCCTTTCATACCCTCCAAGTGTCAGTAGAGAACCATCATCCTTTCACACTCTCCAAGTGTCGGTAGAGAATCAGCATCCTTTCATAGCCTCCAAGTGTTAGTAGAGTACCGTCCTCCTATCAAGCTCTCCAAGTGTCGGTAGAATACCGTCATCCTTTCACACTCTCCAAGTGTTGGCAAAGTACGACCATCCTTTTATACTCTCCAAGTGTTGGCATAGTACAAAATCTTCTTCAAATATCTTCTCACGAGTAACTAGAAAGAAGAAAAGAGGAGTGATCACCAAAAAACATAAAGAGATCCTTATCTTTGAGTAACTTTGTGAACCATTCACACTCCACTTGCAAGAAATCTCTCCCCACACTCTTTCTTTCACTTGCTCTTGAAAAATCATAAAGACAAAACTTTTTCACGTCTATTTTAGAGGATTTATATATTAAAGATAAGAGAAACCGTCTAGAAAATTGAAATTTCCCATTTTGAGCATACACGATCGTACAGTAAGGTTGTATGTTTGTACATAAGAATAGTTCAAAATCTGTTGCATACGAACCATATCTGAATTAGTACAAAACCATTTCGTACATGATGATCATTATGAATGAACCCAGTTCGTATTGTACAAATAGTCAAAAAAATTTTCATTTTCGTTGGGACGAAGAGGGACCCCTCAATTTTGCACCCTGGACGACGTACATACGATGACAACATCGTAAGGTATGATCAATTACAAAAAAATTTAAGTTCGTTAGGACAAAGAGGGACCCATCCAACTCATAAACTGGATGACATATGTACGATGATGACATCGTACGTATGATCAGTACAAAAAATTTTTTGGTTCATTTGGATGAAAAGGGACCCATCCAATTTATATACTGGATGATGTACGTTTGATGACAACATCGTACAGTATGAACCATTCAAAAAATTTTCAAGTTCGTTTGGATGAAAAGGGACCCATCCAATTCATATGATGGATGGCGTACATATGATTGGTATATCGTACAGTACGATCCATACTTAGAAAAATTTTATGCTTTCTATTCTTTTGTCTACTCGTAGGGGAAAATAATTGAACAAATAATCCTGTATGAAAAGACTTCATACAGTAGGATCAATTTTAAAAAATTTCAAATTTTAAACTTTCCCTCGGTGTGTGTGTTCACAGTTACTCAATTACAATCACACTATCTCAGATTTAATAAAATGAAAATTATAGACTTCATTTATAATAAACCCTAAACTGATCTGATTTGAAGTCTTGAACATTTTGGAGTATGATTTTCTTGAAATGTTAGTACACACAAACAACAAAACAATTCATCAAAAATATATTAAGAGAAATAATAATCAAAACAATAATATTTGGAATCATTAAAACATACATGTTGCAAGAATATCAACAATCAAGAACTATGTTGTAAATTACTCAATAATATCCCTTTTTTATATAGGCAAAATAATTATTATTTGAGTAAAATTGAGTATCCTAAATTTCTCCTTAGCTCCCCCTAAAATAATAAACTTGTGAATAAAGAACACAATTTTTGTTTTTTTTTAATTTTACACAATTGATAAAAAACATAAAGAAAAAAAGAACATGGAAAAATAAAACACATAACACAAAACAAAACAACATCATAAAAAAATAACAAAGATAACAAAACACTAACAATACACAAAAGCAAAAATAAAATTTACTCTTCCTTTTGACAACAACAAAAAGGGAAAAAAGAAGCCATATGAGTAACCATAGTAATTTTTTTTTTTTTTGAAGAACTGCTCAATGCATTAAAAAAGAAATAAAAATAAGAACAAAAGTTTAAGTGATAGATACCCTATCACTTTTCTCCTTTAACAAAGAATAAAAGGTAGGAGGTACCTTATTGACTTCTAGAACATCCCAAAAGAAATTACCCTTTAAAGCATGGTTAGCACACCAATGAGCTAACTTATTACAACTCCTATTAACAAAATGAAAAAGGAATACCTCAAACTCTTTTATAAAGTCCAAGTCCTCTTTAGAAGCTTTATCCACTACTCGGTTGTCCAACTTCATCAAGTTTTGAAAATGAGTAATAACATTAGCGTTGTCTCCTTCCACAATTATGCCTTTAGCATTGAACATCCATTCTTCAATAACTCCACTCAAAGAATGAACAACCATTCACTCTAATGCTCTGATATCCCAATGCATTAGTGAATAACCAAAATATAAAAGCATTCTACCTATGTGGTCTCTAAAGATTCCGCCAATCCCTGCTTCGTTAGAGCTTTGAAGAGAAGCATCTATGTTTACTTTAATCCATCCAGGTGGAGGGGGATGCCAAGAAGAAGAAATCAGCTCAAAATGCTGGTTAGCACCCCAGTGGTTCGAATGAAAATTAGAAGATGAACTAGATGCATAGGTAATGGAATTTGACACAATAATGCCATCTCCCATCTATTTGCCTTCATGGATTAACAAATTTCTACTCTTCCAAGAGTTGAACACTAAGGAACAATAGAGATTTGCTAAAAAAAGGATTATCCTCTCCTTGTTTTTTCAAAAGAGAAATAGCATCTTTTAAATTATTGAGGATAGCTAAATTAAAACCCCAACAGTTGGCCTTTTTTATAACCTTTTCTAATTTCACGCAATTAACTGCCACATACTCACCATCTTCTATCAAAATACAACCTCTTGGACAAAGGTTACACCCAATCAAACTTCTATGTAGCAAGAAATCTGTGGTAGGTAAAGCATTCTTTAAAAGTCTCCACCAAGAATGGGAAACACGAGGATTTAGTTTAAGCTTTTTGATGTATCTCCAATCATTTAAAAATGAATTGTCTACCTCATCCTTGTTATATTTAGCAGTTTTTACCAAAGATGAAATAGTTTTACCGGAATGTACCTTCAATAATTCCATTTTGTCTTCAAGATTTTCCACTTCAATCTTCAAATTGCAAATAAGCTTCACTAGTTCTTCCCCAAACTATTTATGAATTTCCTCTGTGATCCAAGATCCTTCCGAAATGAAGCTAGAGAGATTAGTAAGGTTATCAGTCTCATTTGAAATGAAAGTAGGCCAACTTTCCAATCTTCTATCAAGTATCCAAATGTCCTTCATGATATTAATGGAAACCCCATCTTTAATGTTCCATCTCACAATATGTTTTAAAGCTTTAGCACCACTAAGGATCAATTTCCATGTTGAAGAAGAGTTCTGCCTTCTTTCTTCATCACAACCAATTTTTCCGTATTTAGCTGATAAAGTTCTACTAAGCAAGGAATTTGGCTTGTTCAAGAACTTCCAAGCCAATTTTGCTCTCAAAGGTTCTACTGAATCTACAACAGAATGGATGCCAAGGCCTCCTTGATTCTCAGGTTTACACACTTCTTTCCATGCCACATAGTGCAACACGTTATCTCCATTGTTTTTGTTCCATAAAAATTCTCTGCCTAATTTGTCTAGCTTCATGAGGACAGATAATGACACCAATGATAATGAAGTGTAGAAGACGTGGATAGCTTGGATTACAGATATAATGAGGGTAATTCTACCAGCCGTTGAGATGAGCTTCTTACCCCAAATATCCAATTTACAAGCAGCTTTTTCCAGAATATTAGAAAAGTCTGAAGCCACAAGCCGCCTTAATGTGATTTTCTTACCCAAATAACATAGCTCTTTGACCTCTTTGATCCCCATGAGCTTAGAGATACTCCTTCTCCTCTCCATATTCTTGCTGAAAATGATGGAAGATTTATTAACATTAATATTCTGCCCAGTCCAGCTACAATAATCCACCGTGATCTTCTTAATTTTTCTTATGTTCTCTATTTTTGCATTTCAGAAAATCAAGATGTCATCGGCATATAATAGATGTGAGATCCTAGGAGCCATAGGAGCAGCTTTTAAACCCAAATTTCTTCCTTTGGAAAGAAATTGTTTAGTGAGTAATTGAGAACAAAGAATAAATAAATATGGGGATAAAGGGCACCCCTGTCTAAAGCCACTTCTCCCTACAATTCTTTCCAATACCACTCCATTAACTTGAACTAAGAAAATCGGATCAGTAACACAATCCATTATTAGATTTGAAAATCTACCAGGGAAGCCAAAGTAATTCAAAATTTGCTTATGGGTGTCCCAAGCCATACTATCGTATGCTTGTTACATATCAAGTTTGATTGCCACCATGCCTTTTTTAGATTTAGAAAATCTGAACTTGTGGGAAAGTTCTTGAGCAAGAAGCATGTGATTAGATAAAGCCCTCCCTTTTATAAATGCCACTTGCTCTTCTGTTACCAGGCAATTAATTACTTTCATCAACCTATTCAATAAAATCTTCGCCACAATTTTGTAGATAGACATACAAAGGCTTATAGGCCTAAAATTAGAGGGAGTAAGAGGGTTGCTTATTTTGGGTAAGAGAATTACCAATGTCTCCTTCCATTTAGAAGACATCTTACCTGAATTAAAGCAAAGTTGAATGGCTTTCCACACATCTCTCCCAATTATCTTCCAGTAAGCTTTGAAAAAAGAATATGTAATCCCATCTATTCCAGGTGTTATATTATTTCCATGCTCCTTAATCACCTTCTCCACTTCCTCTTGAGTAAAAGCAGCCTCTAGGACTTCACAATCTTCTTGATTCAGGATGTTATCAAAAATAGGCCAATTGGTCAAGTTGCAGTCTCTGTGCTTCCATTTATCCCCAAAAAACTGAGAAAAATAGTTCCTTATAAAAGCCGGGTCTTCAGTCAAACCACCAACCTCATTCTTCAGTAGTCTATTTGAGTTGGCATTTCTCCTTCCATTTTCATAAGCATGAAAGAAAGAAGAGTTCAAATCCCCCTCTTTCATCTATTTTGCTTTTGCCCTTTGTCTCCACCAAGTACTTAACCCTGTAAGAGTAGAATTGAATTCGTTGATTTTGGTTCTCAGGATCAGATTTTTGATGGTCGAAAAATCCTGATCTAAAGATTCTTCCAGCTGTAATTCTTCAATTTCCATCTTCAAATTCTCCTTTAATACTTCAAGTTTTTGATGCTTAGCCTTACTCCAAAAAAATAAGGCTTTTAAGACTCTATTCATTCTCTTATTTAGAGCTTCCATGTCACCACCTCTCACTGGTTTAGCCCAGGAATTTCTGACCACCGAAGTAGCTGCTGCATAAGAGAGCCAAACGTCTTCAAATTTGCGTAATCTACTGCCATAAGGTAGTTGATTAAACAACTTCAAAACGATGGGAAAGTGGTCAGAGGCAATTCTATTCAAATGCCTTACTGTTGCTTGATTGATTTGTTACATTGCCTTTGAATTCAGCATGCATCTATCTAGCCTTTCTAGAATCCGGGCACTTCCACTTTTATTATTACACCATGTAAATTTTGAACCAAGAATACCTACATCTTGTAAGTCATTCCTATTTGTAAAAGATTTCATCTCCATTGGCCCATCTAAGAAAGAAAAATTTTTCCCACCTTTCTTTTCGTCTTGAGAAAGAATACAATTGAAGTCCCCACCGACTACAAAAGGAACTTCCTGATCAGTAACTCCTTCCATAAAACTCCACAATTCTCTTCTACCTTGAACTTCTCTGCTACCATAGTTAGTAGCAACCATCCATTTGGCTTTGTTTAAAATCTCCAGTTCTCCCAAAATGCATTGATCCGAGGATTTTAACAAGGAAAAATCAACTATATTATAATTCCAAATCACCATGATTCCACCAGAATTTCCTCTAGAAGGCTGAAGAATGAAATTCCATTCATTACCCATCATCTTACCAAAGTCTTCTTTAGATAGAGAAACCATTTTTGTTTCAACAATACCAACAAAGAATACATCCCATTCTTTTATAAACTCCTTCAAATACAAG
This sequence comes from Dendrobium nobile, assembly GCA_022539455.1. Taxonomy (NCBI): domain Eukaryota; kingdom Viridiplantae; phylum Streptophyta; class Magnoliopsida; order Asparagales; family Orchidaceae; genus Dendrobium; species Dendrobium nobile. The sequence continues at coordinate 62,018,538 of CM039723.1, read as the reverse complement.
GAGGCCTCTTTCTTGTTAGCCCCCCTACAATTCCAAAAGCTAATGGAACTCATTTGGATTTAAATGGGGATATACCCCCACCCTTGTTCTTGTTAACACTGTTTCTAGTTTGTTTGGAAACTAAATTTAAAGGTCCCAAGTGCCTTACTTTTTAGCAAGTTTATTTTTTTGAGAAGAAGTCTTTCCAATGTTCACAATAGTATTTTCCTTATGCATGATTTCATTATTTTTCTCAGCGTTGCCTTGAGCAGTAACAACTATGTCTTTATTCAGACATTTATCCATTTCAACTGTAACTTCACCTTCTTCTACTTCTTCATCCAAGGGATCCATATGAAAATTTGCAACAATGCCTTCTTCACACAAATCACTCAGAAGATCAAACTTGTTGGCTGGAGATACAAAAACATTATGGTTTGAATCAGCCTCTAAATTTCCTTCAAGATTTCTGTGTTCTGTTAAAATTGCTGTTTGGACAGTATTTGATAATTCAGCAACACTTGAATTCACAGCAGCCACTCCTGAATTACAGAGTTCCAATTGATTAATGAATTCAACAGTAGAGTTGTTGACAACGACTCCTTGTTCTAAATGATCCTCCTCTTGTTCTATAACATCTTTCTGAAGTTTGAGAACCGAATTATGATAAGGAGTACTTGAGTTCACAGGTAATCCCTTAGGATATACCTGAGTTTGCAAGCAACCCTTCCCTCTTTTGTTGTTATCAACATCTTGAAAAAGATTAGAGTTAATATAATTACCTTTCAACAACAAATCCTGTTCCAATTAAACATTAATTTGTTTCAACTGCTCCTCAGTATCCTTTCCCAACATATTCTTATCTCCTTCTTGTTGGGAAGCAACATCTATTGGCCTTCATGGGATCTCTTGGAATGATATTTTTTCTAGGCCAACTGCCTTAGTAGTTTGAACTTCTTCCTCAGCCGCCACTGGAACAGTAGTTTTTCTAACATATTTGGAAGAGAAAGGAATGTTCAAATTGTTCCTTTTTTTTTGAGAACTTCTTCTTCTTGTTGTTAACTAAGATCCTAGGCCCATAGGTAGGATCTATCTGAATATCTTGTATCTTTCCAATGCCTTTCCCCTCAACACTTTATCCTGCCACCTACATGTTTTTTTGAACTTTAACTATAGGAACACAATCCTTATCAACATGTCCAATCTTCCCCCATACAAAGCAAAAGTTTGATACCTTTTCATATTCCACTTTTTGAAAGAACCTTCCACCCATGCTATAAACCCAAACACCTAAAGGAAGGGGTTGATCAAGTTTGATCCTCACACAAACTCTAGCAAACTCTCTTCTTCCCCAGTGAAACATATTTCCATCTAGCATGAGTGGTTTTCCAATTCTTGAAGCTATGCAAGCTACATTCTTCTCATCCCAACATTGCAAGGGTAAGTGTGGCATTCTAATCCAAATAGGAGAAGAAAGGCCTTTAATAGAAGAAGAATTAAATTCCGGATACCACCTTTCTATACCTACAATATGCCATTCACAAACCAAGGCCCATTGGAATGAGCAGCTTCTACCATATCCTCTGAAGAGAAAGAGCATAAAAACCATCCTTTTCCCAATGTAGTAAAGTGGAATTGCCCAAATTGTCTCCATTGCTTCCTTAATTCCCATGCCACTATGTTAGAAGGTAAATCTTTTCCAAAAACCTTAACTAAAAAAGAATTTGATAGTTTTCTTGAATTTTTTTCCTCCAATTCCGTATTAAGTTTTACTGCCTTACCATCTTCCGATAAAATCACCTCTTCACATGGGCGGATCCGTGCTTAGCTGAGGGTGGGCAAATGCCCACCCTAAAAAAAAAATTAGTTTAGAGGAGGGGCTATTTGGAAATTTGCCCCCCCTCAAAAAAAATTATTTGCCCTAAATCTTCCCATCGTAGCCAGGTTGCCCTCCCGTTCGCAGTTTTCTTTCACATTCATGTTCGTGAAGAGGTCGCCGGACGGGCGGAGCCCTCTCGTTCACAGTCGCAGCCGCCTTCGTGAAGAGGTCGTCGGACGGGCGGATTCACTTGAGGCCTTCGTGAAGAGGCTCTTCATCTTTGAAATCCAATTTAATGTAAGGCTTATTACACCGAGGATTCACTTGAGCGGATACTAATGATTTATGCATATTATCATTCATCTTAACTCCATCCGATACCTTTTCCTTATCCAGGACAGAATGTATATTATTGTTAACCGTTCTCAGAGAATCTTCATTTATCATGCTGCGACATAGTTTAGGGATTGCATTCGAATTCACGAATCGGTTAACAAAAATCTTCATTTTGGAAGTAGACGCATTAATATCCGATGGAGTTTCAGATGATTTCAAATTTTTAGGAGTCACCGTATCCATCATATCCACAATGGTTTTCCCTTTGCCCTCCACATGTTTGATCAGCTTTGGCGATGGATCTGAATTTACCTTGATCACCAAAGTTCCTTGACATTTCATCAAAGGTATTTGAATTCGTTGTTGAGAATTCAAAATTGCTAATCCATCTCCATTTTTCCTATTTTTCGAATTACCTACAACCAAAAGAGAATTCGACGACAAAGCTTGATGTAGATTGTTGAATTCTGAATACTGACCTTGCCGGATGTTATTTACAACACTCATCATCTTCGATTCCTCAGATGAAGACCCCTGATCATACTTGGGACAATCACCGGCAGAGAGCCGGCGATCATCCACAGCCATTCGCGTCTTCGAACGTTACTGCCTAACAGATTTTCAAAATATTTAGTTTCTCTCTCTAGAATCTCAAAACTTCTCTCTCTAGACCTTCTCTCTCTAGAATTTCTAGATCTTCTCTCAATAGCCATAGTAATTGATCTTGAAAGAGATTGAACTATAAATACAATAACAAAGCTAATGACAAATAGATGAAAAAGAAATATTAAATACATTTAAATTAAAGTATAACAAAGATAAGAAAAATTGATCAAGGTCATGAAGCACTCTAGATAATTAGATAAGGAGAATTATTATAAAAGTGATGAAATGAAGATTAGTTAATTTCAATTTTTAATAAGAAATATAATTGAACATCAGATGATTTGAATTTAAAGATTAAACAATAGAGGAAAGAACATATTTAACTGGCGACATTACGCATCTTTTCAAATATTATGGCACCCTTTATGCATCTTTTAATATTTGGACTAATTTTGTTCCTCTTTTTAATTTGCAAACCATTGTGCATTCTTTCGATTTTTGTACACATTATATATTTTTTATATCTTTTTTTTATATATAAATTGATATTTCCAAAATTAATAATCTAAAAAAATCAAATTTTTGTAATTACAAAGATAAATATATTGAAAAGAGAAATAAAAAATAATAAGACATCAAAATTTCAATAATAATATTTAAATTTTATTTTTCTAAAAAAAATATGAGATTGATATCCTTAACTTTATTGAGTTATAAGTTAACTTAAATTTTTAAAAAATTAAATTTCATAATAAAATTAATTTTGTATTCCAGGTTAATTTATAACACTTTTTAGACCAATTAAGACAGGATTATCATATAGGAAAATTTACATTTGAAATAAAGAACAAGTATAACTAAATAAAATAAGATATTTTTTATTGATATCAATTAAAGATCAGATACATTGAAGCTCTTTGATATCAATTTCTATCATAATAAAAACATCACAACATCAGTATAAAACACAAACAAAGACAAGTACATAAAACACTAAAATCATCACTAAAAATATCACATCTAGAGAGTACTGGCAAAGACAACACCTAAGAAGTATATCTGGAACTCTGAAGGACCCTGGTCTGGAGGAGAAGGCTGGTTGAACACTAATAAATAGCTATTCATCATAGCTACATTAGTGTTCACCCAATCGAACTGACCTCGGATCCAACCCATGTCTTGCTAGTACTGTGTATCCAGCTAGTTTAAGTGAAAATGAATTTGATTAAAATGTTAATCAAAATGACTCTCTAATGTTCAAAGCGCTGGACCATCTCCTGAAAGTTAGGTCCATGAGCAGGTGCAGATGCTCCCCGTTCTCCCTCAGTATCGTCACTTGTATCCTCATTCCTCCCAAAATGAGATCGAAAAGAGGCATCGGTGAAGTAGGTTGGCAACTTAGTGAGAACATCAGGATGATAAATATTGAAATTCTTTTATAAGATATAGGTCACTAGATGTTCTAGAGCAATATTTTTCTTCCTCCTATGAGAAACAAACCCAATTTCATAAAGGTTATCAATGTAATCTAGAATGAGTTTAGCTTCATCAATTTATTGTCCAATCATGATTAAATATGTAACTGTGGATAGAAGAGGAGTAATGTTTATGCGATCACGAGTCTTAGGACTGATTAAAGTTCTAAGGACATGCTGTATTATCTTGGCATTTTGATTTAAGGTATACACTTTAGCCAAGTGATCAACTTGAGTAAACCCTCTAAGTAATTTTTTATTTTAGATCAATTATAATTAGATTTAGAAGTCATAGTGTGTGCTCTAGTCTTTTGAGTCCTTAAATATAGAATAGTTTATAGATCTTCCTCAGTGATTTCTACCCTTTTTTTTGGATATATGATCTAATCCTACTCTCATCCTCATTGAAACTCTTATTTGCCAAGAAGTAGTGAAAAGTCTCTTTATGGCAAGCATGGATCAGAGTTAAAATGAAGGTAATTTGGGTTGAGGAAAAAAGAGGCATTACTTGAAAATGGATATCGTCATGAATAAGTAATCTTGACAGAGTGATTTTTGCTGCTATAAACCTATAGTAAGAATTCTCATTTTCTTTAGACAGAAATTTTTTCTCACAACCCATCGATGATGAACCCTTAGAAACTCTATCGCACTTGCTAGAACTTGCCATTTCTAAGATAAGAAGGGTTAAAGAAGGATGTTGAAGTGAATGAAAATGAATTCTAAAACCCTCCTATTTAAAGAAAAATGAACCTTTATATGGTATGAAAATCAATTCATATGTACAATCGTGAGATTGTATAGGACAAAAAACTTTTTGTATGGATGAGCAAAAACATTCAAAATGAAATGACTTTTTACGATGTGTCCTTTCATACAAACTTTATGACCAGACGATCATTCAGAAGAACAGGTGTTCGTCTGGGATGATCAATTAATTAAGATTGTTTTAATGACGGTTAGGTTCGTCCCCCATAGAGAATGAAACGTGGTTCATACAGATGAAATAAAATTTCATACAAACGATTAGTTATAATAACTGATTCTGCCCGGATAACTGTCTACATGCGTACAAACGAATAAATACAAATTGTATGGGATGATATCAATATCGTATAGTATGATCAATGTTAAAAACCAAAACTTTATACATTTAGACCAAAACAACAATTGACATGCTATAGAATTCATATGGGACGAAAATAATTTTGTATAATATGAATATAATAAATAAAAAATTCAGCATGAATGATCAAAAATAAAAATTTTGATACGTGATACATTTCGAAATCACATAAAACATAAAAGACAAAAACAAAAAACTAAACTATGAAAACACACACAAATAAAAATATTAACAATAAAAAAAACAAAAAATACACATAAAAACTTATCAAGTTTGTAGAAGATTTTATTTAAGCATTTAGATCGATCACACCTAGCCTTGTTCTTAATGTATTAAAAGTATCAAATGCTAGTGATTTGTAAAATTATCTGTAAGTTAATTTTCACTTGAAACATGATTTAATTCAATTTCTCCTTTAAACACATGATCCCTAATGAAATGATGCCTTAGGTCTATATATTTGGTTCTAGAATGTTGAATAGGATTTTTTTGAAATGAAAATGGCACTAGTGTTATCACAATAAAATAGAATTTTGCATATTGTAAATCCTAAATAAATCAATAGTTATTTCAACCAAAGAACCTTTGCCACATAACTTCCTAAGGCAATGTATTCAGCTTCAACAGTAGATAGGGCTATGGAATTCTATTTCCTATTAGACCAAGAAACTAAAGAATTTCCTATAAATTGACAAGTTTCAGATGTACTCTTTCTATCAATCCTACAACCTGTAAAGTCTGAATCTAAAAATCCAATAATTTTAAATGAAGAGCTATACTTAGGATACAAAATCCCTAAGTTCTTAGTTCCCAAGAGATATCTCAAAATCCTTTTTGTTGTTGTCAAATGTGATTCTTTTGGATCTGATTGAAATCTAGCACACAAATAAACACTAAATATAACATTAAGTCTACTAACAATCAAATAAAGCAAAGATCCAATAATTCATCTAAATTTCTTTAGATCAATAGATTTTTCCTTTGGGTCCTTATCCAACTAAACTAAGGAACTCATAGGTGTACTAACTGTTTTAGCATTGTCCATTTCACACTTCTTAAATATGTCCTTAATATACATTGACTAACTAAGAAATGATCATTCCTCAATTTACTTAATGCTAAAACTAAGAAAAAAATTAAGATCTCCTATTAAGCTCATCTCAAAATCACAACTCATTATTTTAGAAAAATTATCATAAAGATTTTTATTTATAAATCCAAAAATAATATCATGAATATAAATTTAAATAATGAGTATATTGTCTCCCAATTTCTTCAAAAAGTGAGTGGTGTCCACACTTCTTTTTTTAAAAGATATCTCAAGTAGGAAAGTGCTTAACCTCTCATACCAAGCTTTAGGTTCTTGTTTCAATCCATATAATGCCTTTTTCAATTTAAAAATATAATTTAGATATTTTGAATTTTTATAACCTAGAGGTTGTTCAACATAAACATCTTGTTGTATCACCATATTTAAAAAGATATTTTTAACATCCAGTTGATACAATTTAAATCCTCTAAAGTAGGCAAATGCTAACAAAACCCTAATTGCTTTAAGTCTTACTACAGGGGCAAAAGTCTCCTTAAAGTTAATCCCTTCAATTTAATTATACCCTTAGCCACCAATATAAGTTTATTTCTAACAACAACTCCTATATCATTCATTTTTTTTAAATACACACTTAGTTCCAACTATACTTTGATCCTCTGGCCTTATAGTTAATTCCCAAACATTATTCCTAACAAACTAATTTAATTCTTCTTGCATTGCCAAAATTCAAAATTTATTAAAAATTGTTTGATTTAAATTTGTGGGTTCTGTCATTAAAATAAATACATAATTATTGACTTCTTTGTTATGTCCACTCCTATTTCTAACACTCTCACTAGGTTCTCCTAAAATCAATTCCTTAGGGTGGTTTTTAGAAAATTTCAAATCTCTAGGCAAAGTGTTTTCTATCTCCAAATTTTCTTCCAAATTAATCTTCTCAATCCTTTGGGAGTTATTTTCTAAATCTTCCACTTCCAAACTTGGCTCTTCTAAAATTCCAAATTCATCAAATACAACATATGTGGTCTCCTCAACTATCAAAGTTCTTTTGTTAAATACTCTATATGATTTTCAGTACTAGAATATCCAAAAAAAATTTCTTCATTTGATTTTAGATCAAATTTTCCTAAGATTTTTCATTATTGTGTATGAACACATTACATCCAAAAATATGCAAATATGGTAAATTAGGTGTTCTCCCCTTAAGAAGCTAATAGGGTGTTTTGTTCAGTTTTTATATAATGTTCATCCTATTCAGAACATTACATACAGTACTAACTTCTTCAACCTAAAAATATTTAGGAAGTGAATATTTAGCCAACATGGCTCTAGTAACTTCAATTAATATTTTGTTCTTATTTTCAACTACCCCATTTTGCTGAGTGGTTTTAGGTATAGAAAAATTATAATCAATTCCTCGTTCTTTACAAAAATCCTCAAATCATTCATTTTCAAATTCACCTCCGTGGTCACTTTGAATAGTTAAAATTTTACACCCTAGGTTCCTCTAAATCCAAATCAAAAAATCTCTAAATTCCTCAAATGATTCACTCTTATAAAATAAAAATTTAATCCACATGAATCTAGAGAAATCATAAACTATCATAAATCTATATACCTTCCCTCCTAGACTTACAGTGCTAACTGGTCCAAAAAGATCCATATGAAAAATATCAAATTATTTACTAGTTTTAAGATCCTTATTGGAATGAAATGAGGACTTCACATATTTTTCTAATTGACATGCATCACAAAGGTGATCCTTAGTAAAGTCTGGTTTTGGTATACCTCTAACCAATTCCTTTTGGATAATTTTCCTAAGTTTTTTCATTCTAGCATGACAAAGTCTCTTATGCCATAACTAAGATTCATCAGAAATTATTTTTAAATAAAAAATATTAGGAGTTTTTATACAGTTCAAATCGAGCATATAAATATTATTTACCCTAATTCCATGTAATACATCATTTCTATTTAGGCTTAATATGCAGTTAGTGGGAAAAACTTTATACTATATCTTTTATCACATAGCTAGCTAATACTTAATAAATTATACTTTAAGCCTTTGACAAGTAATATATTCTCTATACAAAAAAATTTGCAAGTTTTTTATCATACATGTTCCAATCACTTTCCTAGTGGTGTTATCTCCCAATGTAACCTTGTATCCATTCCTGACTCCAAGTGATATGAATTGTTTAGTGCTCCAATCATATGCTTCGAGCAACTACTGTCTAGGTATCAAATACTCTCGCGGACCTTATATGAGAGTGTTCCTGTAAAACAATCAAACATTAGAATTAGGAACCCAAACAAGTTTGGGTTCTCCTTTTGGATATTTAAAAATAAATTTAACTCTATGAAATGCGTTTCTCATTCTTCTATAATAAATCTATCTCTTCTTGTGTTTTAAAATTTTTTATCTCAAAATAAGATTTGTAAAATTTTCAAGTGTTTGTGGTTTCCTATTTTCCTCCAGAGATTTCACTTTCAACATAAGAAATGTGTTTACATCTTATAACACATTAATATCATATTTTAGATAGTGCTCTCTATTCTCAGATTCAAACTAAAATTTTTTAAAATATTTTTTCAATTCAGTGTAGATGATTTTAAAAGATCATTCTTTTTATTCAAATCATCGAATTCATCACGTAAGCTCATATGGTTGTTATCTATCAGTGTATGATCTTTCCTAAGGATGTCATACTCTTTTTGCGATTCTTGCATTTCTAAGTTTATTCTATATGAATCTTGTATTCTTTCAGAAACTTCTAGCAATTCATTATAGGTTAAGTCACATACCTCTTCATGATCTGACTTATCAAGGTTATCAACCATTAAACACAGGTTGGTGACTTCCTCCTCCTTTTCTATTTCTAATGAATTCGAAGCTGAGTATACCCAAAAAGCTCTCTTAAATCTCTTTTTGTCCTTCTTCACATTTGTTTTCTCTTCTACCTTCTCCTTGCAAGGAGTGGCTTTTAGATTTGTGCAGTCCAATGTCCAGGTTACCTGCATTCGTAGCAAGTAATATCATTAAAAACCTTAACATTTTTATGGAACTTACCTTTGTTCCACTACTGACGTCTCCTCTACTTCCTTTTAAGAAAACTCATGAATTGCATAGTTATCAAGGCAATATCATCTTCATCCTCAGGTTGTGACTGATCACTCTCTGACTCATCCACTTTTAGTATGATTTTCTTCTCCTTTCTTTGTTCCCCTGCATCAATCTTCCATTGACTCACTCCTTGCTCATAAGCAATTAGTGATCCAAGAAGATTATCAATAGAGTAAATATTTAAATCCTTAGACTCTGTAATCGTAGTTATTTTAGCATCATAAATAGTAGGCAAATAAAGAAAAAATTTATTGACCATTTCAGCATTCATTAGTTCCCTACCTAATACAGGCAAAGAAGTAACTATTTGTGTAAATCTTGTGTACATTTCTGAAATGTATTTATTGTGTTTCATGTAAAATAATTTATAGTCATGTAACAAGATATTTAATCTAGATTGCATTACTTCATTAGTTCCTTCATAAGTAATACAAAGTCTATCCCAAATGTCCTTTCCACTTTTGCAATTGGAAATTCATATGTAATCTTCTGACTTAAGTGCACAAAAGAAAATGTTTAAACATTTAGCATTTAACTATGCTAAGTCATGTTCTTCTACAGTCAAGTCAGTAAAGAGTGTTTCAACTCTAATGCTATCAACTAATCTAATTGGCCTAGTATACCCTTCTTGAACTAAAATCCACAAGAGATAATTAAGTGATTTATTGTAATTTAGATTTTGAAAAACAAGTTGGTAAACAAATATAGTGCAATATAGCTTAAGTAATTTTTGAAATTGATGATCTTAGTAATTGTCTCTTGTTAAATCATTTATAATTATGTTAATTTTGTTTTCATATAAATCATTTATAAATTTTATAAATCATTTTATTATGCAAATCATTTAAACATTCTATAACTATATATATGCAATTCTTCATGTTTGTTATAATTTAACTATAAAAGATTCAGGCTGATATACAAACACAGCTACAATCATATCAACCTAAAAATGAGAAGAAGAAAAAAAGTAAGAGCCTTTACCTAAGTTATAGGGTAGTAAAGATATGGATGATGATTAGTTTCTATAATTTATTTGATAAACTAGTTGGTGTATTTTGAACAATTGAATGAGAAAGAACTTATTTTATGTTTTAAAGATTGTTTAACAAGTTAAACATTATATATTACATATTTTCAACTATCAGAGTATCCATTAATTGTGGATGTTATTGTTTTTTATATATTATATTTTGAAATGGATGAATTTATGGTTAAAAGTACTTATTTTAAGTTCTGAACTGCCTATAGGTACTTATGGAAAACTATTTGGATAGAGGGGATAGTCAATTTTTTTTTGCAATTGCTATATCTTTCTTGCTGCTAACATATTATTTAGTCACTGAAACTTTCAATACCGAATGGAGGTAATTATCACCAATTATTTTATTTTACCGCTGGAGGTTTGGCCATCGGAATCACCAATGGCTTAACTACTAGTAATGATTATCGGTAATGTTAGCTAGCAATATTTTCATTGGAATATTATGGTGATTTACTTGCAATTTTAAGATTAATAATTTCTAGCACTTATGGCCACCGAAAAATCCCCAAAAAGTGTTACTTCCTATTTTGATTTACTACATGATTTATTCCAATTATTTTAAAATAACCAAAATTTTTCAAAACCACTAAAAATTGTCGCCAATAATAGATGATTTTTTTGTAGTGTGTGGGCCTACACACTCCACAGTTCCATTTACCTCATTAACAGTCTAACCACTCTTTCCCTTAACTTCTCCATCCCTTATGACATCCTTTATCAAAAGCCGGCCACCTATACTCACTTCAAAATATTGTTATTTAGCCATGGCTCCAATCATACTACACTACAAACTGCTCACCCATTTCCATCCCTGGGGTCTTCATTGGCTACACCCCCTCCCAAAAGGGGTATAAATGCCTAAAACCCACCATCGATTAAGTCTACACCTCACATCACATCATTTATAATGAGTCAATCTTCCTATAAGTTTTCTTCCTCCCACACCTCTCCAAACACCACTCTAACTTCCATACAACCCCTTTTTTTTGTTCGAACATCCATCCAACAACATTCCAACAAAACCATTCCACTTCAAATGCCACCTAGCTATTCAAAATAGCATTCTCCTATCAATAATCAACCAACACCTCTATGTTTACCTAATTACAAACATACTCACTAGTCCCCTACCATTTCACATCCTCCTAATCAACAACTCATCCAATGCAAAGCTGATTTGAAACTGGCCACCTAAAACCCAAGCTTATTTCAATCTCATTCACCAAGACCTTCCATAACATTCCACCATATATGTTAGAGCCATTAATCAAAAGAATTGACGTACTACCATGTCCCAAGAGTTTCAACCAATCTAGTCTCAAGGCATGTGGGACTTAAAACCACCTCATCCCACCCAAAATGTCCTCGGTTGTAGGTGGATGTTTCAAAAAAAATTCTTATATGAAAACATTGTAGCTTAATACAAGGCTCAGTTGGTCACTCAAGGTTTCAATCAAGAATACATACTTGACTATACCAAGACATTCAACATTATACTAAAAATGCCCGCTGTTATAGTACTCATCATGGTTTCTCTTCATGGTGCCTGCCCAATCCATCAGTTAGATGTCTCAAATGCCTTCCTCCATGAGCAGCTCTCTCACAGTTTACATGAAGCATCCTCATGCTTCTAAGATGTAATCAACCCAACTCATGTTTGCCGGTGAAAAAAGCCTAGTATGGGATGAAGCAGTACCCACGCCAATGGTTCGCCACTCTCTTTGGTTGACTTCAAACAGTCAAAATTTAGTTCATCTCCTCGGATCCCTCTTTGCTCATTTATCACAAGAACAGTACCTTAATGTACTTCTAATTTATGTTGATGATATACTAATCACCAAAAACTACATCGCTGTAATCTGTTAACTTTTGGAAAACATTAATAACAAATTTACCATGTGTGACCTCCATTTTCTTTCCCAATTCATTGGCATTCAGCAAGTGTACAGTTCACATAGATTGCATCTCTACCAAGCTAGGTTTGCTCAAATGATACTCTCCCGAGCAAGCATTCCCAAATGCAAGCCCATTTTGACACCCTCTAAGATCAAACTGCCTCACACCTCTTCTACCTCTCTTGCATTTTCAAATCCCACCTTTTACTGTTAGCTATCAGGCTTGCTACAATACCTCACCCTCACCAGAACTGGCATCTCCTTTGCTATCAACAAAGTATGCCAACACATGAGAAATCCTCTCAACATCCATTTTGAAGATCTCAAGCGACTACTGAGGTACATCCAAGGAACTCTTCATATAAGCCTTTCTCTGTTCCGAGATTCACTCAACCTTAAATCCTTTAGTGACTCTGTCAAAGTGGATGACTCGCATGACCAAAAATAAATCACAAAATATTGTAACTTTCTTGGTCCCTATCTCATCTCATGGACCTATAAGAAATAAAATGTTGTTTCTCACTCCTCCATGAAAGTTGAATACTGGGATTTAGCCTTGGTAGCAGCTAAAATTACCTAGCTCGAACGTCTTCCTCAAGAGTTCAGGTATCCATTTCCCTCCTCAACTCCATTATTCTATGACAACACATCTTCCTTTGCTCTAGCCCACAATCCCAAATTTCATGCCCACACAAAACATATCTAAGTTGATTGTCACTTCATTCAAGAATGCATCAAGGATTAAGCAATTACAATTTAACACATATCTACCAAAGACCAAGTTGTAGTCCTCCTTATAAAGCCACTCTCAATTTCTAGATTACAATACCTCGCTACTAAATTGGTAACAAACTTTGATGCACTAGCTTTAGGCGGCCTATTAACATATTGCACATGGAACAAGGACATCATAATATATGGAACAAGGAAAAATTTGCAACGTTGTTAGAAAAACATCTGAACCGTTCGATGTCAAAATTTGGACCATTGGACACAAATAATCTATATATGTGTGTATGTGTGTGTGTGTGTATAAAAACACTCAATAATCTAGTGAAGCTTACACAATGAATAAAAGAATTGCTACAGCTTTCCTCTATCTTTACCTTTCTTTACCTTTATTGCTCTTTTCACAATAAATGCAGGCTTTCATATAAGACTACATATAATCTAATTTGACTTCTCTCTTTGATCCATTGTTAAAGCTTCTATTCTCTGTAATTTCCTTCTAATTTTAACCCTTCTTATTTGTTATTTACAAAAAGTGATTCCAAAAGCATTCAGGGTCTTTTTTTTTATAGATAGTTTTTTTTTTGTTCTTTTAAAGCATCTTTTAATATAAAAACTTTTTGAACTAAAAAATTGATTTTAAAAAAAAAAGTGAAATTGTTGTCCCAAAGGAAGCCTGAATAGCAGCTCTTGACTTAAGAGGATAACTACACTGCAATTGAATTTCGTACAGCATTGCATGGAGAAGATGATTGGTTTTTTTATTATTTTAAATCTAGTCTTGAGATCATTCAAATAACCAATAGTGGTTAATATTTTATAGTTGAAAAATAATAATTTTTATAATTTGATATTTGTTGTAGGCCCTATAATTCTTCACATAAATCTCTCTCTCTCTCTCTCTCTCTCTCTCTCTCTCTCTCTCTCTCTCTCTCTCTCTCTCTCTCTCTCTCTCTCTCTCTCTTATTTATTAAACTAATTTAATTTATCTTTGATGCTAAGGTGATTGTCAATCCATTGGACTCTCGATTGGCAGAATCTTTCTAACTTATATTAACAATGATGATCAAATCTACTTATTTAAAATAATTATGAAGAAGCTTACTTACATAATAAAAATAGAAATTATAATATATGAACTGAAGATGATATGAATGAAATGTATGATATATAGGATATGATGATATATCTGAAAGAATGTTGGCTAGGCACGCCACGAGGAAGAGAAGGAAATAGAAAAAAGGAGAGACTAAAGAAATTGTAGAAACCTTGTATATGGAGAGTAGATACATAAGCCTATATATAGATGCAAAATACACTATATAGAACTAATCTATTACAAGAGACACATCAGCTTGGTGACATGGATAATATACTAATACGCCCCCTTAAATTAAGCATATATATGTTGAATGGTTAATTTGTGGTGTTTTCGTGAAACTAACTGGCGAAAACAGTTTGGTGAGAATATCCTCAATTTGATTCGTAGAACTGATGTAAGTAATGGTGATTGCACCGGAGTTAAGATGTTGGCGGATGAAATGATAGTCAATATCGATATGTTTCATTCTAGCATGAAATACCAGGTTGTTTTTAAGAGCAATAGCCGAGATATTGATGCAGTATAACACTTGGTGAGTTTTGGATGATCTGAATCTCATCTACTAAATGGCGGGGCCACAAGATGACTGAAGCGTTAGATGAGAGCGAGTGATACTTGATTTCTATTGAAGATTTGGCCCTAATGACTTGCTTTTTGATTGACAAGGAGATGAGATTGTTACCCAAGAATATGTAGAATTCAAAGATAGATTTTTGGTATGTAGAATGTCATTTAGATATATTAGTATGTAGTGGTTATGTTTACAATGAAATATAAGTTGAGAAGGGTCAAAATGATTAAAAAAGAAGACAAACTTTTGGAGAAAATTGGTGAGTTCTAAAACCATTGCCATGGAGCTTGTTTAAGCCCATTAATAGATTTGTGTAGTTGACAAGCAGAGATTGAAAATTAAGCATTAATAAACCCAGGCGACTAATGCAAATAGAAGTCGTCAGGAAGGTTGTTACAAAAATGTTTCTGGATTATGATTTTGATGATAGCAAACAAATCTTATTTCACTACGACTTCCTTTTTTCTATTGACTTTTCAAGACTCAAAGATCGGAAGGAAATCAGAATCAGCTCAAGACTGGGTAGATTAGGATTGAGTTAGTCTGTAATTTTCTTTCTTTCTTGAGTCAATTGTAATTACTTGAAGTGACTGATGTTAAGTAACCCTACACACACACACTTGAGAGATTTAGAACTTGTGTTTTTACTCACATCGTCCCAGACAATATTTAAATCGTCCTGGGCAATCGAGTTCAAAACAGAAGATCTAATCAGGATTTCTTAGTTAAGGCAGAGTAATTAACTGATAGGCCTGAATGATAACTGTATCAGCCAGGACGATATGCTCAATACAGAAAGAAATTACCGCCATAATCAATTAGGTATTCAGTATTTTTTTCGGAAATCGGCCAGGACGATCATGAGATCGGCATGGACGATATCACATAATTATGCCTAAATTGATCCAGGAATCAAGAAAGTAATTAAGGGTGATTGATATGATCACATCATCCAGGACGATCATAAGATCGGCCAGGATGATATATTCAAAAACCCTTAGTTTCTTCTGGACGATAAAGACCGGCCAGCATAAATTTAGGGCGATGTTTTGGCCGATATGGATCTGACAGCTTTAATTCAGGGCGCTGCTCTGGATGATTTTCCTCTGATTTGAACTAATCGGCTGGGATGATCGTGAGATCATCTTGGATGATCAAGCTAATTTTTAATCGTCCAGTTTGCATTCAGGGCGATGCTTTGGCCGATCTCATGAGATTTGTACTGATCGGCCAGGACGATTTCCATATCGTCCTGGATGATAAAGTCAGCAACTTACAATTAATGAGCTTTTTTGAAGCTCTTCTATTTAAGATCTTTTGTTTAATATTTTTAAATATCCTTGGCTGCTGTCTTGACCTAAAAAAACCTAAAGGAGAGAGAAAGAGAGAGGGAGAGAGATAGAGGATCTTATGAGGGGGAGCTTGTGAAGAAATTCACAAGGGTTGCTCCAAGCATTGTTCCACTTCTTCTTCCCTAGAGTCTCTTGTCCTTGGAAGGGTTAGGAGAGGTAAGTTTCAGCAAGTGATCGAGGTTCTCTGCCTGCTTCAGGAGGAAGCAAAAGGAGGAAGGTTCTCTGCCTTACCGGGTGTGGCAAAAAGAGGTGTTTGTAAGGGCTTCTCTGCTTAGCTGTGAGGGCTAAAGGAGAGTCACGTTTGTAGTGCAATACTCGGAGGGCGCCTCCGAGGAGTAGACATAGGTTGAGTTGACCGAACCACTATAAACCCTTGTGTTCTTATTTTTTACTGCTTTCGCATTTATTTTCTTCCGCACTTATTTTTGTGGTGATTTGGTTTGTGATATTCATGCTTTGCTTAAAGAAAATTTTTAAATACCAATTCACCCCCCTCTTGGTTAATTTTGGGCCAGTTCTATAGGGCTTAACATCCCTAGTAAACTTTCAAGTGGTATTAGAGCATTTTCTAGTGTCATCTAAGCACTTTCAAGTGGTATCAGAGTGGGATTCAAAAAAACTAAGTTTGAAAACTTTTTGAATTTTGATCCATGACTAACTTTGAGAATCGTAATACATCATAATGGTACTCTATTACCCGACCACCTCTATTTGATAATATCCCATTTGATTTTTGGAAAACTCACATGTCTACATTTTTACAATCTACTGATTATCGCATGTGGATGCTTGTTACGGATGGTTACACACCTCCAACTGGTAAACTTAACAGCATTACTGTTCTACTTCCTTTTACTAAATGGACTTTAGATGATTAGGATTTGGCTCAATTGAATGCGAAATGTCTTAATTGCTTTCTCTGTGCTTTAAAATCAGAAGACTACATGTGTGTTTCTACTTGCAAAACTGGTAAAGAAATTTAGGATAAATTGTGTATCACTTATGAACGCACTAATGAAGTTAAACAATCCCGTTTAAACATTCTCTTGTATGACTACGAACTTTTTCGTATGAAACCTCATGAATCAACTTCTGAAATGTATACGAGATTTATTTAGATTGTTACTTCTTTGCATGTCTTAGGAAGAGAACTTTCAAACTTTGAAAAAGTAAACAAGATTTTACGATACTTGCCTTCCTCTTTTGATGCTAAAATCACAGATATAATTGAATCTAAGAATTTGAACACTTATTCGATTGACAACTTACTTGGCTCACTCATTGCTTACGAGCAAGGGGTGAATCAAAGAAATATTGATGCAAGTGAGAAAAAGAAAGAGAAAACGGTGGCACTGAAAGCACACAAATCTGACTCTGATTCTTCTGGGTCTGAGAGCGATGACATTGCCTTTATCACAAGGCAATTCAAAAGCTTTCTAAGGAAGAAGCAAAACCATCATCAAAACTGGAGAAAAGGTAAGGATAACAAACATTCTAAAGGATCTTCTGATGTTGTTTGTTATGAATGCAGGAAGCCTAGACATGTGAAAGCCGATTGTTCTACACTTCAAGATCACTCAAGCAAAGAAAAGGGTGAGGAAAAATCCAAGTTCAGGAAGGATAAGAAAAAAGTTCAAAAAGCGTTCTGGGTAGAATCTGCATCAGATTCCTTTGAGATTGAACCTGAGGAAGAGACAACAAACCTGTGCTTAATGGGGGAAGATCATCTTGAGCAAAGCGAGGATGAAGAGGTATGTAAACCAACTTATGATCAATTATTTAAAATTTGTGAGAAAATTCATGCATCATACAAAAACTCAAGAAGACTCATGCTAGTTTAAAGTTAGAGCTTTTGAATTTATAAAAAGAGTATGAAATTATTCTCAAAGATCATTCTACGATTGATTCAAATCACATGGCTCTACTTGATGAATTTGATGATTTAAACAAAAAGCATTTGGAATTAATTGATGAGCATGATGCATTAAAAGTTTCACACACCTCACTTAAATTTGATTTTAAGAAATCTAAAGAAATAGGAAAAAATTTGAGGGTTGATAATGATGTCTTAAAAAATAATAACTTGAGGCTTAAAAATGATTTGGACTCACTTAAGGGAAATTGGAAGACTCCCACTTTGAATCCAAAGCCAAAACCTAGGAAGAGGTATTATAACCCAAGTCATTCAAGAAATCCATTTCCTGGAGTTAGATGTTTTTCATGTGGCATGCTAGGACACATCTCACACACTTGCACTATTTACCGTAGTACATATTGGTTGTGGAGACCAAAATTGCATAATTCACAGCACAGCTCACATGCATTACACTCTACTTTTTATGAGAAGGGAACCAAACCTATTTTGGTTCCTAAGTCTGACAGCTGTTGATTCTTGTAGGATTGCTCTCACCAAAGACCTCGTGAGAGCATATGATACTTGGACAAACGGAGGCTCGCAACTCATAACTGCTTAAACTTGCTGCTTAACAAATCCTTGAATTGTATTTTGATTATTATTATGTTTTGGTTTTTGTGATAGTTTTTATTTAGTTGTTCTAGTCATTTTTTATTATTGTTTTCTTTGTGACGATTTTTCCTTGTTCTTAAATTTTGGAGATTTAAGGCCAATGATTAGCATTTCTAAATCGGTTAAAGGGAGAAAACACCATTGATGGTTTTCCTCTCTCTAAACTCTTTTGGTGATATAGTTTTCTTTTCCAAATAAAAAGTCTATCACATTTTAACAAATGGTTTTAAAATTAAGATCTTTTTTCTTGCTACAATAGTCTATCTTATATATATGATCCAAAGTTCTTATATATCTTTCAAGTTAATTGAAATCTTGCCGTTGAACTTATCATATGATTTTGATTTTCATTTTGTGGTTTATTCTTCCATATGTTAGAGAGAGAGCTCCTCTTCTCTAATATTTAGAAGATATAATCTCAACTAAGAATCTTTTTAAGGGTTTGTTAAAGAGTTTTTAGCTTGCAAAAAAAAAAAAGGCCAATGACGCCAAATTGAAAAGAAAAGTATATACACGAAAGTGTATCAAAAATCAAAGATGCTTAAAGAGCAAATCAAAGTGACAAGATGCATAAAATGAGCCCACTAAATGCAAGCTATCCTCTCTTTTCGAAACTTTTAAAACTTAGAAGAACTCAAGGGTTATTTGATGTTTTCAAAGGCTTGATTTCAAATTCTATGATAGAGACAAATTACTTTGGTATACTATTTTATAAGATATTTTATTTGTAACCAAGTTTTAAATGGATATTCTTTTTATCCAATTTATTCTGAGTTAGACCTCTTGTCTTTAAAAGACAATTTTTATCCTGAAAGAAGTCTGAGCTAGGGTAAACAGGATCGGATTTTCTACCGTTTTTATATTATGACATTGTTAACTCATTGATCTTTCAAATCTTTAAAATTTAATTATTTGGGAAATTTGTCATATGCTTGCTTTGCTAAAAACAAAAAATAATAGAAAAATTAAAAACCAAATTTTTTTGTTTCTTCTTGTTTTTATCTGTTTTTGTTGTTTTTAGTTTGTATTTATTTTTGTTTGAGGTTTTTTCTGATCATCTCCATCTTTCCTTGGTTTTCAATTTCTTGTCACATCGTCCTAGCCGATACCTCTATCGTCTTGGATGATATGATAATTTCTCTTCAAAATTCCATCTGCTAAACTTTTCTGAGCCTTCTGAAATTCATCATCCCGGACGATACATTATCGTCCTAGACGATATGATCGAACTCTGTTACAATCATCTTGATCTTCTTGGCCGATACATTAGATCGTCCTGGATGATCCATGTGTCAGTACATTTAAATCCTTAAAACTGGCCCCGGACGATCCATTATTGGTCAATCAGCCTGGCCGATCCACTATTCATCTTGGACGATACACGTGGCACAGATTTAAAATATTTTAACTTCGGCCAGTAAGATCAATTAATGTGTATCATCCTGGATGATACACCTAACGGCCCGGGTGTTCTATTTTTTCAAACGGTCGTCCAGCTTGACTCCTTGGGACGATCGCCTGTGTCTAATCGTCCTGGTCGATATCTAATCGGCCCGGCCGATCGGACCGCCTTTTTGACCAATCGGCCTGTACACAATAATTAAACCAAATCGTCCTGGACAATTCTGCGATCGTCCTCGACGATATGGCCGTTTCTTTAAATACAGACCATTCCAGCCATTATTTTCACCTCAAAGCTTCTTCTTATCTCATTTTACTTACTGATTCTGAGCTATGGCTGGTGGGAAGCGAGTCCGACAGGCTTCAGGAAGTTCCTCGAGGGCCACTCTAGACCTTCGATTTAGGGAAGTGGAGGATCAAGCAGCTTACAGGCGGTACAAGGAATGTGGCATCACCCTTTCCAGAACCATCAATCCTGTCCTCCTTTCATATCCAGTAATGGATCTCTTTGCTCACACTCCTCTCTGTTTCATTCTGACCTTCGCTGTCCCTTTTTTCTCAGAACTTCTGTTAGAATTTTATGCAAATCTTCATATAAATTCTACTTTCATAGCCCTGACCTCCTATGTAAATCGACGCCCGGTCGAGATCACATATCAAGACTATGCTGAACTTTTGCAGCTATCCACCACCGGGGATGAGCTGCATATAATCATCTCAGATCCTGATTTTGACTGGTCCATGGCAAACCATTTTTTTGTCAGACCAACACACCCTTTCATGTTGGAGAGACTACCTCTTTAGTCAAAGATGCTAGGACAACTCAGCATGTCCTTTGCATCTCCATTATTCCAAAAGCCGGGGACCGAGTCCACATCACTCCTCTGCTTTCTCTAACTACCTTTTTCATAATGGCTCGGAGAGAATTTAATGCTACTGATTTAATCTTTCGATACATTGATCATTTAACCACTATACGTGATCCAGGCCATAGGAGGAAACCCAACCTTGCTTAAGGACACCTCATAGCCTATATTCTTGAAACAAAATACAATCTCCAATATCCTGCTCGTCACGACCTTCAGCCTCCTTGCTACTCAAACAGCTCTTTCAATATCCTTCATAGTACTCGTCTCCACCCAGGGGATGGGGAACCTCAGGGGGCCGAGGAGGAGGAGGCTCCCGCTCCCATTCCTGATCCTGTTCCTCTTCGCTAGCACTCACAGTTTGACTAGTTAGTGGAGAGATTTGATCGTTGGGAGACCCATTTTGACGCTTACATTGCTGCACAGGAGCAACAACATTCTGAGGACATGACCCGCTATGAGCAGCACCGCACAGAGGACTTAGCTCATTTTGACAGCTACATTACTCCCCAGCAGTAGCAGCACGACTAGGACATAGCCTGGTTCAATGCTCAGTTTATTACGCTAGCTAGCTACTTTCAGCAAGCTCCACCACCTTCACCTCCATCTGATGATCAGGATCCCTCATTTTTTTAGTTTTAGTCTCTATTTTATGTGGATTGCTTTCTTTTTTTATTGTGTTTTTAGTTGCTTCAGTTTTTGTTTTTAGTTTCTTCCTCCTTTTTGAGATATCAAAATGGAGAGTAGTATGTTTGTACTTGCTCTTGTAGTTCTCTTGTAGTATGTTTTTACTTGTTCAATTCAAAAAAGTGAAAGCTTATTAAGTTTTGCATTACTATTTTAGAATTGATTATCGATATGTTTTCCATCATCAAAAAGGTGGATATTGTTACAAACATGTTTTTGGATTATGATTTTGATGATAGCAAACAAATCTTGTTTCACTACAACTGCCTTTTTTCTACTAACTTTTCAAGACTCAAAGATCGGACGGAAATCGGAATTAGCTCAAGACTGGGTAGATTAGGATTGAGCAGTCTGTAATTTTCATTTTTTCTTGAGTCAATTATAATTGCTCGAAGTGACTGATGTTAAGTAACCCTACATACACACACTTGAGAGATTTAGAACTTGTGTTTTTACTCACATCGTCCCGGACGATATCTATATCGTCCTGGACGATCGAGTTCAAAATAGAAGATCTAATCAGGATTTCTTAGTTAAGGCAGCCGTAATTAACTGAACGGCCTGGAAGATACCTATATTGGCCAGGACGATATGCTCAATACAGAAAGAAATTGCCGCCATAATCAATTTAGGTATTCTATATTTTTTGGAAATCGGCCAGGACCATCATGAGATCGGCCTGGATGATATCATATAATTATGCCTAAATTGATCCAGGAATCAAGGAAGTAATTAAGGATGATTGATATGATCACATCGTCCGGGACGATCGCAGGATCGGCCAGGACGATATATTCAAAAATCCTTAGTTGCTTCTGGACGATAAAGATCGGACAGCACAAATTCAAGGCGATGTTCTGGCCGATATGGATCGGACAACTTGAATTTAGGGTGATGCTCTGAACGATTTTCCTCTGATTTGAACTGATCGGCTAGGACGATCATGAGATCGTCCTGGACGATCAAGCCAATTTTCAATCGTCTAGTTTTCATTCAGGGAAATGCTCTGGCTGATCTCATGGGATTTGTACTGATCAACCAGTACAATTTCCATATCGTTCTGGATGATAAAGTCGGCAACATGCAATTAATGAGCTCCTTTGAAGCTCTTCTATTTAAGAGCTTTTGTTCAATATTTTTGAACATCCTTGGCTGCTGTCTTGACCTGAGAAAACCTAAAGGAGAGAGAGAGAGGGAGAGAGAGAGAGGATCTTGTGAGGGGGAGCTTGTGAGGGGATTCACAAGGGTTGCTCCAACCATTGTTCCACTTCTTCTTCCTTAGAGTCTCTTGTCCTTGGAAGGTTTGGGAGAGGTAAGTTTCAGCAAGTGATCGAGATTCTCTGCCTGCTTCAGGAGGAAGCAAAAGGAGGAAGGTTCTCTGCCTTGCTGGGTGTGGCAAAAAGAGGTGTTTGTAAGGGCTTCTCCGCCTAGCTGTGGAGGCTAAAGGAGAGTCACGTTTGTAGTGCAATACTCGGAGGGCGCCTCCGGGGAGTGTACGTAGGTTGAGTTGATCGAACCACTATAAACCCTTGTATTCTTGTTTTTTACTGCTTCCGCATTTATTTTCTTCTGCACTTGTTTTTGTGGTGATTTGGTTTGTGATATTCGTGCTTTGTTTAAAGAAATTTTTTAAATACCAATTCGCCCCCCCCCCCCCCCCCCCCCCCCCCCTCTCGGTTAGCCTTGGGCCAGTTCTATAGGGCTTAACATCCCTAACGAACTTTTAAGTGATATCAGAGCACTTTCTAGTGTCATCTGAGCACTTTCAAAGGTAACCATATATGAAAGCGTTGGATACATCCATTTGAAGAATGGACCATCAACGGTTAAATGCAAGCATAAGGAGGATATGAATGCTTGGCATTTTAGCTGATGGACTAAAGGTTTCAGTGTAGTTGACACCAAATTATTTATTTAAGCCCTAAGCTAATAGACGAGCTTTGTAGAAGTTAACTTGGCCATTGTGAAGGAGTTTCATTTGAAGGTCTACTTGCAGCCAAGAATTGGCTTATTGGGTGGAGGTGGCATAAGCGATCATTGTTGAAAGGTATGAAATTCAGTGCACATTGCATAGCACTAGTGTTTGAATTTAGCAACTTGAGAATAGGTAGTGTGATTATATTAAGATGAAGAGGTAGCCTAGAGACCAAATATTTGCTTGGGCTATGAGATACCTTATTTCAATCAGGTTTGCATAGGATGTATAGGTATGGAAGATGGAGATGCCATAGGAGAAGGTGAAATTGTGGTGACATCATAATTTGATGTACTATATGGAGAAGGTTGAGAAGGGTTGGTGAGCTTTGGAGAAGAGTTTTTATCTTGTAAGATGCTCGGTTTGGTGACTATAGAGGGAATGGATGAGAGAATGTACAGAAGTGGTGTGAAATTTGTGTTTGATATGGAGATGAGGCAGTAAAGGAGGGAAAAATGATTTGTATGGAAAAATGTGTTCGTGAAAGACAATATGTCAAGAGATGTTGATCTTGTTTGAGAGAATATTAAAACATCTATACCCTTTGTGTAGCGAAGAATAACCGAGAAAGATATATTGATGTGAGCGAGGAGACAATTTATTTGACGCATACGGTTGTAACCACGGAAAGAAAAAATAGTCAAAAGTGCAGAGATGAGTGTAGGTGGGAATCTTGTTGTAGAGCCTTTGATATTGTCTTTGAAGGGAAATGGTATTGGATGGAAGTTGATTGATTAGGTAGTTGGTTGTAGATAAGGCTATGGCCAAGAAGGTACATGGGAAGAATGGAAGCACGTAAAAGAGCTCGAGTGAGAACCAAGAGATGTCTATGCTTATGCTCGGCTAGTCAATTTTTCTCAGGAGTGTGAGGGAAGCTGATTTGATGAGCAATCCCATGGTCAAGAAGAAATTTTTTTAAAGAATTACTTGTGAATTCTCCTCCACCATCAGAGCAAAAAATTTGAGGAATTACATTCAAGTGATTTTTAATTAGAGAGCAGAAGTGCTTGAATTTAGTGAATGTTTCATGTTCAGAATGCATACGATAGAGCCACGAAAAGCGGGTGAAATCATCAATGAATAGTACATAATATTTAAAACCATTTAACCAGTTTTGTGGGGCATAACCCCAAACGTACGAATAAATAAGGTTAAAACGGTGTGATGAAATAGTTAAACATTTATTAAAGGGAAATTTGTGGCTTTTGACCACATTACAAGATGTATAACTATAAGAAGAAGGCAAAGGACTAAGTTCATGAACATGCTGAGCTAAGGTGGAGAAAAGTCTATGATGCAGATGGAAAAAACGTGCAAGATAAAGCTGAGTAGGAGTAGTGGCGACATGAAGTGCAGCCAAAGTTTTGTTTGCTGACAATCGAAGTTGATATAAACCTTTAAGAAGATAAACATAAAGAAGCGGGCGATTGTCCTATAAGTCCTTGATGACAAACTCGTTAGCATCAAAGCAAATGGAAACAAAATAATCTGAAGTTAATTTGGAAATAGATATGAGATTGTGAGGTAAAGAGAGACGTAAAGAAGATTATGCAAGAAAAGCTTACAAGCCGGGTGAGGTATCAAAAGCAGACCATATTCTTAGTTGTGAATAGGAAGAGAGGTGTCGTTGGCTATCGAAATAGTGTCGGCACCTTAATATGTAGCAGATTGATGATGTTCAATGTGAGATGGGTAGACACTTCTAACTCAAAAACCCAATCATTTGAAGTGGCGAGAGAATGCTTGGGGAGCAGAGCGCGAGGTGGCCAAGAAGTGGTGGGTGCATATTTGAAGTTGCATCGGTTCTAGCAATTAAGTGTCGAATGCCCATTTTTTAAAAAAAATTTGACATGTTAGGTGATCTTAGTTGGCAATAGATGATTGCGAATGTGGAGGAAAGGTAGAGGGCGGATGAGTAGATGAATTTTTGCCTTTAAAGTACCATTTCCAACCTCTATCGTGAGTGG
This sequence comes from Dendrobium nobile, assembly GCA_022539455.1. Taxonomy (NCBI): domain Eukaryota; kingdom Viridiplantae; phylum Streptophyta; class Magnoliopsida; order Asparagales; family Orchidaceae; genus Dendrobium; species Dendrobium nobile. Next base: position 61,992,905 of record CM039723.1, on the reverse strand, counting down.
AATTTATATAGTTTGTATAGTGAGCCATTGTATCCGAGAGAGAGGTGGAGTCTTTAAGCTATTCTCAATAAATGTTTACTTCCTCATTGCATAATAGCATGTAGAGAAAGTCAATAATATAATATTAAGGGAGGTATGAATGGTTGTTTTAATGAATTATAGTTTGATGGAAAACCATTCAAGATATATAAAATATTGTCTTCGGTGTCCATTTTGGACCCGGAAGCGGCATTGTCGTCTACGATGGTTTTGATTTGTGTAAGATATTATTGCATGGAACAATTTTTCATTTGATTGTGGTAAAGTTCATTCTTGAGTTGGATAACTCGAGAATGATTGGTGGGTTGTAGCCGATGTTGAGGAATCGACCAGACTTCTTGAGTCATGGAAGATGAAAGAACATAGGGTATGATAGATGGAGAGATGGTTGAAAAAAAGGTAGAAATCAAATTACTATCAATCAGATGCCAAAGTTTATAGTCGGGGTTGGAGATGTTGGAAGGACAGTAAGCAGTTCCTGTGTGGTGTCCGACGAAGCTATTAGCTGAGAAATATTGGAGTTGAAGACGCCAGATCTCGTATATGTCGGGAGAGAGTTGGAACGTGTAGAGGAAGAGGGTGGGAGGGAAGCAGCCGATTCTTGATCTATCATAGCTTGTCTTTGATACCATGAAAGACTACTGGCTAAGCACGCCACGAGGAAGAGAAGGATATAGAATAAAGATGATAAGAAAGAAATTGTAGAAATCATGTATTTCGAGAGTAGATGATAGAAGCAATAAAACATAGAAAAGAAAATTCAAGAGGAAAAACACGGCAAACAAAAACTATATTCTCTGGACTTTTACTGGCACGGAATAAATAAAGAGCAACCTATATTTTTCTTCTTCACGGGATAAAAATTAAATCACACAGCAATCAGTTAAAAAAAACTATCTGAAACTAGAAAGAAAAAAAAATAAAAATAAAACTAAATGATGCAACGCTTGGTTTGAAAAAAAAATTCCAACAATGTCCCCCTCAAATCAAGGTTTTCTTCATCCCATGCATCTTTAGTAGCTTTAGGAACCTCGGTGTCGGCAATGCTTTGGTGAACAAATCAGCTACCTGATCCTCTATATTATAGTGCTCCATGTTAATGTGACTCATCTTTACTACAACTCTGATAAAATGATAATGCACATCAATGTGCTTACTCCTGCCATGTTGTACTAGATTTTTGACCAATGCGATCGCCGACTTGTTGTCCACATAAATTGTCGTAGCTTCATCAATCTCTCCAAAAAATTCCTTCAACAAATTATTTAACCACATTATTGCACAAGTTGCTGCCGCCGCTGCTATGTATTCTTGCCTCACAAGTAGATAAGGTTATAACTTTTTATTTCTGTGTGCTCCAAGTAAAAGCTGTATCACCAACATAAACACATTTTCACTTGTGCTCTTTCTTTCCTCATGACCATTTTTCCAATCACTATCACAATATCCAAGTAATCTCATGTCTCCATTGCACTGATAATGAAGTTCAAACTCAACTATGCCACTGATATATCTAAGAATCATCTTTGCTGCAAGCTAATGAGACTCCCTCGGATTCTCCATGAATCTGCTCAAGATGCCCACACTATATACAATGTTAGGCCTCGTCACTGTCAATTATCTTAGGATCCCAATCAAACTTTTATACAATATCGGATCAACCAATTTCTCTTCTCATTCTTTTGTGAAATGAACTCCAGTTTGCATTTGTGTTGACACACTATTACAATGATTCATCCTGAACTTCTCAACCAACTTTTTTGCATACCTCTTTTAACATATCCAAATGTCATCATCTTTCTAATGAACTTCTATACCCAAAAATAATGACATGAGGCCAACATCTGTCATATCAAATCTTCTAAACATAGTTAATTTAAAGTCTGCAATCATCTGCTCATCTTCACCTATTATAAGTAAATCATCTACATATAAGCATATAATCAATCTGTTGCCATTTAAGTCAATCTTCATGAACACAACATGTTCATAAGGGCATTTAGTGAACCCTTCTTCTCCAAAATGTCTATCAATACATAAATTCCAAGCCCTCGGGGCTTGCTTCAAGCCATACAAAATCTTTTTCAAACGATAAAACATATGCTCTTTTCCCTTCACTATAAAACCTTTAGGTTGATCTATATATAATTCTTCCTCCAAAACACCATTCAAGAAAGCCGACTTCTTATCTAATTGATGAATCTGCCATTTTTTTCATAACTGCAATAGAGAAAATTAATATGCCAATATCAAATCTGACAACCGGTGCAAAAACCTCTTTATAATCTATCCCTTGCTTCTTCTTGTACCCTTTGACTACAAGTCTAGCCTTGAATTTGTTTACATCTCCATCAACATTATTATTCATTTTGTACACCTACTTGACACCAATGAATTTTTGACCTTTAGGAAGTGAGGCCAAACTCCATGTGTCATTTCTTTCAATAATATCTATCTCCTCTTTCATGACATCCACCAATCTCTTATTTGTAACTGCCTCATTAAAAGTCAAGGGTTCTTCATCTACATATAAAGCAAATTGAGACACCTCTTCATTGTAATTTGTGGTGTCATATATGTCCAACAGGCTTCTTGTCTTCACCTTTTCCATACCATTACTAGATGATTCTCTAAATCTCACTATAGTGTGTGGTGGTCTTTGTTGCTCTACATTATTAATAATTTTTTTTGAATTTTTCAGAACTGTAACATCCTCCTTATTGCCTTTTTCAAGCCAATCCTAAGCTAAGTTTTCTTCAAATCTCACATCCTTACTGACCACCACTTTCTTCTTTGTTGGATTATATAGTTTATAGGATTTGGACCTTTTACTGTATCCTACAAACACACACTTCTCAAATTTTATCCAACTTTTTTTTCTTTGGATTGGGCACATGAACATAAGAAATGCTTCCAAAAACTCTCAAATGATCAACAATAGGCTTATGGCCACTCCAAATTTCAAAAGGGGTTTAAGATGGATTGCTTTTCGATGTTGCTCTATTCAACAAATAAATATCACATGACACAGCTTCAGCCCAAAGTAGATTGGGCACTTGCCTCTCCTTCAACATACTCCTAGCCAATCCTATAATGGTTCTATTCAACCTCTCAGCTACCTCATTTTGTTGTGGTGTATATCTAGTTGTTAACTGATGACGTATCCCATTCTCCTTCAAATAATTTTATATCTCATGACTAATATATTCTCCACCTCTATCACTCCTCAACATCTTAATTAAATGACTACTCTCCTTCTCCACAAGTGCTTTTAATATTTTTAAGTATTCAAATACTTGTGACTTCTCTTTCAAAACATATACCCAGACTTTTCTACTATAAACGCCAATAAATGCGAGAAAATAACAATTATCTCCAATAGAAGTAGTATGCATCGGTCCACATAAATTTGAATGAATAAGCTCCAAAGACTTCAAGGCACTCCATGATATTCCAACTGAAAATGGTGCTCTACTCTACTTTCCTGCAACACATGCTTCACAGATCTTATCTTGAACTTCAATATGTGGAAGCCCATCAACTATATTCCTCTGGCTCATACAAGAAAGTGTCTTGGAACTCAAGTGACCGAATCTATAATGCAATAATCTTGAATGATTCCCTATAGAAGTTTTCAAACAACCATTTTGAATGTAAATCATCTTCATGGGATACACTTTATTTAGAGTCACCTTTACCTATGCTATCAAAAATCCATGCTTATCTTTAATGGTACAGTGTCAAAACAAAACGTCAACACATATCCCTTTTGATTTAGTTGTCCAACACTGAGCAAATTATGCTTATGATTTGGAACATAGAAGACATCTGATATCTTTTTTTCTCCCTTCTTTGTTTGCACCAAAATATCACCTTTTCCTTCCACAAATAATTTATTGTTATCTGTCATGAGTACTTCAGTTTGGATTGAGTTATCCAAAGTAACAAATAATCTTCTATTGTCAATCATGTGATTACTTCAACCACTATTAAGAAATCATATATCTCCTGAATCACCAAACTCCTTACTATGTATAAGAAACATTGTGTCTTCACTTTTCTCCACTTCCTTTACTTGCACCATATCTATATTTGCCTCTTCTTTTTCCTGCCTCTTCCAACAATATCGATAAGTGTGTCCGTACCTTTACAAAAGTGACATTTGATATTGGCAAGGTTGCTTCTTCCTCTACCTCTAAAGCCATGTCCACGACCACGTGCACCTTCTCCATCACCATGAGCTCCACTTTGAACTTCACCTCCATCACTTTGTGTAGATTCTCCTCTACTAGAACGACCTCTTCCTGTAGTACAAAATGAGCCTCTTCCTCTACCAAAAGAGCCTCTTCCTATACCAAAACCTCTTCCATCGTCACCTCTGAAATTTCCACGCAATGCCACCTAAGTTTGGAAGTCTTCCTCAATTGGTGTCGAATCATATTGCTTTATTCTTATTTCATGTGATTGAAGAGATCTAAGAAACCCTTCAATAGTCATTTTCTCTATGTTCTTTGCCTCTTCTATGGCTACCACCGTGGCTTCAAATTTTCTGGTCAAGCTTCGTAGAATCTTCTCAATAACCCTTCTATCTTCTACAAATTTCCATTCAACTTCAATTAGTTAACAATGACAATTACTCGATTGAAATATTCTTTCACACTTTCTGACTCCATCTTCAACATATCAAATTGGCTTCATAAGGTTTGTAAACGTACCATCTTCACTTTCTCATCTCCTTTGTCAGAAGCATGTAGTGAATCCCAAGCCTCCTTCGCGGTCTTCGCCGTAGAGATCCACTCAAAAATAATTCATCTACCACTTGATAGATGAAGAAAAGGGCTTTTCGATCTTTCTTCTGATTTTTTTACAATTCTTGAAGAAGCCTTTGATTCAAATCTCTCTGAACTTCGGGCTCCTGAAAACCACTCTCTACATTCTCTCACAACTCTTGAGATTGATACAACACCCACATTTGAATGCTCCATTGATTGTAGTTATTCCCCGTGAACTTGGGCAACTGAGGTTGCATGTTATTGGTGCTTGAACTCGCTGTCATTATCCAACCGGGCTCTGATACGAATGATAGAAGCAATAAAACAGAGAAATGAAAATTGAAGAGGAAAAACACGCAAATAAAAACTCTGTTCTCTGGACTTTCACGGGCACGGAACAAACAGAGAGCAACCTATATTTTGCTTCTCCACAGGATAAAAATTAAATCACACAGAAATCAGTTTAAAAAAAAAAAAAAACTGTCCCAAACTAGAAATAAAAAAAAAATAAAAATAAAACTAAACCATGCAATGATTGGTTTAAAAAAAAAATTCCAACAGTAGATACATAAGCCTATATATAGATGCCAAATGCACCAGATTGACAGAGGTAATATATTACAAGAGACACGTTAGCTTGTTAATGTGGGTAATGTACTAACATTATCAGCATGATCGAACATAACGCAGCATTCAAAAAACATAGAAAATTTTATCTTACCTCTCCGCCAACAGCATTTAAGTGAAATTCAGCAGCATAGGAAGCCCGGGCCTCAAGAACATTTAGGCCCAACTCCTCAATGACCTCCAAGACAGAGACTAGTAAACCTGGACAGTTCTTCTTTGAAAATACAGAGATCAAGAATCCCTTTTCTAGGGTTTCAACTGTAACCTATAAATTCAGAGAAATCATATCGAAATGCATATTAATTGAAAATTCTTGATAGAAAAGTTTTAATAGTAATATCCTTTATTTTTTAACAGAAACGGTAGACAAACTTCTTTATTTTTAGCAGAAATGGAAGACAAACTTACTGAAGTTACCAATTGATCTTCTTCATCAATAGTATTTTGAGGATAGATATTTCATTGTTCAACTTTTGAACTTTCTGCTTCAAATCTTTAATGTAGTTTGACGCTTCTAATATGATAGAGGATTTACTTACCTGTTAAATATATATATATATATATATATATATATATATATATATATATATTACAAGTATATATATTTATCCATCTTTTACTTTTTAGGTTGAGAACATAATTATGTGTTGAAAGGAATTAAGAAAATGCAATTAAACAAACACTATAGACGACTTAAAGAAAGACTAGAATTTGTTTTCTGCTATGACAGACTGTCTTTAGTTTTTATGTCCATGGATAGAAAAAAAAGAAAAGGAATACTATGAGTTAAGTTTATTTTAGAAAGTAAGGCATTTATGCCGGCAGTGTTTTATAGCATAGAATGTTTGCCATGAAAAGTGAAGTACAAAATTAAAACTAATGTTGCAAGATGAGCACGAGAATAAACTTAGAACAAAATACAAAATGGGTGTATATGTGAAAAGGTTGGTGTAGCCCAAGTGGCTGATAAGATTAGAGAGTTGTCTTAGATGATTTGGTCAAATAAAGTGCTGGCCTTAGAAGTATAAGGTCTAATCTATGTTAAAAAAAATTAAGATAGTGCTAAAGATTTATTCAAAAAGTATTAGAAGTGAACTTTGTAAATTTGGCTTTTAAAAAATTACAATGAGATAAAATGGCTCATGTAGCCAACATCACAATAGGGATAAGGTTTGATGTGTCATTGTTGTTGTAAAACACTTATTTGTTAGAATCTAGGGATATTTTTCAATTTATTTATTAATTTTTTATAAGAAAAAAATATGTTATTCTTTTTCTTATATAACCTAGAAGTAACTGTTTTAAAGATTCAAAGGAAATACATAAATAAATAAATAAATAAACATAAATTCTGCAAATAGAATTTCATCAGAATAGTTTGTATCAAGTTTGTCCAACACAGATGCATCAAATGAACTCATTTCATTTATGCGTTAAAGCATGCAGTTATAATTAACTTATTAAAGGTAAATAATCACTTTATTCTTGACTATTGTGGCCTACAAAATAGGATATTTGAGTCCGCAATGGTTCTACCTAAGATAAAATTACCGGGATAAAATTAGAAGAAAGGGCTTTGGTTATTGTGCCAAGTGATTTCTCTGTGATCTTATCGTTCTATTCATATAAGCGGCGAAATTCTAAGGATAACGTTTAATATATTATTTATAGTCATATAATGTAATATAATATAATTTACTAAAGTTTTACAATAATCCTAAACTAAAACTTTTTAAAATGTAGACCGTGAAACTGTCGTGGAAAAGGTGGTTGCGAAAAGTTGCTTTATGTCATAGAAATTTTTGAAAATAATGAAAAACATTAAGAAATAGTAATAGTAGTAAAATAAAATTATAGAAAAAAAATAAAATAAAATTATAAATTTATGATGACTATCGGAAAAAAAAAAGCAATAAAAAATTATGTCAAACATGTTCTTAATCGGGAAATGCAATGCATATGTCTAAAACTATACTGAAGCTTTCATCAAATAATTAATTAATTGATCCTGTTGGTACATAAATTTGGGTTTCTATAATGCAATTAACAACTGGCTTGCCAATGCCTAATTAAGTTGTTGAGGAACATAAACAAATATAAAGAGATAATAATTAGGAAAATAATATGATGACGTCATAACTTTCTTTATGCATACTTCAAGAAAAGAAAAAGGAAAACTTTGAAGCCATACCTACGCAGCAGATTGAAAGCGAATTATAGAAATTGATAGTATTGTGTTGCATATTTTGATAGAGAACTAGAAATCTAAGCTGAATAATATAAAAGCTAGAAGGTATTTACTGCTTGAGAATTAGTAACCGAACGGAGAAGGTGCAACTTATCATGCAGAGTAGCTCTCTTGTTCTCTCTTGAGACCATCTCTCTCTATCTCTCCCTATCAGTACTGTATATCTTTGTCTCTCCCTCTAAGATATCGGTGTTGGGTAGATGGTGCTTTTATAGGAGGTAAGGTGTTCCAGCCGTCCTGAAAACTATAAGAGGCCTAGTAGTTACAGTGAAAGCGGCATTTAGTTTTTTATTTTTTTATTTTTTTTTATTTTTAAAAGCGTCCTTTAGTTTACTATGATAAAAGTTTTAGTTTAGGATTATTGTAAAAAATAAATTTTAAAAGTAAATTATCTTTTTTTCAATCATTTAATAGTTAATGTTTAGGCCCTCATAATCTCTTTTATAAATTACAAAATGATTTTCGTATTTAATTTAATTATTTAAAATTTACGAAGAAGTAATTTTAAATATAAGTAATTGAAAGAAATAGTTCAAAATGTTATTAAAAGACCCTGATTGGCCTTTCACGAATTAATTATACTTTGCTCATTGTTCTTATTTCAATTATTATTATATTTTAGGGGAAACCCATCACAGGGACTACGCGTTAATTAAAAAAAAAAAAACAGAATTACAAGATCCTTATAAGGACCACCAGCTCGCTACTGCTCAGAAGAGCTACAAAGAAAAACAAATATATATATATATATATATATATATATATATATATATATATATATATATATATATATATATATATATATATATATATATATATATATATATTAACATTTCAGGAAAATCATACTCCGGACTGCTGAAGACTTCAAGTTAGATTAGATTAAGATTTATTATTTTTGAAGTATGTACTTTTTATAATTTTTTTGAGTCTCATAGTGTGTGATTATAATTGGGTAACCATGCACATATATACTGGGGGAGTGTAATTTTTTGTTTTAAAACTAATCTTACTGTACTATTTTAGATCATATCTATGAAATTTTTATTTTTGAATAATAGATGCAAATTGCATTAAAGCTAAGGAAATAAAAGAAATACAACCAACTAAAATTAAGAGAAACTAATACAATTCTTCTTAATCAAGCCAACAAAGCTTGATGGAAGTTCCGTATCTAAAAAAGTTTCCCAATAAAAATCTCCTAGTAAAGCAAAGTGGGAGCAAAAATCAGCCATCTTATTACAATCTCTTTGAATGAATTTAAAAATGATGTTGCTGAATATTTCAAGGAACAATAGGTCCGGCCATTGAGATTTCATCCTCTCTGACTTCATTTTTATTGAGAGTTGGAGCTTATTGATGATATTTACATTGTCACCTTCCACTATTATTCCCTTATATTCACTCATCCATCCTTGTATGTAGTTGTCAAATGTGAGAATTGACTTTAGCTCCAAAAAAGCAATATCCCAATGTATCATTTTCTTACCATAAGCACATATCATTCTCCCTTTGTGGTCCCTTAGTACTCATGCAATCCCTACTACATTTGAAGGTATATAATTTACACATCAACATTTAGTTTAATCCAACCTTCGGGAGGGGGGCACCAAACTTTGGATAGCTTTTGCTGATTGGTGTCCTAGTTCTTCTCAATTGGAGCTAACTGTATGGATCAAGCATGAGATAAGACTTCAGCCGCTATATATGCTATTGTTGGTACGTTCTTCCCCTGCTTTGAGTAGTTTCGATACTTCCAGTTATGGTAAACAAAGGAAATATAAATTCTTGTCGTAACCACATTCATATTTCCTCTATTTTTTAGCTCTTCTTTACGCTGACAAATATTTTGAAAAATCGGTACATTTTTTCCCCATTGTCTCAACTTCTGCAATATTGCCATTAGCTTAGAACACTTAACAACAATATGGTTTATATCTTCAGTACTTTTGCATCCTCTAGGACATTCCATGTTGCTCGTCAATCTTCTATGGTGTAACCATTCATTAGTTGGCGTTTCTTCATTAAGTAATCTCCACCAAAATAGACATTCTCTTTGATTAACTTTGTGCTTATTCATCCATCTTATATTTTTTACCTCATGGCTTTGATTAAGATTGATGGCTCCCTGTGACAAAGCGGTAATTGATCTCCTCAAATTGTTGTATATTAGTTCAATCTTGTCTTCATCATCCTCTTTTTCAATTAGTATTTGTTGAATCAAATCACACATCTCTTTTACCAAATTCCTAAGTTCTGAGTACCTAACAGATATCTTAGAATCCTTTTTAATGCTGTCAAATGTGATTCTTTTGTATCTGATTGAAATCTAGCACACAAGTAAACACTAAACATGATTTCGGGGCGATTAGCAGTCAAGTAAAGAAAAGATCTAATTATCCCTCTAAATTTCTTTTGATCAACAGATTTTCCCTTAGGGGCCTTATCCAACTGAACTGAGGAACTCATTGATGTACTAACAGGTTTAGCATTGTCCATTTCATACTATTTAGGATGTCCTTAACATACTTTGACTGACTAAGAAATGTACCTTCCTCAGTTTGCTTAATGCTAAATCTTAAAAAGTAGCTTAAATCTCTTATTAGACTCATCTCAAATTCACTACTCATTGTTTTAGAAAGATCATCATAAAGATTTTTATTTGAAGATCTAAAGATGATGTCATCCATATAAATTTGTATAATAAGTATATCCTTTCTAAATCTCTTCAAAAAGAGTGTTGTATCCACACTTCCTTATTCAAAAGATCTTTCAAGTAGGAAGGTGCACAATCTCTCAAATCAAGCCCTAGGTGCCTATTTCAATTCATATAATGCTTTTTTTAATTTGAAAACATGATTTGAGTATTTAGAATTTTTAAAAGAGGTTATTCTATAAAAATATCCTCTTGAATTATCCCATTTAAAAAGGCACTTTTTACATCCATTTGGTACAATTTAAATCCTCTAAAACAGGCAAAGACTAGCAAAACCCTAATTGCTTCTAGTCAGGCTACAGGGGCAAATGTCTCCTCAAAATCAATCCCTTCAATCTGATTATACCCCTTAGCAACTAATCTAGCCTTATTTCTAATGACTACTCCTGAGTCATTCATTTTATTTTTGAATACCCACTTACTTCCAACTACACTTTGATCCTTTGGCCTTGTAGTTAATTCCCAAATTTTATTTTTTACAAATTGATTCAACTCTTCTTGCATGGCCAAAATCCAAAATTTATCCGAAAGTGCTTGATCAATATTTGTGGGTTCTATAGTTGAAATGAAGGCTGAATGATTGACTTCTTTGTTTAATCCACGCCTAGTCCTTACACCCTCACAAGGTTCACCTATAATCAATTCCCTTGTGTGTTTTTTAGAAAATCTCAAATCTCTAGGCAAAGATTTTTCTATCTCAAAATTTTCTTCCACATTTTCTCCCAAATTTTCTTCCAAATTTTTTTTTCAATCTTTTGGGAGTTATTCTCAATCTCATCTTCTACAATATTTGGCTCTTCCAAATTTTCAAATTCATTAAATACAACATGTGTGATCTCCTCAATTATTAAAATTCTTCTATTGAATACTCTATAAGATTTTCCAATACTTGAGTATCCAATAAAAATTCCTTCATCTGATTTTGGATCAAATTTTCCTAAGGTAGATTTTTCATTGTTATGAATGAACACCTTGCAACCAAAAATATGCAAATGAGACAAATTAGGTGTTCTTCCTTTTAGCAACTCATAGGGTGTTTTATTTAATTTAGATCTCACATTCACCCTATTCAGAACATAACATGCAGTGTTAACCGCCTCAGCCCAAAAATATTTAGGAAGTAAGTATTCTGCTAACATTGCTCTGGCGGCTTCTATTAATGTTCTATTTTTCCTTTCGACTACCCCATTCTGCTGATTGGTTTTAGGTGCAGAAAAGTTGTGATCAATTCCTTTCTCCTTACAAAATTTCTCAAATCTCTCATTTTCAAATTCTCCTCCATGATTACTTTGTATAGAAATAATTTCACACCCAAGTTTTTTTTGAATCCAAGTCAAAATATTTCTAAATTCCTTAAATGATTCACTCTTATGAAATAGAAATCTAACCCATGTGAATCTTGAGTAATCATCCACAATCACAAATCTGTATACCTTCCCTCCTAGACTCATAGTTCCAACTAGTCAAAAAAGATCCATATACAAAATCTCCAATGGTTTACTAGTTTTAAGATCCTTATTGGACTGAAAAGAGGACTTCACTTACTTTCCTAATTGACATGCATCACAAAGGTGATCCTTACTTAAGTCTAATTTTAATATACCTCTCACTAAGTTCTTTTGGGTAATCCTCCTAAGGTTTTTCATGCTAGAATGTCAAAGTCTCCTATGCCAAAGTCATAACTCATCAAATACAGTTTCAAATAAAAAGCAGTAGGATTTTGAATACAATTCAAGTCTAGCATATAAACATTATTTACCCTTTTACCATTCAAAACATCTTTATCATTTAGGCTTAATATGCAACTAGTAGGAAAAAATTTCACACAATATCCTTTATCACATAGCTGGCTTATACTTAACAGGTTATGCTTCAAGCCTTCTACCAATAACACATTTTCAATGTAAAATTTATTGATATTTCCAATCATACCTGATCCAACCACCTTCCTTGTGATGTTATCTCCAAGTGTAATCTTGCCTCCATTCCTGGCTTCCAGCGTTATGAATTATGCAGTAACTCCAGTCATATGCTTTGAGCATCCGCTGTCCAGGTACCATATGCTCTCACGAGGTCTTATGTGAGAGCAACCCTCTTCTTGATCTTACTGATCATGACTATCGTCCATTAAGCACATATTAGTGGCTTCTTCTTCCTTTTAAGTCTCTGATGAATCTGAAGCTGAGTCCACCCAGAAAGCTCTTTGAAACTTTTTCTTGCCCTTCTTTATAGTTGGTTTCTCCTCTACCTTCTCCTTGCTATGAGTAGCTTTGAGTTTTGGGCATTCAGTCTTGATATGTCCAGGTTTCTTACACTCATAACAAATTACATCATTTGAAACTTTGGCATTTCTATTAAATTTATCTCTATTCCATTGCTGGCGTCTCTTTTGCTTCCTCTTCAAAAAGCTTCTGAATTGTCTAGTCATTAGAGCGATGACGTCTTCATCCTCAGGTTGTGAGTGTTCACTTTCAGATTCCTCTACTTTCAGTGCTATGTTCTTCTCCCTCCGTGGTTCACCTACATCAATCTTTCTTTGGCTAACTCCTTGCTCGTAAGCAATTAGTAAACCAAAAAAATTGTCATTAGAGTAAATGTTTAGATCTTTAGACTCTATAATTGTAGTAAATTTATCATCATAAGTAGTAGGCAAACAACGAAGAATTTTATTAACCATTTCAATATTCGTTAGTTCCCTACCCAATGCATGTAAAGACATGATAATTTGTGTGAATCTTATGTACATATCAGAAATGGATTCAATTGGTTTCATGCAAAAAAGTTCATAACCACGCAACAAGATATTAAGTCTTGATTGCTTAACCTCATTAGTCCCCTCATAAATTATACAAACTCTATCTCATATGTCCTTTCCACTTTTGTAAGTGGAAACCTGCATGTAGTCTTCTAATTTTAAAGCACAAAAGAAACTATTCAAGCATTTGGCATTTAGTTATGTTAAGTCACGTTCTTCTACTATCCAGTCTACAAAAGGTGTTTTAACTCTAACTCCGTCAACTAGTCTAGTTGGTTTTGTATACCCTTCCTGAAGTAAGATCCACATACGATAATCAAGTGACTATAAAAATTTAGACATGAGTGTTTTCCAAAAATTAAAAGGTATATTGTCGAATAGTGGAGGTCTCGTTATAGAGTAACCCTTGAGTGTATTTCGATTTTCAAATGTAGCCATCTACGCTAATCAAAAAGTAGTCTAAACTTATGATTTTAAAACAAAGCTCTGATACCACTTGTATATAATTGCTCACTATGAATTAGGTTGTTAAACCTAAGCTTATGTCCTAGTGGCTAACCAAGAGGGGGGTGAATTGGTAATTTAAAAATTAATCCCTCTTTTGAATATTTTATGCCAAAAATAAACTTTAATAAATTTTGTAGAAAAAGTTTTTCAACAACAACTTAAAAATAGTAAAGCAGAAAATAAGAAATAGCAGGAAAATAAAAGACACAAGATTTATAGTGGTTCGGTCAAACTCGACCTACATCCACTCCCCGGAGGCACCCTCCGAGTATTGCACTAATAACACTAGTGACTCTCCTTTTGCACCCATAGCAAGGCGGAGAAGCCTTTACAAAAACTCTCTTCCACCACTACCCGGTGTGGCAGAGAACCGTCATCCTTTTACACTCTCTAGGTGTAGGCAGAGTACCCTTCATCCTTTCACACTCTCGTAGTGTGGGCAGAGAACCCTTCGTCCTTTCACACTCTCCTAGTGTGGGCAGAGAACCCTTTGTCTGTTCACACTCTCCAAGTGTGGGCAGAGAACCCTTTGGCTTTTCACACTCTCCAAGTGTCGTCAGAGAACCGGATCTCCTTGACTGATCTTCTAACAAGAAATATAGAAGGAAGAAAGAAAAGAGTGAAGTAATCTCAAATCACAAGTAGAGATTCTTACCTTTGAATACCAAGTGAAGCCTTCACGCTCTAGTAGTAAGAATCTTCCTTCGAACACTCTCTCACACTCTCTCCTTGACACTTTTTTCAATAGGCACGAAGATCAGTAGGCAAAAAGTTTAAGTGGTAGTCTAAATTGAACTATTTATATGGAAGACAAGAAAAATCATCCAAAAACTACAAATTTTCAATTCAACACACAGTGGATCGTCCTGTATGATCGTGGATCATCCTGGACGATTTTACTTAAATGTGTGGAAACAAACTAAATGTATATTGGTACGAACTAAAATCATACCCGATCATCATCCCGTACGAACTATGTTCGTCCGGTACGAACAGTTATACCATATGTCGGTTCCTTAAAAAAAACTGCAGGACATCGCCAAAATTTGAAGAGTCGGTTCACTTCGTCCTGGGCTGAATTTGTTCGGACGAAAGTTTTAGAAAGAGTAATTCGTTCTAGCACGATTATGAATTTTATCTGAACGAAAATTTTCCTCAAAACATTTCATCCTAGGATGAATTTGAGTTCATCTGGATGAAAATTTTCTAGAGAGCATTTCGTCCTTGCACGATTATGAATTTCGTTTGAACGAAAATTTTCTAGAGAACATTTCATCCTGGGATGAATAAAACTTCGTCCTGGACGATCAGGACTTAAAAAAATTTTCTTCAATTCCTTTTCGTTCCATTACTCTTTAGAGGAGATAACTGACTTAATCATCCCATACGAACTATGTTCATCCCGTACGATCAGTATAAATTTTTAAAGATCTCCTTAAGTGTGTGTATGTGTTTATTCACTCAATTACAGTCACTCCCTCTCAAACTTAACGCAAAAAAAAGTACAAGCTTCAATTTACAAAATCTCTTATGCTGGATTTTATTTTGAAGTCTTCAGTAGTCTGGAGTTTGATTTTCCTGAAATGTTAGCTTCACAAGAGCAAAAACAAACTTTCCAAAAAGTGTTAGGAGATATCAGCACATAAAACAATAAAATTTGGAATCATCAAAACTATACAAGTTGCAAGAATGTAAAACATACAAATAGCAACTCTCTTAAAAATAATCACACACTCCTTGGACATCTCTAAGGAGCTACTCACAAACTCACCCTCTCCTCCAAATTTTTTTCCCAAGCTCATGAAGAAAGAATCACCCTCATCCTCACAATGGACAATTTGTATCCTCTTGTTGAAAAACATCACTCTCTTGAAAATACAAGAGATTATTTAAATGAAAACCCTAATTTTCTAATTAATATGACTTGATTGTGCATTGTAAACCTAATAACATCTTGAGTGATTAGTTCATTATAAAAAAAGTTCACAAAATCATTCCCTATTTGATCATCCTATATGATAATGATCATATAGTATGATCAACTCAGCTAATGTACTTTTCATCATTTGAGAAAGGGGATTGGATGAACAAATTCTTTATTTGTTTGTACGATAAGATGTATATTGTATTATATGAATCAATTAGATATTTGATTTGATTTTTTATATTTTTTATATCTAAATAGGAATGATTTATAAATATTCATACAATATGATATATATCATACAAAATGACTAGTTCAAATTCAAAATTTTCCTATTTATGGAAATTAAAAAGGGATAAAATTATTTAAAATAGTTTACCATCATGTATAATTAGTTATTTTTAATAATTCCTATTTTTATTTTAATTCATATTACTTGATTTATTATTTTTGTTATAAAAAGTTATATAGTACATTAGAATCATTTAGAATGCTGGAATTGTATAGATTTATAAAATTGTTTAGTATGATTAATCAGATAAATGAAGTAATTGTAAATTTCAAATCCTAGTACTATAGCTTTCGTTTATGAGTGTGTGCATGGTTTTTTGACAATTTTTTACAACTTAAATATAATGTCTCAAATAAAAGAAGAAAGAAAATACACACATTACATTAACCACTTTTAATTTTAAACTTCTTATCCTTCAAGTTTAATTATCTCTCTATCTATTGTATTTAACCTTACATGTTAATATAAAAGGATAACCTATATAAAATACTTGAACATTGGATTAGCTTAACTAATAATATTTATTATCATCAAAATCGTAGGGTACAATAAGCTCTTAATATACATTATCCTCCCCATTTTCTATGATGGCAAATATGTTTTTGTTTATTTTAGCAAATTCAAGAAAATATAAGTGAATTTTATAAATTAGTTCTAACTTAGTTATCTCCCCCTCACTAAAACCTTATTTTAGAATGATAAAAAAACATAAGTACGCTATGAAATGCAAACAAATAGTTTTTATTGATGATAAAAATGATTACAAACACCAAAAAGTAAATAAAAATGAGAAGAAAAGAAATACTAAAACAAACTTCTCCCCCCCCCCCCCCCCCCCTTTTTTTTAACATATCATAAAGGGAAGAGGAAATGCACTAAAAATGCATATAAAATAGATCGAGTAATTGGAAGGAACCCTAATCTAGTGATGGTGGTGGTAGAAAGTAGCTGCAAAGGAGTGAGAAATAGTTTTTAAACCATAGATAATCCTATTGGTGTCGGTGCTACATATCCTCCCATCTTTCTTTTGACTACTACTTATGAGCATCCACTTTGAGCTCTAATTGAGCCAAGTGCTTAGCCCAAGTGTCTCGGGGTATTATGGTGCCTCAAGGTTAAGCTGAGCTAGACTTGTTGTGAATCTGTTTTCAGGGAATATCATTTTGATGATAGAAAACACTTCTATTTCTCTACGACTGCCTTGCCTACTAACATTTTAGATCCACAAGATCGAATTGCAATTTAAACCAACTCAAGATTTCATAGATTAGGTCTGAGTTAGATTGTAAACTTTTTCTTTTCTTGAGTCTATTATAAATAATATCATTCCTGATGCTAAGTAACCTTGCACACACACATTTGGGGGAATTTTTCTAACTGGTTTTATATTTTTGTTTTTGCTCACATCGTCCGGGACGATCCCATAATTGGCCTGGACAATCAGTTAAAAATAGAAACCCTAATTAGGGCATCCTGGTTAAGATAACTATCATTAAGTTCTTTGTCATGGATGATAGTTGTATCAGCCGGGATGATAGGCTCAAATCAGAAAAAATCAGCCGATACATCTATTTAGGTAGCTTTTATTTTTGGACATCATCCAGGATATCTTCCTAAAATGATGCAACATAATTATACTTAAATTAATCTAGTAAATAAGAAAAACAATTAAGGTTTGATTGCTCGATCATATCATCCTGGATGATTACATGATTGGCTGGGATGATCAGTTCACAAACCTTAATTATTCTTGGATGACCAAACATCAGCCAGCTTCTATTTAGTACGATGCTCTGGATGATTTACACAGATTTGAACTAATTATCCGAGATGATCGTGAGATCGGTCTGGACGATCAAACTATTTTTCTATCATCCAAAAATACATTCAATGCATTTGTATGTATGATATTCAATGATTTGTACTAATCGTACAGGATAATATAGTATCGGCCTGGATGATATGAACAAAAATCTTATGATCATCCCAAATCATCTTGGTTAATTGAGCTTAAATTGCATTGATCATACCGGACGATATTTATATCATCTTAAATGATATTTATATCATTCAGGTGTTTGATTAAAAAAATATGGTTTTAAAAAATATTAATTTTCTTCCAGAAAGATTTAATTTTTAGAATTTTGAAACTGAACGCGTCATTATGAATAATATATCACCTCGGGAGGTGAACATATCATTCCCTAATGGGCGAATTAAAAAAATTTTAATTCATCCTAATTATCATAGTCAAACTCTAGAGAGACAACATATGATCTCGAAAGATCAAATTGATGTTCAATCAATTATTTAACAATAATAATTTGGATAAGAGATCATTAATTTCATAATCAAAATCACAATAGAAATTGATATTTCTCTTTGAGGAAAGAAGTTATCAATCACTACTGATCATTTGAAATTGAGGCAACGATCGTTGAATTTTGAATTTCCCAAAGATAATTAATTGAAGTTTTTTGAAAATTTGATTTTTGAAAATCTTGTCTCTGTTACTAAATCTCCTACGAGCACAAGTTCTTGTTGTTAATTTCCTCATAGGAAACCGGAGTTTCCTATGAATACTCTCGATTAAAATAGCAATAAAAATTTTATTTAGATTTTCAAAGTTTGATGTCAAAGGAGATAAGGGTTGGAATTTTCAAATAGGATTGGATCGAAGTTGAAGACTTATTTTTGGAGTCAAAGGAAGAAGGGTAAGAGGCACCTGGGATTCTGAAACAATTTAGAAGTGCCCTAGTCTATCCTAAGTTTTGGGCTTGAATTTGATTGAAAGATATTTTTAATTTGGATGATCAATTTATTAGAAGTTTAGGATTCAATTCTCGGAGGTTGAGATATTATAGCCCGAGCCTGCCTCGGAACCTAAATCTAAATTGGGTACTAAAAATCAATATCCCGAACCTAGCTAGTGCAATGCGAATATGGACTTACCCCGGCCTGGATTGGGGAGCCAGCTAAACCACGTAGGCACTTTAAAAACATGACTCTAGTCATTTATTGTTGAGTGGTAGGGACATTAATTAGATTAAGTTTTAGGAAACAAGGCTGACATCTTGAGTGGTCCTTAACTTGGCCCCTTAACACATGTTGGATAATATGCTTAAGCTAATGCATTTAAAGATTTAAACACTTTTAAGTTTGTATCTAATGCGATACATGCTGGTTGACTCGATTGAGTATTTAAATCAGGATGAAGAAGTTTTAAAAAAAGGCTTAAAAATATATTTTTCCCTAAAAGATGCACATATTTCCCTTGGACAGATCTGCACCCTCATAGGCCATGTGGTCTGCCAAAACCCACAGATGGGGAGGTGCCTAACAAAGGAAAGAGGGAAATGCAACAAATATGTATGCGAACTCCCACCGGTCCTGGGCTTACTTCTTAATACCGTTTAGAGTTTCAATCTTTTCTTAAAAATTTTATTTAATTTAAGTATAAAAGTTTTGACAAGTCCTTAAGAGTCTACAATCGCATTCCAGACTAAAATAAACACGACATGCAAGCAAAAAGACTAGAAAAGCAGGTAGTTCTACTGCGCAATCAAGTAAAAAAATTAACTAAATTAATCATTCAAATTAAAATTCCATAGGCAAGTGCCCTTATTATTACATCTCAGAATTTACAGAAAAGTAAAGTGGTCAGGCACCACTGACAACAATCTGGATTTCTAATCCTAGGACTCAAGTGACTTTGAGATTTTGGAATCTTCTCGCTATTCAC
Source organism: Dendrobium nobile (assembly GCA_022539455.1). Classification (NCBI taxonomy): domain Eukaryota; kingdom Viridiplantae; phylum Streptophyta; class Magnoliopsida; order Asparagales; family Orchidaceae; genus Dendrobium; species Dendrobium nobile. Next base: position 61,973,283 of record CM039723.1, on the reverse strand, counting down.
TTCTTCGCCTCCTCACGAACATCTTGATTCGTCGGTTCTAGATATCCAAATGAAAAGAAACTCTCCCTTGAACGGGGTGTTATCTTTCCTCTTTGGATATTTGAAAAGTATCCTAACTTGACTTCCAAATGGAAGAAGACTCTCCTTTTTAGGGATGTCTTCTCCTCTTTAAAATTCAAGTTGGATATTAATATTCCAAAAACTCAAATCACTTAAAATAATTACAACCATATTACAATCAAATTGCATTTTAAAAGAAAAATTCTAGACTCGATCCTGCAGGATTATCCTAATAATCAGCAATTATATATATCATCCCAAGCAGTTATTATTTAAAAATTAAAATGCTTAATTTTAGCCATACTTGGCCATGCTCTTTTAATTTAAAGGGGGTCTTAATCACAGCAAGCACCTGTGCAAAACATGATTATATATATATATATATATATATATATATATATATATATATATATATATATATATATATATATTGAATTTTTTTATTGCCCCCTTTAATCTCAATGCCTCGTTTGAGCATGGCCATCTGCACAAAACTGGATTATTAAAAAAGTTGCTCCTAACCTAAGGGTAGATCTAGCACACAAGCAATCACAATACAAAGCGCAGTAAGCAAGTAAGTAAAAAAACATATCAACTCTAAACTAGCAAACATTATTCAATGAAAATCACGGAAAACACAGCACACAACTACAAAAAAAGTAAACATCGGCCTAGCCTAAAACTAGAGTTGATTGTCCTAGCAAACCATCTAAAGTATGTGTATAAGGCTGTGTGGTTTGGATATATCCTAAATATAATTATTAGTTAAAGTTATTTGATGTTTTGATTGGTTGAAAGGCTTAAGGGAATTTTTAGTTAAAATTTAAATATTAATGATTTGAATTTGATTTTAAAAATTTATTTAATTATTTGTTGGATACCACCTTTGTTTCTCATCGAGGCTGTGAAGTTATTTCACCTTCCTTGAGGCTAATTTAATATAACTTCGTAGGCCTAGATTACCTAGTGGTACCTGGTATGATTAAGTGGCTTAAGTTAATTAAGGATTCAAAGTTCAAGAATTTTAACCAAAATTGGTTGATTACTGTCTTTAAAGGTTGGTTAAAGATTTCTGGAGTTTTAAAATAATTTTTAAATTTTAGGAATTTTTTTTGATTATTTTAGTCATTTAGTTAAGGGGTTAAAGAATGAGTTTTTAATTAAGAGTGTTTTATAGAAAATTAATAATTTATTAAAATGCTAGAACTTAATATAATCAATTAGACTATAAGTACGCTGAAATTAGATTTTTTTGGATTTTATTAAGAAGGTTTGAAGTTTTAAGTTGAAATACTCAAGTTTGGCCAAAAGTTGACTTTTTCAAATTTAAAGGTATTCTGAAATTTTAATATTTTTAATAAATATTAGACATTATTATGAGTTTAATGAAATTGAGTTTGACTGATTTGGATTTATCTTAAATTAGTTATGAAGTTTTGAAGTTTCTTGTATTTATTGAATTTTTAAAATTGTTTAATTAGAAGGAGCTTTTTGTGATTTTTCTCTAAATGAATTCCAAACTCCTTGAAATAAACTCCAAATGTTAGGAATGACCTAAGGAGAGATTCCCAAGTGTTTGGGAAATTTCTGGAATTTTTAAATATTATTAATTAGTTAAATTAATTAAATTTTCAATTTTCAATTAAAATTAAATTAAGCTTTAATCTACTTTTAAATCCAAATGGTTTTTATTTTCGTTGATTAAGGATTTAATTATGGTCATTTTGAGATATCATTTATATTTTTTGGGTTTAAATTTGATTTATTAAAATTTTTGGAAGTTTTAAAGCTTAATTAGGGGTTTAAGCTTAAGAAATTTGATTAAGGGTCTTAATGATTTCTAAAACCAGTAAAAAATTTTCCATGGGCTAAGAGTGTCACTATGTTCCAATGTTCAAAGTTCTGAGTCAAAAGGATGTGTATCCTAATTTCTAGAATTTCTCTAAGTTTTTTAAATATGAGTCCTTAATTATTGTCCTTAATTGTGTCACTAGGTTTAATAGGTTTGAATCAATTATTTTCTCTAACCCTTGGACTAGCATGGATGAAATATACATAACAACACAATCAAGTCCTTAAAACTAGGAGATCCCAGGCTAGGTGGTGTGTGCACAACCTAAGTATGAGAATCAACTTAAAGCTTAATTAAATAAAGGATTAATCAATGAATGATTAGCAAAGTAATTATTCATTGATTAATCATCATTCCCTAAGGATTTCTATTCAATCATTCAATCCATACTTAAAACTCCAAAGGAATCTCTCAAGTCTCTAAAATTTAAATACATATATATTTTTAAATAGATTTAAAAAAACATAAATATATATAGACCCATATATATAAGTATATGTTTTAAAATAAAATAATTCAAAATATTATCAAAATATATTTTTAAGGGATTGAGAGATCCATTGATTTTAAAGTTATTTGAAAATAATTTTTTAATTTTAAAATAATTAATATAATATTTAATTAAATATTAATTAAATATTACTATATTCAAATAATTCAAATCATTAAACATAAATCAATATTTAAGTTTCAAAATTAATGTTAAGTTGAAGTATTTTGAATTTGAAAATTTTTGATATATTAATTGTATTTATATGAATTAATATGAATTTATGTAAAATTTTTGAAGTCTTAAAACAATTAAATGAATTTAAAATAATTCAATGTTAATTAATATTTAAAATAATATCTAAATTAAATTTAATTAAACCTTAATTGTTTTCTAAAATTTTAAATTATTAAAATAGAATTTAAATTTAAGTTTATTTAAATAGTAATCAAACATTTAAATATTTTAAAATTATTTAAAATATATATTATATCCTAAATTAAATTAAATTGAATATATATATATATATATTAAATATTAAAACACATTTTAAAATAAAGTCTTAAGTTTTATTAAATGTTTAATATTATTTTAATTCAATATTAACTTAAGATAATTAATATTTAAAATATTTCAAAAGATATTGTTACTTTTAAAATAACTTCTAATTAGTATTAAATTAACATTTTAAATTTTTTTGATAATATTTATATAAAATAAATATTTTTTTTAATTTTAAAATAATTTAATTATTTTTTAGAAATTTTTTTTGAATTTAAAATGACTTTAAAATGATTTTTAAATCATTTTTAAATACCTTGGTGGCAAAATATCCAGGTGGCGCCACGGGATTGGCACGCCAAGCCACGGGTGGCGGCGGCCAATGATTGGCCCGCAAGTGGGATGCACACAGTTTCCACTTAACCACGTAAGCATCGATCAGCGTCTGTCCGATCACCCACTGGTTACATCCAACGGCAAATATCAGATCCCACTGTTCAATCTCGGTTAAGCGAGATCAAATGATGGAGTTTATCCCGTGGTTTGAATGTGCAGCCAGGATCGAGCCAGATGAAAAATTAGGCTTCTAGGGCAGATCAGTGGTCAGACAAAGCTATAGATCGAGCAAACCTGGACCGTTGATCAAAGAATTAATGATCCAGAAATGTGGATTCACAATGAACTGTAAATAGTGCCCTAGAATCAATTTTTCGCTCGTTCGTTTGATACAATGAATGAAATGATTTGAAATTTTAAACTTAAATTAACGAGATGAACAAAAATTTTGGGGACGTGGTTTGATAATTTTAAAGATGTTTAATCAAAAGTTAATATAAACTAAGTGTTCTAACCTAGGGTTTAAGATTTTGCCCAAGTTACTGGACAGTTTGACCTGTTTATGAAATTGTTGCATTTGTAGATTGTCCATGCTCCATTTTGTAAAAGATCCCTCGAGCTTCTAACATTTGGATCGAGCATTAGGTCTCCTTGAACGGATTTGGACTAAGTTCACCGGGAACTCGCCGGGAAATGGCTTTGATTAATGGGATTTGAGTGTGGACGTATTAAGGAGGGTCTCTTGGGCTCCAGGAAACATGAGGTTTGGCTTTTGGGGCTCTAGTTTGAGAGAGAGAGCTAGGGTCTAGAATGAGCCTTCACTTGGGTGTTTTGCCCTATTCACTTGTTCTCTCAATAAATGGGCGGCTGAGATCTGCTGGATGGACTCCCAGATGATTGCCAAGTGGCCTGGGAGTAGGTAGGAGCAGAAGAATCAAAGTACTAAAGGACATCCTATATGGAAAGGGTGTTTTGTCCTCTAGTCCACAAGGGTTTGACTAAGGGCCATTGGATGTTGATCTAATGGCTTAGAATGCCCCTAAGAATATTCTAGAGACTGTATTAGCAGCTGGACTTAAGTGGAATTTAAATGGAATGCTTTTAACTTAATGATTTAATCACTTAATGGTGTTTTGAGGACTTGTTGACTGGTTTGACAAGTCAACTTGTCAAACCAGCTGATGTGGCATGCCAATAGACCAAATGAGCTGATGGGAGGCCTTGGAGGGGATTTGATGTTTGAAAATTGAAGTTTGGATGAATTAAAAGGGATTTTAAAAGGGTTTGACCACTCAAAGCTCTATTCAACACATTTTTTGACTGTTTGACTGGTCAAACAATCAACCTATGCCTAGATGGACATGGGGAGATCTTTGGGGTTGATTGAAATGATCCCAAGGCCTTAATATGTCATGCTTGAAGTGTGGAGAGGGGGTTTGAAAAACTTTTACCAAATCTTAGAGTTGACTTGGCCAACTTTATTTAGATTTAGTTGGCCAAGTATCAAGGCATGATTAGGCCATGGTTTGGAGCTGTTTTGAAGTTTGAAATGGGTTTAATGGGTTAAATGGGTCAAAATAACCCATTAAAAGCCTTAAGGGGCACTTGGGTCAACCTAGGTTGACTGGGTCAACCAGGATGACCCAGGGGGTGGGCCTAAGCTCAAAAGTTATGGATTGATATTTTAAGTCTGGTGGAGGTGGTCTCAAGGTCTAGAAAGGTCAATTCAGTCAAAATGACTATTTAAATCCTTAAGGGCCTGTTTGGTCAACCTAGGTTGACTTGGTCAACTAATTTGACCCAGGGTCTAGGTTTGGGTCCAACAGGTTTGGTTTAATATTTAAAACTTGCTGGAAGTGGTTGCAAGCGATTTGAAGGTTATTTGGTTTGAAATCAATATTTGAACCCTTTATGGGCATTTTGGTCATTTTGACCCCTGCCAACTGGGGGTCAAAGTAGGTCCAAAAAAATATAATTTAATGTTCAATAGGTCATAATCAAGTGTCTAGAAGTGATTGGAGGCTTTATAGAAAGCTCCAAGGTCAAAATCCACTAGGTGGCAGGTCTAGTGGCATAGACTATAAATATTTGAAGATTTTACAGCCATTGGATTTCAATTCAATTTCTGAGGCTAGGGACCTCAGAATAGGTTCAAATTTGGAGGGTTACCTCTAGAGACATGTCTTATCACTGTGCAAGTGATAGACTCTAAATTAGAGGTCATTTGATTAGGCTTTGAAGTGTTTGAAAATTTAATGGAAAAGGCTTTCACGACTTGGATCTTTGGCCTTGGATTTTGGTTTGGATTATCTAAGGTTCTAGAATAGATCCAAAGGTCGGGATTCTAGGAGGATCCTAGAGTTTGGATTGGTCTAGAGATTAAATTGAGTTGGGGTCAGGATTTGTCCAAGTGACCTTATACAAAAATGAGGTCAACACCTAGACGATATTTATATCATCCTAGATGCTATTTAAATCATTCTGGAAAATAAAGTCAATTTGTTGCAATTAAAAGCTATTCTGAAGTTCTTCTATTTAAGACCACTTGTTCTACCTAAGAGAGCATCTTTTGCTGTTGTTTTAACTTGAGAGAGCCAAGAGGAGAGGGAGAACAAGGGAGAGAGAGAGAGAGAGAGAGAGAGAGAGAGAGAGAGAGAGAGAGAGAGAGAGAGAGAGAGAGATGATCTTATGAGGGGGAGTTTATGAGGGGTTTCATAAAGGTTGCTCTAAGCAAGAATCCATCATCATCTTCTCCAGTCATCATCTTTAGTTACATGAAGGCTCTAGAGAGGTCTACTTCAACCTCTGATCAAGGTTCTCTGCCTGCTTCAAGAGGAAGCAAAAGGAGTTGGGTTCTCTTCCTGCTTCAGGAGGAAGCAAAAGGAGTTGGGTTCTTTGACTGCTTCTGGAGGAAGCAAAAGGAGTTGGGTTCTCTACCTCACCTGGGTTGGTGGAAAGTGTTGCAAATCTAGTTTCATGGCTTATGTTTTGATGATTGGCAAACACTACTGATTCTCTTGGACTGCCATTGCCTATTTCTTCTAACATTTCAGGAATCGAAGATCAGATGAACAAACAACGCAAGTTTAAGATTGGGTAGCTAGCTAGGGTTGAGTCAGTCTGTAATTTACTTTTTTCTCTTCTTGAGTCAGTTTGTAATGTCAAAGAGACTGATACTAAGTAACCCTACACACACACACTTGAGAGACTTAGAATCTCTGTTTTTGCTCACATCGGTCGGGCCGATCCTTGGATTATCATGGACGATCTAGTTCAAAACAGAGACTCTAATCAGGATTCTTAATTAAGGCATTCGTCATTAACAGATCGTCCTGGACGATACGTATATCAGCCAGGACGATAAGCTCAAAATAGAAAGAACTTGTCGCCATAAATAATTAAGGTATTCTGTATTTTTGGAAATTGGCCAGGACGATCTTGGATTGGCCTGGACAATATTCACAATTATGCCTTAATTAATCAGACAAATCAAGGAAGTAATTAAGGATGATTGATACGATCACATCATTCTGGACGATCAGAGGATCGGTCAGGATGATAAATTCAAAAACCTTAGTTACTCCTGGACGATCGGGATTGGCCAGCTTGAAAACAGGGCGGTGCTCAGGACGATTTTCCTCTGATTTGAACTAATCGGCCTGGATGATCGTGAGATCGGCCAGGACGATCAAGCCAATTTTCAATCGTCCAGCACCAAAACAGGGCGGTGCCCAGGCCGATCTAATGAGATTTGTACTGATCAGCCATGACGATGTCCATATCGGCCTGGACGATATTATCGGCAACTTGCAATTAATGAGCTCCTTTGAAGCTCTTCTATTTAAGAACTCTTGTTCAACATTTTGAACAATCTTTTGCTGCTGCCTTGACCTGAGAAGACCTTGAGGAGAGAAAGAGAGAGAGAGAGAGAGAGAGAGAGAGAGAGAGAGAGAGAGAGAGAGGATCTTGTGAGGGGGAGTTTATGAGGGGATTCACAAGGGTTGCTTCAAGGATCACTCTGCTTCTTCTTCGTCTTGAGTTTCTCGTCCGTTGAAGGGTCGGTAGAGGTAAGGATTCAGCAACTGATAGTGGTTCTCTGCCAGCTTCAGGAGGAAGCGAGATAGGTTCTCTAGCTTGCCGGGGTAGCAAAAAGAGGTTCTTTGTAAAGGCTTTTCCGCCTAGCTATGGGGGCTAAAGGAGAGTCACGTTTTGTAGTGCAATACTTGGAGGGTGCCTCCAAGGAGTGGACGTAGGTCAAGTTGACCGAACCACTATAAATTTCTGTGTTCTTATTTTATTGCTTCCACACTTTAATTTCCGCACCATTTTTATTTTGGTGTGATTGGGTTTATGATATTGCTTTTAGTCTAAAAGATTTTTAAAATACCAATTCACCCCCCCCCCCCCCCCACCCCCCCCCCCCCCCCCCCACTTGGTTAGGTTGGGACTAAGTTCATAGGGCCTAACATCCCTAACAAACTTTCATGTGGTATCAGAGCCAATTTTAGCTTTTTATTGCTATTCCTTTCCTTTTCTTATGCTTTTCTTTTGTTTTATTTTTGAGAGCTTTGATCATCACCATCCTTCATTGATTTTCAAATTCTAGTCACATCATCCTGGCCGATACTTTTATCTTCCTGGACGATAGGACAATTCCCTTCAAATTTCCATCAGTTGAACTTCTCTGTGTTTACTACAACTCTTCGTCCTGGACAATCCATTATCGTCCTGGACGATCTGATCGAACTCTGTTGCAATCATGTTGATCATTTTGGCTGATAACTAATCGTCATGGCCGATGTATTTTATGGTCATCGTCCTGGCCGATACACTAGATCGTCAAGGACGATCCACATTTCAACACATTTAAATCCTTAAAATTGGCCCTGGACGATCCATTATTGGACAATCATCCTAGCCGATCCACTGTTCGTCCTGGACGATACACGTGGCACAGATTTAAAACATTTTAACTTCAGCCGGTACGATAAATTATTATGCATCGTCCAGTACAATACACCTAATCGGCCCGGACGATTTGCTTTTTCAACGGTCGTCCGGCATGACTCCTCGGGACGATCGCCTGTCTCTAATCAGCCTGGCCGATATCTGATCAGCCCGGCCGATCGGACCGGCTTTTTGACCAATCGGCCTGTACGCAATTATTGTACCATTTTGTCCTGGATGATTCTACGATCGGCCTGGACGATATGGCCGTTTCTTTAAATTCAGGCTGTTCCAGCCATGTTTTCCACTTCACATCCCTTCTCCTCTTGTGTTTCCTTGCTAACTCCTTACTATGACTGGTGGGAAACGAGTTCAACAGGCTTCTAAAAGTTCCTCGAGGGCCACTCTGGACCCATGTTTCAGGGAGGCAGAGGATCAAGCTGCCTATCATCAATATAAATAATGTGGGATAACTGTCTCTAGAATCATCAATCCTACCCACATTTTGTATCCGGTAATGGATCTTTTCGCTCACACTTCCTTTTGATTCATTCTGTCTCTCGCTTTCCCCTTTAATACTGAGCTTCTTCGAGAATTCTTCGCAAACCTTCGCATAAATCTTATTTTCACAGCCTTGACCTCCTATGTGAATCGACGCCCGGTCGAAATCTCATATCAAGACTGTGTTGAACTCTTACAGCTATCCACCATTGGGGATAAGATGCACTTAATCGTTTCAGATCCTTATTTTGATTGGTCCACGACAAACCATTTTCTTCGCCAGACCAATGCACCCTTTCATGTTGGAGAGACTAGCTCTTTAGTTAAAGATGCTAGGACAATCCAATATGTCCTTCGCACCTCTATAATTCCAAAAGTCATTGACAGAATCCACCTCACTCCTCTACTTTCTCTTACTACTTTTTACATCATGGTACATAGAGAATTCAATACTGCAGACTTAATTTTTTGATACATTGATCACTTAATCACGATCCATGTCATAAGAGAAAACCCAATCTAGCTTTAGGACACCTTATAGCCTATGTCCTTAAAACCAAATATCAACTTCAATATCCTATTCCACCCAACCTCCCAATTCTCTTCTACTCAAACAGTTCCTTCAGTATCCTTCACAGTACTCGTCTCCACCCTGGAGATGAGGAACCTCGGGGGGCTGAGGAGGAGGAGGCTCCCGCTCCCGCTCCTATTCCTGATCCTACTCCTCTTCGCCAGCACTCTCAACTTGACCAGTTAGTGGAGAGGTTTGATCGATGGGAGACCCGCTTCGATGCTTATGTTACTACACAGGAGTAGCAACATTCTGATGACATGGCACGCTACGAGCAGCACCGCACAGAGGACTTAGCCCGTTTTGACGGCTACTTGACTCACCATCAACTGCAGCACGACCAGGACATAGCCTGGTTCAATGCTCAGTTAACTATGCTTGCTGGCTACTTTCAACAAGCTCCACCACCTCCACCTCCATCTGATGATCATGATACCTCGTTTTTCTAGTTTTTGTTTTTTGTTTTCTGTAGTTTGTTTTAGTTTCTGTTTGCGTTTTTCCTTTTTCTTTTTGTGTATCTAGGACCCTCTTTTTGTGATGACAAAAGGGGGAGTAGGTTGTGGTAAGAAAAGTTGATGCTTGGCATGTAACTTTGATAGTTTAATGAATTGATGTTTTTTACTAAGATTTTTCTACTTGTGTTTTGCCATCATCAAAAAGGGGGAGATTGTTCCAAATCTAGTTTCATGGCTTATGTTTTGATGATTGGCAAACACTACTGATTCTCTTGGACTGCCATTGCCTATTTCTTCTAACATTTCAGGAATCGAAGATCAGATGAACAAACGACGCAAGTTCAAGATTGGGTAGCTAGCTAGGGTTGAGTCAGTCTGTATTTTACTTTTTCTCTTCTTGAGTCAGTTTGTAATGTCAAAGAGACTGATACTAAGTAACCCTACACACACACAGTTGAGAGACTTAGAATCTCTATTTTTGCTCACATCGTCCGAGCCGATCCTTGGATCGTCTTGGACGATCTAGTTCAAAATAGAGACTCTAATCAGGATTCTTAATTAAGGCAGCCGTCATTAACAGATCATCCTGGACGATACGTGTATCGGCCAGGATGATAAGCTCAAAACAGAAAGAACTTACCGCCATAAACAATTAAGGTATTCTATATTTTTGGAAATCGGCCAGGACGATCTTGGATCAGCCTGGACGATATTCACAATTATGCATTAATTAATCAGACAAATCAAGGAAGTAATTAAGGATGATTATTCGATCACATCGTCTGGGACAATCGAAAGATCGGCCAGGATGATATATTCAAAAACCTTAGTTACTCCTGTATGATCGGGATCGACCAGCTTGAAAACAGGGCGGTGCTCAGGACAATTTTTCTCTGATTTAAACTAATTGGCCTGGACGATCGTGAGATCGGCCAGGACGATCAAGCCAATTTTCAATCGTCCAGCACCAAAATAGGGCGGTGCCCAGGCCGATCTAATGAGAATTGTACTGATCGGCCAGGACGATGTCTATATCGGCCTGGACGATATTGTCGGCAACTTGCAATTAATAAGCTCCTTTGAAGCTCTTCTATTTAAGAGCTCTTGTTCAATGTTTTGAACAATCTTTTGCTACTACCTTGACCTGACAAGACCTTGAGGAGAGAAAGAGATAGAGAGAGAGAGAGAGAGAGAGAGAGAGAGAGAGAGAGAGAGAGAGAGAGGATCTTGTGAGGGGGAGTTTGTGAGAGGATTCACAAGGATTGCTTCAAGGATCGCTCTGCTTCTTCTTTGTCTTGAGTTTCTTGTCCGTGGAAGGGTCGGTAGAGCTAAGGATTCAGCAACTGATAGTTGTTCTCTGCCAGCTTCAGGAGGAAGCAAATGGAGATAGGTTCTCTGCCTTGCCGGGGTGGCAAAAAAAGGTTCTTTGTAAAAGCTTCTCCGCCTAGCTGTGGGGGCTAAAGGAGAGTCACGTTTTGTAGTGCAATACTTGGAGGGTTCCTCCAAGGAGTGGACATAGGTCAAGTTGACCGAACCACTATAAATTTCTGTGTTCTTGTTTTATTGCTTCCGCACTTTAATTTCCGCACTGTCTTTGTTTTGGTGTGATTTGGTTTGTGATATTGCTTTTTGTCTAAAAGATTTTTAAAATACCAATTCACCCTCCCCCCCCCCCCCCTCTTGGTTAGCTTGGGACTAAGTTCATAGGGCCTAACATCCCTAACGAACTTTCAGAAAGAAGGTTTGTAAAGGCTTCTCTGCCTTGCTATGGGGGAAAAGGGAGAGACACTGAGTTTAGTGCAATACTCGGAGGGTGCCTCTAGGGAGTGGATGTAGGTCATGTTTGCCGAACCTTTATAAATTTATGTGTTCTTTATTACTACTTCCACATTTAATTTTTGCACTTTGATTTCTATGGTGAATCTTGGTTTTTATTTTGAGATTGTGTTTTGATTGAAAGATTTTTTAAACTATCAATTCACCCCCCTCTTGGTTATCCTTGGGACTAGTTCATAAGGGCTTAACATCCCTGTCAAACTTTCAAGTGCCTTCAGAGGACTTTTAAGAATTCCCCCTTTTTCTTCTTCCTCCTATTCTCCCTCAATTGGTGCTTTCCTATTCCTCTCACAATATCAAAGGTAAAATGAGTGGTTTTCTAAATAGAAAGGGTAGTGATATGATTGTGTGAGGTATATATGACAACACTTAGCTTCTAGAATGTAGACAATTAGGTATCTTTGTGCAAGGTTTTTCTTTCAGCATGATCTAGGGCTCTTAATAGTGTTCATATTTTAATATGATGGATTATCATATCTACAGTATTGATTTCTATTCCATTCATGTAGCAATAAGTGAGTATGGATAGAAATGGATTTATGTTGATCCTCTGTCTAGCTTTAAGGATAATTCTTTATTGAAGGATATATTTTATAAAATGTGCATTCAATACCATAGTGATACTTAGGGGATAGTTATGATTGAGTGGAATATTTCTAAGGGTCATATTAACACCAAGCATAATATAATTTTAAAGATATGGAAACATCATGTGGTTTGGCTCTAATGTTGGATATGTAGCGATACTCGTGGAGATTAGTGTAATTCATAACTACTTTTCTTCTACATATAAGGTATTGCGTGCTCATTCTATTATTAGTGATCCTATGATTTGAAAAGAATTCTAGCAAGAGTTTAGGGTGAGAATAGAAAGCTAAAGTTAAAAGAAATGGGAGTTTAGAGTTGAGAACAAGCCTAATATATGATATGAGAAGTATTCTTATTTTAGGACTTTAGATTTAGTTATTGCAACTTTGTTGTATGTTATGTAGGCTATAACATCTTAATATGTTGCAAATGTTTCATCCTGCTGAGGATAATAGCTGCCATATAACCTAAGTCGCTTCCTAGCCATATAAAGGATTTGATTGTTTAAGTCTAGAGATAAGGAATTCTTATAGAATGTGTGGATATATCTTTAGAACTCCCTTTCATATATAGAGTCAATTGTCAAATTTGTAAAGTATGGTGTCAATCATTTCGTACAATTGTATGAAACTAAATCATCCTATCATGAAACATATAGTCAACGACAAAATCACATAGTACGATCATAATTGTACAGTACAATGAATGTCTTTTTTATAGCATCGGTGTGCACCTATACAATTTATAATAAGTCAAATAGTACAATATAAAATAATACTTAATATAGTACAAATTATCATATTAAATCATACTAAAGCAATAATTGTCTTTCATGATTGTACAGGCTAACCATTTTTGTATAGTTCGAATTTGGATCATTTAGTATGATTGATGATAATGTAACACCCTAAAGAGAGATATTCTCCTTGTAATTTATACTTATCTATACGTGTTATACAATACAAATGTGGTTCATACAATTTGATGTGTGAAATTAAGTTTTAATTTTGTTGATGAAGTCTTTTCAAGAACTGTAAATGCATACTCCTAATAAAAAAAACATAATTATAAACATGCATGCTCAATAATAAAAAAACAATTAATATTACATAAACACTTAATTTAACGCATAACTCTCTTAAACAAGACACTAATACAAACACATAACTTTCTTAAACAAAATATTAAACAAAAATATATATAGAATAACACACAACTACACACCTTACCCATCTAATCACTTAAGTCTAATATTTCTAATATAGTCCCTAGTGACCTTAATCACTCTAATGGTTTGGAAAAAAATTTAGTTAGTTGATTGTTAGTGTTAATAAATTGAATTTTCACACTCCATTTGACATGTGATTATAATAAAATGATGTCTGACATATGTAATTAATGATGGAATGTTGTATTGGATTTCTACTGATGCATATCATAGTTATATTATGAAACATTATAAGTATAATATTGACTTCCAATAAAAAATTAACAAGTTGTTACTTTAGCTATACGACTTGGGAAACTCAATTTTCCACTGTAAAATCTTCTACATCTACAGTGGATATATGATGCCCTAGAATAAAATTTGAAACAATTATCTATTCTATCTTTTTAAGTAATCAATCAGATCTTCTATTAATCATCAAAATCATTTATCTTTATCTAGTGAAAGCAACTAGCAATCACATACCTCAAAATACTACTCTATATTTATTCTCCAAAAACATTATAGCCACGAGATCATCAGTACCATCAATATTGTATCACAAACTTCTAGCTATAAAAGAATAAAGTAAAATACAAGCAAAATTAAAAGAAAATCTTATAATTTATGTCAATCACACTCCAACTGGTCCTAATCCCTACCCTAATATGAAAAAAAAATCTACATAATGAGCATAAAGCATAGCAAGTAACTGAAATTCTATCACTACTTTCAATGCCAAGCAAAATAATCAATACATATATTCAATTCTAGTCAAAATTAATTATAATTTAATATGAGCAATAAAAATCATAAAATTTAATAATAAATCAATATGATTAGTAAAGTCAAAAGAGATCTATCAACTATGAAACTATACGAAAAATTAGTAAAGTGGATTATCACTCAATAAGTCAAGCTAATATGATATGATATGTTATATCAATATTAATGCCAATATGAGTTTAGTTATATCAGTAAATCAATTTAATTTACTATAAGGTAAATATCATCATGAGTATAAATAAAAAAAGCAAGACAGAACATGCAGCTTTAATGTAGTGTTATCTTGCTTATATTTGTTATATGCTACTGCTATCAATCTCTCAATCTTATCTTATTTTAATCATTTAATTTCATAGGTGCCTTTTAAAAATCATTTAAAAGATTTTAAAGAAAAGCCTGTCGGCCCACCCTCATGTGTAAGGTATTATATTTTAAGAGTCAACCCATATTTATTGTAGTGTTAATAGCTAGCCTTCCTTGCTTACATATAAATGCTATAATTTTATGTAATGTAACTTAATAGCATATATGGAATTTAATAATAAATTATAGGAAAATCTATAAAATTTATCTACTATGCATTACTCCAAAAAATCATAACTTCCAATTCAATTAGTGAAATTAAATATGTTTCCGTCAAAATGCTTATATTGACAAAATCTATCACATACTAAAAGTTAAGCGATAATGGTTTTGCCATTAAAAAATTTATCTTCATTTTTTAGTAATAAAAATACTAATTATTGAAATAAGAAAAAAGATTATGGTTCCTTACAACGACAAGACCAACTATCATGTGGAAAGAGTGTAGTCGGCCATAGAAATGAAATGGTCCATGGACTTAGGGGGCCCATACGGTAATTACAAAATATTTTATACAATAAGAAGTTTGTACAACTATTGTACATGCCAGCTTTCTAAGGGTAAGGACTGATGGAATGTGTCAGAGGGTCTCTATCATGTAATCTATCCCATCAAGCGCTAAATGAAAGTTTACAAATGAGAAATAAGAGAAAGAGTAGAGCAATAATATATAAGAAATAAAATCAAAATACAAAAAATATGTACATGAAGAAGGACCCGTAAAGTCAATAGGACGAATCTTTGGAAGGGACGTTGAGGCTATTGGCGCTAACTTTGAAGTTGTTGGTGTATATGAAAGTACATAAAAAAAATCTATACTAGTGAATCTGCATCAGTCCCGGATGACTCACCTGACCAAAATGAGCTATAATAGTCTACTATAACAACAACAACAAAAATATCAAGCCTTTGCCCCACTATGTGTGGTCGACTACATGAATTCTTTTTCGCCATTGTGTCTGATTAAAAGTCAAATTCTCATTTAAATCTAATAAAGAAAGATTATTTCTAATATTTTCTAACCAAATCTTTTTAGGTATACCTCTACCTTTCTTAACATAAGTCTAATCTAATACCTCAACTTTCCTAACTAGGTCTTCGGAGGGCCTCTGCTTAATGTAACCAAAGAATCTAAGGAGACTCTCTCTAATCTTATCTTCCACTAGAGCTACTCCAACCTTTTCACGTATATGCTCAATTTGTATCCTATCTCTAAGCGTCAAGCCACTCATCCACCTAAGCATCTTCATCTCTACAACACTTAACTTAGTATTATGCTACACTTTTATTGGCCAACATTCGACATCATAAATCATTACATGTCTCACCACCATCTTATAGAATTTTCCCTTAAATTTGAGGGGTAGTTTTCTATCGCACAGTAAGCCTGATGCATTCCTCCACTTCAACCATCCAACGTGAATTATGCTGATAATATCCCCAACTATTTCACAATCACTCTAAAAAATAGAATCAAAATATCTAAAATGTGTACTCTTATTAATGATTTGATCACCCAAAGTTACAATCCACTCACTAGGTCTATTGCTACTAAAATTACACTCCATATATTCATTTTTAGATCTACTTAAGCAAAAACCTTTAGACTCTAAGGTTAACCTCCAAAATTCAAGTTTACCTTCAAATCCCTCTCTAGTCTTATCAACAAGAAGAATATCATCAACAAAAAGCATACACCACGGTACATCCTCTTGCAAATGTCTAGTGAGAGCATCCATGACTAAAGCAAAAAGAAATGGACTTAAGGCTGATCCTTGATGTAATCCAACCAAAATAGAAAAATACTTGGTCAAAGAACCTTGTGTTTGAACACAAGTAATAGTTCCTGCATACATATCTTTAATGATTTGAATATAAGTGTTATTAACTCCTTTCTTTTCAAGAACTCTCTATAGCACTTCTCTTGGAATTTTATCATATTCTTTCTCTAAATCAATAAATATCATATGTAGATCCTCCTTATTCTTTCTATTTTTCTCCATTATACCTCTCAATAAATGTATGGCTTCCATAGTAGACCTACCCAACATGAATCCAAATTGATTTTTATCATGCCGGAACCTACGCTCCATAACTCGCTCCCATAGTTTTAAAGTATGACACATTAACTTAATTCCTCTATAATTCTCACACTCCTATGTATCACCTTTATTCTTAAAAATAGGAATTAACACACTCATTCTCCACTGCTATGGCATATTTTGTCTTCAAAATAGAATTAAAAAGTTTAGTAAGGCAATAAATTCCTTCATCTCCTAAGCATTTCCACATCTCTATTGGAATATCATCGGGTCCAATAGCTTTTCCACACTTCATTTTCTTCAAAGCCTCTCTTACTTCAGTTTCACTTATATGTTGATAAAAATAAAAATATTTATTTTCATTTATGGTGATAAAATCACTAAAGTCAATCATATTTTCACATTCTTCATAAAAAGTTTAGCAAAATATCTCATCCACTTTTGTTGAATATCATCTTCTAAGAAAAGTACTTTTTGATCTTCATCCTTAATACATTTCACTTGAACTAAATCCTTACTACTCCTATCTCTTTGTTTGACTAATTTGATGCATATATCTTTCTCCCTTCTTAGTATCTAATCTATCATATAAATCATTAAAAGCTAAAATCTTTACATCGCAAATATCTTTCCTAGATTCCTTACGAGTCTCTTTATAGCTTTCCCAGTTATCAGAATTTTTACATCTAACCTAAATTTTATAACAAATATTCTTATTTTTTATCTTTTCTTATACATTTTTATTCCACCATCAATTATTTTTACTATTAGGAGCTTTTCCCTTCAAAACTCTAAGCACATCTTTTGCAAAATTCTTAATATCACTAGCCACGTTTTTATCACATAATGTTAACATCCTCATGCATAGGCAGAATCTTAAGATCTAATATCTTACTCTAAAAAATACTTTTGTTAATATTCTTTAGATGCCCCCATCTAATCCTAGAAAATCATTTTAAAATTTTTTTTCCCATTTATCTTAAAGTTCAAAACTAATCATCAATGTTGGGTACATAAATTGAGACCCATAACAGTCTACTAGAAATGAGAAATCTATAGATGAATAAGAAGGTTACCTTTATCATTTATGATAAATCTGACATTCTCGCACCGTGGGAACTATCTGAATGCTTCCAAAAGAAGAATGTATGTCCACAGACATCTGAGGAGGTGAAGTGTGCTAAGAGCCTATACATCTATGAGAAGATCGAAATACCTCTGTGTGACCTAGAGCAGGCTCGATAACCTATACTCTAACTAAAGAGGTAATGGTACACTCATCGGTGGGGCAAGTCTTATCTCCCTTCATCAAAGATAAAGGAGGAAATAATATAAATTTCTAAGAAAATGAATAATTAAATACTCAATAATTTAGCTATAAATAAAAGAAAGAGGGAAGGGATAAGAATGTTACCTTTGTCATTTATGACCTCTAAAAAGTCCCACTATGGTACCTGCCCCCTCGGTACTCCCAGTGCTCTCACCTTGTACTCATACTTTTGGGCGCTATGATCTAAGGAAGAGGCAAAAGATAGACATACATAAGTCAACCATATGTAGATGACACATGTCTTGCTAAATGGAGTCCATATAAAGTCTCAACAAGTGCAACCACACTATAACAGCTGCATAAACTTTTGATTCCTATGAAATGGTTTTCATATGTTGGACATCTACTACCCCAAGAACTAGCAGATACACATCATAAGCAGTGGAATGAGAAAATTTGAACTGATAAGCCACCCTGTTTGGTTGATACTCCTCCAATGTCACAATATTGCCTGAATAATGACACAACCAGCCTGGTTATAAGCTAATGAAATGCTCAGCCACTCTCAATATATGTCTATTATGTAGCAAAGTGTATCTCTCTCACTAGTTGAGCCCATCTATAATAACTGTCCTTCTTAGGTGAGGAGCTAATCCAACAATGTCTGTCTGATGGACTAGGAAAAAACGATCTATCATTACGTGCAAGGCAAAGAAGAAACTTCATACCCACTCTGACTCCAAGGTAGAAGAGGCCTGTGATTGCTAAATGATCACAGGAAATCACCTCTTCAAGAAGTATGCAGAACACTCTAGATAAGAGAAAGCTCCCTATATATACTGATTAATCAAAATGAATAAGTAGTTCCATGATAGGGTCAAGCCTTCTAGCTCAAGGGAGGTTTCCTCTAAAGTTGTGTGTAAAGATCTGTATATCCTCGCAAGTATAGCTAGATCTAAAGAAAGGCATTGTCCCTATGAGAGCTGACAAGTTGCCAATAGAATAATGCATCATATGAACCCTACTATGAGCAGGAGAATAAAGGTGCATAACCAAGTAGCCAAAAACTCTAGAAGAAGTATATCTTCGCTAATGCCTGGTAGTGTAGGAGAAACATAACCAGTAGAAGATGATGACTCATCAGTCTCCTCGGATAATGATCATGCAGTGAGGCTATAACAGAATCTAGGTAGTCACCTTAAAGAAAGTTGTAGAACCATGTGTCTACGAGTATGCCAACTTGAGCACATACAGACAAACCTAACAATATGTATGCCTGTTAGTAATGATGAATTTTAGGGGAAACCTTTGGTGCAACTAATCTCCCACTCCTTAACCCATTTGTTGAAGCCCCCTAAAAAACAACTCCTTATCAAGAGGATGCACTCCTCAAAATGGTGGCCAAAGACACATAATTAGGATAGTGCTTGCAAGTCCTAGAGTGAAACTATCAAATCCTCTGACCCAATCTTATAGATATTATATCCAGCATCCTAGAACTCCACTAAACCATGGGTTGAAGAAGAAGGAAGGAACCCCAAATCAAATAGTGTGGCATAAATTTCCTCAAAAATCCCTCCTCCTATAGCGTGTGCTTGTGGGTCTGTAGTATATATTTGGGCTTGTGAACATATATAATTGTTGACAATACTTTGTACAGGTCTAAATAACTATGGCCACTCCAGAGATAGTGACTATAGCTATGACTGATTGAGCAACCTTGATTTCCATATTGGCTCAAGTGTATCTATTGTATGCTCAAAGATGACATATACGCCATAACTAATCTAAGAAACTATGTTTTCTAGTGGCTTAAATTTCCCGCACTTCAACTTGATGCTAATAACCCACTCACTGGAGTCCTCAAACTTATTAGAATATATAGGGCATGCCGAAAGTAGAGAAGAGCGAGTAAAGAAACCACGAAAGATACAAATCCCTCTTAATATATCCTAATGTTGCTCAAGCAATCCAGGACATCAGTATCTCGTAGAGGGTTTCTTCAATCAATAGCCTCCCAAATAATTACCTCGCTAGGCTTGCCCAGAGGTAAATCATAAGATCTCTTCAAACAGAACATCTTCTTACACAAGAAAATAGAAAGGTGCATTAGATTCAAATACAAAGGGGTTAAATATACGAAAGAAAGTCATAAATGATGGACAACAGTGTCACAATAAATGTGTTGAACTCTAGGCTTATGCAATACTTTTGGGGGCAATTGTTGAGCAATACATTAAAGAGCGCGAGAAGAGTGAAAATCAAAAACTCAAGTGACGATCGGCAGGCGTGACAAATTACTTGAAGTGTCAAATGATCTCCGATCGCCAAACAGATTATGTCATCATGGGCGGATCCGTGCTTAGCTGAGGGTGGGCAAATGCCCACCCTAAAAAAAAAATTTAGTTTAGAGAAGGGGCTGTTTGGAAATTTGCCCCCCCTCAAAAAAAATTATTTGCCCTAAATCTTCCCATCGTAGCCAGGTTGCCCCTCCCGTTCGCAGTTTTCTTTCACATTCCTGTTCGTGAAGAGGTCGCCGGACGGGCAGAGCCCTCTCGTTCACAGTCGCAGCCGCCTTCGTGAAGAGGTCGCCGGACGGGCGAAGCCCTCTCGTTCACAGTCGCAGCCGCCTTCATCTTCGCGTCTAAGCTTCTTAGTGAAGAGGTCGCTGGCTCCCCGCAGCCCTCTCATCCCATTTCGAATTTCGCAGCCGCCTTCATCGTTTTGAAGTTAAGTTTTTTTTTGTTTGGCGACTACCTACTACTCCACTTGTTCTATTTCTTGCTTCCATTTTTCCTTATCTGCATTTTGAAAAAGTCTAGTTTACAGACTTACATTTGGTGTTTATAGTAGGTATTTGAAAATTTTTGGTTTATGAATCTGATGGGATTTTTTTTATGAGAATCTGGTATTTTGTTTTGCTTCTTTCATGATTATAATCACAATTTACAATTTTCCCCATCGATTTCTCCATGAAAGGATAATGCTGGAGGTTTCGGTTACAGTTCAAAACACTAAAACAGAGTATTTCAATGGAGGTTTCAGTTTCTTCTAATGTCAATGGTTTCTTCTAATCCAACAATCTTATTTCCAGAACAGTTGTTAGTAAAATTTTAAAAATAAACTTTAGGATAACGTATTGAATTTTATAAAAATATTTTTAATCATTTTTATGATGTGTGAAAATTTATGGATGAAAATTTTAGGTCAATAATTATCATTCTTTTATAAACTTTTAGTATTAAATGTTAGCAATTTGTTAGTAAATTATTAATGATTTTAAGTATTTTTTCTGTCAATTTAGTAACTTTTCAGAAGGACCCCTAAATTTTTTATGCGTGTTCGTTCTAGTTCCGAATTTTTTGAGGTACTTGATTTAATCTCTTAACTCATTAAAATTATACTTATTTGCTCCTACCGATTTGAGCGCATCTTTATCTGTTGTATCAAAGGCATCTGTTTGGCCTTTCTTTATTTGTTTGGTCCTACCTGAATAGCAAGAAAATAGATTGTGTTTTCCTCACATTTTGTTTATCAATCTAGTTTATCTTGTTCAGCACTTTTCCAAACACTTATAGCAAAGCAATAAAACAAACAAAATTATTGCCATTTTTTACTTATTTTACATATTTCATTTGTGAATTTTGTTAGAATAACAATGTTAGCTGATTTGGATTGGTTATTGTTAGCCTTTTGAGAAATGGAATGATTCTTGAAGCGAAAAGAACGTGTTGAGATGATATTGACAATCTACCTGCTAATCCTGGTCTTCGACGATCTATATGGAGTTATGATATAAATGATCGTGATATAGTTCGAAGAGCTTATTTATTGAAGGGACCGCATCAACCCAAAAATCATCAATTCTCTCAAACAATGATAGGAAACATTGCACGTAGATTTAACTCAAAATAGTTTGAAGACTTTCCTGATTGTTAGACTTATTATTTTGGCACTGACTTTATCAGTTGCTACTGCTAGTGTTGAGAGAGCATTTTCTGTAATGAAGATTATTAAGCATCGGTTGCGTAACAAAATCGGTGATGTTTGACTCAATGACTGTCTAGTGCCTTATATTGAAAAATAAATATTTGATTTTTTTCCTGAATGAAGTCATTATGCAACATTATCAGAAAATGCAAAGTAGAATGCGAAGTTTGTAATTTTCTTTTTAATTTCATAAATTATAATGTAATACAATACTTTGCTTTGAATTTTGCTAGTGAAATATATCTATATTTTTTGTATTTATTTTTTATATATCGAATTTGCCCACCCTAAAAAAAAGGGCTGGATCCGCCACTGTATGTCATTATGATTAGAGCATCAAATTTGCCTCTGAGGGAACCCCTCACAGCCAAATGAAAGAATAATGATCGAAATCAGTGACCGACACCCAAAGCTGATGCGCGATGTTGCCTAAATGACATCTGATCATGAAATGGACTTCTCTGTTGCATCCAAAATTACAAGAATACAAAATATATACTATAATTTTTCCTAATGAAAATCACGAATGCAAATTAGTTTGAGTTTAATGGTGAAAGTTCAAGATATTTGAGAGAATGTAAGCCAATCAAGGCAAAATTAACATTTGGAGCTCTGTTTTTTAATGATAATAATAATAATAATAATAATAATACTAATATATTATTATTATTATTAAAATAAAAAAATCTTCTAACATCATATCTATTAAAAAATCCTAAAAATTTAGGCTAAAATCCACTAAAATCTCGCAGACGCCTATGTTGGAGCTGAATATGCCTTCTCTTCTGTAAATTCCGCAGATAGCCTCGATGTGTTCGGTGCTTACCTTCGTTGATAAAGAGAGATTGAAGCACTTTTCTTTTCTTTTCTTTGATTTTATGAGTCCACAGCAGATGAAGACTTTTGATTACGCTTCTGCTTCCTTATGCATGACCGATCCTCCCACCCGAACCCTTCCATTAGACTGAAAGGTTCCCTTCTCGATCAACTACAACTGAACCGACTTGCCTGTTTTGGTCTCTCACATACAGCCTATAATCCCTTACCTTTAACCATCTCTCCTCCAAATTGAGCTCAAAGCTTTCTGATTCCTTCACCTGTGCTGAACTCTAAACTATCCAGATTCACAAAAAAATCTCTTCCACATGTAACCAAGCCAATCCGCTCAACCTTCAATCCATTAAAGACCGAACCTTTAGCTAATAACAAACTTCTGATTGCATGCCAGATCTACTCGATCCATCTTGCACAGCAAGACTAGTAGCAATCAATGCAAGCCGCAACTCCCTAGACCTTTGTTTCTTGCTCACGTGACATGCACGCAACTCCCTTCTGTATCTCTCAGTCTTGAGCATACCACTTCACATATCAGCTTTCAGCCAACACACCAAACCAAATAAGCTCCTATTCGAACTTACCTACCTGTGAAACCTCAAACTCCACAACCTACCCTTCCCCATAAGATGTTTTCCGTTGGTCTGCTCATATCCACATCAGCCTCCCTTTTTCATCATTCTACATTTCAGACGCCCATTTGCTGAAATTCCAACACCCTAACTGTAGCCCGCATTCACTCTAAACCAAACTCATCCAAAATCAACCACTACACACACTCACTCTTTAATGTCCCTTCTAGCAACTCTAATGACAAGCCCATTCCACCTCCATACCTCTTCTAGTAAGCTGAAATCAAACTACAACCCACTCAAACACATCCCCAAGGCTGAAATCAACTTTCATCACACCTACACCTCCTCTTTAAACTCAAAGACAATTACAATTGGATCCCATTGCCCATCCCACTTCCAGAAAGCCTATCTAGTTCACTCCCAAAGAGCCACAATTGCCACTGATAAATCCCTTCATATTTATTTTAATATATGATTTTTTAATCCACACATTAGAATTATTCAAAATAGAAGTAAAAAAGGGAATTTTAGCATTATCATCACCAAGAATTTTAGTAACAATAATGTTTCCTTTCTCCAACAAAATATCATCTTTCATTTTGGAACCCGAAGATGAAGCCTCCAAGTCATTTGATTTAGGAAGAAAAGATTAATTAGGTAAAGCTGAAATCGACTTATCCAAACAAGAAATAACTTCTTTTCCCTTCTCTGTTTTTGGCAAAATCTTCCGGTTAGAAATCGAGCAACCTTCTCTGATTACTAGAGGAGTATTCATGAAGTAGGATTCACGAGATACGTTGCGATTGAAGGAAAATCTACCTTTTGTATCCAACAGAGTTGGACGTATGGCAGATGCTAGGGATGAGGTGTTCCGGACATCAGAAGATGACCGACGACCCTCTTCCACCCCCACCATTCATTTTCTCTCACCACTCACTTAATTATTTCCCCATTTTTTCTCTCTCTCTCTCTGTATATATATATATATATATCAAAAAGAAAGTTCATAAAAGGGCTTTTACAAAAAAAAAAAGTGAGAAGAAATATGTGTGGTTTTAAGCCAATTACCATCTCACCTCAAAATCACCATCGCCGTCGACTCCATGTGCGAAGGTGGAATGGTTGTTGAACTCAAAATGCCTCAAATCCTACTATCGGCACTCGTGGCATACCGGGGGACCAACCTACTTGCTCTCATAGTGTGGTGGGTGGGAAACCAATGTGATACTTGCGGCGAGGCAGGTAATCCTTTATACGCTCTCCTAGCATGGTAAGGACAATTCTAAGTACTCGAGTATGTTCCATCATGCCTGTGGGAAAAAAATTGTAATTTCAAACAGGTAACTCGAAGACCCCTACACGCTCTCTTAATGTGGTGTAGTTTAAAAATCACGACCATGGTACAGCATGGTAGGGAAGGCCCAACTCTTGAATTTTCCTAAATGTGGGAGACACCAAGATACAGGCAAAATTTAGAGAAAATAGAGGACGTAGACATAAAGAAAAAAATATAGGGAACCTGAGCACTAATAGGGAATAAGATTTGAGCTATAGGGAATAGAACTTAAGTTAACAAGCAGAGAGCTTGACACTAAAATGCACACTTGAAAAAATGTGTAAAACCTAAAATATGGTTGAAATTATTCACATGAACATTAATGAATAATTAGAGGACTCATGATGAACAATTTTTCAAAAACCGCTCTCTTGCAAGCAAATGTTGGCAAGCTACAATCAATCAATTTGAGGGGAACCCATAATATAAATATATGAAATTCATCTCATTCATGGATGGAATATTTGTGAGGGATATGTTAGGAATATGTAAATAACGCAACAACGCCATGCAGTTAACTTCAAAATAAAAGCAATCATATTCGGCCTTGCAATCAATAAAATTGGAGGGATTATATAATTTGATCGCAAAGAAATAAATAAAGCCCCCAAATAATACTATAAATTATGTACAAAAGACAGTAGTTGATGTGTAGTATGAGTCATGCAAGAAACTACATTGGTACCTATAATCAACAACAAAAAATATACTATAAGGATGACCAGTTCCTTGTGAACACAAATATTCACACAATATATAATTTAAAAGCAAGAATCACATGTTTTGAAAACATATGAGCTCCTACAAGTCACTATACGAGGCTCCTCATTCAAACAACAGTCCACCTAAGGGTGATAACTAGAAACATAGAACCAACATAATAGAGTCCCTTGCAAACGTACACAGTGCAACATGCGATAAGTGCAAACACTCGCTAGTAATAATAGAAGATTTTCCGCATGCGCAACAGTGACGATCAATAGCAGGAAACTGGCATATATATTATATACATAAATATTGCAAACAATAACAAGAAGTAAAAATAATTGCTAAGTGGTGGATGTGGTAGTCTCCCTATATTCAACACCAGCCAGCTTACAAATAAATATGTTAGTTCACTTTCAAACAATGATAGTAGATAAACTATATCTTAAACCCCTTAAGCAAAAAAAAAAAATCAAAACTCTTAAAAATTGAGGTACCTTTTGGTCTAATGGTTGGAATTACATTAAATAAACTCCGTAGTTAGGTGTGCTCATCCCAAAGCAATTTTAGGATGGGTGACCAATTAGGAAGTTACAGCAACATGACAAAATTGTGAGGTACATTGGCCAAAGTGGATAATATCTCTCTAGTTAAGAGTTTGAGCCAATACAAATGGTATCAAAGAAAAACATCTGCTAGAAGATGTTAACTAAGAGCCATACAAGACAAAGTGTTATGTCATGGGAGCCACTTCTTAAAACCTGTATGGGACAAAGTGTTACATGACGGGAGCCATCACTTGAACTTCCACAAGTTATCTCTAGAATTTTATTTACCTGGTAGATAATCCAGGGATAAATATGCTAATGAGAATCTCAATTACTTAAGTAAAAGAGATTATGAAACCTCTTAAGTAAAAAAAAGCTAAACTCTTAAGCATAAAAGTACCTTTTGATATAATGGTTGAAATTTTATTTTAGAAACTCTATAGGTAAGCGTGCTCATCCTAAAGCAATTTTGTAATGGGTGACCTACTGGAAAGTTACACCAATAGGGCAAAATCATGAGGCACTTAGGCTAAAGTAGAAAAAATCTTGATAGTTAGGAGTTTGTGTTGTTACACTATACATACGACAACCTCATATGAATATAAAGTCAGCTTGAAAGAAATTGTAGAAACTTTTCAGGTAATGTGCATAGAGAAATTAATAGTGAATGCAGTTCATAAGCAATTAACATCAGCCTACATCCAAATACACTAACTCCTCTTATAAGCAAAGGTAGATGACATCAAGCAAATGCGATTACCTACAAGTTACTAGAGAAGTCCCATTATGTGTAAAACATACTATCTACAAATAAATATAAGAAAAATTATGTTAGATGCAAACACTTGCTAGAAATAATGACAATAATCAGCAATAGATAATAGATTCTATGATCCCTTTATAGTCGATAATCAGTCAATGGAAGGAAGTACATTAATCCACTACAAGCAAAGGAGGATCGCATATAGCAAAAGGTAAGCACCTACAAGTGATCATAAAAGACCTGACATACACCCTGCATGTTATCCACAAGAAAAAATGTGAAAGGACTATAGAAAATATAGAAGATCATCATCAAATGCAAATACCCAAGATCTATTACTGGAAATTTATTAGTCCATGATAGTCTACCTATACAAAGTTGCAAATGACATGCAGTGTAGTACTACGCCACTAGATTCACAACACTCATATAAGAATTCAGAAGTCTTTTCTAGATGCCAAAATGAAATCTTGCACACTCTTTCAATAATAGTCATTTGCACAATTGATTATAAATAAATATTTCAAAATACCCTGTCATGCATTAAAATATAATTACTCATATGGGCCACAACGAGCATGTTATAGGTACACATATGACATCTGAGGATGTTACGTGTGTTAATAAATGAATCTAAGTTTAAACTAGATCATTATATATAGATATATAGGAGTTGACACAGCTTGAATGGTAAAATAAAATTTACTATTGCAGCTAAACTAGAAAATTTATTTTATACATTTATATTAGGCCTTCAAGATCAATAACAAATAAAATTCACTAATAAAGGCATAAAGCCGACAATGAACCTGATCATATATAAGAAAGTAGATTAAGTCGACAAGATTCAACCAACAAAATGAAAAATTGTCCATAAATACCCTGATGATCGATGTGTTGATAGAAAATATCAACCGGAGGGGATTCTAAATATTCAAAATGCCTTACAAATTCACCTATGGTCTCCAAGGTATCATTGGATGATGAAACCAATGGCTATCGAAAAGAATCTTTCTATCAGGTTGGGTCGACTACCTCCTCTAACTAAATAGACTAGGGACCATGAAGATCTGGGGTGATGGAACCATGGGAACTTGATTGAGCTCATAATCATTACCCCTAACATCATCTTTAAGTGAAAGGTGGTAAATTTTCAAATTTAAATATTAAAATTTCATATACCAAATTATGGTACTACTATATAGTAGATAATATTTATCTGTGGATATTATGTATCTATTTGACGACTACCCTAAATCGAAAGTTCTAACTCATTTTTGGGAGGGGTAATTAACTATAAGGGCTTGTACCTATAGAAAACTTGAACTCAAATTTTAAAGTCATAGCAAAATGAGGGATCTCTAGGCAATGTTTTATCTAAAACTTAATTTGCCTTCTAAAAATTCTCCTCAACGGCCCAAAAAGAGAGAAAGAGGTCACAAAGAGACCGGGTCATGAATTTTTAGAGCACACAATAGATTCATAAATGTAATAGTTTTTTGCATTAGTGTTATATACCAATTCACCGCACCCCCTCCCCCCCCCCCCCCTCCTTTCTCTTGATATGCCTAGGGATAGTTCACTTAGGCTAAACATCCTACATCAAACTTTGAATATGAATAATGTTTATTTGGTAGCTTTTTACAACAACAAATAGCTTTTAATTGTTGATTTAATAGTATCAATGGGTAAGGGTTGAGCCTCCTAATATGAGTTTTATCACTTCTTCTCACCCCAGATATTTTTTGAAGTTGACAACAAACTACAATTCTTCTTTTCGCAATCCTAGAAAGCTTTATAATGTGTAGGTGACAATAAATGATCATTTAGATTGATAGGAAACTTTTTTAGAAGTAGAACAACACTTTGAGGAAAAATTTCAAGGGCTTGGTGGAGTATATGAACCATTGATATCACAAAAACAAGATTGTCATACTTACTATAGGCTGTTTAATATTACTAAAAAGTTAGTTAAATGTATGAATTTCTAAAGTGTTGATGTTCGTTTGCGAGGAAGAAAATGCAAAGTGAATTTTCAATCCATTTTGAGTTTCCTATTTATTTATATCTTCAATATATTTAGAATTTTCTCAATTTGAGTGAATTCTAAATACAACACTTGTATGAAGCATCGTATCTAATGACCCATAATCTACTGCCTTTCACAAATACTTCTGCTAGTTGATCACCCTTTGTTACTATTAATAGTCGACTACCTTTAACTATCGCCACCATCACCAATCACCTCACATTACTGCCCATCGATCATCATCTCCAACTTCTATAGTATACTCAAGAAAAAAAATTATAAATTATTTCAATATAATACACTTATTTTGTTTTATTCTTTATTCAACAATATAAATAAATCCTCAATTTTTTTGATCAAATATGATATTCAGGTTGTAAAGAGAGTGAACATGCTCATCATTAGTAGCCATGATAAGCAGTCTTTATTGATAAATTCGAAATCATTAATCGTATTATTTGTATGGATGTGACTTTTCATTTGTGCGGATGTGACTTTTCCTTTGTGCGGATGTGACTTCTCATTTGTGTGGATGTGACTTATTTCTTATAATTAAATGTAGTTAATTGTAAGTGAAAGGGTGTGTGTGAAGTGATGTTTCATTTAAATAAAAGAGTTGTAATGTGAGTATGAGAAAATAATAGAAGAAAAAAGTTGTGTGCTTTATGTGTTCTTCCTTTTATATTCTTCTTCCAATTTTCTTTTTAGTTTGTTTTAAAATTTGGTATCAGAGCATCATGGCAATTTCTGGAAGTTTTTAGATGGGGCAAATACCACTACCATGACTCACAAAGATAAAATATGATAATTGGAGTATTCAGATGCGGGCATTGTTGGGCGCATAAGATGCATGGGAAGTCATTGAGAACAGCTTCATTGAAATGATGGATATGGCGGGTATAATGGAGAACCAATTAAAAGCATTGAAAGAGACGCAAGCGAAGGATAAAATAGCTCTCTAATTGATACATCAAACAATATATGAGTCGAGCTTGGAGAAGATTATCAGAGCAACAACTTCAAAAGAAGCGTAGAACGCTTTGGAGAAAGTGCTCAAAGGTGTCGATCGTATCAAGCAAATACACCTCCAAACTTTTGAGAGGTGAATTAGAAGGGATGAAGATGAAAGAGTTAGAAGGTGTATCGAATTACATCACTCGTGTGTAGGCCGTAGTAAATAAATTCAAGCAAAATGGTGAGATGTTAACTGATGCCCGAATAGTAGATAAGATATTGCGGTTATTAACCAATAATTTTGAGAATGTTGTATTGCGGATCAATAGTTTATGATTTTGATGATAGCAAACATTCTTATTTCTCTACGACTGCCTTATGTACTAACATTTCATGTTCACATGATCAGACTGCTATTTGGAATCAGCTCAAGATTGGGTAGACTAGGGCTAAGTCAGTTTGTACATTTTTTCCTTTCTTGAGTCTATTATATTTGGTGTGGCTCCTGATGTTTTATAACTTGGAAGATTTTCTGTTGCTCCCTAAAGATTTATATTTTTGGTAACATCGTCCGGGATGATATTTATATCGCCCTGGACGATCTATCTAAAAGCAGAAATCCTAATTAGGGCATCCTCATTAAAGCAGTCGTCATTATGCAAAACACTTCGTCCTGGACAATTTTGTATCGGCTAGGACGATAGGCTCAATTCAGAAAGAATCTGCCGCCATATCTATTTAGAAATAACCTATTTTTGGACATCGTCCAGGTGGATCATCCAGGACTATAAAATATCGTCCAGGACGATCCAGGTCAATTTTTCCAAAATTTCTCTGAAATTTAAAAAAAATAATTATAATTTGCCCCATCGTCCTGGACGATCAAATCGGCCTGGATGATCGCCAGATCGTCCTGGCAGATATGCTGGACGATTGGTCATCGGATGGCTATTTTTCTTGGCGATGTCGAGGACGATATTCCACAATTTGTACTGATCGTCCAGGATGATATATTATCATCCTGGACGATATGAATAAATTTCTTATGATCGTCTCAAATCGTCCCGACTGATTGGGCTTAAATTGTACTGATCGTACAAGACGATATGCCTATCATCCTGGATGATAATGTCGGAAACTTGCATTAATGAGCTCATTTTGAGAGCTTCTATTAAAGCTTTATCAAGGCACTTTTGTAAGTGTCTTTGGCAGCCATTGTAGCTTCATTCTTGTGGGGAAGACTTGAAGAGAGAGCTTGAAAGGGAGTGAGGAATTGGTGAAGTCTGAGAGGGAGAAGATCCTGTGAGGGGGGACTCAAGGGAGTGTGGAGGGGATTCCACACGGTTGCTCCGGTAGGCTTGCATCTTAATATCGTCGGATTCAAGGCTTGTCTCGAGGAAAGTTCACCAAAGAAAAAGTTCACTTTGGTGTCAAAGGACCCGACGACTCCGCTGCACCGGGGAAGGTGGAAGTGATTTTGTAAGGGCTTCTCCACCTAGCTCTGGGAGCTAAAGGAGAGACACTTGTTTTAGTGCAATACTTGGAGGGTGCCTCCAAGGAGTGGACATAGGTCAAGATTTGACCGAATCACTATAAATCCGGTGTGTTCTTTTTTATTATTACTTTCGCATTTAATTTCGTCATTTGGTTTTCTATGTGGTGAATATTGGTTTGTGATATTTGTGTTTTGATTTAAAGATTCATCTTTACCAATTCACCTCTCTCTCTTAATTAGCTTTAGGACTAGTTCAACAGTGCCTAACATCCCTAACAAACTTTCAAGTGATATCAGAGCACTTTCTAATGTCATTTGAGCACTTTCAAGTGGTATCAGAGCGGGATTCAAAAATTAAAGTTTGAAAACTTTTTGAATTTTGATCCATGGCTAATTTTTTGAATCGTACTATTGCGGAAGGTTATTCAATCACAAGACCACCTCTATTTGAAAATATTACTTTTGATTTTTGGAAAACTCACATGTCCACCTTTTTGCAATTGATTGATTTACGTATGTGGCATATGATTTTAATTAGTTATTCATCACCGTCACATATTATAAATGGAGTTAAAATTGATATTCCTTTTAATCAATGGAATAGGAAAGAACAACTCAATGCTCAATTGAATGCAAAATCATTAAATTATTTTTTCTGAGCTTTCAATTCTTATGATTTTATGTTAATATCCACGTGCACTACTGGTAAGGAAATTTGGGATAAACTACACACCATATACGAATGCACTAATGAAATCAAGCAATCGAAGTTGAATGTTTTGATGCATTATTATGAACTATTTTCCATGAAATCTTATGAGATAATCTTAGAGATGTATACTAGGTTTATTCAAATTGTGATATCATTGCATGCTTTAGGAAAAAAATTTTTAAATTTTGAAAAAGTTAACAAAATTCTTTGTTGTCTACTGGATAAGTTCAATGCTAAAGTAGTTGTTATTTATGAATCAAAAGATTTGAATGAATATTCTATTGATAATTTGATTGGCTCACTCATTACCTACGAGCAAGGTTTGAGTCAAAGACTTTTGGATGCAGGTGAAACTATTGTTTTAAAAGCTGAAGATACAGAAAGAGATAGCCTAGTTGGTGAGGAATGCAATGACTATTCAAGCAAATCACAAAGCTCACCAAAGTATAAGCAAAAGTGGAAAAAAGGTAAAAATGGTAATGATGTTCATCTTTCTTCTGACCTTATTTGCTTTCGATGTAGGAAGCCAGGACATATGAAAAAACCAGTGCCCTAATTTAAGAATACTTCCTACAAAAGAAAAGGGCAAGGTGAAGCAAAATTTAAACTGAGGAAATAATGAAAAGCAAAAAATCTCATGGGCATATCTGGTTTCTGAAGCATCGGACCAGGAGAGAGATAATGGTTAAAATGCTTATTTATGTTTTCTTTGTTGTGTTTTATTTCTTATTTTTTCATTTTTTATTTTGTGTTTTTGTTTTTGTTTATTCTTTGAAGTTTGTTTGGTTCAGAGATTTTTTCTCTGATTAACACACACATTCACTTTTCTAAAAATGAAAAATTTACTTGTTCTTTCTTGAGACCTTTGGTAAGTTTTGATTGACTTCTCTAAAACAGTCGAAGGAAGGAAACTCATTAATTTTTACTCTCAATCTCTGTTTCCTAAAAGAGGTTATTCTACTTTTGATTTAAAACCTTTTTCATATTTTAAATTAATTTTTGAAATTAACATTTTTTATCTCCCTACATCTTATTTATCGCATAGGAATCTTTTGCAAGTTGTTGAATCTAATTCAAAATTTTCTTAATCAAGAAAGTCGCTTTATCAATAGTCTGGGTTTACTTTTGGTATTTAACATTTCAGAAAAGTAGCATAGTCAAAAAATTGGCCAATGATGCGAAAAATAAAAGATGCGCAAAGCGCCAAATTGAAAAATATAGAATTCACAATGTATATCAAAAGATGCGCAGTGCACCAATCAATTGTCAAGAGGCATAAAATGAGCCCATAAAAATTTTAATGCTTACCATTCTTGTACTTCTTAAAGCTTAAGAAAACCCTTGATTCTTTCGATACTTGAATTTGAAAATCATGATTCCTGATTCAACAATTCGTGCATTGATCTTCTATTAGATATATTTTATGAAAGGAGTTTTTGAAAAATGACTGTTTCTTTCTCTAGTTTATTCCTTGAATTAGATATTGAATTAAAAAGTTTTTGAGCCTTTTTAAAGAACTTGAGTTTGGATTATCAAATTCTGAATTTCTAACATTTTCTAGGCTATGCGTTTTAAATCTAATTCTATTAAGTTTTTTGATTAAAACTAAGAGGTAACTTTCTCACTTTAAGAATATTTGCTTTTTCACTAGATCAGGGAACATTTTTTTTTATTTTGTTTGTTTTGTTTTTTGTGTCTCCTCTCTTTTTGATAATGTCAAAGGGGGAGAATGTAATGTTGAATTTGTATCATTTTTTTTTTTCAAAAAATTAAAAATAACAAAAATATTTTTTATCTCCCCTATATTTTAAAAAGGTTTTATTCTAGTGAGGGGGGGATTAGAAGAAATTGCTTTTTAAAAAAAAATTAAATTGAATTATTTGTCATCATCAAAAAGGGAGAGATTGTTGCGGATCAATGATTTATGATTTTGATGATAGCAAACATTTTTATTTCTCTACGACTGCCTTATGTACTGACATTTCAGGTTCACACGATCGGACTGCAATTTAGAATCAGCTCAAGATTGGGTAGACTAGGTCTCAGTCAGTTTGTACATTTTTTCCTTTCTTGAGTCTATTGTATTTGGTGTGGCTCCTGATATTTTATAACTTGGAAAATTTTCTGTTTCTTCATAAAGATTTCTGTTTTTGGTAACATCATCCGGGATGATATTAATATCATCCTGGACGATCTGTCCAAAAGCAAAAACTCTAATTAGGGCATCCTCATTAAAGCAGCCGTCATTATACAAAATGCATCATCCAGGACGATTTTATATCGGCCAGGACGATTTTATATCGTCCAGGATGATTTTATATCGTCCAGGACGATAGGCTCAATTCAGAAAGAATCTGCCGCCAGATCTATTTAGAAATAACCTATTTTTGGATATTGTCCAGGTGGATCGTCCAGGACTATAAAATATCGTCCAGGACGATCCAGGTCAATTTTTCCAAAATTTCTTTGAAATTTAAGGAAAGCAATTATGACTTGATTTCATGATCAAATCGGCATGGATGATCGCTAGATCGTCCTGGCCGAAATGTTGAATGATTGGTCATTGGATGGCTATTTTTTAGGGCGATGTCGAGGACGATATTCCATAATTTATACTAATCATCCAGGATGATATATTATCATCCTGGACGATATGAATAAATTTCGTATGATCATCTCAAATCGTCCCGGCTGATTTGACTTAAATTGTACTGATCGTACAGGACGATATGCCTATCGTCCTAGATGATAATGTCAGCAACTTGCATTAATGAGCTCGTTTTGAGAGCTTCTATTTATGCTTTATCAAGGCACTTTTGTAAGTGTCTTTGGCAGCCATTGTAGCTTCATTCTTTTGGGGGAGACTTGAAGAGAGAGCTTGAAAGGGAGTGAGGAACGGGTGAAGTCTAAGAGGAAGAAGATCCTGTGAGGGGGGACTCAATGAAGTGTGGAGGGGATTCCACACGGTTGCTCTGGCAGGCTTGCATCTTAATACCGTCAGATTCAAGGCTTGTCTCGAGGGAAGTTCACCAAAGAAGAAGTTCACTTTGGTGTCAAAGGACCCGGCGACTCTGCCGCACCGGGGAAGGTGGAAGTGATTTTGTAAGGGCTTCTCTGCCTAGATGTAGGGGCTAAAGGAGAGACACTTGTTTTAGTGCAATACTTGGAGGGTGCCTCCAAGGAGTGGACGTAGGTCAAGATTTGACCGAACCACTATAAATCCGTTGTGTTCTTTCTTATTATTACTTTCGCATTTGGTTTTCTATGTGGTGAATATTGGTTTGTGATATTTGTGTTTTGATTTAAAGATTCATCTTTACCAATTCACCTCTCTCTCTTAATTAGCTTTGGGACTAGTTCAATAGGGCCTAACATCCCTAACGAACTTTCATGTTGTATGCGCGATTGAAGAATCAAAGGATATCGGTACACTAATTATTGAAGAGCTTGCTGTCTCTTTTGAGGCACATGAGCAATGAAAGAAGAAGAAGAAGGATGAGACACGTAAAGAAGTTCTTCAATCAAAGGCAACAATTAAAGATGATAAGGTACTATACTCTCAAAATTTTTTTGGAAGAGGATGAGGAAGAATAGGTCATCGAAATGAATGTGGTGGAAGAGGTTGTGGTTATGGAAGACACTTTGAAGAGGAGCAGTCAAATCAACAAAATTATCGAGGTCAAGAACAAGCTCGTGGAAGAGGTGGTCGGCAAAATCATTCAAATGTTGAATGTTATAAATGTGGCAAGTATGGGCAATATGTAAAGAACTGCAATTCTGAAAAATATTACAATTGAGGCAAATTTGGGCACTATGCAAGAGATTGCTATAGTGAAAAGAAGGTTGAAAAAAATACAAATCTTGTAATAGAAGAAGAGGTGAAAGATGGGCTTCCCATGATAGATCATGATGAAAGAACAATAGTGACGAGACGAATTGGTATCTCGACATGGGTGCTAGTAATCACATGTGCGGACATAGACATTTGTTCAAACAAATGCGGGTCATTGAGGATGGGCTTGTTTCATTGGGTGATGCATCAAAGATTCAAGTAAAAGGTTAAGGTACAATTTCTTACATTCAAAAAGATGGAGCAAAAGGCCTAATTGAAAATGTGTATTATGTACTTGATCTTAAAAGCAACATACTTAGTATGGGGCAACTCATGGAGAAAGGATACTCAATGTTCATGAAAGATCAAGTTTTATAATTGAAAGATAAGAAAGGGCGGTTAGTTACATAAATTATTATGGCGAATTATAGAATGTACAAGATCAACTTGGTTTATGTAGGAGAAAAATGCTTGCAAGTTGATGTAGAAGACAAGGTGTCTCTATGGAATTTGTGATTTGGTCATTTGCACTATGGAGGCCTACAAAAATTATTGAAGAAGAAAACAGTGTATGGACTACTAGAAGTAGATTACACTGACCAACTTTGTGAAGATTGTATATTTGGAAAATATGCAAGAAATTCATTTCAAAAAAGCTAGAATATCTATTATCAAGTATTCTTGAATTGGTACACACTGACATTTGTGGGCCAATCACTCCTGAATCTTTTAGTTGCAAAAGGTATTTTATTACTTTTATTGACGATTATTCTAGAAAAACTTGGGTTTATTTTTTGAAGGAAAAATCTTAGACTTTCAATATGTTTATGAAATTCAAAGCCATGGTGAAGAAGACAACCTGGAAGTTTATTAGAGCATTGCGATTTTATAGAGGTGGGGAATACAACTCAACATAGTTTATAAGTTACTGTTAGCAGCAAGGAGTAAGAAGGTTCCTAACCACACCATATTCACCCCAACAAAATGGTGTGTCCGAGAGAAAGAATCGGACAATTCTTGATATGGTTTGGTCAATGTTGATGAGTAATGAATTGCCTAAAGATTTCTAGGTGGAAGTAGTGCAATGTTCGATTTAAATAGAAAATAGATGCCCATACATAAAGTTAGAAGATAAAACTCTGCAAGAGGCATGGAGTTACAAACTACTTAATCCAATAAATAAGAAGGTGCTTGTATGTTGAGATGTTTGGGTGAATGAAGCAAGCAAAAGGGATTGGTACAATTCATAAGAAGAGCAAATGAAAAGTGGAGAATAACCAACTATTTCACTAACAAATGTTCCTACATATTCTCAGGTACCTCGAAATCTTTAAACATCCGATGATGAGTAAGAACCAAGACAATAAAAAATGTGAAGCCTACAAGAGTTGTATGATTCTACAAGCAAAACTCACCTTATTTTTCTTCTTGCTTATGGCAAGAATATAAGTTTTGAAGAAGCGGTGAAGAATGAAAAGTGGAAAGCAGCTATAGATTAGGAGATCAAGTCCATCAAACGAAACAAGACATGGGAACTTGTAGAGTTTTTGAAACGAAGTCGACCTATTGGAGTAAAGTGGGTCTTCAAGAAAAAGATGAATGCTCAAGGTGAGATAGATCGATAGAAGGACCGACTTGTGGCGAAGGGCTACATATAAAAGGCGAGGATAGACTATGATGAGGTCTTAGCCCCGATTAGAAGAATGGAGACAATTCAACTTCTCATCTCCTTTGCGGCACAATTTGAATGGCCATTATATCAGATGAATGTGAAGATGACATTTTTGAATGGAGTGATAGAAGAGGAAATTTATCTTGAACAACCATCTAGCTACAAGAAGATTAGAGAGGAACAAAAAGTATTAAAGTTAAGAAAGGCACTTTATGGGTTAAAACAAGCACCTCAAGCTTGGAATACTTGTATTGACATTTATTTAAAGAAAAATGAATTCACTCAATGTCCATATGATCATGCACTATATGTGAAGAAGAAAGAAGGTAACTTGTTATTTGTAGCTCTTTATATTGATGATCTTCTTTTCATGGGAAATAATGTCATGATTGTTGAAAAATTTAAAGGTGAGATGGAACAAGAATTTGAAATGACAGATTTGAGCTTAATGAAGTATTTTCTTTGTCTAGAAGTTAGATAAGGAAAATTAGGAATTTTTGTGTCACAAGAAGCATACTCAAAAGATATCTTAAAGAAGAACAAGATAGAAAATTGTAATCCAGTAACACACCAATGGAATTAGGTGCCAAACTCTCAAGGTTTGATGGTGGAGATCGAGTCGACGCAACAAAGTATTGATGTTTGGTGGCAAGTTTACGTTATCTCACAAGCACTCGGCTAGATATTTCTTATAGTGTTGGAGTGGTAAGTCGGTTCATAGAAGAGCCAACCTACATGCATTGGAAGACATTGAAGAGAATTCTTCGATATATCTGAGGAACAGAATCACTCAGATTATTTTACTCGAAGATGGATGAATATAAATTGGTGGGTTCACTATAGAAAAACACGCGATTACCATCAAATTTTTCGGCAGATAAATTTGCGTTGGTAAAAATGGCGCCTGTAACGGCGCATAATGCGACGGAACATTTACAACGTATTTTCTGGTGCATATGACGCCGGAATGTTTCTATCGTCATATGCGCCGGTAAATACGTCAGAATAAACTAGCATTTTACTGGTTCTGGCGCACTTTATGGCGGACAATAGCCGGCGCAATTACTGGCAGATAATGCGCCGGTGTTTTTAAACTCAACGACTTAAGACTGGAGCATTCTGTGCCAAAATTTTTTTCGGCGTCTTGGATGCAAAAAAATTTGCCAGCAAAAGCCCTATTTTTGAACCCGAGCCCCTATGGCCGCTCATTTTTTTTGTTCCTTTCTCTCACATTGGCGCTATTTTGCTCGTCGCCCTCCGTCGCTCGCCGTAGATCGAGGTCACCGACGGTCACCGGACGTCGCCGATGGTCATAGCAGTTCCGACCGCAAGTTTTCGTTGTCCGCCTCCCGCTCGATTACCCGTTGATTGTAAGGTTTTTTTCGTTTAATTTTTTTGGATTAATGCTGAGTTTTTCTATACATTTTTTAAGAGGTTTGATGGACAAATATAGACAGAGTAAGGAGGATCTGCATATGTTATGTTTAAACACAATGTGCTTTGACCAAATATTTTCTATTTCAGTTGGATTACATCAAGGATCATAGCCCATATCTTTTTTGTTTTAGTAATGGATGTTCTTATGAGGCATTTGCAAGAGGATGTGCCCTAATGTATGCTAGCTTTTTACTGATGATATTCTTCTTATTGATAAGACTAGAGAGGGAGTACATAAAAAACTTGAATTAGGGAGGTCAATCTTAAAGTCTAAGAGTTTTTGTTTGAGTAGATCTAAAATCAAATATATAAAGTATAATTTTTGTAGTAATAGATTTAGTGGTGGGATTGTGACTTTAATTTAATATGTATAGTTAAAGTGGATGAATGCTTCGGGCCTATTATGTGATAGAAAAGTATCCCTCAAACTTAAGGGAAAATTATATAAGATAATGGTCAGACCTATAATATTCTATGGAGTAGAATGTTGGCTATTAAAGACCAACATTCTCAAAATGAAGTCATCTTATTTTAGGGCATTGCATCTCAAAATGAAGTCATCCTATTTTAAAATATCCTAATTTTCCTCTTTTAGAATAATATATTAATCTCTCTATCTCTCTTAAAAAAAATTAACTAATGTAGCATATGATATAATAAAAAAATAATAATTTTAGACATCAGAAATTACATTGAAACTAAAATGTTTTGGTTTGAATAATTTCTAGAGATTATATGTTATAATGCATGGGGTCTTATTTTAGAAAAAAATAAATTTGATAAATATAATGGGAGAGCCTTTGAAATATAAGGAAATAAGGATGATAGATATTCTATTTTATTATCCATTTTAATTGCTCATGTGGATGAGTGTCTTTACTCTTAGAGACAATGCAAAATGAGTATATATGTTAAAAGATTGGAGTAGCTCCAGTGGTAGATAATTTTAGAGAGAGTCGCCTTAGATGGTTTGGTCATATAATACATTAGTCTTCAGATGACTCGATGAGATGTATTAGATTTGGCTTATGTTAAGAAAGGTATAAGTAGACCTAAAAAGACTTAGTTAGAAAGTATTAAAAATGAGATGAGATGAGATGCTTCGGTGGATAAGTGGCTTCATCCTTTGAGATAGGATACAAATTGATCATAATTTTCAACAAGCACCCTATCTTTTTACATATCTATATAATCAATTTTAGATCTACTTAAGCGCGATAATTCATTACTTATTTGCTCTTATATGTAGGTTATGGATATTAGAAATCAAAAAAGTTAGATGTATAACCGATTATCTCAAGGTCAAAAGACATAACAGATGAATTCATTAATGGGGTGAATATTTTCATTCAGCAAGCGAAACAACTACCCAACTTTATATCAGAAGGAAAGTTTCAATGTCCATGTTCTAAACACAAAAATCTAGTGCACTTAACACTAGATGATGTAACTGTTTA
This sequence comes from Dendrobium nobile, assembly GCA_022539455.1. Lineage (NCBI taxonomy): Eukaryota > Viridiplantae > Streptophyta > Magnoliopsida > Asparagales > Orchidaceae > Dendrobium > Dendrobium nobile. Next base: position 61,933,139 of record CM039723.1, on the reverse strand, counting down.
TCTATATCATAGAGGATTCATGCCACGGTATTCGTATCAGACTTCTCATGGTGAGTACGAGCCACAATTTGATTATCAATGCGATCCTTCTACAAGTAGTAATATAGCTGAGGCTGAAAATATCCGATTAAATCTTGAGGAATTAGTTCATGATGCAACTGGAATACAAATTGAACAAATTACAAAAGAGTTACTGAATATGGAGGCACAAAAATTTTTTGATTTATTGTATACTGCCCAGTAACTAATCTGGAAAAGGTACACCACTCACTCAAAGTTATCTATTGCTGTGAAGATGTTAAGCATCAAGGCAAAATATAATGTTGCTCGTGAATGTTTTAATCAATTCATTGGGCTGCTAAAAAAATCAATCCGACAGATAATTTAATTCCTACAAATCTATATCGGACAAAGAAGTTAGTTTCCAAACTTGGTTTGACATACACAAAGATGGATTGTTGTGTCAATGGATGCATGTTACACTTTAAAGAAGATATCTTAGAGATTGCATGCCGTCATTGCAATGCACCAAGATTTAAACCAAAATCTAGAAATAGATGGAAGCAGAAGGATGTGCCTGTCAGTAAGATGTTCTACTTTCCAATAATTTTGAGACTACAACGGCTATATGCATCCATGAGAAATGCTGCACATATGAGATGACATAATGATCACATTCCATAAGAATGTGTTATCACGCATCCATCAGAAGTAGAGGCTTGCAGACACTTTGATCGTACACTCCCACATTCGCTACAGAACCAAGAAATGTCAGATTAGGTTTATGCGCAGATGATTTTACTCCATTCAATCAGTCGGCTACACCGTATTCATGTTGGCCCGTGATACTCACTTCTTACAATCTTTCTCCAGAGTTGTGTATGATTACTCCTTATATATTTCTGACACTTATCATTACAGGGCCACATAATCCAAAAGTGAAGATTGATGTATTCTTACAACTGTTGATTGATGATTTAAGTTTATTTTGGGAAGAGAGAGTAAGTACATATGATATTCCATCAAATAGAACTTTACACTAAGAGCAGCATTACTTTGGATAATTGGTGACTTTCCTGCATATGGTATGCTCTCAGGTTGGAACACTTGAGGCAAGTTAGCTTGTCCATATTATATGGAACATAAAAAATCATTCACTTTAAAGTATGGTAGGAAGAACACTTGGTTCGATTGTCATCGAATGTTTTTTCCTCCATATCATCCTTTCAGGTGAAATAAAGAAGCGTTTACTAAAAATAAAATGATGATGTTTCAACCTCCTCCAAGTTTAAGTAGTGAAAAAATTTTTGAAAGAGTAAGGTTCATGCCCATCATAATGGATTCTCCAACATTAGTTGAGTTTAGATTGCCAAAATATGGTGTCAACCATAATTGGACTAAGAAAAATATTTTTTGGTCATTGATATATTGGAGAACAAACTTGATTAGACATAATTTGGATGTTATGCATATAGAGAAAAATATTTTTGATAATATTTTCTATATAGTTTTGGACATCAAAGAGAAATCGAAAGATAATATAAAAGTAAGGATGGACTTAAAGGAGATTTGTAGAAGGAAAGCTTTGGAATTGAAGGATGGTGGAGAAGGAAAATTTCTTAAACCAAAAGCTCCATTCACATTAACTTTAGAGCAAAAACGAGTAATTTGTGAATAGGTGAAGACCCTACGAGTACCTCATAGATGTTCTTCCAATCTATGCTAGTGTGTTGACATAAGATCAGGGAGATTATTCGGATTGAAAAGTCATGATTGTCACATCTTCATGCAATGTCTGTTATCAACTGCTTTTAGTTATTTGACAGATCAGATTTTAAAGCCCTTGATTGAGCTAAGCGTTTTCTTTAAATATTTATACTCTTCTAAATTAAATGTAGAGAATTTGATTCTTATGGAGCAACAATTTTCTTTCATTTTATGTCAACTTGAGAAAATATTTCCTCCAGAATTTTTTGACTCTATGGAGCATCTACCTGTTCATTTACCATATGAGGCTATAGGTTGTAGACCTGTTCAATATAGGTGGATGTATCCTTTTGAGAGATATTTAAATAAACTTAAGAAGACACTAAGAATAAAGCACGACCCGAAGGCTCTATCTGTGAAGCATATTTAACAAACGAGACAACTCAATTTTGCTCGTATTATTTTGAAACAATGTCTCAATCAGGTGAAAGTTTAGCACCTCAAAATATTGGTAAATCCTCTAATATATCTATATTCAATGGATGTGGTGAACCTATAGGCGCTAGCACCGTGCACTATTTGACCGATAAGGAGATGACAGTTATCACATTGTATATCTTGCTTAACTGTGATGAAGTTGAGCCGTATCTCGAGTAAGTATGAGTTAAGTTGTTCATATTTTCAGTATTCTTCTAAACTTTGTTCTAAACTTAAGATGGTTATTTGTCGGAGGTTCATTGATGGTCTAAGTACATCAGAAGAAGGAGAAGTCCAAAAGATAGTGGAAAAAGAATTCGCTGCTAGGTTTAAAAATACGGTATATTTTGAATAATTAGTCTTAATTAATGAGTTCTACTTGTAATTAATATTAATAACAATAACATCTTATTCATTTAAAGGTATACACTGAAGATAGTGATTCACAGTATTCAAGGTTATCTGAGTTAGCTTGGGGATCAAATAGATTAGTTGAATGTTATCAAATATTTGTGGTCAATGGTTATAAATTCCAAATCAAAAATTGGTGTGAATGTAGAAAGACAGAAAGTGTATGTATAAGAGGGAACACCCATACAGGGGATGATTTTGAGTACTATAGGGTATTACAAGAAATATTAGAAGTGAAATATCCCGGTCACAGGAATACTATGTATCTCTTCAATTGTGAATGGTTTGATCCAGTAAAAAATAGAGGCACAAGAGTACATCCAATTTACGGTGCGGGGTAGGAGATATACAAAGTTTGATCCATTCATCATTGTTAATCAGACAACTCAAGTCTATTATGCTAACTATCCATGTAGAATATGAGGCAAACCGGATTGGCTGGTAGTTATGATGACAAAACCATGGGGAGTAATTGAGAAAACCAGTACAATACCATCAGCACATCAAGAAGAGTTTATGTCAAATCTAAAAAATCTCCCAATCAATGTGGATGACCAAATCAGAATTAATGAGAGTGAGTTGCAGTTAGAGGAGGTAGATTTAACCATAGAGGAAAGTAATGATGAATCTGATAGTGCTGGAAATATATCATCATATGAAAGTGAATCAATAAATGATGAGTTAACATAAAGTAAATTAAATATATTTTTACTGCATTTTACTTCACTGCAATTTTACTTCACTGCTTTTTTACTTACTTCACTGCATTGGTTTTTTACTTCACTACATTTTACTTCACTATTTTTTTACTTACTTCACTGCATTTTGTTATAACTCATGATTCTAATATTTCTTATTCATTTATGTGCAGATGGCTTCAGGTGAAGAGCCTGGTAGAGGATTGATCAAAAACATTTTTAATAGGTGCACCAAGAAGATCACTACAGCAGGACCAGCTAGGCCAGTACGTACTGAGGGGACCACCTCATCTCAGCCTGCTACACAATCTCTGCCTGCTACTCAGACTCAGCCTACTACACAGTCTCAGCCTGCTATATAGACTCTGCCTACCACTCAGCCTTTACCCACTCCTAGAGCTAGTAGCCCGTAGTACTACTTAGCAGACCCCTGATTTCCTTCACCAAATCCCACGTAGAGTACTCCTTTCTACCCATACTACGCACCCCCACCTTATGCTGGTGCCCCTCCTACTTATCCATTTCCACCATATGCTCCACCATACTATCCCCCACCACCCCATCAGCCTTCTACAGCTGGACCTTCGACACCGGTTGCACTAGAGCAGGCAACAGATGGTAGAATGTTGATAGCACCTGAGGGTGACACGTAAGTATATTCTCTTTTATTTAAGCTTACAACCTTTTTTATTTTATATTATATATTTGTTTGATAAAACTTTATTTTTTGTAGGTTCTACCCATCAAAACAGCTGACACATAAAATACGGGAAATCATACAAAGCAAGTTTGACGCTCCTTACGTTTCTTGGAAGAAAGTCCCGAAAGAAGTTCAGGATATGTGGTTTAGATAGTTTGAGGTATTCATGGGTTTTAGTTTTTATGTTAAATGATTTATTCTATTTTACTTAAGCTAAAAATCTTATATATTATATATTATATGTATTTGAATGCAGAAAAAATTTTGTTGGCTGCCCCAGCACAATGACAGGATTAGAAAGAATTTTGAGAAGCGTGGGTCTACTCTGATGCGCGACATGTTCACAGACATTAGAAAGTCTGGGAAGCGACCATTATAGATTGGAGAAGTTATATGGGCTGAGTTGAACATTGCTTGGGGCAGCGCAGAGTATATTAGGAGGGATCAAAATTGACAGAACAGAGCTTCTGATGTTGGGGGCTTGGGTAGTTCCCTTCATACTGGGGCTCCGTTCCACATACTGAGCACAAACGACATTTGGTAATGAATTTTAAATGTTGTATTAAATTTTTCTTTAATACAAATATTAATAGAATTCTCTTAATTCTAACAGAAAGAGATGTTGGGTAGAGAACCGACTCTTATGGAATTGCATAGTCACACTCATAAGCGATAGGAGGATTAACAATGGATAGATGAGAGAGCAAGAAAAGCCCATGTAAGTATATATATATATTTAGAAATTTTTATTTTTAGTTTAATTATATATATTTATAATCTACTTTCACAGGAGGAGTATACACGGCTTCGAGAGAGTCATGCCACATTAGGTGAGGGCTCTTCTGGCAGCTCTGTGGAGTTTTCTGAGTATCGCATCTGGTCGCAGGCCATCGGAGGAATGCAGCATGGCAGATTTTATGGTTTAGGTTCGCAAGCTCAGGCATACGAGGGGATGACCTTCTCTATTGCATCCAGCTTTGTATCTAGTTCACATGAGTCCTTACATGCTCAACAAATAAGTGCCCTTCAAGCTGAGCTAAAACAAGTAAGGAAATCACAAGCTGATTGTCAAGCCCAGCTACAAGCACAGGTTCAAATGCAGATGCAGGAGCAACACAATCAGTTGTTGGATGAAATGTGCAAAATGAGGGAGCAGCTGAGTGGAAAAGAGGTAGCTCCAGCTGAGGAGGAGTCCACGGTGTCAGAGTAGTTTAGTTTAGTCATATAAACTTGTTTATTTCTGTGAACATGTGTTATTGAACAATATGTGATGTTTTTGGTTATTTGATGCTATTGAACAATGTCTTTACATGGATATTTATGTTTTTTAGTATATATTGAAGTTGTTTATATCTGTTATGTGTATAGCTGTCTTCTGGAAGTGTTTTTGTTTATGTTTGCAGGTGTGGAAATGCAATTGTTGGCTGGGAAGGAAATGTTTTTTGTCATGGCGGATTTTGTGTCAGAAATTCGACGGAAACGACGATACAACGAATCACTGCAATCATGTCGTCGTTTATTTGGACGCCTAAAATTTCCGGCGCAGTTTACGGCGCCCAATCCGCCGGACGTTTCCGGCGTCCAATATGCGCCGTAAACTAGCCGTAGCTTATTTACAGTGCATCTACGACGTTTTATCCGCCAGTAATTTCCAGCGGATCAATACGACATAAACTTCCAGCGCAGCTATCGCCAGAATGTCCGATTGAAAATCGCTGGCTTGGCCAGCATTTTTTGCCCCGGTAATGCGCCGGAGATGGCGCCGGAATGGTTTCCGGCTTCTCATAAACGTCGAAAAGTTTTTTCCGATGCAAACCAAACCAGCGCACGAAAATCCGCCGTAAATGCGCCAGAAAATCGGGACTACCGTCGGATTTTATGTGTTACCGGCGGATATAATCCGCCGGTAATAGCGGGTTTTCCTATAGTGGTTACTCTGATAGTGATTGGTGCGGAAACAAAGATGATCGAAATAGTACATTGGAGTACGTATTTTTTAAGGGAGACTTGACATTCACATGGCTATCAAAGAAACAACCGATAGTGACTCTTTCGACATGTGAGGCAAAATATTTGGCGACAGCATTGTGTGTGTGTGTCATGCAGTTTGGCTAAGGAATTTGCTCTATGAATTGAATCTCCAAAAAACATAGGCTACCAAGATTCGTGTTGATAACAAATCTGTAATTGAGTTAGAAAAGAATCTGATACATCATGAAAGAAGCAAACATATAGATGTCAAGTTTCATTTCATCTATGAACCTGTAAAGGAATGAAGTACGAGAATGATTCATGTTGCAAGTCATGATCAAGTAGCGGATATATTCACAAACCATTACCCACAATATTATTCGAGAAATGCAAAATGGCGATTGGCATGAAGGATGGACGGGATTTTGAGTTTAAAGGAGGAATTTGTTGATAAATTCAAAATCATTAACCGTATTATTTGTATGGATGTGACTTTTCATTTGTGTGGATGTAACTTATTTCCTTTAATTAAATGCAGTTAATTGTAAGTGAAAGGGTGTGTGTGAAGTGATGTTTCATTTAAATAAAAGAGTTGTAATGTGAGTATGAGAAAATAATAGAAGAAAAAAAGTTTTTTGCTTTGTTTGTCTTCCGTTTATCTTCTTCTTCCAATTTTCTTTTTAGTTTCTTTTACAGTCTTTTCCTCTTAACCTCAACTATTGAATGTTAGAAAGACATGGTTTTTCCAACATTAGTTGCTTCACAAAGGGGGTCAATTGCAGGAATAAGAGCTATAAATTGGACCGGGTGTTGCCCAAAAGATAAAAAAATTGGCAAAAAAAATTTATGCTTTTTCTCATCTCATATAAGTAGCATCAAAACGCTATTCTTTTACACATTTCTACAATATATATATATATATATATATATATATATATATATATATATATATATATATATATATATATATATATATATATATATATATATATATATATATATATATATATATATATATATATATATATATATATATATATATATAGTTATATTTGCCTCTTTTGGGCTATTATCATAAACATACACCTACTTAGTTCCACGATGAAGATGAAGAATTAATGAACATACCATAGATAATTACATATCAAGATAGTCAAAGCCCACTAAATGTCTCAACGAAAACATATTGGAGGAAAATCAATAAGCATATATAAGATTTCACAGCATGACACAGTTTTATGCTCTTGAATGACATAGAATGCACTTATAAGATCACAAATGATAAATTATATATGTTACAGCAAATGAAATATACACTTACGCCATACTTCTTTAATTAACTTATTTATTCACTATATTTTAAGCATAACAAAATCCAAATGCCAAGTCATGTCTTATGGTTATTTCTCAGGACTTAATCAGTTAATCAGAAGCTTAGATGCTCATATGGTGAAACAAGCAGTACATCGAGCCATCAATAGCTGCACAAGAAGTAGCTCAAAAAGTAGTGTGCAAGAGTAAACCCTAGAATACCTACAGCACATTTCAGTTCCCTGGATGTAATCGAATTTATTTTCATAACATTTTGTTATTTTGTTGTCAGAAGTTAATCGAAGGACCATAATCTCCTTAATAATTTTTTTTTATTTGAAAATAGTGCAGCAAAAATGGTTTCATTGATCAAATGCAATTTAAATGAATAAATTTGAAGCGCAACCCTCTCATCAAGGGATCGATCTCGATATCTACAATTTCTTTTTCGTTTTTTAAAAGATAAAAAAAAAAAAAAAATTGGAACATAACGCGCTCATTAAGAAATGAAAACTTCGAAAAACATTCCATTAAAAAGTATTACAGTTCAGAGAAAAATAGCCCTAAAAAAACAACAAAAAAAGTAGAAAAATACATTTCAAAATGATATTGTCAAACAAGCATAGGTAATGCAAGGTGAGGATATCCAGATTCTGTATAATTAATTAAATATGCAATTTTCGTTTCTTCATATATTCGAAAAAAAGGCGATGCAGCATTAGCGCAAAATTTTCATTTACTAATTTAATATTTTAAGGATTCATTCGGGATGATTTTCTTACTGCTTTAAAAAGCACTAAGAAATTTGACCCAAATAAAACCTAAGTGTTTTATTCAAAACCATTTATGTATTTAAAATAGGTATCCAGCAGCCACTTAAACATTGTTTTTTCTATAAAAGAATAAGGATTGAACTTATCCTAGAACACAACTCACCTTGGTCTGTTGGTTGGGAACTTAGGCTATCAATTAAGAGGTCTTGGGCTCGAGTCTTATGTATTCGATGTGTGTGTCAGTCAGCCTTAATTGGCCTAAATGCTAAAGTAGAGAGTTATATGCTTTCCAATTCCAACCTTCTATTTTGAAGTATAAAACAAATGCTAATTGGATATTTTAACATCTTTGAAGTAGGTAGATGCATGAGGAATGGAACCTAAAAAAGATTGAAAGGCTCATGATTTTAAATAAATTCATTAATGTGAATCAAGACAGGCAATATATCAGCATCTATTTTTATCTTTCAAACACCAATTCTTTAATAGAGTCAAATTCAAAGCTCTCAGTTTAACAACTCAATGTTCATCTTCTTCTAGGTAGGAATATTGGGCAGAAATCTTAATGTTTTCTTGTTCTTAAAGAATGGGCAGACTTCTTAATTTCTTTATTTAAAATGGCTGAATACAAGCGATTGTATATTTTTATGTGCAGTACAAAGAATCAAACCCTACCATAAGTTTAGTATATATTATCCAGTTGGCTTCCATAAAAATGGAGAGAACTTGGTTTTAATAAAAATTGGTGTTTAGAACATTAAAATTAGAGGTTCATCAATTACCTTTGGGTTGGTTCACTATTAATATATTAATAGTCATAAACATTTTTTTTTCTTTGTTAATGTTTGCTAGTCTTGCATGTACCTCTTCAAATGAGTTCAAAGATCTGTTTTTTCCCGGAGTTGGTTGCTGCCCTGATCTCCCATAATTTATAGCCAACATCACGATGTAGAAAAAACAAGTGCCGCCAAATAGAATTACTTAGGTAGTCTTCATTCACTCACTGCTATCACCACTCTTTTCGTTGCAGCTTTTTTTTACGGCTAATGTTACTTGCCATCGATGTCTCACTTTTTGTTTTTCTTCATGTTGCCTAGTTTAGGAGCCTTAACTCCTTTGCTTCCTGCGAGGTGTTGCCCTTATTTTATGCATATATTTCTTTCCCAAGCTCTGAAGTGATATTGTATACATTAGACATGGGATCATTAACCTTGATGCCTCCTTCATTACAGGGAAATCATCATTTACCGACATAATTTTCCGACAGCTTTCCAAAAGACTATTTTTCGGCGGTTTTCGGACGAATTACGACGAAATATTTTCGACTAATTTTCGGGTAGATTTTCCGGGAGCTTTCGGGAGGATTTTTCTGCCATTTTTTTAATAATTATATTATAAATAAAAAAGTGTGGCTATTTTAATACATTTGCCCTTCCAGCAAACTGGTAGGTATTTAAAGTTTTTTTTTAAACTTAAGTTCAAATCCCACGGCGTGCGGGCAGCAGGGCAGGTGACTGTGGTGGAGCAGCCGGGAGGCGGTCAGCTAGGTGGGCGGCTTCATTTTTTTAATGATTTTTTAAATTTATGGAGGCTATGACCACTGGGAAAGAATTCCACCGGAAATAAACTGCTGCATTAAGTTTCCTACGTGGTTTATACATGCAGAAAAAAATCCGTCAGAAAACCTCATTTCCATTGGAAATTCGCCCAATTCCGCCAGAAAAATCCGTTTGTAATGACTAATTTTCCTATTGTCTTTTGTTCCTTTTTTAATTGATAGATGACTTTGCATTTGTACACCCCTGATAGATTTTTTTTTTTTTTTGTGGGGAGGAAAAAAGAAGATGATATGAGGGCGTTCTTATTGTGCATATTGAATATTTTACAATAAGAGATTAAGAATGTGGTCTAGCAAGATAGTGTTAACAAGTAATATCTCATTCACATAAAATACACCAAATAAGTGATACCATTAATGATAAGTCATGTAGAGTAAAGTAGTGAATATTGATATTTTAGCCTCCCAGTGAAATGAGTCATTCTCAGATTAATTACACTTAATGATACCACCAAGAAATTCTATCAATTAATGAACCATGCATGTGATAATTTATCCAATTTAACATCAAGGATGGCTAAGACAAAACATACTGTGATAAAAAAAAAGCAATATATGCATTGAATTGGTTAGTTCATAAAGTAGAGAGTGAATCACCTTAACTAATGGATATAATTTTTTTTTCTAGAGTTCATTTATTGGCATGGATTTTATATCATCAAATCAAAAAATACCAGGTCCTAATAGGAAACCTGAAAGTGAAAATAATATGTAATTTTATATATTATATTATTAGTGAGAATATGTTATTTTAATAGTGTTGTGCAGGAAAAATATAAAAAGGACACAAAATTATAAGTTTCATATAGCGTCGTGACATCAAATTAAACAACACCACAACACCAGAGCGCCACTTTATTGACATTGTGGTACCAACTTCTCATGTAGGTAGTGAAAATTGGTCGTGAAGAACTTTCGACTAGAGCTCGATGATTTCATATCGTACTATACGATATTCATAAAAACACCCAATCATTGATCACAACACATCCAATGGCTAATACTAAACAATTGTTGGTGATTGTACTGTATGAAAACATACTTCGTATTGTACAATACATGTGGCAATGGACATTGGAAGAATTGAATTCGGCCGATATGATATTTAATTTCATATCGTACTATACAAACACCTATTCATATTGGAATATCTGACAAGTCAACAATCGTCCAGGTTGACACCTCAGGATGACGTGTTCTCTCTAATAGTCTAGTACTGTTCTCATCGTAATGTATGATAATATCACTTTTTTGACTAATCGGACTAGGCAAAATTGAATGCACTCAATTGTACTGTATGATGTCTCTATTGTATTACAATACGATCATTCTATTTAAGGACAAGAAATTCAAAGCTTTTCTTCACTCAACACATTTCACTCTTCTTACCTCCTCCCTAAAGATCTTGTCCACTGTAAAGGCTAGAGGAAAGAGTTCATGAGCTCTAATCATAAGTTGTTCTTGACGCCCCGTGGACCCTTGGTTTTTCAAATATGGTGAAGAGGCTTATAATCAGTACAAAACTTCCGGGACTATGCCTTCCAAGATTTTAAACCAGGAAGTTTTAAACTTCTAGGTACTCTCTCTCTCTCTCTCTCTCTCTCTCTCTCTCTCTGCTTGCACCACCCTTCAGTTTATTCTCACACTTACCTTCCCATTAAATTCTGAACTTCTTTTTAAAATTTTTTTCTAGTCTTTGAATTAATAGTAAGGGTACTACGCTCCAATCTTACATCAATAGGAGGCCTATCAAGATTACCTACCAAGATTATCATGAATTCCTTTACCTTTCCATTACTAGCAAAAAAGTTCACCTTCTAGCTTCAAATCCTAACTATGATTGGACCCTTGTAAGCACTACCCTTTAGGAATCAAATCTTAGATACCACATCTCCCATTTCAATACCTTAGTCCAAGATGTAATAATCATCCAGCATATCCTTCGTAACTTAATAATTCGAAAATCTAGGGATCGAATTAAAATCACACCACTTTTATCCATGATTATTTACTTCATAATAGCTAAGATAGATTTTAACGCAGCTGATATAATCATTTGATATATTGAGAATCTAACATGCATTCAAGATCCTATATGTAAAAGAAAGCCAAATCGTGCTTTAGGTCACGTAATTGCTTTCATCCATGAATCCAAATACAACTTCCAATTCCCTTCACCACCAGATCACCTTCCAGTTTTCAATTCCAATAGCTCCTTCCACATCCTTCATAGTGCTCATTGCCGCAATATTCACTATGTGGATGATGAGCTAGTGGAAGCAGAGGGAGGTCTAGAACCAGTACCAGTTTCAGCACTTGCACCTATCCACCAGCAGCCTTAGAACAATATGCTGGTTTGGTGGATTAACCAATGGGAGGCTTATTTTGACTCTTACGTAGAAGAGCAGCAATATCAACATGACAATGAAATGGTCCACTTTAATAACTATGTAGTATAACAACAACAACAACATGATAATGACAAGGCTTGGTTTGGAGAGTAGTTTGCCTCCATTCACTAATTCTTTAGACCACCACCACCTCCTTCTCCATCTGATCAGTATCCTTCAAACTTTTAGTTTGTTTTATATTTTTGTCCTTGTGTCTGTACTATTTTTTTTCTTATGTGCTTTGTGATGTGTGTGTTTCTTTTTAGTATCTTTGTTTAACAATTTCCTCCTTTTTATGATGTCAAAAGGGGGAGTAGTTTATTTTTGGTAGATTATACTCTATGTTGGAATAATTAATCTACTGTTTCGTTTTAGTTCCTAATGCTTATGTGTTATTTCTTTATGTATTTAAAAAATAAATAACTAAATAAATATCCCTCCCTATTTTTGAAAAGATTCACCTAATAATAGGGAGTTTAGGAAATTGTAAAAATATTATTAAGACATTTAGCAATAGTATTTGCCATAATAAAAAAGGAGAAGATTATTACAAATATAAAATCAATTCTTATGACTTTGATGATAACAAATATTATTAAATTCCTTATTTTGCTATCTTTTATCATCTACTATTATTATATATCTGCTTTTTCCTCTAAACTAACATTTCAGGTCCACCATACACTTACATATTTGATCAGCTCAAGATTGGGTAGACTATGATTAAGTATGTCATGAAATGTCTATAATTTCAATTCCTATATATTTTTACCTTTAATCAAGTCAAGTCATCTATTTAGTTGGTACTAAGATTTATAACCTTACACACACTCAAGGGAGTGAGTTAGTTACAATATCAGAAGTTAAATTTTTTGAACTAACCATACAGCATAACCATCTAATCAAAAAATGATTAAAATGGATAATTATGATAATTAATATAATATGAACTAATCTTAATGTAAGATGTATATCCTATAGGATGATCAATTAAAATCAAGATCTTAACCGCTAATCTTAATTTAGGTAATATTTTAATATTCAAAATTTGTACTCATCACACTATACAATCGTATCATACTATACGATATAATTAAATATTGCCTAAATTAATTTTATGATTAGGGAACAAATTTGGATTAATTGATCCAATCAGATCGTAAAAAAGGATTTGACCAATTTAACTATATCACCCAATTCTTACATGGGAAAATAAATTAATCATCATCAATGGTACTAGATGATAGTCTAAGTCATTTGAAATAATTGTATTGGACAATGCTTTAAATCGTCATGGACAATCAGCTTAATTCTTTGAATTGATCATACAACACTTATCTCTTTATTTAGTACTAACAGGAATACTTTTCACTAATCATACTGGATGATCTAGGATTATATTATACAATTAGAGTCTCAAGAATTAACTTTAGGGCTTTTTATAAGCCTTTATATTTAATATCTCTCATTGACATGTTTCAAGTCTTTGGCTACTGAGTGTTCTTGAGAGGGAGCTTTCAAAAGAAGATATAGGAGTGTTTTGGGAAGAAATCGGAGTGCTTGTGTGTGTGGAAGAAGTAGTGTGAGGGGATCACATGGTTACTCCAAGAAAGTGTCTTGCCATGTTCCTCAAAGTGTCTGTCTAGGTTTCTTGGGTAGCTTTGGGAAAAAATTCTTCAACCCAAGGATGTGGTTCTCTACCATCACTATGAGGATGAGAAAGGAGTCCAAAATTATTTGCCTTTCTATAGGAAGGAGAATAATATTGAAGGTCCGTTTCTGTCGCCTGGAGGGTGACAAAGCTTTTGGCTCTCCACCACATAGTGATTATATAAATATAGTTTAATACTCAGATTGGAGGAATCTAGGGAGTAGACGTAAGTCATTATTTGATCGAATCAGTTTAAATCTCTTGTGTATTTATTTTATATTTTATTATCATACTTTTGTTTTTTTTCTTTTTAACTATATTATAACTATTTGGTGAAAATCATACTTAACGGTTAGTTTAACTAATTAGTATTGCATCATTATTATTTTCTTATTTTTGTATATTCATCTTGCTTCCGCACTAAGTGATAATTGCTACTTATTTTTCAAATATTTAAAAATATCCAAAAATGTTGTCTTTATTTTCAAATTAATCAATTAGTTTTTAAAATTTACTAATTCACCACTTTTTTGGTGTTGCTAGGGACACATCCACTTAGGCTTAATATTGCTATCAAAATTTCAATTGGTATCAGAGTGGTTCTCACAATAGTATTTTAGAAAACCTAGAGGAAAGCAATCAATGCCACACTTCAGAAATATGTACACCATAGAAGGCTACTCTACTACTCATCCAACAATATTTGAGAATATTCCCTTTGATTTTTGAAAACTTTGAATGAAAATGTTTTTATAATCTACTAATTTATGGATGTGGCATATAACTCAATCTAGATATTCTTTACCATCTTGTATTATTTTTTTTAAGGAATGCATATAACATTAATAAAAGGAAAAATAATTACAAACTAGAAAGCAAAAGCAAATCAAGCCCTTTAAATCTATCATAATGGATATGTGATCTACTAATTCCCATTTTAAACCCATTGGGGTGATGGGGACACCAAATATTTAAATAACTTAAAAGGTTGGTTAGTGTCCTAGAGTTCCCAAAAGGTAGAAAATTCGAACTAGTAAGAATCCCATATATCATTACTTTAAATCCAAAGAGGCAAAAAGAACCAATACGAGAAACAAAATAACTAAAAACAACTGTAAGAGTAGTGCACATAACAACAACTAAACTCATAAGAACTCCTAACAAGCCTCCAACAACCACCAACGAATCCACAGAAGTGTCATCTAGCTTTAGATTAGAAAAACCATCTTGAGTCTCAAAGTCTTTAGTCACAAACCCTGCATCCTTCAGGAGAACTACCAATAAGTCGTAAATTTTTGAAAACAAACCAATAACCTTCGAAGCATTTAAAAGACTAGCTCCCATGAAAGAACCAATCACTTCCATTTGAAGCACACCATAAACCGTGACAACCTTGCCATGAACCACTTGAAAGAAAACACCTTCTCCAACCATAAGCATATACAACGTAGAAGTTCACTTCAACCCATCACCAGAACAAGGAAGACACCAAAAATCTTCTATGAAAAGACCATACAAAGAAGTTGAAAAACATAGCACTTCCCGCTCACAAAACTAGTACCAGCAACCTCCAAGGAAGTACCATCCACAAGAAATCCCATAGAAGGGGTAAGCTCCCATTCCAAGCCATCTGAAAACCCCGTGAGGCTATATTAACGATCATCTCCAGCGGATTCCCTTGAACCATCATCATGCCAAAACACGTTTAGCAGACATACTATCAATCGCATTCTCAATAACCTTGAAACAAATTCCCTTAGAAGAAGCAATAATTTCTGAAGGATTGACAAGCAAACCACCAATTATTCTACCAAAAACTAAAACTCTATTAAAACTTCTGACACGATCCATCCAAGAATCTTCACATTGGCATGCTAAGAATTCAATGTAAATGATCTGCTTCACTATAGTAGAACCCCTATAACTACCACCAAACCAGAAGCAGTCCAAGAGCAACATTGGAAGCAAATGTAGAAAAACAGAATCCCCAAAACCTCTGCCACACAAATCAGGCATATCGCGCCAATAGACGAACACCATCAAAATGGTGGTCCGCTCAACTCTGCAAGAAAGGATTCCAAAAAATTCATGTTCGCTCCAAATACAGAACAACCGAAAATCACATAAGAAGGGATCAAAAATTACCCCAGATGAAAAATCAAACCAAGAACAACCGATAGAAACACCAAGCCTACAGAGAACCTTCGCCAAGATAATCCCCGTCAAAAATAATTTCAGAAATTTCACAAAAGCAAATTCACATTCATCCCAACACAATTTAGATCTGAACCTGATTAAGAAACCGTTCCAAGAAAATCTAACAGCCATTACAGGTCGACGTAGAACCTTTGAATGCCAAAGGTCAACAAAATGCCCATTCAAACAATTTGGTCTATCAAAAACACCTACATCCAGAATCAAATCAACTATGGAATCAGAAAAAGATAACCACCTAGGTCCTTTGTCGGCCACACCGGGCCGACGGAGAACTTCTGACCTCTAATGCTCTGTCAAAATCATCGCTTTGTCGCTCCACTCCGCTTCGTAGCATTTTTTTTTAACTTGTAAAAATATTCTAAATTAAATCTGGTATTCCTTATATTAAATACCATCTTGTATTGTTAATGGTGTGAAAACTGATATTCCTTATATTAAATGAAGTCAAGAGGATAGAGAATTTGCTCAGTTAAATTTTAAATGTCTTAACTAATTTTTGTAATTTAAAATCTGAGAACTATATGGATGTATCAACTTATGCTACTAAAAAGGAAATTTGAGAATGACTGTGCATTATATATGAATGATTTAGTGAAGTAAAATAGTCAAGATGAGGTATGTCAACTTTCCTATGATGAATTGTTTATTGTTTATGAGAAAATTTATGCTTCGTATAGGAAGCTAAAAAAGAGGTATACTAATCTAAACAATGATTTTAATACTTTACAAAAGGTGTATACGTGTTTGATAAATGATCATTCTAGCTTGGATAGTAATAACATGTCTTTACTTGATAAATACGATGCATTAAAAAAGAAGCATGATGAACTAATTATTACATATGAATCCTAGAAGAAAAAGTATATTAAATTAGAAAATGCATTTAAGGTGTTAGAAATAATTACAGGTGATTTAGATAGTGGTGAGCATGTATTGAAAATGGAAATATACATTTTAGAAAGTGCAAATGAATTCCTACAAGAAAAAATAAATGTACTTCTAAATAAAAATCCATCAACTACTCTAGCATAGTATAAACCTTCATTACAACATATATCATTTAAGTCTAGGAAGAGGTACCATAACCCACATAGATTAGTGAACCCTTTTTATTATATTAGGTGTTACTCTTGTGGCATGCTAGATCACATAGCATACACTTGCACTATCCACCATAAGATACATCTAGCATGGAGGCCAAAACTACATGCATCACAACGTTGCATACAAATATCTCATTCATCAATGATAAGCTGGAACCCAAACTCACTTGGGTTCCAAAATCTAATGTTTAATGACTTTGTAGGGAAGCTCTCAAATAAGACCTAGTGAGAGCATATGGTATATAGATAGTGGATGCTCGAGGCACGTGATTGGTGATTTGAAGCAGTTCATTACACTAGACGTCAGGTCAGGAGGCAAGGTCACACTAGGGGACAACACCATTAGGAGAGTGGTTGGCTCGGGTATAATTAGTGATTCTAATAAGTTTATTATTAAAAATATTTTATTAGTTGATGGCCTTAAGCACAATCTACTTAGCATTAGCCAATTATATGACAAGTGTTTTGATAATTGATTTTTATCTACATATTGCTTGATTAGCTTAAATGACAAATTTGTTTTAGAAGGAAAAAGAGTAAATAATTTTTATATACCTGATTTGAACTGCATTAAATATTCTAATTCCTTGTGTTTGAAAACTATTATTGATGATTCTTGGCTATATCATGGGTGCTTATGTTATGCAAGCATGAAAACTATTAGAATGATTATCCAAAAGGATCTAATTGATGACATACCTAACTTAGACTTCAATAAGGATCACCTATATGATGCCTGCTAACTAGGAAAATAAGTTAAGCCTTAATTTCATTCAATTAAGGACAATAACATCTCTAAACTACTAAAAATTCTCCATATGGGCATATTTTGACTCGTTAGTACTACAAGCCTAAGAGGGAAATTTTATAGATTTGTAATAGTAGATGACTATTCTAGATTCACTTGGGTTAGATTCTTAGCATAGAAAATTAAATTATTTGAGGAATTTAGAACCTTTTCCACCTAGATACAAAGAAAATTAGGGTGTGAAATTTCAACCATTCACAATGATCATAGAGGAGAGTTTAAAAATAATAAATTTGAATCTTGTCTCCAAGTGATACAGATAGAACATAACTTTTTTCCCCTATGACCCCTCAACAGAATGGAATAGCTGAGAGAAAAAATAAAACTTTGGTAGAAGTTGATAGGGTCATGCTAGCTGAATATTATCTCCCTATATACTTTTTGGTAAAAATAATAAATACTACTTATTATATTTTGAATAGGGTGAATGTTAGATCCAAGTTAAATAAGACATCCTATGAACTCTTTAAGAGTAGGACACCCAATCTTTCTCACGTACATGTCTTTAGGTGTGGATGTTTTATCTTGATCAATGGCAAATCATCATTAGGAAAATTTGATCCCAAATTTAATGATGGAGTCTTATTAGGTTCTTCATTTGCTGGTAAGCCTATAAAATCTTCAACAAGAGGACCTTAGTAGTAGAAGTGTCTACCCATATTATGTTCGATGAATAATATAGAACATTGGAATCAATATTAAAAGAAGAAGAAATAGAGGTAATTCAAGACGTAGAAGTCATTGAATTAGGAGGTAGAGTAGAACCTCATGTATCTTTGCCTAGAGGATGGAAATACTCATATAGTCATTCTAAAGAACTAATCTTAGGAGACCTATTTAAAGGTGTTAGGACTAGGCATGGACTTAGGAAGGAGGTTATTCATTCAATATTTATCTTCATGATAGGGCCCACCAACATAGATCAAGCCTTATCTAATGAATTCTAGATCCTAGCAATGTAAATAGAGTTAAATCAATTTGCTAGGAATGATGTTTAGCAATTGGTAAGTAAACCTAAAGACCAGAGTAATATAAGAACCAAATGGGTTTTTAAGAACAAAATAAATGACTTTGGTATAGTAGTAAGAAATAAGGCTAGATTAGTATCTAAGAGATACAATTATATTAAAGTAATTGACTTTGAAGAGAATTTTTCTTTAGTAGTACAATAGAAGTCATTAGAATGTTCTTAGCCTTTGTTGCTTTAAAGGATTTAAACTATATCAAATGTATGTTAAAAGTACCTTCCTAAATGAGGTAATTAAAGACTTCTAAAATCCTTAAGCTAGAATAGAAGTCATTAGAATGCTCTTAGCCTTTGGATTTACAAATAGAAAATTTTGTGATAAATTCTTAAATATTATGAGTGGGGAGCTTGAGATGAGCATGATAGGAGAGCTAAAATATTTTTATGAATTTAGTGTGAAGAAGAAGGATGATGAAACTTTTCTTAAACAATCTAAATACATTAAAGACATCCTTAAGAAATATTAAATGCATAATGCTAAGGCAATAAACACTCTCATGAGCTCTATTATTCAGTTAGAAAGGGACCAAAATGGATAATTATTTGATCAAAAGAAGTGTAGAGGGATAATTTGATAACTCCTTTACTTGACTACCATTATACCTAATATTATGTTTAGTGTTTATCTCTGTGCTAGATTTTAGGCTTTTCTGAAAGAATCCCATAGGAGTATTGTTAAAAGAATTCTTAGATATCCTCTGGGAACCAAAAACTTAGGAATCTAATCTCCTAGTTATAATACTTCTTATGAAATCATAGTATATTCTGATTCAAAATTTATAGATTATATGGTTGATAAAAAAAGTACCACTAGAATATGTCAATTCAAAGAATAATCTTTAGTCTCTTGGTCCTACAGAAAAATAAAATTTATAGCCTTATGTATCATCAAAGTAGAATATATAGCTATACAGAGTTGTGTTGTATAAGTCCTATGGCTTAAACAATAAATCTTAGATCTTTAACTACCTATATGCACCATTCAAATCATATGCGATAACATGTGTGTAATTTGCATATTAAAGAATCCTACCCAACATTCAAGGAAGAAACACATAGACATTATACACAATTTCATTAGAGACCATGTGACAAAAGGGGATATAGAACTACATCATGAAGCTACTGAAAATTGATTGGCAGATATATTTATAAAACTCTTAGCTTTTCAAACCTTAAACACCTTAAGGACTAGAGTAGTTGTTATTTATATTCTTGCTTGAATCAGGATGATTTGAAAATATTAAAAAAAAAATATTTTTTGTGTGTCTTTCTTTTGAATTTCTTTTTTGATTGTTTGTATTATTGGTTTTATTTTTAAAAAATATTTGAAAACTGGAAGAATAAATGTTTTTGTGCCTTTTCTTTTAAATTTTTTTATGACTATTTTTTTTATTTCTTTTATTTGATTTATTTTATGAAAGTTTGTTAGGGTTGGTAATCCCTTATGAACTAGCCCGAGGCTAACCAAGAGGGGGGTGAATTAGTAATTTTAAAAATTCTTAAACAAAAAGCATGATCTTTTTGAAATATTTTAAAACATAAAACATACGATCACCCACAAGAAAATAAGGCTTCATTTGGGACGGCTTTTTTATTACTTTCTAAAAAAGAGTTTTAGTACAAAAATAAAAAAAATTTGTACTAAAACTCCGTTTTAGAAAGCAGTAAAAAAGTATTCCCAAACGAAGCCTAAGTGTAAAAATTAAAGTGCAGAAACTTAATAAGAAAGAGCACATCATATTTTATAATGGTTTGATCAATTTAACCTACATCCACTCCCTGGAGCTTCTCGTTCAGGTATTGCACTAAAATTAGTGACTCTCCTTTTGCTCCCATAGTAAGGTGGAGAAGCCTGTACAAAAACCCATTTATACCAACCCCGATCAGGCAGAGAACTCGGCTCCTTTTGCTTCCTCCTGAAACAAGTAGAGAACCCGAACTCCTTTTACTTCCTCCTAAAGTAGGCAAAGAACCTTGATTGATTGCTAAAGAAGACCTCCCTAGAGCCTCCAAGAAATAAGGGATGATGACTTGAGAAGATGACTCAAATTCTTACTTGGAGCAACCTTTGTGAATTCCTCATAAACTCACCCTCACAAGATCCTCTCTCTCTCCCCTAAGCTCACCCTCTCCTTCTCTTGGCTCTCTTAGGTTAGGATAGTAGCAAAAGATCTAATCTTGAGTAAATGATAGATCTTATATAGAAGGGCTTAAAATTTGCCCTAAATTACAACAGGACATCAAAGATCATCCAAGATGATTGAAAGATTATCCAATGATGATAGAAAGATTGTCATGTACGATCAGTGTATTTTTAGCCCTTTCTGTCAGGACAATCTGGGAATGACTAGATGATTAGGAGATTTGTTTCTTCTGATTGTACAGAATAATGAGTACATCATCCTGTATGATTAGTTCAAAATATTAAATATCATCTAAAACATTATTGTGTTTGGCTAGACTTTATATATTAGATGATGAAAAATAACCTATCGCTTGGGCTGATTCTTGGATCATCCTATATGATTAGTTCAAATCAATAAATATCATCCAGCACATCATTCTATTCATCCAAGATGATTCAGGAAGAAACTAAGGTTTGTTTAATTGATCATCCAAGATGATCCTGTGACCGTTTAGGACGATATAATTGATCAATTAAACCTCAATTACTTTCCTTAATAATCAGACTAATTTAGGAATAATTATAATGCATAATCAAGGATAACATCATGTATAATGTTTAAAAATAATAACATGCCTAAAAGAGTTGGCTGCTAATTCTTTTTAATTTTAGCCCATCATCTAGGATGATGTGAATATCATCTAGGACAATTTACTTAATTTGACTTTCTTAACAAGGATGCCCTAATTAGGGTGTATATTTTTAATTGATCATCTAGTATGATTTTGGATCATCCTATATGATGTGATAAAAAATATAAAAACTCTTAAGCCTATAAAATTTCTCCCCCTAAGTGTGTGTGTGCAAGGTTACTTAGTATCAGGATCTATATTATTACATTTGACTCAAGAAAAGATAAAAATATTAGAAATACATTTACAATCTGACTCAATCCTAATCTACCCAATCTTGAGTTGACTTGATTTATAATTGATCTTGTGGACCTAAAATATTAGTAGGCAGGGCAATAGTAAAAAAATAAAAAAACACGAAATGTTTGCTATCATCAAAATTATAATTCTTGAATCCATATTTGTAATAAGCTCCCTTTTTTTATGATGGCAAACATTTGATAGGAAATTCAACTTAAGCATATAAATGAAACATAAAGTAAAGGTGAACAATATGAACCAAGTAACTCAAATTTTACTAAAATCAAGTATGTAGTACAAATACAAAATAACAGTAGTATAAAAAAAATAACAATACAACGAAACAATACAAACAAACTAACATTACCACTACTCCCCCTTTTGACATCACAAAAAGTAGGAGGAAACATAAAATAAATACATAATAGAAAATACAAAATCAAAATTAATAAAAAGATAGAAGAGGCTCTAAAACGCAAAAGACCAATAAAAATAAAAGTAAAAAAATAAGACAATGAAAAAGACTATAAAAATGATAAAAAGAATGAAAACAAAAAAAAAATTGATCATCAGAAGAATATGATAAATTTTCCAAGTTATTGAATTAAAAATTTATAAGAAGATGAGTTAACATCATCGAAATCCTAAAAATGGTAGAACAATTGATCCTGTTAACTCCAGCTCGGACTTCTTATATGGCAAACCATCTTTTGAAAATAAAGATCTAACTCATAAAAAGCAATTATATAGGAAAAAGTGATCCATTCAAAACTTCATTCTAGAAAAATATCTTATAGAATAATTTAGCAAAGTAATTAGTCATAATAATAAATTTTGAAATCGAGTCTTTGAAAATATCAACTAACGAATTCTTCCAAGATTTAGAGATTTGAAAGAGAAGGAAACTTGCTTTCTTGTAGGATCACTTTCCTCCTCTTATCAATTAGTTAATGCACTTTGCACATCTTTTAATTTTTGTATCTTTTAATTTTTTGACGATTATTACTCATCTTTTCAATTTTTTTTCTTTTTGGGTTTATTTTATGCCTCTTGTTATTTTTGCAAGCTAGCTCCCATTCAAAACTTTTAAATATTCTCAGTTGTGAGAATATCTTCTAGATATTAGAGAAAATAAACTCACTCTCTGATATAAGGAAGAGTAAACCACAAAGCAGAATCAAATTCATATGATAAATGCAAAGAAAAGATTATAAAAGTTTGAAAGTGATTTAATGACTTTGTATATTATTTATATAAGATAGATTATTATAAAAAGATTGAAAAGATCTCAATCACAAAGTCCAGTTGTTAATTTGAGATAGACTTTTGTTTAGAAAAGAAAATTATACTGTTAAAAGAAGTTAAAGAAAGGGATATAATCAACAGTGTTTCTCCATTTAACTAATTTATTGATGTTAAACATTAACTACAAATATTCAAAAATAAAAATAAGGCATAAAATATCATTTCAGCAGTGACCAAAAGAAAAACTTAAAGAAAAAACTAAAACATCAAAAATGAAAACACGAAAAAATAATAGCTACTCAATAATTAAGACAAAAATAAAAGAATGGTTCAAAATAAAAGAAAGATCAGAAACCAAAAACAAGAAAAAGATCAGAAAACATAAAGTTCAGAATTTTGTAAGTATCAAGTTCATGCATTTATATCAATCACACCTAAATATTAGAGAAGACAAACTCACTCTCTGATATAAGGAAGAGTAAACCACAAAGCAGAATCAAATTCATATGATAAATATAATGAAAAGATTATAAAAGTTTGAAAGTGATTTAATGACTTTGAATATTATTTATATAAGATAGATTATTTTAAAAAGATAGAAAATATCTCAATCACAAAGTCCAGTTGTTAATTTGAGATAGACTTTTTTTTAGAAAAGAAAATTATACCGTTAAAAGAAGTTAAAGAAAGGGATACAATCAACAGTGTTTCTCCATTTAACTAATTTAGTGATGTTAAACATTGACTACAAATATTCAAAAATAAAAATAAGGCATAAATTATCATTTCAGTAGTGACCAAAAGAAAAATTGAAAAAAAAACTAAAACATCAAAAATGAAACACGAAAAATAATAGCAACTCAATAATTAAGACAAAAATAAAAGAAAGGTTCAAAAAAAAGAAAGATCAGAAACCAAAAACAAGAAAAAGATCAGAAAATATAATGTTCAGAATTCAGTAAGTATCAACTTCAAGCATTTATATCAATGACACCTAGATATTAGAGAAGACAAACTCACTCTCTTATATAAGAAAGAGTAAACCACAAAGAAATATCAAATTCATATGATAAATGCAATGAAAAGATTATAAAAGTTTGAAAGTGATTTAATGAATTTGAATATTATTTATATAAGATAGATTATTATAAAAAGACAAAAGATCTCAATCACAAAGTCCAGTTGTTAATTTGAGATAGACTTTTGTATAGAAAAAAAATATACTGTTAAAAGAAGTTAAAGAAAGGGATACAATCAACAATGTTTCTCTATTTAACTAATTTAGTGATGTTAAACATTGACTACAAATATTCAAAAATAAAAATAAGGCATAAAATATCATTTCAGCAACGACCAAAAGAAAAACTGAAAGAAAAAACTAAAGCATCAAAAATAAAAACACGAAAAATTATAGCAACTCAATAATTAAGACAAAAATAAAAGAAAGGTTCGAAACAAAAGAAAGATCAGAAACCAAAAATAAGAAAAAGAACAGAAAACATAAAGTTCATAATTCAGTCAGTATCAAGTTCATGCATTTATATCAATCACACCTGATCTGGTCCTTAAGATGCTGAATGTGTCAAAGGCTAGTAGTTTAGTAAAGATGTCAGTCAATTGATTCTTAGTTGCCACAGGGTGTAACTCAATGTCTCATTTGATAACTTGGTCCCTAAAAAAGTGATACCTTATGTTAATATATTTGGACCTTGAATGTTGGGTAGGATTCTTAGAGATGTAGATGACACTAGTGTTATCACATATGATTGAAATTGTAACTACGGGTAATCCTAAATACAGAATTTATTACTTCAACCAAATGACATAGGCCACACAACTTGCAGTGATCCAATCATTCTTCTGTACTTCTTTTGATCACCAAATTTTCCATTTGAGTCCTTATCTAACTGAACACTGGAGCTCAACGAAGTATTTATTAGCTTCGCTTTATTCATTTTATATTTCTTTAAGATATCCTTAATGTACTTTGATTTATTTAGAATGGTTCCATCATCCATTTATCTTATGCTAAAACCTAAAAAGTAAGATAATTCTCCCATCATACTTATCTCAAATTCCTTATATATTATTTTAGAAAAATCATCACATAATTTTTTATCAGAAGATCCAAAATTTATATCATCAATATAGATCTGAATAATGAGTAACTCATCTCCTACTGTCCTCAAAAAAAGGGTGGTGCCTATGCTCTCCTTAATAAACTCCATCTATAGTAGGAATGTGCTAAGCCTCTCATACTAAGCTCTGGGTGCCTATTTTAATCCATATAAGGCCTTTTTTAATTAGTAAACATGATTTAGAAATTGGAAACACTCAAAACTTGAGAGTTGCTCTATAAACACATCCTCCTTTATCATCCCATTCAAGAAGACACTCTTGACATCCATTTGTAGAAGCTTAAATTCATTATAATAGGCAAAGGCTTGTAGCACTCTAATTGCTTCCAATCTAGCTATAGGGGTAAAGGTCTCCTTAAAATCAATCCCTTTTATTTGGTTCTACCATTTAGCCACCAATCTTACCTTATTCCTAACCACCACACTAGAATCATTTATTTTATTCTTAAAGACCCATTTAGTTCCTACTACACTTTGATTCTTAGGTTATTTTACTAACTCCCAAATGTCATTCCTCATAAATTGATTAAGTTCTTCTTATATAGCTAAAATCTAGAATTCATCATAAAAGGTATGATTGATGTTGGTGGGTTCAGTAATTAAGATAAAGACTGAGTGGTTTACTTCCTTCTTAAGTTCATGCCTAATTCTAACACCTTCAGAAGGGTCTCCTAAGATCAACTTTTTAGGATTAATTGAAGAATATCTCCAATCTCTAGGCAAAATGTGTCTCAGTTCTATCCTTTCATATAAATTTTTATTTTCTACTCCTTGGGTAATCTCACCTACTCCATTAGTATTTTAAGGCTCTACCCTTTTCTCCAAATTTTTAACTCCTTGGATAATCTCTCTAACTTCATCTTCTTTCTCAACTCTAGACTTATTATGATCAGATTCATCAAACACTACATGAGTAGTCTCCTCCACCACCAATGTCCTCTTGTTAAACACTCAAAAGGATTTCCCTACTCTTGAATATCGTAAGAACACTCCTTCATCATATTTGGATCAAACTTTCCTAAGACTGATTTTTCATTGTTAAGAATGAAAACCTTATAGCCATAGACATGGAGGTGTAAAAGGTTATGTGTCCTACCCTTAATGATCGCATAGAGTGTCTTATACAGTTTGGATCTAACATTCACCATATTTAACAAATAATAAGTTGTGTTTACCACTTTAGTTCAAAAGTATTTTGGATGTGAATACTCACAAGTATGCCTCTAATGACTTTAACTAAGGTAATGTTCTTTCTTTCAGCAACCCTGTCTACTAAGGGATCCTAGGAGCTGAGAAGTTATGACTAATCCCTTGATCTTCATAGAAGTATCCAAATTTTTTATTTTCACTCTCCACCATGGTCACTATAAATGGTCAAAATCTCACAACCTAGCTTTTTCTGAATCCAAGTGAAGAAAGATTTAAATTCATTAAAAGACTCACTTTACTGTGAAAAAAATCTAATCCAAGTGAACCTTGAGTAGTTATCAACAATCACAAATTCCTAGACTTTTCTTCCTAAGCTGGCAACGCTAATAGGTCCAAATAAATCCATGTGAAGGACTTTTAAGGGTCTAGAGGTGCTATTGTCCTTAATGGAAAGGAAAGAGGACTAGACTTGCTTCCCTAGTTGATAGGTATCACACATGTGTTCTTTAGTGAACTTTAGCTTAGAGACACCTCTAACTAGGTCCTTTTGGGTTACTCTCTAAGGGTTTTCTTGTTGGCATTAAATAACCTCCTATGCCACAACCAAGACTCATCAGTAGTTGTTTTTAAGCAAAATAAAGCAAAACATTCAATGTTATTTAAATCTAGCATGTAAATATTGTTAATCCTTTTTTCTGCAAAACAATATTATTATTCAAGCTAATGATACATGTGTTTGAAACAAAATTTATGATAAAGCCTTTATCGCAAAGCTGACTGATGCTGAGCAAGTTCTGTTTCAAGCTATCAATAAGTAAAATATTTTTAATCAAAAGGTTCTTAGAGTTTTTAATTATACCTGCGCTAACAACTTTCCTGATGGTGTTGTCTCCAAGAGTGACCTTACCTCCAGCCTTG
Organism: Dendrobium nobile; assembly: GCA_022539455.1. Classification (NCBI taxonomy): domain Eukaryota; kingdom Viridiplantae; phylum Streptophyta; class Magnoliopsida; order Asparagales; family Orchidaceae; genus Dendrobium; species Dendrobium nobile. The sequence goes on along the minus strand of CM039723.1, from coordinate 61,905,767 downwards.
GCCTCCAGTGAAATAAATTGATTGGCATCTCCAATCATGTGTCATGAGAATCCACTATCCAGTTATCACTTTTTCTCACATTGTCTTATGAGAGAGAATACCTACAAAATCATCAAATATTAGATTTAGGAACCTAAACAAGTTTGGGTCCCTTCTTGTAGAAAGAAGAATCCAATGCATGTGTGTTATGTTGTGAATCATGCAATTTGGGTCTCCACACCTAATATGTACTATGGTGAATAGTGAAAGTGTGGGAGATAAGTCCTTGCATGCCACATGAAAAACATCAAATACCAGAAAAGGGTTAACTAATCAATTTGGGTTATAGTGCCTCTTCCTAGATTTCAAAACTTATAGCTTTGGATCAGGATGAAAAAATTAATCAGGAGTGAGTGGAATCCTATTTTTCTCAAGTGCTTTCAATTAAATTTTAAAAAATGAGTTAGCACTTTCTAAATAGCATTATTAACTTTCAATAGTACTCCTTACTCTTAGATTCATCAATATATATATATAAAATCATTTTCAAGTGTAGTGTGGGATGCTTTCAATGAACCTTGCTCAATGACCAACTCAAAATGCTTTTTATTTAACTCATCAAACTCATCAAGTAATGATATGTGATTATTATCAAGTGTAGAGTGATCTTTAAGCCAAACTTCTTGTTTTTTTTGCAAATTTAAAAATTCTAATTTTAGGCTAGTATGTTATTTCTTAAGTTTCCTATATGATGCATAAATTTCTCAAAAACTTCAAGTAATTCATAGGTTAGTTCATATACCTCTTCTTAGTCAAAGTAACCTAGATGATCATCCACTATCAAACACAAGTTTGTATTCTCCTCTTCAGCTTCAATCTCAAAGGAGTTAGATGTAGAATATGCCCAAAACACATTTTGGGTCCGCTTCTTATCCTTTGTCAACTTAGGTTTATCCTTACCCTTCTCCTTACTTGGATGAGCCTTAAGTATAAGAGTATCCGCTTTAATATGTCCTGGCTTTCTGTATTTAAAATAAATCATATTAGAAGAATTTTTAGTATTCTTGCTACTCTTTCCTTTGTTCGACTTCTGATGGTTCTTTTGTTTCTTTCTTAGAAAATTTTTAATTGCTTAGTGATTAAGGAAACATCATAACTTTCAGACCCAGAAGAATTAGTATCCATATCATTAGATTTCAACGTCACAGTTTTCTCCATATTTTTATCATCTGCATTAAAATTGTTTTTGATTTACTCTTTGCTCGTAAGCAATGAGTGATCCAAGTAAGTTATCAATATAATAAGTATTCAAATTCTTAGATTCTATTATTATAGTAATCTTAGCATCAAAGGAAGATTGAAAACACCTCAAAATTTTGTTAACTTTTTTAAAGTTAGTTAGCTCTCTTCCTAAGACATGTAGTGAGGTGAAAATTTGAGTAAACTTAGTATACATTTAAGATATTGTTTCACTAGGTTTCATGCAAAATAGTTCATAGTCACGAAGAAAAATATTTAACCTAGAATGTTTAACTTCACTTGTGCCTTCATAAGTGATACATAATATATCCCATATTTCCTTACTAATAGCACAAGTTAAGACACCCATGTAATCTTTTGATTTCAAAGCACAGAAAAAATATTTTAAGCAGTTTTGCATTAAGTTCTGCTAGATCCCTATCATCAAAATTCATTCAGTAAGTTTTGCATTAAGTTCTGCTAGATCCCTATCATCAAAATTCATTCAGTAAGTGGAAGTTTAATTTTTATGCTATTAATTTTATGTGATGGTGGTGAATAATCTTCTTTAATAAGCATCCACATGTGATAGTTAATTGATTATTAAAAACATGGACATGCAAGTTTTCTAGAAATCAAAAGGTATATTGTCAAATAATAAGGGTTGAGTAATGGAATACCCTTCTGTAATATTTCTATTACTAAAGTTAGCCTTGGAATGAAATTCAAAAGTTTTCAAAAAAGCAAGATTTTATGAATCCCACTCTGATATCACATAAAAGTTCATTAGGGTTTATAAGCCCTTATGAACTAGTCTGAGCTAACCAAGAGGGGGGAGGGAGTTAATTGATAGTTTTAGAACTTCTTAAATAAAAAGAACATTCTTTTTGAAATATTTTAAAGCATAAAATATATAATCACCCACAAGAAAATAAGTGTGGAAATTAAAGTGCAGAAATATAAAAAGAAATAGCACACCATATTTTATAGTCTTTAGGTAAACTTAACCTACGTTCACTCCCTGGTGCCTCTCCTCCAAGTATTTCACTAAACTTAGTTACTCTCCTTTTACTCCTACAGTAAGGTGGAGAAGTCTATACAAAAACTCATTTCCACTGACTCCGATGAGGCAAAGAACCAGACTCCTTTCACTTTCTCCTGAAGTAGGTAGAGAACCTAGACTCCTTTTGCCTCCTCCTGAAGTAGGCAGTGAACCTAGATCAAATACTGAAGAAGACCTCCCTAGAGTCTCCATGGAAATAGGGATGATGATTGGAAAAGATGACTCGGATCCTTAATTAGAGCAACCTTTGTGAACCCCTCACAAACTCTCCCTGACAAGATCCTCTCTCTCTCTCCTAAGCTCTCTCACTCCTTCTCTTGGCTCTCTCAGGTAAGGACAGTAGCAAAAGATCTAATCTTGAGTAAATAAGAGATCTTATATTGAAGGGCTTAAAATTTTTCCTAAATTGCAACAACCCATTGAAGATCATCCAAGACTAATAAAAGATCATCCTATATGATTAGTGTATTTTATCCCTTTTAATTATAATAATCTAGGAGGAACTGGATGATTAGAAGATTTATTTATTCTAATTATCTAGGAAAATGGATACATCATCTTATATGATTAGTTCAAAACATCAATATCATCCAGAATATTGCTCTATTTGGCCAGACTTTATATGTTGATTGATGAAAAAATAACCTATCATCTAGGCTGATTCTTGGATCATCCTATATGATTAGTTCAAACCAATAAATATCATCGAGCATATTATTCTATTTATCTAGGATGATTCAAGAAGAAATTAAAGTTTATTTAATTAAACATCCAGGATGATATGATTGATTAATTAAACCCTAATTACTCTTGTTAATCATCAGACTAATTTATGTATTATTGTAATGTATTGTCTATGATGATGTCCTTTATGATGTATAAGCCTAAAAGAGTTGGTGGTTGATTTTTTCTGATTTGAGCCTATCGTCCAGGACGATGTGAATAACGTCTGAGATAATTTGCTTAATTCGGCTGTCTTAACGAGGATGACCTAATTAGGGTTTCTATTTTTAACTAGTTATCTAGGATGACTTTGGATTATCTTGTACAATGTGATCAAAAATAGAAAAACTCTTAAGCCTATAGAATTTCTTCCTCTGAGTGTGTGTGTGCAATGTTACTTAGTATTAGGATCCATATTATTATATTTGACTTAAGAAAAGATAAAAACACTAGAAATATAATTGCAGACTGACTCAGTCCTAATCTACCTAATCTTGAGCTGGCTTGATTTATAATTAACCTTGTGTATCTAAAATGTTAGTAGGTAGGGCACTAGTATAAAAATAGAAATGTCAGAAATATTTTCTATCATCAAAATTATAATCTTTGAATCCAGATTTGCAACATTTTATGTTCTTCTTATTGGGCTTTCCTGATCATCACACACTACATTACATTTTTAATTTTTCTCACATTGTATTATACTATTTAACACCAGACTGTAATTCCTCCACCTTTTTAGAACTGGCTAAAAAGTTCACCTTTTAGCTTCAGATCCTGACTATTATTAGACCCTTGCAAACACTACCCTTAGGGAATAATTTCTTAGATATCACATCACCCATGTCAATACAATAGTGCAAGATGCTAGAATCATCCATCATATCCTTACCAAAAGCTGGGGATCGAATTGGCATCACACCTCTTCTACCCATGACAACATACTTTATAGTGGATGAGATAGATTTCAATGTAGCTTATCCAATCATTCGATACCTTTAGAATCTAACATGAATTTGAGATCTTAAACATAAAAGAAAGCTAAATCTTGCCTTAGGTTATATAATTTCTTTCATCCTTAAATCCTAATTCAATTTCCAATTTCCTGTATCACCAGATTATCTTCTAATTTGTTATTCTAATAGCTCCTTTAATGTCCTCCACATTGCTCACCACTGCAATGATCACTATGTAGACAATGAGCTAGTAGAAGCAGAGAGAGTTCCATCACTAGTACTAATTTCAGCACCAGCATCTATCCACCAGCAGCCTCAATATAATAAGTTGGTTAAACGGTTTGACCAGTGGGAGGCTTGTTTTGATTCTTATGTAGCAGAGTAGCAACAACAACATGACAATGATATGGCTCACTTTGATAACTATGTAGTACAGTAGCAACAACATCATGATAATGACATGGCTTAGTTTGGATAGTAGTTTCCCTCCATTCACCGATTCATTCAATCACCACCACCTCCACCTGATCAAGATCCTTCGCAATTTTAGTTTGCTTTGTATTCTTATCCTTTTGTTTTTTATTTTTTCACTTTTGTACTTTATGATGGTTGTGTTTCTTGTTATTGTCTTTATTTAGTAGTTTCCTCCTTTTTTTAATGTCAAAAGGAGACGTAGCTTGTTGTTGGTAGACTATACTATGTATTGGAATGATTAATCTGCTATTTCTTTTTTATTTCTTATTTCTTATGTGTTCTTTCTTTATGAATTTAAAAAAAATAAAATAAAATAAAAACCTCCCTATTTTAAAAATATTCACCTACTAAGGGTGAGGTTTTTGAGATATTTATCAACAATATATTTCATCATAAAAAATGGAGAGATAGTTATAAATTTGGACCTAAAATCTTATGATTTTGATGATAACAAATATTATTGTATTCCTCACTATACTATCTTCTATCAACTGTTATTATATATGTATATATATATATATATCCTATGCACTAATTATTTAGATCCATCGTACACTTACATATTTGTTGAGCTCGAGATTGGGTTGACTAAGGTTAAGTATGTCATGAAATATATGTAATTTTAATTCCTATGTATTTTTTCCTTTCTTGAGTCAAGTTATGCACACACACTCAAGGGGTGAGTTATTTATAATATCAGAAGCTAAATATTTAAAATAAATTATACTATATGGTTTATATTATATTGTATGATCAGCTAATGAAAAAATGATTAAAATGGCTAATTTTGATCATTAATGTAAGATAAACTAATCATATTATATGATGTTTATCATACATAATGATCAGTTAAAATCAAGATCTTAGCTGTAAATCATAAATTAGGTAATATTTTGAAATTCAAATTTTGTGTTGATCATACAAAATGATTGGTATCATACTATACAATGTAATTAAATATTGTCTAAATTTATCATGTTATTAGTGAATTAATTTGGATTAATTTATCCAGTCAAATCATACAAAATAATTTTACCAATTATATTATACGTCCTAATTCTTACATAGGGTGATAATTTAATCATCGACAATCATTCTAGATGATAATCAAAGTCATTTGAATTAATCATACTGGATGATGCTCTAAATCATCCCAGACAATCACCTTAATTCTTTGAATTGATCGTACATACCTATCTCTTTGTACATTATTAATAGGAGTACTTTGCACTAATCATACTAGATTCTCTAGGATCATACTATATGATCAGAGTCACCAGAATAGAATTTAGGGCTTTTTGTGAGGCCTTCTATTTAATCTCTCTCATGACTTATTTCAATTCATTGGCTGCTAAGTGTTCTTGAGAGGGAGCTTTGAGAAGAAGATCTAGGCGAGCTTTGGGAATAAAAGGAATAGCTTGTGTATAAGGGGAGAAGTAGTGTGAGGGGATCACACGATTGATCTAAGAAAGTGTCTTGCCATATTCCCTAAAGGGTTTGTCTAGGTTTCATGGGTGACTATGGGAAGAAACACTTCAACCAAGGACATATATTCCATTTATCATTAGGAGGGTGAGAAAAGAGTCAAAAATTCTTTGCATTCTCCAGGAGGTAGAAAAAGATTAAAGGTCCACTACCGTCACCTAGAGGGTGATAAATCGTCTAGCTCTCTGTCACATCAGGAATGGTGGAAGTGATTTATGTAAGGGATTCTTCTCCTTACTCTGGGTATGAAAGGAGAGACACTATAGTAATAGTGCAATACTCGAAGTGGAGGACTTCGAGTGAGCATAGGTCATTATTTGACCAAACCATTATAAATCTATGGTATATTTGCTTTTTTATTATCAATCCTTTACTTTTTTTCATTTTAAATCCATTATAACTGCTTGCTATAAATCATACTCAATGCTTAGTTCTACTAATTCGAATTTCATTATCTTTACTTTTATGTTTTGCTAAATTCATCTTTCCTTTGCACTAAGTGATAATTGCTACTTGTTTTTAATATTGAAATATATAAAAATATTATCTTTGTTTTCAAACAAAGAAATTTGTTTTTCTAAATTTATCAATTAACCCCCCTCTTGGTGTGCCTAGGGACAAGTTCACTTAGGCTTAACATCCTTATTGAACTTTCATTGAATTGGTTAGTTCATAAAGTAGAGAATTAATCACCTTAACTAATTGATATGATTTTTTTTTTTTTTGTATAGCTCATTTTTTGGCATGGATTTTATATCTTCAAATAAAAAAAATACAATGTTCTAAAAGGAAACCTAATAAGTGTAAATACTATGTTATTTTATTCATTTTAATTTTACTAAAAATGTGTTATTTTAATTATGTTGTAAGGAAAAAAATAAAAAAGGCACAAAATTTAAAGTTATATATAGTGTCATGGCATCAGATTAAATAATGCAACAACACCCTTAAAAGCCCCACTAGAGTGCCACATTATTGACATTATGGTGCCAACTTCTCTATCGAATAGCATCACATCGTTAGATTTTTAACTTTATAGTGCCATGTTCTCTGTTGTCCAACACCGCAACATCACAAACTATAGTGCCTCGATGCCAAAATGTCTCTCTCGGTGCCACAACATTCGAAAGTGAGCTGCATCGTAGTGGCCATATATGCAGTTAAAACTTAATGTGATGTATAGCCTTAATTGAGGAATGCAAAAACAACCAGGAATATTAAAATAATTTATTTGCATAGCTGGACATAGGATATAAAATATGCTTGGTTCTTAAGGAGATTATATAGCTGTAGGAGATTAGCATATATCTTTTTCACCCCTATAAGCTCAATAGAGATCTAGTAATGCATATGCTCTGAATCACATCATAATTAAGAATTTCATTAAAAAGGATAGGTAATTTCTATTTCACAAATCCAAAACATTTTATTTTATATTATATCCCTTATTTTACTATTATTTTTTATTGAACTGATCTCCACAACAAACATTTATATTTAAGTAGGATAACTTTATAATTAGATTAAACAATAGTAGTTGATTACCAAAAAACATACTTCATCAAGGGTTCGATACTCTACTTTATCTCTTTATGGCTTGATTCAATATGTATACTTGCATTTGTTAAGAGAGATTTGCTAATTTTATATTAAAAGAAACCTAAGCATTATTTAAGGGAGACAGAACCCTAAGCATATATTTTTATAATTTAAAATTACACTCCACCATACCATCACATCCCCATCTAGTTTTTGGCACTATTGTTGAGGAGGTATTTCTCTTTTTTTAAAATTTTAATTATATTGTTGAATTAATTCCATAGTTAGATGTACTAATTCTTTTTATTATTTTCTTTGAATAATGAATTATATATTCATGTTTGTTGGTTGCATGCTTTATAGCTATAGAAAGGAACTTGTGTCTTTTGATCCTGAAATTGAGAAAATTCTTTCTAAAATTCTAAAAACCAAAAGGATTTTAAAAATGGCTAAACAAGTGTTAGAGAAAAATCATTCTTGACCTATTAAGGATCATGCAAACCCTTTAGTGGTTATAAGTCATTAGTGCATAAATATACCTAAAATTCAATATAATAATATTAAATTAATACCAGTTATCATTCGAATGGTTCAAAACTCAAAATTTAGGGGAACACCTATAGAAGATCCACATTTATATTTAGCAATCTTCTTAGAAATTTGTGCAACCTTTAAGTCTAATGGTGTCAACAAGGATGCTATTAGACATAGATTGTTTCTTTTTTCTCTAAAAGATAAAGCTAAAATATGGAAAAAAAATTTATCCTGGGGTTCAATAATTATATGGAATGAGTTAGCTCATAAATTTCTTACTAAGTACTTTTCACCTTCAAAAACTACTAGACATAGAAATGGCATAACTTCATTTACTCCTAATGAAGGAGAATCCAATTATAAGAGTTGGGAAAGATTTAAGAAAATTCTTAGAGAATGCCCACATCATGCATTACCAAATTGGTAGTTTTTTTTTTTTTTTTGAAGAAAATGCAACCAAGTCCATTTAAATTTTATTAAAAACTAATAGCAAGAACTAATAAAAAAAAACTTTAGATTCCTCCTTTAACAAAGAAATAAAGGTAGGAGGAACCTTATTTAAAACTAAATCATCCCAAATAAACGAACTAATAATAGCATAGTTAGCACATAGATTGCACTTTCTATCTATACAAGTAAAGATAACATTTCTAAAGTCTTTGAACATACCTCTCAAATTGGCATTCTTGTAAAAAAACTCATCTTGGAGATCCTTGATGACATTTACATTATCACTTTCAATTAAGATGCCATCATAATTCAGCATCCAATCTTTAAAAACCTTCTTTAAAAACATCTTTGATGGATTGAATAGCAATTATTTCAAGCCTTGAGACATCCCAGTGAACACAAGGATATCCAAATGCTAATAAAAACCTACCTTGAAGTCTCTAAATACTCCCCCAATTCCACCCTTATAAGATTGAAGTAGAGAAGCGTCAACATTTATCTTGATCCAACCGGGTGGAGGGGGATGCCAATGAACATCCAACAGCTTACCAAGCTGATTGACACCCCATTTACCCGAGACAGACACAACATTTGAAGTTGAAATTGAAGCCATAATAAGTGACTCCATTGTAATGAATAAGGAACCAACCTCTTTGCCCTCATGAACAAGATTGTTCCTTGCTTTCCAAGTGAAGTAAATAGAATTACAAAAGAGGTTTACCAACCAGTAATTTTGATTTGATATCCAAAAAAAACATTCCATAAATGAGTTGAAGGTAGGAATTTTAAATCCTCACCAGTTTAGATGCTGGAACACCTCACACAGCTTTTTGCATTTGACAACTAGGTGTTCAATATCTTCTATCATATTGCAACCTATAGGACATCTATTTTGCATTTGCAATATTCTATAGCATAGGAATTCAAAAGTCAGGATTGCTTTGTTAAAAAGTTTCCATCAAAATCCTTCAACTCTAGGTGAGAGCTTTGCCTTCTTTATCCAACTGCAATAGCAAATATGCTGAGAATTCTGAACTAAAGCTTCAAAAGCCATGCCATATATTGATTTGCTTGATATGTTGTATATAAGCTCCAAGAAGTCTTTAGCTAAATCAACTGATATTCTAGTTTGCATAATCAAACTATTAAGTTCTGATCCAAATACTTTGTTTAGTTCCTCTGTATCCCATCTTCCATTTGATATAAATCTATCCACCGAGGCTTCTTCTAGTTCTTGAGAAATTAAATAAGTTGGCCATTTATTGAGATTTTTATCCAATACCAAAGTGTCTTTAAGAGCATTTATAGATTTTCCATCAGCAACATTCCACCTTACAATTGGTCTTAAGAAGTCTCATCCATTTTGTAATTTTCCAGGCTGTAGAACCTTTCCTTTTTGAAAACCGATTCTCAAAAATGAATTCATATTTGGGAAATAAGACTTTGTGCAATAAGGATTCTTCCATTTGATTGTAACTCTATGCAAGTTTTGCTCTTAATGACCCAACTTTATCATAACAAGAGTGAAGTCTTCTTCCACCCCATTTAGTCGGTAAGCACATAACCTTCTAACTAACAAAGTGCATACCATGACTCCCATTATTTTATTCCAAATGAAGTTTCCACACAATTTGTCCATCTCCTCAAGAATACTTTTTGGAATCATGGAGTGAGTACTATGGAAAATGGTATAAGAAAGCAAATCCGACTTGACTAGGTTTATTTTTTCAACTAAAGAAATGAATTTGCTTCCCCAATTATTTATCATTTTTAGAGCCTTTTCAATAATGAATTGGAAGTCTTGGCCAACTAACCTCCTCAAGGATATCTTTGTCCCCAGATATTGAAATTCTTTAACACTTTTGACCCCATAATATGTTTTATTTTTTTCTTCTTCCTTCTATTTACAGCTTTTCTGAAAAGCACATATGATTTGTTAGCATTCACCTTTTGCCCAGTCCAACAACAAAAATCATCAATTATGCATTTGATATTTTTGACCTCCTTCACATTTGCTTTTGAAAACATTATGATATCATCCGCATATAACAAATATGAGATCCTTGGCCCATTTGGGGAAATGCTTATAGCATAATTCTCACCTCTTTGTTTAAGAGCATTTTTCAACAATTGAGCACAAAGAATAAACATATAAGGTGATAAGGGACAACCTTGGAGAAATCCACATTTAGCATCAATCCAATTTGATGAGCACCCATTAATTATTAGGGAAAATTTTGAATTTGTAACACATTCCATAATTAAAGCATAAATTGTAGATGGAAACCCAAAATACCTCATAGCTTTTTCGAATGTTGGCCATCCCATTAAGTCATAGGCTTGCTCCAAATAAAGCTTGAAAGAAACCAAACTGCTAGAGTTATTTGAATATCTGAATTTGTGGAAGATCTCATGGGTTATTATGATGTGATCTGACATAGCTCTACCCTTCAGAAATGCTGCTTATTAAGTTAAGATTACTTTGTGAATGACAAGAGATAATCTATTAAGAATGACTTTGGCTGCCACTTTGTAAATTATATTACACAATCTAATTGGTCTAAAGTTGGATGGATATATTGGGTTAGAAACTTTAGGAATAAAAACAATTAGAGTTTCTTTCCAAGTGGAATTCATCTCTCCTGTAAGAAAAAACTGATTCAAAGCTCTCCACAAATCTTCCTTGATGATGCCCCAATAGCCTTTAAGAAATGAGTAAGTGACTCCATCATTTCCTGGAGCTATATAGTTCCCAAAATTTTTGGTATCCATCTCTACTTCATCAACAGAGTATTCTCTGTTTAAACTGCTGACATCCTCCTCCTCCAGACAATAAGTAGACTTCGGCCATCCTTCCAAAATGCACCTCCTAAACTCCCATTTTTTCTAAAAAAATTGAAAGAACCTATCTTCAATTTGGTGCAGATCTTCTATCTCCGATCCATGCTCATTTTTGAGTTTATTTATAAAATTGGCATTTCTCCTTGCACTTGTATAAGCATGAAAAAATTTTGAATTTATATCTCCTTCCGAAGCCCATTTCACCTTGGCACGTTGTCTCCACCAAGTGTTGAGTTGAGTTAAATTTGAATTAAACTCTCCTACCTTCATTTTGAGAATCAAGCAATCATCATCCGAGAGCCCTTCTCTGCTTTCTTTTTCTTATAGCTCCAGGATCTCCTTTCTGAGACAGTCTTTCCTTCGAGAAATAGCCTTGTGTTTATCGTTGATCCAATAGTATAAAGCCTTCAATGTCCTCTGTAGCTTTCAATTGAGAATTTGGCTAAAGTCTCCCACTATTTTCCTGCTCCAAACTTTCTTTACCACTACAGAAGATGCTGGATTAGGGATCCAAACATCTTCACATTTAACAGTTTTATTAAGGACAGCATTGTAGTTCAACATATTCAGAATTATTGGACAATGGTCTGAGGCAATTCTAGCTAGGTGCCTTAGCACTAGTCGATGAGGAGAGCTTAAGCCAACTGAATTCAAATAGAACCTATCCAGTCTTTCAAGGATTCTATCAGCTCTGATTTTATTATTGCACCATGTGTATTTGGGTCCAATACACCTCTCCTCGTGAAGGTCATTGGATACAAGGAAAGACTCCATTTCTTTGGCGCCCAATGAATAAACAAATCTCTTCCCACCTCTTTTGTCATCCTTATTGAGGAGACGATTGAAATCACCTCCAATGATCATTGCTTTGTCCTTTGTGGAGTATAACTGCAACTTTTCCCATAGCATTCTCCTCTTGTATATATCTATGCTACCATAGATGGTAGCAATTATCAAACTTCACTTATTTTGGACATCTATCTCCCCAATGATGAATTGGCTTGAAGATTCCAAAACTCTTAAAGTAGCCATATCTAATTTCCAAAGAACCGTGATTCCACCAAATAATCCAACTGAAGGGACTTGAAAAAAATGCCAACCTGCTCCAATTAATAGATCTACATCTTTTCTACTAAACAAGGATTCCAACAAACCCATTAAAAAAACCCTATTTTCTTTTACAAACTCCTTCAAATATAGGGAAGCTCTCCTCTTCCTAGCTCCCCTGCAATTCTAGAAGCCAATGGACAACATTAATGCAAAAGAGGGGAAGGATTCCCCACTTTTTTTCTTTTTGATCTCCCTCCATTCTTCTGCTCCTTGAAGTCAATTTTATAGGGCCTAATCCCTTAAGCTGCTTAGAACCTTTCTTTTTTTAGCTTGATTCTTTTGCTTCCTCCAATTTGCAGTCATTACCATATCCCACCATGCTGTTGCTATGATTCATGAAATTACTATTTCCACAAACATTTAACAAATCTTCTTTTCAAGCTACAACAATTTCTCCTTCTTCAAATTCATCACTTAACATTTTTAATTTGTAATTGTTAATAGATATAGCTGGGATAAAAGAATCCATAACGGAGCTAGCATTTTCTTCATTTTGATGAATAACTGAAGCTGGCGCATCTCCAGATTTTTTCACCCTTTCTTCAATAGATACAAAAACATCATTCAACTCCAGATCTTGTCTTCCTTCATCTTCAACTATTGTTTTCTCCACTTTCCTATCACACCATAGAGTTCTTTGCTTGAATTTTAAAATTGCCAGCATGAACATTTGAGTTATTCTGAGAATTAATTCTTGGACCTTGGTTTCTAAACATATTTATCCTGAAGTTTACATGAATCTAAGGTCCGTAGTCAGCTTCATTTGATACTACTTCTTTAATCAAGCCTTCCTCCTGAGTTGAATTTGCATTAGAGGTAAAACTTTTGTTTTGGACTGGTTGGACTTCATTATTTTTTATGGACATTTATCTCTCAAATGTCTTATATTGCCACAGCAAAAACAAAAGTTAGGAATCTGCTCATATTCAATCCTTTAAAAGAATTTTCCCGATGATCCTTCAACCCAAACTCCCAAAAAAAAACTTAGAATCCAGGTTTATACAAACACAAATCCTAGAAAATTCCCTTCTACTCTATTGGAATGAATTCCCATCTATCATATATTGCTTCCCAATCATTGAAGAAAATCTACACATGTTAATTTCATCCCAGCATTATAGAGAAAGGTTTGGCATTCTAATCCAAACCAGAGATGTGAGGCCTTTCAAAGATAATGGGGAGAATGCAAGTGACCACTTGTCCATGCTGACTCTTACAGATCTACTTTCATGGATTATGATTTTGATGAAAGCAAACACTATTATTTCTCTACGAATGCCTTATCTACTGACATTTTAGGTCCACAAGATCAAACTGCAATTTCGAACCAGCTCAAGATTGAGTGGACTAGGTATGAGTCAGTTTGTACCCCTTTTTCCTTTCTTGAGTCTATTGCATTTGGTGTGGCTTCTGATACAATGTAACTTTGCACACACACACACCTCGAAAGATTTTCTGTTTGTTTCATAGAGTTTATTAGTTTTGGTAACATCGTCCGGGATGATATTTATATTGGCCTGGACAATCGATTCAAAAATAAAAACCCTAATTAGGGCATCATCCTCATTAAGGCAGCCATCATTAAGCCGATTGGCCTGAATGATCCTTATATCGGCCAGGACGATAGGCTCAAATCAAAAAGAATTAGCCGCCATGATCAATTTTGGTATTTTTTATTTTAGGATATCAGCTAGGATGATATAAACATCGTTCTAGACGATGCATCACAATTATGCCTAAATTAATCTAGTAATTATGGAAAGAAATTAAGGCTCATTGATACTATCACATCAGCCGGGCCGATCGCAGGATTGGTTAGGATGATGGCCTGGACGATTAACATCAGCCACTCTATTCCGAGCGATGTCTAGGATGATTGTACTCAGATTTGAACTAAACGACTAGGACGATATTATTTCGACCTGTATGATGTAACCAATTTTCTTCAAATCGTCCGAAATCATCCCTGCTGATTGAGCTTATTTAGTACTGATCGGCCAGGATGATATTCATATCAGCCTGGACGATAAAGTCGGCAAGTTGCATTAAAGAGCTCATTTTGAGATCTTCTATTTAAGCTTTTGACAAGGCACTTATATAAGTGTCTTTGGCAGCCATTTTAGCTTCATTTTTTTGGGGGAAACTTGAAGAGAGAGCTTGAAAGGGAGTGAGGAACGGGTGAAATTTGAGAGATAGAAGATCCTGTGAGGGGGGACTAAAGGGAGTGTGGAGGGGTATTCCACACGGTTGCTCCGGCAGGCTTGCACCTTAATACCGTCGAATTCAAGGCTAGTCTTGAGAGAAGTTCACAAAAGAATAAGATCTCTTTAGTGTCAAAGGACACAGCGACTCCGCCACACCGGGGATGGTGGAAGTGATTTTGTAAGGGCTTCTCCGCCTAGCTGTGGGGGCTAAAGGAGAGACACTTAGTTTAGTGCAATACTTGAAGGGTGCCTTTGAGGAGTGGACATAGGTCAAGGTTTGACTTAACCACTATAAATCCGGTGTGTTCTTTCCTTTATTATTTTCACATTTAATTTCCACATTGTGTTTTCTTTGTGGTGAATTTTAGTTTGGTTTGAGTTTTGATTTAAAGATATTTAAAATACCAATTCACCTCTCCCTTAATTAGCCTTGGGCCAGTTCATAAGGGGCCTAACATCCCAAACAAACTTTCAAGTGGTATCAGTGCGAGATTCATAAAAATAAGTTTTTGAAAGCTTTTGATTTTTCAATCCATGGCTAATTTTTCTAATTGTAATATTGCGGAAGGTTATTTAATCACCAGACCACCTTTATTTGAAAATATTACTTTTGATTTTTGGAAAATTTGCATGTCTACTTTCTTGTAGTCTATTGATTATTGAATGTGACATATGATTTTAACTGGTTATTCTTTACCATCACGTGTTATAGATGAAATTAAAATTGATATTCCTTTTAATCAAAGGAATGGGGAAGAAAAAATCAATGCTCAATTGAATGCAAAATATTTAAACTATTTTTTCTATGCTTTAAATTCTGAACACTTTATGTTAGTTTCCACGTGCACTACTAGTAAGAAAATTTGGGATAAATTACACACCATATACGAAGGCACTAGTGAAATTAGGCATTCCAAATTGAATTTTTTAATGCATGATTATGAACATTTTGACATGAAACCTGATGAGACGATCTTAGACATGTATACTAGATTTATTCAAATTGTTACATCATTGCATGCTTTAGGTA
Organism: Dendrobium nobile; assembly: GCA_022539455.1. Lineage (NCBI taxonomy): Eukaryota > Viridiplantae > Streptophyta > Magnoliopsida > Asparagales > Orchidaceae > Dendrobium > Dendrobium nobile. Next base: position 61,890,140 of record CM039723.1, on the reverse strand, counting down.
AGGAGTTTTCAAACTTTGAAAAAGTCAATAAAATTTTTCGTTGACTACTTGATAAGTTTGATGCTAAAGTTGTTGCTATTTGTGAATCAAAGAATTTGAATGAGTATTCTATTGATAATTTGATTGGCTCACTCATTGCCTACGAGCAAAGTTTGGGTCAAAGACTTTTTGATGCAGGTGAAATGATAGTACTAAATGCTGAAGACATGGAGCAAAGTGGCTTAGTTAGTGACGAATGTGATAGCTTGTCAAGCAAATTAAAAAGCTCACCAAAGCATAAGCCTCAACAAAAGTGGAATAAAGGTAAAAATGATAAGAATGGTAAGATTACTTCTGACGTTATTTGCTTTGGATGCAGGAAACCTGGACATATGAAAAATTAGTGCCCTAATTTGGAACTCTTCCTGCAAAAGAAAAGGGTAAAGCTAAGCAACTTGTAGAAAGGGTAAATAATGAAAAGCAAAAAATCTCCTGGGCAGATATGGTTTCTGAAGCATCGGACCATGAGAAGGATGGTGTTTAAAAGCCTTACTTATTTGTTTTGTGTTGTGTTTTAGTTTTTTTATTAATGTTTTCCTTTCTTTTCTTTTTCCCTTTCTCATCTTGAGTGCTGTATTTTTTTTTTTGTAAAGTTTTCACTAATTAACACACACATATCACTTTTTTGAATATCTTTTTTTTTTAAATGAAAAGTCTATCTCTTATTTATCTTGAATTCTTATGTAAGTTATGGTTGACTTCTCTAGAACAGTCATAGGAAGGAAACTCATGATTTTGACTCTCAATCTCTGTTTCTTAAAGATGTTATTCTACTTTTGATTTAAAATCTTCATCATATTTTAAATTGGATTTTAAAACTGAAGTTTTTCATCTTCCTATATTTTATCTATCGCATAGGAATCTTTCGCAAGTTATTGAATCTATCTCATAATTTTCTAAATCAAGTAGTCTGTTTTGTCAATAGAATGGGTTTACTATTACTTTTAAAATTTCAAAAAGGTAGCATATTCTAAAATAAAAAAAATGGCCAATGATGCCAAATAAAAAAAAATGGCCAATGATTCCAAATTAAGAAAGATACACAAAGTGTATCAAAAATTAAAAGATGTGAAAAGTGAGCTAAAAAACTGACAAGAGGTATAAAATGAGCCCACAAATAGTATGCTTACTTTTTTTCGTGTTTACTTAAAGCTTAAGAAAACCCTTGATATTTTTGGTACTTGATCTTGAAAATCATATTTTTTTTTATTCACCAATTTTTGCATCAATCTTCTATTAGATATATTTTATAAAGGAGTTTTGAAAAATTAGTGATTCTTTTTCTAATTTATTCCCTGATTTAGATACTGGATTAAAAAATTTTTGTACCTTTAAAAGAACCTGAGATTAGATTAATAATTTTTGAATTTCTTACCTTTACTGGATTATGCATTTTGAATCCATTCCTTATTAAGTTTTTGATTAAAATTAAGAGTTAACTTTCTCATATTTTTTTAAGATTTTCTTTCGTTCCCCTTTTCTTTTTGATAATGTCAAAGGGGGAGAATGTATTGTTATATTTGTATCTTTTTTTCCCTCTTTCAAAAATTAAAAACAAAAAAAAATTTTGATTTCTCCTATTTTTTAAACTTTTATTCTAGTAAGGGGGGAATTAGGAGAACATGGTTTCCTTTTTGCAAATTCAACCTGTAATATTTGTCATCATAAAAAAGGGGGAGATTATTGCGGATCTGTTTTCATGGATTATGATTTTGATGATAGCAAACACTCTTATTTTTCTATAACTACCATATCTACTAACATTTTAGGTCCACAAGATCAGACTATAATTTGGAACCAGCTTAAGATTGGGTAGACTAAGTCTGAGTCAGTTTGTGCCCCTTTTCTTTTCTTGAGTCTATTGTATTTGATGTGGCTCCTAATGCTATGTAACTTTGCTCACACACACATTAAAAGATTTTCTATATGTTCCCTAGAGTTTACTATTTTTGGTAACATCGTCCAGGGTGATATTTATATCAGCCTGGATGATTAGTTCAAAAATAGAAACCCTAATTAGGGCATCATCCTCATTAAGGCAGCCATCATTAAGCCAATTGGCCTGGACAATCCTTATATCGGCCAGGGCGATAGGCTCAAATCAAAAAGAATCAACCGCTATGATCAATTTAGGTATTCTTTATTTTAGGATATCGGCCAGGCAATCTAAACATTGGCCTGGACGATGCAGCACAATTATGCCTAAATTAATCTGATATATATGAAAAGCAATTAAGGCTGATTGATATGATCACATCGGCTGGGCTGATTGCATGATCGGTTAGGTTGATGGCCTAGACGATTAACATCGATCAGACTCTATTTCGGGTGATGTTCAGGATGATTGTACTCGGATTTGAACTAATCCATCAGGACGATATTGTATCATCCTTGATGATGTAACCAATTTTCATCAGATTGTCCCAAATCATCCCAGCTGATTAAGCTTATTTTGTACTGATCAGCTAGGATGATATTCATATCGAGCTAGACGATCAAGTCAGCAAGTTGCATTAATGAGCTCATTTTCGGATCTTCTATTTAAGCTTTTGATAAGGCACTTTTGTAAGTGTCTTTGGCAGTCATTGTAGCTTCATTCTTTTGGGGAAAACTTGAAGAGAGAGCTTGAAAGGGAGTGAGGAACGGGTGAAGTTTGAGAGAGAGAGAAGATCCTATGAGGGGGGACTCAAGGGAGTGTGGAGGGGGATTCCACACGATTGCTCCGGCAGGCTTGCACCTTAATACCGTCGAATTCAATGCTTGTCTTGATGGAAGTTCACAAAAGAAGAATATCTCTTTGGTGTCGAAGGACCCAGTGACTCTGCCACACCGGGGAAGGTGGAAGTGATTTTGTAAGGGCTTCTCTGCCTAGCTGTGGGGGCTAAAGGAGAGACACTTAGTTTAGTGAGAAAAACTTGAAGGGTGCCTTTGAGGAGTGGATGTAGGTCAAGGTTTGACCGAACCACTATAAATCTGGTGTGTTCTTTCCTTTATTATTTCCGCATTATGTTTTCTTTGTGGTGAATTTTGGTTTGGTTTGAGTTTTGATTTAAAGATATTTAAAATACCAATTCACCTCTCTCTTAATTAGCCTTGGGCAAATTCATAAGAGGCCTAACATCCCTAACAAACTTTCACCGATTATGTTATCTTTTACATACCAAGGCCCACTGGATAAAATTGAGTCCAATGCCTCTTGTTCATCAAATGCACACAATACCAATCCCAAACCAAGTATTGTTAGATGAAATTTACCAAACTGAGACCATTGCCTTTTCAATTCCGTTCAAATCAATGGGAAAGGGATGCTTTCACCAAATACTTTAATAATCAGAGATTTCTAGAGGTTTACTGAAATCTCTCGCTCATTTGCCACATGAAGTTTCACCACCATGTTTTCTCCTGTATAATCTTTCCCAAAGTCCAAATTAAAAACATTAATGTTATTTTTCTTTGTCCAAGCATTTGGTAACAAATTACTGGATGTCTTCAATGTTGTTACATTCTGAACCATCTCCTCTGTACAGCCAGCAAGTTCGGCTTCTTCACAAACACGAACTTTTTCCAGATCATCATTTATAATTACCTCTTGATTAACACCATCTTCAACTTCCAAATTCTCCTCAGGGATTAGCTTCTGATAATCAACATTGTTTTCCAGCTCCAACCTTGATTGAGTTGGACATTTCTTCGAATTGGATGTCGACCCTTCACCACTTATAACTTTAGCCATTCATTTGGATTCAATCGAAGAATCCTTATTATGAAAACCCATAGATTTCTCAAAGATGATGTTTTTCCCTTTCGCAATTACTTTAGCTGGTTTCTTCTGAATCAAAAGACCACCTTCATTAATGACTAATGGCTTCCCAATCATAAAACGAACCTTCTTGTCCAGATTATTCAGAAACGCCTCGTCGCCAAAAGCTGGAGGAGAAGAAGGCAGGCCTGAACGTGATGAGAATATTGGAGTCAAAATAGCATATCGACCCTTTATTTGACTGCCAGCCGTTAAAGATGATTGGCGACCGTCCGCCGCCATGAAAGAGCAAATCAGAAAATTGGAAAAAAGCTTCATTTCTCTCACTAAAAAATAAGAGTTTCTCTCACTAGGCAACCAGTTATTTGGATACACCCCAACCAGATTGGTTGATTATTCAAATATATTATAATGGACTATTAGGAACTCGTAGAGCTATAATTGATGCTGCAGCTGGAGGATCATTAATGTATAAGATATTTGAGAAAACTATGAATTAATAGAAGAAATGGCTACTGATAATTTTTAGTGGCCTGTTGATAGGTTAAATCCTAAAAAAGTAGCTGAAATTTAATTATCTCATGCTTTATCAATATTGATTGCATAAGTTGCAGCAATTTCAAAGAAAATGGATAACTTGAAGATTTAAAAAGGGAAATTGGATGTGATAATTTCAATATTAATTCTAAAAATATTCACACCATAACATTTAGACATGTGGCACTACAGCGTTATCCCTCAGATTATGAACAACTTTTTCATAAAAGTAATGAGAAAAACCCTTGGAAAATAATAATTTATAATTAGAATCCAAGTACAAAATTATCTTATGCTCTTAAAAAAATTGAAAATTAAATAGGGCAACTCGCTAGATTGATTAATTAAAAAAAATGGAAAAACAAAATCATAATATTATTCATAAAAGTGCAAAAGATTTAGGTGATCCTTACAAAGATAGAGATTTACATAAAAAGGATGAAAGTGAAGTAAAGAAAGAATAATATAAATCTTCCACATAACAACTTGAACTTATAAAAAAACATGAATGAGTAATTAGGAGAGTTGAAGAGATACCACCTCCACCTTTCCCTCATAGATTTATAAAAAAAAAAAAAAAAAAACAAGGTAAGTAGTTATCAAAATTTTTAGAAATATTTTAAAAAATTGCCTCTCTAAAACTTTAGAACATAAGCCCACATAAGCAAAATTCATGAAGAATACTTTGAATAAGAATGGAATGACAGGGGAATTTGAAACTATGACACTAACTAAAAAGTGTAGTGCTATAATTTAAAAGAATGTTCCAAAAAAACTTAAAGACCTAGGGATTTTTTCTAATCCTTTAACTATTAGAGGCAAATTTTGTTACTAAGCTTTAGGTTATTTGGGATCTAGTATTAACCTCATGCCACTTTTTATTTTCAATTAATTAGATATTAGAGAGGTTCAACCTACCTCTGTTACTTTTCAATTAGCTGGTAGATCTTTTATAATAATCTTAGAAAAAGAAATTTAATATCATTATAAGTTAAATTTGAAAATCGTCTTCGACATAAGATAGATATAATAGTGATTCACTTATATGATTTTTTTAATAATTTATGGGCATTGGTGAAAATTCTTATAAAATTGACACCTAAAAATAAAAGTGGAGATTTTGGCACCATTAGCCGTCATTTAAGTTATGGTGTGACAAAGTATTTAAATAGATTTCATTAATATTTTCAAAATAAATTGATTTATTATATGAATATTTTTTTATAAATTTTTAAGTCCTAAAAATATTTAAATTAGTTTTAAAATAAAAAATTGATTAAAAATAATTAAACATATATTTTTTTATTATTTTATAATAAAATGACATTAACCACTAAGTTAAAGTATTAAGCCCTTTGTCATTTCTTCACTTTTGACAATAGGTAAGTAATTAGGGAGAAAAGTGAGAAAAAAAAGAGGAAAGATAAAAGAGAAACCTAGATTTGGAGGTTGTAGAGTAATGTTTTGCTATCAAATAAATTTGGAGATTTGGTCCTATAACTGCTATAAGGAACATTATCCTAATTTTGATTTCAATGATTTTGTATTTTTTACATATTTTTTTTATTGAATTTGTGTTTTTATTATAAATAAATGAAGATAATTTTATATTGGTAAAACTTTCACTATGAAACTTTGTATATGTTTTAGAGATTAAGATTCTAAATATTATGAATTATAATTTATTGAGCCAATAAACATAGTTGTCATTATTTGTCACTATTTGTCTATCATCACTATTTGTCTATCTAATTTGTTTTATTTATTGATTTGGAAAATACAACAATTCTTTCCTACTCATAAATTAATTTTGATGTCTAAAAATGTATTTAACTCAACTAAAGCTTTAAAATGTTATTTTGAAATATTTGGTAATTTAGTTAAATTCTAAAAAGCTAATTTTTTACTCAGTACGATTTTTATTGTGTATCGTTAGGACATTTTGACACTTTCTGAATTATGCTCAATTATATTTTATTTTATGCAATGTATTGGAAAAGAATGTGGATATATAATTAGGATTACTATTATAGTAATGTGATAATAATATGTTTGTAAAGAATAAGTAAAGGCTTGTTGACCCATTGGTTGAAGACTAATGAACTATACAGTATGGTTGGCTGTAAGCTTTCCTTTAAATATATGGTTTGGTGTTATCTTCAACTGATTCACATGATATGCTGATTGGGAGATATAAGGAAATGATTACTATGATGATAGACAAATAGTGACAACTCTATTTATTGAGCCAATAGTTTACTAACATTGATATAATACTAAAAGATATTATGATAGCTACAATTCTTACTTGTTTAATGTGACAATTTAAATGAATGTTATTGAGATAATATTCATCATATTATTAATATTGTTACAAATTTATTGATACAAAAAGCATAATATATTCATTGATATTTATAAGTTATTGCACATGTGATTAAGGTATTAATTTAATACATTACATGTGTACACTTATATATAATTTTACTACGTTAATTTGATTTTAATAGTCTTTATCGATGTTTTGATTTAATATTTTATATGATTTCTCTACTGATTGCAATATCGATATGATAATTTATTTAGTGATTTGACACCAGTACTGATTTATCATTTTCTTGATTATATTGTCCTATAATTATGTGAATGCTTTATTATGATTTGACTTTTGACATGCACATTACTTCTTTGCCTTATGCTGAGTTGACTTATTTGTGGTTAAATATTTTCAAGTCAGGGCAAAATATTAGGTGTATGAGATTGATCATATCAGGATTCCTTAGGTTATATATCTTTTTATTTTAGTTATACTTTTGTACTTAGGATAGAGTAGTTATGATATGATTATATAGATCCTTAGTAATGTTCTTAATTTTTGGGAAAAGAATACATATGTATGTAAGGATGTTTTCATCAATAATTTTATTTTCACTCATATATATATTGATAAAACAAATTAGATAGCTCTGATTGTCATATAATAAAAAGTAAAATAATAATTCTTCCAAATTAGATTATGGGGCATCATAGTTGGAATTAGAGCATAGTTGCTGGATGAATTAAATTATTACAAGGCTGTTGGAATTGATTTTGAGTCAAGTAGAATAGGTAGTTTAAGGTGCATTATTTTGCATATATAGTTGATTGTTTGGGTGTATTATTGATCAAATCATACTAAATTGTACATGTGAATAGTTGAATGGATCATCCATAGTCAGATATACCAAATAAGCAACACAGTACAACTCCATTGCCATTAGATAATGATACAATTGGATACTATTATAGCATAGGAAATGGGGGATGTAAAGAGTACGTCAGTTGGGAGTAAAAAAGAAGAGGGAAATAAGCACTTACATATATTCCATGAGTTGAAGCCTCTGATGTTCAAAGGAGCTGTAGGACCTCAGGCTATAAAAGCTTGGTTATTGAGGATATAAAAGATCTTTAACAACATGTATTTTCTAGAGATCTAGGAGGTAAAAATGGCTTTGTTCCTCTTTGAAGGAGAGGCTGAGATATGGTAGGTTAGGTAGTAAAGTGAGAAATTTCAAGTTAAGATAAATGCTGATATTACTTGGAATGAGTTCACTACAGTATTTTGGATATGCTTTGCACCTCCTTCAACCCGATGATGGGTGTAGTGAGCTTTTATCAAGTTGGACTAAGGATGCAAGATGGTGATATAATGCGAGGCTATGTTTACTACACAAACTAGATATGATCCTCACTTGATTCCTACAACTAAAAAAAGTGATACAGGTTTTTGCAAGGGTTGAATAGGGATCTAAGACATCTATTAGCACCTTTATTAATTTAAGAGTTTTCAGAGTTGGTGGAGTTGGCCAAATTGATATGGATTGATTTAATAGCATCAACATCTTAATATGAGGTGGGCTCTAAATACAATGTTAGTAGGAGGAGGAGAAGAGATGAACCAAGTAGAGAAATAAATAGGGACAAGGAAAACATTTATAGTGATTTAAGAGGATCTGCATTAGTTGTATTTACTGGTAGCTACAATGAGTGCATTCATTATGATGGATGACAAGTAGGTTAGTTGTACTTCTTGATGGGGCAATGTTTTCATTAGGGATAGTAGGGATATAAGGTAGCATATTATCCTCAAAGAGAATTTAGAGGATGGATTGATTCTGGTGTAAGACACTCCAAATATACTGTAGGATAGAGAATTGAAGGTTCAAGACCATATAGTAAAAGATCAACCAATATAATAGATAAAAAAGCTGTGAGTGGAAGTCAGAGAGAGAGAGAGAGAGAGAGAGAGAGAGAGAGACTATTGCATCATGACCAACTACACATACTCCAGTGATGCCACATGTATGTAACTTACAGTATCTAGAAGATCAACAACAATCAGGAATTTCTTCTACTAAGAAAATTATTTAAAAGATTGAATGAAATAACATATCATGCATAAGTGTATGTCATGTGATTATATGACTAAAAGATTTATTTTAACAAGTTTTGATTAAAGTTTTACTTCATTTGAGTTTTTATCATATAAATTTGGTTTATATTAATTTTATTCCCAAATCCTTAAGGGAAATGTGAGGTCTAAATCTTTTTAAGGTTGGTATATGGTAATAACCTAGGTAAAGTTTTTTTATAGGAGTTATTAGGAGTGAAATTTTAAAATCATCTTTGACATAAGATAAACAATATAGTGATTTACCTATATGATTTTTTATAATTTTTAGACAATGGTGAAAATTCTTAGCAAATTAACACCTATCTATGCAAGTGGAGATTTTAGGATCATCATGTGTCATTTTGCAAACTGATTTAACCAATATTTTCAAAATAAATTAATTTATTTTATAGATATTTTTTAATAATTTTTTAAGTTTCAAAAATATTTATAAAAATTTTATACTAAAAATTTATTTAAAATATATAATTAAATTTATATTATATTATTATTGTCTATTAAAATATTTTTAACCACTAAATTAAAGTATTAAACCCTTTCTTATTCCTCATTTTTTGCAACAAAGAGGTAATTAGGGAGGAAAGAGAAAAGGGAATTCTAGATTTGGAGGTCACAAAGTAATTTTTGGCAGATAGACAAGTTAGGAGATTTTCTTATCTTATTGTAAGGAATCATTATCTTATTTCTGATTTCAATTATTTTTTATTTTTGATATTTTTTTATCAAATTTATGTTTTTATTACTGAATATCATAAATAATTTTGTTTTGATAAAACTTTCACCGCACAAATTTTAATATACTATGGAGATTTAGATTATGAACTCTTTTAGTATTTATCTTAAACTTTTCATCGAATGATTTTGAAAATAAACAAATTTTGCCAACTTATAACATCTAAAAATAGTGATTTACTTAAACTAAAGCTTCTGAATGTTATTTTATACAATGTTTGGTAATTTGGTTAAATTTTTTAAAGGTAAATTTCTTTCTTAGTATAAGTTTTATTGTCTATCATTTAAAAATTTTTGACACCTTTTGAATTAAGCACAATTATATTTTATTTGATGCAAAGTATTAGAAAGAAATGTAGATATATGATTAGCATTATTATTATAGTATTATGATAATAATATGTGTGAAAAATATAAGTAAGATTGGTTGACCTTTTGGTTGGAGACTAATTGACCTATAAATAATAGTGGGTTGACATACTTTCCTTTTAATATATAGTTTGGTGTTAGCCTTAACTTATTCAAGTGATACACTGATTAGAAATTATAAGAAGAAGATTATTATGTTGAAGGGTAAAGAGTGACGACTTAATTTAGTGGCCAATGGTTTACTGACCCTGATATGATACTAAAAAATACCATGATAACTAAAATTCTTATTTGTTTAATGTGACTATTAAAATGAATGTTATTAAGGAAAATTTTGTATTATTAACATTATTATAGATTTATTGATACAAAAAACATAATATATTTATTGTGCATGTGATATACATGAGATATTATACATATGATTAAGATATTAATTTAATACTTATATAGAAAAGCTTTATGGTATATGTACACTCTTATATGATTTTATTACATTGATTTGATTTTGATAATCTTTAACGATATTTTGGTTTCATATTTTATATAATTTCACTACTGATATGAAATTTTCTTTATTGATTCGATGTCTAAAATTATTTATCAATTTCTCTAATCAAGCCTGAATTGTCCTTTCCAATGGTACAAGTAAAAACTCTAATGTAATCTTAGATTTAGGAGCACAAAAAAATAGTTTAGACCTTTTGCATTTAATTGAGCTATGTCCCTATCCTCATTACTCTATACAGTACAAATGGCATTATACATTTGTGGGTCTCTGAAAGGATTATGCTCATGGGTTTCGAATGCAAAGAGTACGATCACACTATCCCGTTCGACAAAATGATCGTAGGCCTTTACACCCGACACAAGCAGGCCAATGGGAGGGCAGATGAGATTATACATACGATTAACCATGGAGGATAGCAGCTTTCACCTACACACCTCGATGAGTAATAATATGTATAACCTAATCAAAATCATGAGATTTCCCCTATTCGGTACAGCAGCTCGAACAGGGTTTATTTGATTATGGGGATCGATTTCCTATGGATGCAAGCCCCCGTAGTTAATTACATCTTAGAATTTAATCTAAGAAAACTCTCGATTAAGGATGTTAGATTATCTTCTCAATTGGGTTTAGTGCAAAGGAATTTCTAGGCTTTCCTAATCAAAGGGGAAGAAGGTCCTAATTTGGTTTAATCAGTCACACGTGGTTCAATCATCACTCAGTCAGCTCGAAGAGGTAGAAACTGGAGAAAAAGGAAGGACAATGCATCTCAAGCAAGTATGAGAGAAAGAGGAAAGTGGCGTCATCTGTGTAACACGAATGGGTAGAATTTATAGCTTCCGAAAGAAAAGAAAGCTTACCCACCAATAAGGTGTATAGTGGTACACTCGTACCACTTACCTTTAGACCCTAAATCTATAAAAGATGTAGTGTCGTATACGCGACACTAACATCGACGACCTAAATAATACAATCCTAGACTTATTCCTTTCCTGAAAAAGGAAGCCAGCTAAAATCACCTAATCGTATAAAATCCATGCTATCTGGTCCATATGAAAGATGGGTGGGTAGTTAGACATTGGAATTTGGGATCGACAACTAGAGAAGTTCCTAAGTGATCCCACACTTATGAATGGTATTATGCACCTAAACTACTGTAATTAAGTTTTAATTTTAATTAATTGCTAATACAATTTATGCTGGTCAAAGTCTCCAAATCAGAAATGTATGAAATTTTTAAAAAGGCTTATAAAATAATTTTTTGAGAATGACTAAACTTCCCCAGGTCCGGCACTTCATCCTCATAGGCCAGATTATCCGGACTCTACCCGCAGGCGGAGAAGTTGTCTAAAAGAAGAGAGAATGCATGTATGTGACCCCGGACGATTCCGGCTATTCCCTAAATCATTATGTATCTATGTTAGTTAATCTTTAAATTTTATTAGTAATTACGAATAGAAGAATTTTTTATCCTTAAAAGAGCCTAACGGTCAGGCACAAGCACATGCAGGAAAGAAACCTATAAAAAGAATGCCAGTTCTACTGCACAAGCAAAGTAAATAAAACACAGCAGAAACAAAGAAAACCCACGAAAAAGAGTGTCCATGACAAGTGCCATATAATATTACATCACAGGGTATAGAAAAGTAATGGTGGCCGGGCTCCACCGACAACAACCCGGAAAAGACGCAAATCTTAAAATGAGGCATTTTATGTCTTCAATCTTCACTTGAACTTCCTTGATTCGTCTATGGATCATCTTCGTTCTTCCTTCTGACTCCTCGTAGTGAATCCTCCAAAAGGATGTCCAAATGAAAAAGAAAACCCCTACCCTTGTAGGGGTTTTCTTTTCCCTTTGGACTCCTATTCATTTAAAATGCATCATTTTAATAATTTTCACAACATTTACTATCATATACATTACATCAATGAAAAGAGAAAATCTAGACTCTCCTATAGAGGTTATCCTAAGCAGTTATAATAAAAACTCATCCAAGCAGTTATATATGAATGAAAATGCTCAAAGTAAATCACACTTGGCCGTGCTCTAATCATTGGGGGCTAAGCAGTTATATATTTTTTTATTATTAATTTTAGCCCCCTTTAGCGCTGTGTGAGCACGGCCACCTGCAGGAAGACACTATCAGTAAAATAAGAGCGTGCCTAACCTATGGGTATTCTAACGCTCATAATAACAGTGCAAAAAGAAAGCTAGAAAACATCACAGAAGAGCTACAATAGGTAGAAAAAATAACCAGCACACAAGTCACATGCAAAGCATCACAACACAAAGACAAGAAGTAAAGAAAACACCGGCCTAACCTGAAACTAGTATCGTGTCCTAACAAGCAAGTCTAAGTGTGTGTAGGCTATGTGGTTTTGGTAGATCCTATATGGGATATTTAATTAAAGTTATTTTACATTCTTTTATTTGTTAAAAGGGCAAAGGGATTTTAATTGAAGTTCAAATCTTAGTATTTTAAGATTAATTTTAGAGGTTTTATTTTAAAATTTTATTGATTACCACCTTTGTTTCACACCGAGGCCGTGAGGTTTATTTCACCCTCCTTGGGGCTAACTTAATAGCCTCGTAGGCCTGGGTTACCCAGTGATAATTAATTTTATTAGATTATTTTAGTTTGTTATGAAAAGAAAAGAAAATGGTGCATTAAGCATTTTATTAATCAAGTTTGTTGGTTAATTTTTAGAGATTATTCTAAAATTTGATATTTTGTAGTCTTTTATCCTAATAAATTTTAGCATTATAATTTGATCTCCTAATTAAATCTACTTCTTTTAAATTTTAGATTTATTAGCAGTTAATTATTAGATTAGTTATATTTTATTTAGGTTTAATGTTTTAAATTTACAGTTTAATGATTATAAAATATTAATAATAACTTGATTAAGAATTAAGTGTTTTAATAGGTTTTAGGAATTAGATTAAAATTGGTTGGTTGATCATTAGTATATTAAAAAACCAAAAGAACTAGAAAAACGTGTCACTAAGTTTTTTTTTTTTTTAATGTCTCTATCATATAGGGAGCATGCACCCTAAGTCTATATTTTCCAAGATTCAGTCCTTAATTTTTGTCCTTAGATGTCACTAATATTGTAAGACTAAAGGCGGTGTTGTTTTCTAATCCTTAAGACTTCTAGACGTGTGTCAAAAGATTTTAGGGATCTAATAATAAAAAAAAGCAATCCTAATTATAAATGAAGTTTCTACAAGGCCCTAAGGGTAGGAGGCGTACAATCATCTAGGCCCCTAAAGGTTTTTCTAAGTTTTTAAGAAAGCTTAAAGCACCAGGGGCTATGACCCGGTGGTTCTGCCCGTAGCGCCCTACCGGAATGAATAGAGGCTATTGATGCTCGGATCCGATTGTCCTAGCTCCCTCTCCAAGTGCTCCAATGCTCCTTGTCCTTTGCTTTCCAAAGCTCACCTATCAAGACATAGAAAAGATATGTATCAGAGCACATTCTATAAGCAAATAATAATATGGAAGAATGAAAATGCATTAAAGAAAAAGAATATACCTTTCTGTTACTTGTTGAGCCATTTGTCTTTTGGGTTCTCTCCATTTTGTAAGTGTGTAGTGTCGGGTGTAAAGGCCTACGATCATTTTGACCTACGGGATAGTGTGATCGTACTCTTTGTATTTGAAACCCATGAGCAGAATTCTTTCGGAGACCCACATAGATAATAGAAAAATACAAAAAATGAACAAATTAATGAGTAAGCTCTATCCTCAATACATAAGTATATATAACTTAAAAGATTTTAGAAAGAGAGAAAAGAAAGCTCACTTCCTCATCTATTAAGTTTTAGATGATGATGATGGTTTTAAAAAGATCTCAAGTGCTATATAATCCAAGAAAACATGAGAGAAGCTCAATGTCTCATACATAGGAAAATAAAATGTTAAAATCATACAACTTTAAACCTTAAGAAGACAATTCAGTGCTTTATGTATGAAAGATTTTAAGTTGGTCTCTAATTATTTTCTAGAGCTTTTACCATTTATAATCAACTAAAAAGAAATGATGATAATTTAGAAGATGTAACTATGATTGAAAAGATTCTTCAATAATGTGTATCGTGATTTTATATTATCGCAAACATAATCGAGGAGACCAAGAATATACAATACATGAAAATAGAGTAACTCATGGGTTTATTGCAAGCTCATGAAAAAAACAAAGAAGAAGAAGAAGAATGAAGGGATTATTAAACAACTCCTCAATAAGGATCTTCAATCAACTAAGAAAGTGAAAAGCTATAACAATAATAATATAAATCATCATGAAAGATGTCATGGATAAGCACGAGGTCATGCTAACAAACATGGAAGATATTATAATAACACCAAACAAAAAAGAGGAGAAAAATCAAAAAGAAAATGTGGTAGAAGACATTCAAACTTGAGGTATGATAGATCTCAAGTTAAGCGCAATAACTGTAATAAATTTGGACATTTTTCTAAAAAATATAGAGTGCTTGAAAATAAAATATTTGAAAGAATAAATTACATATAAGAAATAAAAGAAAAATATAATACCTTATTTTTAGCTTGAAAGGAGCGAGAATAGAAGATGTGAGATGGAACATGGTATCTAGACACTGGTGCAAGAAAACATATGTGTGAAGTTTATAATACAGTATTTTGTAAATAATGGAATAGATTGTGGTTTGATAATAGCTAGTTTCTACTATGTGTGCTTCTCTTGTAGTGATGACTCCATTAAAGGCTTCTATTACGAGCCAAACAATAGGTAAATTCCATCACCTAATAGAAGTGTTTGATGAATGTATACTTATTTTCATGATAAAGTGGAAACTTTATGTTTCTTAGAAATTGCTACGTCATTAATTAAGTTGGAAACATAAATATTTCTTTTTCGTTTACTATCATGGAGGAAACTATTTAATCTTTGCACTTGTTATAATTTTTTGAGGGAAATTCACTTCTACCAAAGTAAGAAAATAATAATGGTCTAACAATTATATGGGTAATTAATGTCTCTTGATCATGATTCTGATGGGAGTTAATGAACTACTTGTTATTTGCTTCTACTTTATTGTATAGCATAAGCAATTTCGAAGTGTTTTGTATAATAATTGGGAAGAAAAGTTCAATTTTATAAAAGAAGGAAAATAACTTTTTTTTTGTACGGTGCTTGAACTTATTTGTTCATGAATATAATTTTCTTTGATATTGTATGTGATGTTTTGTGATAGATTTGTCTTGCCCATAAAGTTTCCTTATTTGAAAAGCTATAATATTTATGCTTCTAACTTGATAATTTCTTTATGCAAGCTGACATTTTGGAAGCCGTTGAAGAGGAACCAGAGCTAAGTTTTTTTCATCCTTCTAATGAGCTGGTCTAAGAAAATGAAGACCTTGTGGATAACATTCCTTTTAGTAGCAGCTTATCTGAGATTTCCTATTATATAGATAGGTTGGAGTGCTTTCTCTTCCGAATGCACAAGCTTTGTTAAATGTGACCAAAAGGAGAAAAAAAAAACATCAAAATAGAGCCTGCATATCTTTGATGTGACTTGTAGTAGTATAATTATTATTTTAGTTTCCTTGAGTTTTTACTCTTCATATTCATAGAATGATAGAAGATAACTTTTTTTTTAATAATCTACTTAAAATTTTGTAGGGAGGTGATCAATCAGTTGAACATCTATAAGAATTTTATGAACTTTGCTTTGAGGAAGACATGCTGCCAAGCAGTATGCAAGTTCCTTGCATTTTTTACCTTGAATTATCTCAGAATTGCTGAAATATTCTGGTAATCTTGTATATAAATTTTTTATGTAGGGGTTGTCTACTTGTACTCCAAATTGAAGTTCTTCGCATCCAAAATGTGTATTGATGGATATGGAGCTTGATCCCACACTGCAGTAGTACAATATATTGATTGTCGTTAGCATGGTTAGAGATTGATGTTGTTTTTTTACCTTTGATAGATCTTATATGAGGGAAAAAGTAATACTTTTGAAATTTTATATTTATTTACATAAAAGTTAATAAAAAAGATTTTTATGTTAACTAGATGTTATAATTTTGTAAACATTAAGATTTTATGATTAATGATTTTAGAGATCGTATTTTTGTGTTAATTGATGGATGTATTTGTAAAAGTATATGAAATAATATAATTTTCATTTTCTCCTAGCAAATTTTTTATTGACAATGACACTAATGAATAAATATAATTTTTTGAATTCCATACTTTTTTTTTGTTAAACCCACAGAGGGGCCTACGTGTTAATATAAAGGGAAAATTACAGGGTCCTTAAGGGGTTCTCAATCTCTCTATCGATCAAAGAGCTACAAAAAAGAAATAAAAGAAAACCTACGAGCTCGAGATCCCCTCTAAAAATCAATACAAAGGAGCTTAAGAACAATCTACGGTGCTTAAGGAAAAGCACCCAAAAAGAGGGAGAAGGCAAAAATCAAACAAAATGCTCCCAGCAGAAGGTCCCCACAAAGATCTTGCAACGTAACGTCTAAAAAGAGACCTGCATAAACAAAAACCAAAAAACTGCAAAATGATCCTAAAATAATTGAAAAAGCAGTCGAGCAGATAAAAGCTCTTCCAAAAAGGATACGGCCAAGCCTTGCACCTCCAGCCCTACAACAAAGAAGAAACAATAGCCAGAAGAAGGAAACAACAGATCTGAATCCCCAAAAACGACTCCACAAGAGAGCCAAACACCCGAAAGCAATTCATAGCCAAACACAGCCAACTAGACATAAAGGAAGACAGCCAGCAACAACAAGGCCAAAGAACGCTTAAACAGAAAACCTTTAATAACATCACACCAACCAGAACAACAGCCCGAACAACCAACCAGCCCACCAGAAAATAGAACACCAAAACTCCCAACCACAACCCCACAGGGAGCCCCAAAAACACAACACGCAAAACAACAGCACACCCAGCACCAATAACCATTAACCTAAAACATAAGGTAAACTCATCCGGTCCAAATTGATCATGCCCTTAAGGAATAGGCAACTGATTAAAAGAGAGCTCAACGATATTATCCCAACCAACACCCAACAAAGCCAATTCACGAGCAGGAGCATTACCTTCCTTAAGAATCGAAGAAAAGGAACGGTTAATAGAGGATATAATATCTTTAATACTCCTAATAGTGTAGAAAGAAGAATGAGAACAATTCCCATCATCCCTATTCATCAAAAAATTTAATTTAAAGTAAGAATTAACCTCCAGAACAATACTCATAAAATCTAGAGTACTGCACAACTTCAACCCATGAAGAATAGCAATAAGCACGCCACCAACTCTATCCGAGTGCCCAGTCTTGCCAGCATAGGCTAAAACTAGGACCCCATTATGATCCCGCAAAAGGCCACCAACACTAGTAATGTTCCCCACGTGAATACAGTCAATGTTAAGTTTAATGTACTTAGTAAAAGGTTTGCACCAACAGATACTAGATAAATGCATTAAAGCATTCGACACCTTCTTAATAATCCCGAAAGCTTCCAAAGTAAAATTAAAATTCTTAAAGTGTTTAAAAGCAAGAAGTTTAGCAGAAAAAAGGGCATTAACCTTGTCCAAAATTTTCTGAATGATTCTTTTATGATCCATAGGAATACCATTAATCCGAGAGTTATTTCTTTCCAACCAGATAAACCAACAGATAAGAGAAGGGATCACAGTCCTAACATGACCCTTATTGTTCACAAACCAGCCCTCCAACAAATTAAAGACAATAATGCACGGCCTATAATAATTAAATTTAAATAAAGCCTCAAAAAATGTCTAGTATGAACATCTATGATTAAAGACACTTTTTATTATTGTTACTTCAAGCTGATAAAATTTTGTTATTTCTCTATTATGTAATTTATCTAACTAATTGCAATATAAAGGAGTGATGTATTAATCTTATTTTCATAGCCAAGGCATAATAATTGGATAATAATTTTATTTACTAAATATCACAAATTTTATATCCATAAATATATATCAACACTTCATGAAATTAAAGGGCTATGTGATTTCTTTGGTTGATTATTTTGCGACCATTTTTTATTTTAGTCGGTATAAGAAAAATGTAATGAATAAAATTAATTATTAAATTTATTTGTTGCGTGCTAGAAAATAAGCGGCGGTGGATTTTATGAATTCACGCCCGAGCGTTGTACGAATATTCAGCACACAAACAGAAAAGAGAAATGAACACTAAGGTTTTTACGTGAAAAACCAAAAGAGGGAAAAAACCACGGGGCCTCACCCAGTTGTAAAGTTCCACTAGTGTTTGTTTTAAGTACAAAGGTTGATCCTTCTTACAAATCAAGACGATCAATTTACAATCAACTTCTCACAAAGTTACAAAGTTCTGCAAATTCCTGGTGTTTCCCGAAATTCCGGCAGAGTTCCGGCGTCTTCAGGCGGCGGGAAGAGCTCCGGCGGTGGTCGAGGAGGAGCTTCTTCCTTCTCTTCCTTCTTCTCTTCTTCTTCTCTCTCTTCACTTGAGTCCCCTTTGTGAAGAATGAGGGCTCTATTTATAGTATTTCTGGAGTGGCATGGCTCGTAAATAGGTTTGAGATCATGGGTTAATAGGGAGTGGTTTGAATGGACGGCCGATATTGAACCTTTCAATTGTGCACTGTTCATTGGACATTTGGAGGCCTTAATGATGTCGGAATTCTACGATCTTGCGTTCGTTGGATTTGACTCATCGAGCCGCTCGATTTGAGTATAAGCTCGTTAAAGTTGAAGACCGTTTGGTAACTCAAATTGCGGTTTGAACCTTCCAACAGCGCTTCGGGTCCTTGATTCGGACTCATTTGGGCTCGGATTGGGTTGAACTTGGTGTCGTTGGGTTTGTATTTCTGAGACGCTCAGTTTGATTGTAAGCTCGCTAAAATCGGAGTTCGGGTGCTTTTGATTTTAATTTTTGAAGTTTCCAACTAGCTTTTGCCTTGAGATTCGTGCCCGATCAAGCTAATTTTGTGATGCCGTATCATTATTAAATAGCATCCAAATAAATATTCATTAGTGTCCAAAAAATGGTTGCTATTATGTCCAATTTTAGTGACCAAATATTAATTAGTGGCCGCTAATTTAGCAACAACAAAAAATGTCGCTAAAAGCCTCAGTAACGAGGCTAGAGTGACAAATCAGCGACCAAAATATTTTTTGTCGCTATTTGGTTTAGAGGCCAAATTATCATTTTTAGCCACCAATTTTGTTGGTCGCTAATTTTCTATTTTATTGTAGTGAGTAGCTCAGCATTTTTCCTGTGGGGACACGTCCCCTCCCTAATTTTTTTTCAATTTTACTTGATTCTCTCAATTTTTCCTCTCTAACCCGCAACTGCCAATTTTTTTAACCATAAAAGCCATGGTTTAGCAGCTTTTCTTGGCTCCCACGGTCCCACCTTATCTCTCTCCCTCTCTCACTCTCTCTCTCTCCTCTCCTCTCTCCTCTCTCTATCATAAACTTTTTTTTTACCACGTTACATTATTTCTCTCTCTCTCTCTCTCTCTCGGGCTGAGGAACAATTATTACGTCCTCCGATCGGACGTAGAGCTACGTCCGGTCAGAACTAAAATCACGCCAAAAAATCAGAAATACCGAGCAAATACCGAGCAATACCAAACAATAACGAGGAATACCATCATGTGAAGACCCAATACCGAGTTATACCGAGCTATACCGAGCAATACCGAGTTATACAAAAAAAATACCGAGTTTTTCTCGGTATTGCTCGGTATAGCTCAGTATTACTCGGTATTGGGTCTTCACATGATGGTATTCCTCTTTATTACCAAATAATACCTAGCAATACCGAGCAAATACCGAATTTTTTGGTGGAATTTTAGTGCCGACCGGACGTTCCTCTACGTACGTTCACCGGACCAAATAAAAGTTCCGGGCTGAGAGGAAGCTAATATTAAATCTTTCTTATATATATTTCACTTATCTCTTATCTTATTTATATTTTTTCTCCATTTTAATTTTTTTTTCTAACATTATTAGAATTTTTTTGGGAAAAAATTTCATCAAATTTTTTTATTAATTTGAATACTTCATGTCTTTTTTTATAAAAAATTTATGTAATTAAAATAACTAAATTACACTAAAAAGGATTATAATATTTAAATTTAAATCAAATAGTTTAAAATATGCTTATTATAATTTTCATATATTTTTATATTAATAAGATTCAATTTTTTTATATATTTATTACTCATTATAAAATATTTTTTAATTATATCTTTATTTAATTTAGATATGAAAATATACTGTAAAAGAATAGTTGAAATAGATGACATGATAATATGTACTCCAAATAAATTTGTGATGAAATTGATTTAGGTGAGAATGACAATAATTTTTCATTATTATAAAGTTTATGTTCTTATAACAACAATTATAAAAAAAGTTAAAACTTCAATGTCAATTTCAAGCTCAAATGAAAAGCTTGAGGGTATTTTAAAAACCTTAAATTTTTGCCCCCACGGATTAAAATTATGACTCCACCAGTTTCCTCCAATATTTTTCTTCAATTCTCAGCTTTTGTCCTAGCTAGTGTTGATTGAAGAATGTTCTGTTGGCCTTTCTCCAATGTTTTTCCATCTGGTTGTGTGCGTGATTTTGTCCATTCATTGTCTGGAGATTTGTGGTTGTGCTTCATGTGCTTTTGTTAATTTTCCTAATTTGATAGTTGCCTGGTGGCTTTTCCTCTCAGGCCTTAAAAATTTTCTGATGGAGCTATTTGGATTGGTTCGGGATGCTATAAGGTATTTGTTTATTCAGTAGTTTTTATACCGGATCTTGTAATTATTTGTAAAAAGAACGCTGTTTTTTGCCTTTGGTCGTTGATAAAATACATTCATTATCAATTTCCTCATTATTTTTTTGGGCTCTTCTTTCCAGCTGCCCATCATATTTTAAAGTGCTGATTATATCACATAAAAAACAAAGAGCAGAGCTTTAGATGAATAAAGATTAATTTTACGAACCTAACGTCCCATTTTATACACACTTTGCATCACTATCGAAGAAGCAGAGCAGGTAAGTCGCCTTCAATTCGTCAACAAATCAACCATTTGCCATACAGAAAGGTTCCACGCGCATTCATCATTAGCTCGTTAGTTAGAACATACTTTATGCTTAAACGGAGGGGGTCGTGTGGTTTAGTTGGGTTGAGCTGTAATTACAATTAAGTAAATTCAACTAACATTTTCTTATGATTATATTTCATATAGAGGGGATTTATATACGTGTGACGGATTTCTGATAAATATTTATGTATAACATCTATTAAGATTATACTCATATGTCGCAATCACAAATTTGTGCATGATAAGACGCGTATCATTTAAAAAAAAATTTAATATTAATGGTATGTTTTACATAGCCCTGTATTGCGTACCCATACCCACACCCACCCACGTACTCACCTATACCCAAAGGGCATGAGTGGGTATGGGTACGCATATGACCTCGTGGGTGGGTATGGGTGGGTACTCAACATCAAGAGACAAATCGATTTATATTACTAATCATCATATGCATGCAGTATATTATAGTAATCCTTACTGCGCAGTGTGCAGCACTGAACCGCGTCGCGATCACGATAAATTTTGATATGTGGCTTAAAAATTTGCAGTCAGAGAAAAAGACAACAAATCTCAAGGCCATTAATCCGTGGCAGATTGCATTCAAGAAGCGTGGAAAGTGGGTGGGTATGACATTCCGAAAGTCACCATAAGTGGGCATGGGTGGGCAAAGCCTGCTAGCGCAGAGCGTGGGTACCCAATTGGTACCCAACCAGGACCCCATGTAGGGCTTTGATATTTTATGTGATTTAAAGATTTAAGTGCTATAAAATAAATATAAAAAATTAAACTTAAATATATAAATTCATTAAAATTTCCTGACTTGTAATTTTTTCCTTATGTTAATGTGTAGGCCTGTCGGTGAATTTTCCCCTCCAAAATATAATCATGGTGACAAATTGATGATCGAAACTAGTCGCAAAAAATAGTGTGGATCACAGCCCACAGCTAGTTGGCCACAAATTATTTACAACGAGTAGAATTACGACCGTTTCTACAACACGCGAATTGTCACATTATGACTTACTTCTGGTTGCAAATCAGATGTTCTCCGATTATGATAATACATAAAGTAAAATAATTGGGACAAGCAGGTTTATAATAGCTAATTAATTAAACAAGTTGAGATTAGCAAATAAAATCAGCTAATCTGCTATTATTATAATTCCACCAAATGAACTCTCGAGTTTTCATGAGATGTACCTGTAATATTCCAATCCTGTTATTTCCGATCTAGATGGCCTCCTTTGGTCTTCAACGACTTATTGTTTATGCATAATTTTTTGATGTTATTATTGTACTTAATTAATGGTTGGAAATTACGAAATCTTAATTTTCTTTTCTTAATGCTAATTAAAAAACATGAATATGATGTTCCCTTCACCTCATCACCCTCTTCCTCAGTCACCACCGCCCCTACCTAAAACCCACCCCCTTCTAAACCTCTTCCACTGTGCCATTTGCCAAATGCAAATTATCTTTACTTCGATTCAAATTTCTTTACACAATAAATTGAAATATATTTATTATTATTATCATTATTTATTTCATTTGCTTTTATCTAAGTTTGCTACTACATGACAAAAAAAAACTTGAAAATTCAATTCAATTCTATTGATTTTTTAATGAAATTTAGTTACTATATACTCTCTATCTCTAATGTTAAAGATCATCAATTTGATGGTTAATAATTTATTGCTTATGGTTGAAATTTAGGCCCTTTTTGCTGATATCGCGGGATTGAATAATAATGCAGGAACAAATCAAATTCAAATCTTTAAGATGTATACCGAAGAGTATTGAAAAAAATATATATATATATATATATATATATATAATTATTTTGAATTTGGTAGAGCAGCCTGATAAATTAAACGCTTTTGTGTCATCAAGCCGAGTTTTAAAAGTCAAACCAAACAGATAAGATTAAGTCTAACTTAATAATCTTAATTTTTTAATCAAATCAATTGATAAATTTTTAAGCATATAGCACAACCTAATTAAACTGATATTAAATTTGAGTTTGGCAATGTCAGAAAAATGATAAATGAAGATAACATAGAACAACTAAACATATGTTTGAAAAAAAAAATCAGAATATCTGGACAGATTTCCTATCAAATTGGGCCTACTCGCCCTTTTGATTTGAATTGAAATTAGTGTAATTTTTAGATGTCAGTTGTAGCGTTGATCTCAATTAAAATTCAAAAACAGCTAGGCTTATCATGACTGAGGTCAATTAGGATATGCTGCACAATTATTTTCCTTCAGTTTTTTATAAAAATAATAAATACTATTGTAAATATAATTTTAATCTAAATTAAAATACAAAATTAAAACAATTTAAAAAATAAAATGCTATAATTTATCAAATGACCCATTATTTGATAAGTAATTTGATATCTAATTTATTTTCAACTCGCTCTATTTAATTAATTATCTTACTATTCATTAACATCAATGATCTTCTACTGGGATTAGCGCTCTGCCCTAGCCGTTGTGACTCCCTGGGCGATTCTGCTGTTCTCATCGCTCCGTCGCCTGGTGTGTGTTGCTTGTTCACTGGTTGGAGTTGGTTCGTCTTTCCGTCTACTCTCAGCTCTCTGGTAATCCCGTTCTTTTCTCTGACTTTTTTTTCTGGGGTTTGTTTTGGTTGGTTTCCCTGTTTTCGGTCCTTGTTCTTCAAGGTTTTATGGTCTCGTTGAGTAATCCCGTTCTTTTCTCTGGTAATCTTGATGTTATTCGTAAATTTTTCTATTCTCTGAAACTTTCTGGTTCTTTTAACGTGGGATTGCTGGATCCGAGGCACATTGTGATTCAATTGTCTAATGACTTAGACTACAGTCGTATTTTCGTGAGGCGTTCTTACTATATTCAAGATTGTCAAATGAGACTTCTGAAATAGTCACCAGAATTTGATGTGAGGGAGGAATCCCATTGCCCCAGTGTGGATTGCTTTTCCTAATCTTCGTTTGCACTTTTTTAACTCTCAAATTTTATTTGGTATGGCATCTGTTTTTTGTAGACCTCTACAAACTGATCAAGCTACGACGTCATTATCTAGACCTTCTATGGCTCGGGTTTTAGTTGAACTAGATGTGACAAAAAAATATCCTCATGAAATTTGGTTAGGATCGGAGGTGAATGGTTATTTTCAAAAAATTGATATTGAGAATCTACCTATATTTTGTTCTCATTGTAAAATGCATGGCCATGCGATTAATGAATGCTTCCGTTTACATCCTAATCTTCACAAAGAGAAAGGTTCAGCTATAATTAATGTGAATGGTGATAAGGAGGACATGACTAAGTCTCAAAATGTGGCCGGGATTGATTCTGATCCTGTGGATTTGGTTTTGAAAGAAGGTTAACAATTAGGTTTGGTTAATTTGGTTAAGGAAGTGGAAGTGAATCCTACTACTAATGTTTCTACTTTTAGTGCGCTTAATCTTGATAACATTGCTATTGATTCGATTGCTAATGGGAATGATAATATTGTTAATGAATCTTCTTCTAACCTTGTTCCTTCTTTGAACCCGAGAATCCATCAGGAGGATGAATGTTCTAGTAGGGGCCCCGATCTCCTTGGTCTCGATAAATGGCAAGATGCTATTCCTGTTACTAGTTCGGATAATCTTGTTGTTGTCTTGGATCTTGGGAAGGTGGAATCCTCCAAAGCTAATGAATTGCCTAATACTAATGAGCTTGATATTGCTAAGAATGATTCTTCTTTGCAGGAGATGGTTGCTCCTCCTTCTGCTACTGATAACTGTTCTAAGCATTTTGGGAAGAATATTTCGACGATTGAAGATGGAGTTCTTTACTTGGAAGGTATGCTGCCTCCTAAGGAGTTCTCGGGTAATCCGAATAATAATGAGTTATTATTGTCTGATAATTATCGTTGTGATGCTCACACTGACACTGAAGTAGAAATAAATGTAAAATGCTATGCTAGAGAAGATCATGATTTGAGCTTCTCTAAGGGTCGTGGTAAGAAAGGTAGGAAGCCTAGGAATGTCATTTTACAATCTCCTAGGAATACTCGCTCGCATACTTCTCATTAATTTCTGTCTTTATGTTTAATGCTATTATTTGGAATGTGAGGGGTATTGGGTGTCCCACTAAATTTAGGGTTAAAAATCTGTGTCACGTTCACAATATTTCTATTCTTGTCTTACTTGAGCCTCTTGTGTCTATGGATAAATTGTTTGCTATAGCTATGTTCTTGGGTTTTAAACATGCTTTTGCTAATACTGCCAACAAAATTTGCATTTTCTGGAAGGATTTTATTAGAATTGATATTATTGGGGATTTCCCTCAAGTGTTACATTGTAATATTGAAAGCTCTAATTTTCAATATGGTGCTTCTTTTGTGTATGCTGCCTCTTCCCATTATTCTAGAAGGATTTTGTGGGAGCAAATTATTAATTTTCATAATGTTTGTTCCCTGCCTTGTTTGGTTGGTAGTGATTTTAATACTATTTCTAATCCGGATGAGTGGTTAGGGGGCTCTCTCCCTAGTTATCAATCCATGGATGATTTTAATGATATGATTATGTCTTGCAATCTTATTGATATTTGTTTCTCTGGTAATAAATTTACCTGGCACCGTGGTCATTTGTGGCAACGTTTTGATAGAGTGTCATTTAATAATTCTTGGATTAGTTCCTTTAATTTGACTAAAGTGGAGCACCTTAGCCGTACCCTTTCTGACCATTCTCCTCTCCTCAATAATATTCAGATTAAATCTATGGGTGTGCCTGCTTACTTTAGATTTCAGAATATGTGGTTAACCCATAACTCTTTTCTTGAAGTTGTTCGCAATAACTGGCATGCTCCCCTTTTTCCAGATGACTCTGTTTCTGGTATGAATAGGCTTTGGCTTAAGCTAAAAAGGCTCAAAATGGTTTTAAACTGGTGGAATCATAACATTTTAAAAAATATCTTTACCAATATTTATTGGTTGAAGATAGGGTTAATTCTTTGGAGGAGACTTGTCAGTTAGACCCTTGTGTCTAACCTTGCTTTGCTTCATGAAGCTAAAGGGGATCTTGGTAAGCTTCAAACTCAGGAAGAAATTTTTTGGAAGCAAAAGGCTGCTTCCAAACAGTTGGTGGAGGGTGATAAGAGCACTAAATACTTTCATGCTTTGGTTAATAAAAAACGTGCTATGAATAGTATTCATAAAATGACTAAAGATGATGGTTCTATTACTGAAGATTCTGAGGAGATTGCTAATCTTCCTGTTAACCTTTTTCATAAGCATCATAATAAGCCTTTCACCCCTGCTTCTTTGGTTGACCGTTCCTTTATCCCTAACTTTGTTTCTCATGAGGCCAATTTGGGTTTATCTGGTTTACCTCTTGTTGATGAGATTAAAGATACTTTATTTAATATGAATGCGGAATCTGTTGCTGGGCCTGATGGTTTTACTACTAAGTTTTTTCAACATTCCTGGAATATCATTTCGGATGATGTTCATGTTGTCGTGGGTGATTTCTTTAAGGGTTCTCTGATCCCTAAGTTCTTCTCATCTACTTCGATTGTTCTTATTCCTAAGAATAATGATGTTAATTCCTAGAATGATTTTAGACCTATTAGTTTGTGTTATGTTTTCTACAAACTTGTTTCTAAAATTTTTATGAATCGGCTTATGTTAATTTTACCTAATATTATCTCTCCTTACCAGATGGATTTTGTTAAAGGTCGTGCAATTACGGATAATATTTTGTTGGCTCAGGAGTATTGCCATGACCTTGATGTGAAGGTTAGGGGGGGCAATATGATCATGAAGTTAGATATTGTGAAGGCTTATGATACTATTAGCTGTAATTTTATTTATAGTATGTTGCACTTATTTGGCTTTGATGAGCATTTTATTTCTCTTATTAAAGGGTGAATTGAAAGTCCTTACTTCTATATTATTGTTAATGGTAAGAGCCATGGGTTCTTTAAGGCTTCCCATGGGCTCCGTCAAGGTGATCCCATTTCTCCGGCGCTTTTTATTATAGCTGCTGATTTCTTATCTAGGGGTCTCTCAGATCTTTTCATTTATTGTCCTAGTCTCTATTTTAAGACGTCACGTGGCATCAACGTCTCTCATTTATGCTTTGCGGATGATTTCATTGTGTTTTTGAATGCTTCTAGAAATAAGATTAATAAAATTCTGAGCTTCTTTAAAATTTTTGAAGAGGTTAGTGGCCTTGTGTTTAATAAGAAGAAAATTTGTTTTGTTATTGCTAAGTCTGTCTCCTCTACAGGATTTTGGATATTAAGAATCTTATGGGTTTTTCTCAGGCTTTTTTTCCTTTAAAATACTTGGGTATTCCGCTTTACAAGGGGAGGAAGAAGGCTTTTCTGTTTGATGGTTTGATTTCATCTGTGTAGAATAAGTCATCTTCTTGGGATTCCAATTTTCTGAGTTTTGGGGGTCGCCTTATTCTTATTAAAAGTGTGCTTCCCTCTTTGCCGGTTTATTGCTTTCAAACTCTTTTTCCTACCAAGTTGATTTGCACAAGGATTGAGAGAATTTTTAACAAATTTTTGTGGAGAGGGTCTGCTCAGAAATCTAAAATTCATTGGACCTTGTGGGTGAATTGTTATGGGTCCCTTCATGAAGGGGCTCTTGGTTGCAAAACTATGAGTGATTTGGTCTATGCATTTTCATTTAAACTTTGATTTAATTTAAGAAATAATGTTAGTCTTTGGGCCAAGTTTATGAGGGCTAAGTATTATGGGGGGTTTCATCCTTCCAACTGTTTTTATTCTAAAGGGCAGTCTAAGGTTTGGCATCGTCTTTGTATGATTAAATGGAAGGTGAAACCCTCTTTGGTTTGGGGTCTTGGGCAAGGTAATATTTTCTTTTGGCAAGATTGTTGGGTGAATGGTCAGTCTTTGGATTTTTTACTTAATACTAATTCTATCAATATTATTAAGGTTAATGCTTTCCTTTCGGCTAATGGTTGGGATCTGGTGAAGCTTTCTGAGATTCTTCCTTAGCCCATTGTTTATCTTATCTAGCAGATTCCTCTCAACACTATTTCTAGAGATGTTTTTCTTTCCTCTTTTACTAAAGAAGGTCATTTTAGCACGAAGGAGGCTTGGCATTATTTTTGTTGTCATAATGAGGAGAATAAGTTGTTTAAAATGATTTGGCATTATACCATTCCCAATACTATTTCTGTCTTTATGTGGAGACTCATTCATAAGTATATTCCTACGGATGAGTTATTATGAAGGAGAGATTTTGTTATCACTTCTAAATGTCAATGTTGCTTTCACATAAAGAATATGCATCATTTTTTATTTCCGGTCCTATCGCTGTGAAGGTTTGGTATTTTTTTGAGGCGGTTTTTAACTTCAATTTCTTTAGGCCTGGTATTGAGGTTTTCAATTTGTTGGAGGGCTCGTTTGTGAACATTAAATGTCATGTTAGGAATGTGATTCCTTCCCTTATTTGTTGGTTCCTTTGGTTGGAAAGAAATGACGCTCGCTTCAATGGTATTCCTATGAATTACCAAAGAATCATTCAGAAAATTATGGATAAAGTCAAGCCCCTGTTCTCTACTAATCTTCTTGCCTTGAAGCACTTTAAAAATGTTACTTTTACTTTGGAGTTTTTCGGTATTCAGGAGGTGGTGCTGAATCTTCTCAGCCTTTCTAATGGTATTATTTGGTGCAAACCTTCTACCAATTCCTTTAAGATTAACATTGACTGTATTCAGGTGAGGAATATTACTAGTGTTGGTGGCCTTCTGCGGGATCATAAGGGTGCTCTAGTGTTAGCTTTTGCTGGTATTACTGGGTATTTTGATAGAGTTGGTGGCTTGCTTAGTGCTATTCTTCATGGGTTGAATCTGTGTGTTAATCTTGATGTTATGAGTATTGTTCTGTAGGTGAATTCTTGCTTAACTTTAAATTTTTTGCTTAGTAGGGAAGATGGCAATTGTTCTTATTCCTCTTTCTACACTATTAGTAGTATTAAAGGTATTTTATCTTCTATTAAATGTACTCTGTTGATGATCCGTGGGGAAGGTAATGTTCCTGCTCGTCTCCTGGCGTTGCTGGGTGTTGGTTTTGATAGTTTCATTGAGTTCTCTTTTAATCAGCTTCCTAATTCTATTAAGGGTTTAGTGAATTTGGACCGTATGGGCTTTACTTATGTTTATTGTTAATGGGTGTCATTTTTTGGGTGTGGTGTTGTTTTGACTGGATGTCTTTTGGCCTTCCCTTTAGTTTTATTCTGGATGCTGTGGTCCTTTATGTTGTGTTGGAGCTGGGTGGTCCTTCTTGTGGTTCTGTAGGTTGTTTCTCTTCTTTTTTGTTTTGCTTTTGACCTGGCAGTTGCTGGCTGGATGGTTGGTCCTTCTTTATGCCTGTTTGGCGATGTTGCAATATGGGCTGCCTTAGGGTGTTTTGTATCAGTTGGATTCTTTTTGGGGGATCCAGATCTGTTATATCATCTTTTTTCTGGCTTTTGTTTTTTCTTTGTTGCAGGGCTAGTGTTTCATGGACTGCCTGTATCCTTTTTAGAGAATCATGTATCCTCTCTTTTGTTTTCTCAGTTATATTAGGATTATTTTGCAATTTTTTGGCTATATTTTGTTTGTGCAGGTCCTTCTTTGCCCTGTTGATTGTAAGATCGGTGTGGATAACTGCTGCGGGGAGCTTTTTGTTAGTTTTTTTGTCTCCCCCTTTTTTTTGGGTGCTTTCCCTTAAGCGCCATAGAATATTCTTAGGTTCTTTTGTATTGTTCTTTAGTGGGGATCTCAAGCTCGTATGTTTTCTTTTATTTCTTTTTTATAGCTCTTTGAACAGTAGTGAGTTTGAGAACCCCTTAAGGACCATGTAATTTTTCCCTTATATTAATGCGTAGGCCCCTATTGTGGGTTTTCACCAAAAAAAAAAAAACTCGCTCTATTTAATTAGATTTAAAAGATATAAAATATGAAGCTTCACTCATAGTCACTTCCCACCACTAAAGGAACCAACACTAGCCACAGTTTACCAATATTAGCTATTGCAACCTATTGCCAAAATAGTAGCCACTGTCAACTACCATCGCAACCAGTCACTATCAAAAAATAGGGCTATCGAAGAACAATTTTTAACCTATCCCAGTGGTTTTAACCGTCACAATTTTCATTGCAGCGGTTTTAAAACTGCTACACTTCTATTGTATTTACATTACGCTGCAATGAAATTCAGCAGTGGTTCAACGACCGACGGGGTAGATTTTATGAAGTGCTAACTTTAGCAGCGATTATAACCGATGCAAATCTCCAGAATTGTGCCCATTATAACCGCCACAGATACTCTCAAGAAAAATGATTTCCAATAATGTGGTCGTTTTAACCACCACAATTCTAGATAATAGTGGCAGTTATAACCGCTACTACCTTCCAGATTTTTTTTTTAAGCGTGAAATCTGAATGTCTACAGAAAAAAAATATGAGACATTCACTAAGCAGAAACCTAAAACCCATATAAACAGGAGATGTAGCTGAAACAAAAATACTAGTTAAATCATAGAGATTCACAACAACAACAAGAGAATATTGAACTATATAATTGAGTCACATGACTCAAACAAGAGAACATGAAAAACATTGAAAATAACATAAGAAGAAAGAAGTTCGCTTATATGTTTTTATTTATACTACAAACTTCAAAAATTAATTTAAGTAGTTGGTCCCAATCAGTAGAAATATTGACATAAGGAATATGAGCAATCTTGTATCAATCGGAGCCTTCAACCAATCGGTAGAGTTAATATAACTTTTGATGACATTTCTAGATTGTTAGAAATTTGAACGAGGGAGGAAGGAGTGCTAATTCCTGAATTTTAGGAACTTCTTAAATAGGTAGATTCTGAACTGAAGATAACCTTACCAAGAAGGGAGAGACTGTAAGGATTTGAGCCATTTAAATTTCAGCTTACAAGGAGGTGACCTAAATTTCAGAAACCACTCCTCTGCCTAATTTGGAAATTAAACCAGCTTATCATTCTCTATAATTATCAGATTTTTTTAGGTGGTGATACGTCTTATTGGCTCAATTAGCAACATTGATGGATCCATTAAACTGAGAAAGCTGAGTATTGGGATGATAGACCACTTAAACTGAGATCGTTGAGTCTTGAGATGGCAATTATTAGTGGTTTGCACTTCTTGATGTCTTCAGAGAGAGAACAGATTTAGGCAATTTTTAATTGTCAAGAATCTTAGTGCTACAAGTCTTACTATTTCATCTGCTAGAGGAAGAAGAGATGTGATGTTTTGACAGCATGATGAATGTCACACACCATTCTCCATAAAATCAATAAGTATTCAAATGACAACATATGAAGAAAGATTAAGAGCTAGCAAAATTCAGTAAAACCTAAAATTAGTAGAAGTAATCCAAACAAGTAATACACAAGCGCCATCATCTCCAAACAAACCAATATTCCCAATAGAGAAGAATTATATAAACACAAACAAAGCCAACAGGAAAGCTTCATACCATCACACGAATACAGTGCCCACAAATATATATGAGAGCTGTGAAAAGTTCCTAAAACAACCAAATAATGGCCACAAAAAAATAAAAATAGTACCGGATAATTTCAAAAAGAGAAGAGAATTCATCATTCATATTTGGTAATCTATAATATTAAAATTTTAAGCAACATCCCAAAAAAAATATACTTACATACCAAGATGGATTTCAAAAAAAATTTGCACAAACATGGGTTATCTTCAAAATGGCATTCTCTTTCTTCTATAACATCATCTTTCAGAAGAAGTTTCATTTCCACCCTATTAATTATAACAAGATTGTAAAATATTAGTATTCAATTAACCAACATTAAAATTAGAAAGTGAAATTTTATATACCATTTGTGAGCTTACTTGAGGTGGATGCTGCATTCAAAATTATTGCATGAATTTCCTCATTTTAATACGTAATGAGTTGATATCCTCTCTGAGATTTACTATTTGAGTTAAACTGCTTCCACCGCTATTCATGCCCTCATTTGTTCTATAATGAAAATATCGTAGAGGAGTGACACCAAACCGTTGGGTTGTAACTCTACCTGGGTGTTTAGATCTTATAACCATACTGAACACCCTTTCGTTAGCCTCCACATTCCCATCCTTTGTTGTCAGCCCTCCACAGCCAAAAGCTCGCATGCTTGTATCTATATTATAATAAATTTAGTTAACTTTTATTTTAAATAAGCAAAAAAATAATAATGAATTTTGTATAAAAAATTTATAGCTAGACTAAAATTATCCATCTTTGTTTAGCATCTTCAGATGACTAGGAGCCATCTTTGTGAAGTCTGTTGATTATCCATAATAATAATATATCCTTGATAGCCTATAGAAACAAATTTGATCATTAAATAATTAGTCTAGCTATGTGAATATAAAATTTATATAAATCTAAATATATACCATCTCTTGATGCCTATGAATAGAACTCACACGCCCCATAGTATGAGGACAAGTCTGTTTCTTTGCATTTGCAGTATTTATTGCAGCCCTCTCATATTACATATAAATTTAACTCTATGCTGATTTATAAAAGAATGTAATTAAATATAATGATGGTACTAACCTTATCTTTGGATTTTTTTTACCACTCTTATATAAAAAAAAAGATATGTATTGCGGATCTATGGCTTATGATTTTGATGATAGCAAACTCTTTTTCTCTACGACTGTCTTATCTTCTGACATTTCAGGTTCACACGATCGGACTGCATTTTGGAATTAGCTCAAGATTGGGTAGACTAAGTCTGAGTCAGTTTGCAATCTTTTTCCTTTCTTAAGTCTTTTGTATTTGGTGTGGCATCTGTTGATTTGTAACTTGGAAGATTTCCTATTATTCCCTATAAGATTTCTATTTTTGGTAATATCGGCCGGGATGATATTTATATCGTCCTGGACGATTTGTCCAAAATCAGAAACCCTAATTAGGGCATCCTCATTAAGGCAGTCGTCATTAGCTGATCGGCCTGGATGATACCTGTATCGGCCAGGACGATAGTCTCAATTTAGAAAGAATCAGCTGCCATAATCAGTTTAGGAATTCTTTGTTTTAGGAAATCGGCCAGGACGATCTTTATATCGTCCAGGCCGATCTAACTCAATTATGCCTAAATTGATCTGGTATCTTTGGAAAGCATTAATGGTTAATTGATACGATCACATCGTCCGGGAAGATCTCCTGATCAGCCGGGACGATGTCCTGGACGATCTACATCGGACAGCTCGAATTCAGGGCGATGATCAGGACGATTGAAATTGGTTTTAAACTAATCGACCTGGATGATCGTGATATCAACCAGGATGATGTAACCAATTTTCTTCTGATCGTCCCAAATTATCCTGGGCTGATGAGCTAAATTTGTACTGATCGGCTAGGATGTTATACATATCATCTTGGACGATAATGTCGGCAACTTGCATTAATGAGCTCATTTTGAGCACTTCTATTTTAGCTTTATTAAGGCACTTGTTAAGTGTCTTTGGCAACCATTGTAGCTTCATTCTTGTGGGGGAAACTTGAAGAGAGAGCTTGAAAAGGAGAGAGGAAAGGGTGGAGTTTGAGAGGGAGAAGATCCTGTGAGGGGAGGAACTCAAGGGAGTGTGGAGGGGATTCCACACGGTTGTTCCAGCGAACTCGCACCTTAGTACCATCGGATTCAAGGCTTTTCTCGAGGTAAGTTCACCAAAGAAGAAGTTCACTTTGGTGTCAAAGGACCCGGCGACTCCGCCGCACCGGGGAAGGTGGAAGTGATTTTGTAAAGGCTTCTCCGCCTAGCTGTGGGGGCTAAAGTAGGGACACTTGTTTTAGTGCAATACTTGGAGGGTGCCTCCAAGGAGTGGACGTAGGCCACGGTTTGACCGAACCACTATAAATCTGGTGTGTTCTTTTCTTATTATCGCTTCCGCATTTATTTAATTTCTGCACTTTGTTTGTGGTGATTTGATTTGTGATTTTATTTCTTTGTGTAAAGAATTTTATTACCAATTCACCTCTCTTCTTTGTTAGCCTTGGGCCAGTTCATAAGGGCTTAACATCCCTAACGAACTTTCTAGTGCCATCAGAGCACTTTCAAGTGGTATCAGAGCCATTTTCAAAAAATAAGTTTTTAAAAGCTTTTGAATTTCGGTCCATGGCTAATTGTAATGTTGCGGAAGGATATTCAATCACTAGACCTTCTTTATTTGAAAATATGTCATTTAATTTTCGAAAAACTCGCATGTCTATTTTCTTGCAATCGATTGATTTTCGTATGTGGCATATGATTTTAACTGGTTATTCATCACCGTCATGTATTGTTAATGGAGTTAAAACTGATATTCCTTTTAATCAATGGAATAAGGAAGAATAATTGAATGCTCAACTGAATGCAAAATCTTTAAATTGCTTTTTCTATGCTTTAAATTCTGATGATTTTATGTTAATATCTACTTGCACTACTGGTAAGAAAGTTTGGGATAAACTACATACCATATACAAAGGCACGAATAAAATCAAGCAATCCAAGTTGAATTTGTTAATGCATGATTTTGAATTATTTTCCATGAAACCTTATGAGACGATCTTAGACATATACACTAGGTTCATTCAAATTGTAACAACATTGCATGCCTTAGGAAAAGAATTTTCAAATTTTGAAAAAGTCAATAAAATTCTTCATTGTTTACTTGAAAATTTTGATGCCAAAGTTGTTGCTATTTGTGAATCAAAAGATTTGAATGATTATTCTATTGATAATTTGATTTGCTCACACATCGCCTACAAGCAAGGTTTGGGTCAAAGACTTTTGGATGCAGGTGAAAGGATTGTTCAAAAAACTGAAGATATGGAAAATGATTGCTTAGTTGGTGACGAATGCATTGACTTGTCAAGCAAATCATGAAGCTCACCAAAGCATAAGCAAAAGTGGAAAAAAGGTAAAAATGGTAAGGATTTTCATATTCCTTCTAACTTTATTTGCTTTCGATGTAGGAAGCCTGGACATATGAAAAATTAGTGCCCAAATTTAAAAATTCTTCCTACAAAAGAAAATGGTAAGGAGAAGCAAAATTTAAATTGGGAAAATAATGAAAGGCAAAAAATCTCATGGGCAGATCTGGTTTCTGAAGCATCGGACTAGGAGAGAGATAATGGTTAAAAGGCTTTCGTGTTTTTGTGTTATATTTTTGTGTTTTTTTTGTGTTTTAGTTTTATTTATTCTTTGAATATTTTGTTTTCGTGAAAGTTTTTCTCTGATCAACACACACATTCACTTTTCTAAAAATGAATAATCTACTTCCTATTTTTTTCTTGAAATCTTTAGTAAGTTGTGTTTGACTTCTCTAAAACAGTTAAAAGAAGGAAAATCATATTTTTTATTCTCAACCTCTATTTTCTAAAAGAGTTTATTCTACTTTTGATTTAAAATCTTTTTCATCTTTTAAATTGGTTTTTGAAACAAAATTTTGTATCTCCCTACATTTTATTTATCGTATAGGAATCTTTTGCAAGTTATTGAATCTAACTCATAATTTTCTTAATCAAGAAATTCGCTTTGTCACTAAGATGGGTTCTCCTTTGTTTTTAAGATTTAAGAAAGGGATCATATTCAGAAAATTGGCCAATGATGCCAAAAATAAAAGATGCGCAAAGACGCCAAATTGAAAAAATAGAATACACAAAATATATCAAAAGATGCATAGTGCACCAACTAATTGTCAAGAGGCATAAAATAAGCCCACAAAATTAATGCTTACCATTCTTGTACTTCTTAAAGCTTAAGAAAACCCTTGATACTTTCGTTACTTCAGTTTGAAAATCTTGGTTCATGATTCAACAATTCATGCATTGATCTTCTATTAGATATATTTTATGGAAGGAGTTTTTGAAAATTGATTGTTTCTTTCTCTAATTTATTCCATGATTTAGATATTGAATTAAAAAGTTTTTGAGCCTTTTTAAAGAACTTGAGTTGGGATTATCAAATTTTGAATTTCTAATCTTTTCTGGGCTATGCGTTGTCAATCAAATTCTACTAAGTTTTTTGATTAAAATCAAGAGATAACTTTCCCTTTTTAAGAATATTTGTTTTTTTATTAGATCAGGGAACGTTTTTTTTTCTTTTGTTCATTTTGTTTTTTGTGCCTCCTCTCTTTTTGATAATGTCAAAGGGGGAGAATGTATTATTGAATTTGTATGTTTTTTTTTTTGTATCCTTTTTTTCTTTTCAAAAAATTTAAAAATAATAAAAATATTTTTTATCTCTCCTATTTTTTTAAAAAAAATTTATTCTAGTGAGGGGGAGATTAGGAGAAATTGCTTTTTTTGAAAATTCAAATTCAAATGTTTGCCATCATCAAAAAGGGGGAGAGTGTTGTGGATCTATGGCTTATGATTTTGATGATAGCAAACATTCTTATTCTCTACGACTGTCTTATCTACTGACATTTTAGGTTGACATGATCGGACTGCATTTTGGAATCAGCTCAAGATTGTATAGACTAGGTCTGAGTTAGTTTGTAATATTTTTCCTTTCTTGAGTCTGTTGTATTTGGTGTGGGATCTGTTGATTTGTAACTTGGAAGATTTCCTATTGTTCCCTATAAGATTTCTATTTTTGGTAATATCGGTCGGGACGATATTTATATCGTCCTGGATGATCTGTCTAAAATTAAAAACCCTAATTAGGGCATCCTCATTAAGACAGCAGTCATTAGCTGATCGGCCTGGATGATACCTGTATCGGCCAGGACGATAGTCTCAATTCAGAAAGAATCAACCGCCATAATCAGTTTAGGAATTCTTTGTTTTAGGAAATCGACCAGGACGATCTTTATATCGTCCAGGCCGTTCTAACTCAATTATGCCTAAATTGATCTAGTATCTTTGGAAAGCATTAATGGTTGATTGATACGATCACATCGTCCGGGACGATCTCCTGATCGGCCAGGATGATGTCCTGGACGATCTACATCGGACAGCTCGAATTCAGGGCGATGATCAGACGATTGAAATCAGTTTTAAACTAATCGGCCTGGACGATCGTGATATCAGCCAGGACGATGTAACCAATTTTCTTCTAATCATCCCAAATCATCCTTGGCTGATGAGCTAAATTTGTATTGATCGTCCAGGACGATATAGCTATCATCCTGGACGATAATGTCGGCAACTTACATTAATGAGCTCATTTTGAGCACTTCTATTTTAGCTTTATCAAGGCACTTGTTAAGTGTCTTTGGCAGCCACTGTAGCTTCGTTCTTGGGGGGGAAACTTGAAGAGAGAGCTTGAAAGGGAGAGAGGAACGGGTGGAGTTTGAGAGGGAGAAGATCCTGTGAGGGGGGAACTCAAGGGAGTGTGGAGGGGATTCCACACGGTTGCTCCGGCGAACTCGCACATTAGTACCATCGGATTCAAGGCTTTTCTCGAGGTAAGTTCACCAAAGAAGATGTTCACTTTGGTGTCAAAGGACCCGGCGACTCCGCCACACCGGGGAAGGTGGAAGTGATTTTGTAAAGGCTTCTCCGCCTAGCTGTGGGGGCTAAAGGAGAGACACTTGTTTTAGTGCAAAACTTGGAGGGTGCCTCAAAGGAGTGGACGTAGGCCAAGGTTTGACCGAACCACTATAAATCCGGTGTGTTCTTCTCTTATTATCACTTCCGTATTCATTTAGTTTCCGCACTTTGTTTGTGGGGATTTGTTTTGTGATTTTATTTCTTTGTGTAAAGAATTTTATTACCAATTCACCTCTCTTCTTTGTTAGCCTTGGGCCAATTCATAAGGGCTTAACATCCCTAACGAACTTTCTAGTACCATCAGAGCACTTTCAAAATGAAAATACCTAATATAATCTGCAAATTTCGCTGAAAGTTTTTGTAAATCCCACTGAATCGGTGCCGAAATACTTGCTTCTCCACAAAATCCTCCATAAAATCTATATATCGCTTCAATCGCTGCTCCTCCTTCATCATTAAAATCTCAGTGAGAGAAACCCTCTTATTCTTTTCCCCATTCGCGACCTCTCTTCCTTCCCGCACATAAATCCCAAACTCCCTTTGACTCTAATATATTAGACTGAGATAGCAATATATAATTATTATCTAATTTTTTAATTAAAAAATAATATGACAATAGTTCTTTAATTTTTTTAATTTACAAATAGTCCCTACAATAACAACATCTTCATCATCAAGTTTTAATCCCACTATATGCATTGAGTCGGCTACATGAATCCTTTTTCTTCATTGTATTATATTAAGAGTAAACTTCTCATTTAAATTCATTTAAAATGTTTTCTAACCAAGTCTTTTAAGTCTACCTCTTCCTTTATTAATATAAGCAAAATCTAATATATCTACTTTTCAAATCGGGTCATTAGAAGGCCATCATTTTTATGTGGCCAAACCATATAAGGTGACTCTTTCTAATCTTATCTTTCACTGAAGTTACTCCACCATTTCATTTATATTCTCATTTCGTTTCCTCTCTCTAAGAATAAAGCCACTCATCGATCTTAGCAAGCTTATCTATGTAACACTTAATATTATGTTTATCTTTTAATGGCTAACATTCTACACCATAAAGCATTATAAGACTCACCATCATCTTATAGAAATTTTCCTTAAGTTTGATGGGGATGTTTCTATCACACAACAAGCCCAATGCATTCCTCCACTTCAACCATCTAACTTGAATTCTACTAATAATATCTCAATCTATTTCACCATTTTTTAAGGGAAAACCTACGAGCATAAGGTCCTTACAACACAAAAGTACAAGATAACTTAGGTACATTCTACGGTGCTTAAGCACAAGCACCCAAAAAAAGGGAAGAAAAGGAAAATGAACTTGCACGATTTGCTTCCCAGAAAAATACCTATAATCTTTAAAACCTGCACAAGAAACCTGCAAGAACAATACCAAACAACATAAACAAACTCTATAACAGCAAAAAGTAAAGGAATTGTAAGCCCAAGAATATAACAAGTAAAATTTTTTATAACAGTAGTAAGACGACCTCCAGAGGATGACATACAGGGGTTTCAACCAACCAATCAAATAGTAATTCCAACACCAACAATTAGAAGCAAATAGAACAAACATATTCCCAAATAGAACCCACCATAAGGCCATAACAGAAGACAGGAAAATCCTCCTCCGCACAAGAACAATCTGTATGTAGAAATTATACATAAAAACAACACCAACCTCACCAAAAATGAAATTCCAAGGCTCCAACAAAGTAACCAAATCCTCAAAATAAACCAACTAGGATAGACCAAAGGCATCCACAACGCCCAAAAAAGAAAAAATTATGTAGACACCGATACAGCCATAAACATAAAACTCAAAAAAATAACCCCCAGCCTTACTGACCCACAAAAACCCCTAGCCACCCAAAACCTAAAAAGGGGAAAGAAGCAAAAGGCCAAAAACAGCAGACAGAAATTGGTTGCAAACAAAATTTAAGTCCTCAATCACAAAAATAGCAAGGAAAGCAACACCCAGCTGTAATATACCCTACCTAGCCCCTAAGAAAACAAAACACACCTCATAATATCCTCATACACAAAAACAGCAGCCAAAGCAACACCCAGTTGCAGCAACCCCAGCCACCGAAGAAGAGAAATGACATACATGTATAAAAGGCAAATAAGAAACAGAACAAAGCAAAAGCAGCTACCATAGGGAATAAACCAAACCAAACCACAAAGAAAACCAACCACCATAACACTAAGAGATAACATAAGGAAAATTAGTTTGATCCAATCTTAAGAAGCCCTTAACATAATGAGGTAAACCAAAAAAAGAGTTATCAGTCATACAATCAAAATCACAACCCCAAGTAGCCAAAGCCTAAGCAACAACATTCCCATTATCAACCAATAACCTAGAAAGAATAGTTTAAATCCTTTCTTAAATTCTTAATATCACACCTTAAAGAAAAGAGGGAAGAATAACAGATTTTGTCTTCCCTAAAGTCCAGAGACTTATAATCAAAGTGAGAGGCCACCTCAACCACCACATTATTACAATTAAGATTAAGACACATATTTAAACCATAAAAGATAGCATAGGTGGTAGCAAAATTCCTATCAGCAATATTAGCAGGACCCAAAAAACCAAAAGAAATAGTTACCTTGATGGTCCCGAAGCACACCAGCACAAGTAAAATAGTATCCCTCTTAATACAATCCACGTCCAATAAATACATCTAGGAATATCCTTAAAAGAATCCCTATCCAAGTTAATGCCAAAATTCTTAGCAGTGAAATAGTAATTCTTAAAACTTTTGAAAGAGAGTAAATTAGTAGAATAAAGTGTCAGAACTTTATCTTTAATGCTATGGATAATTCTCTTAGCGTTCATGGAAATACCATTGAAATGAGAGTTATTTCTCTCCATCCAAAGGAACCAAAGGATAAGAGAAGGGATCACATTATGAATATGGCCTTTAATATTAATAAACCAGAAATTAAGTAAAGAATTAATAGAAGGTCTACCACTTAAACAGGTCAAATGAAAAATATCCTCAAAATAGGACCACACTTTAACAAAAAATGGACCATAAATGAAAACATGATGCATATTGTCCACATGGTAGCAACATTGACATTTAGAAGTTAAAATAAAATCTCTTCTAAATAAGTTATCATCTGTAGGGATAAACTTATGGAGAATTCTCCACATGAAATTGGAAACGGTATAAGGAATACTTTTATGCCAAATTAATTGAAACAACCTAGAAAAATCATGCTTAGATCTAAAAGAATGCCAAGCATCAATAAATCTAAAGAGCCATCTTTAGAGAGATCACAAAGCTGAACATCATTAGTATTGCAATTGAGAGGAATCTTTAAAATACTCTGGATCAAAACTTCAAGCAAAACACTAGAAAGTTTTTCTAAGTCCCAACCATTACTAGAATAAAAGTAATTAACCTTCACCATCTCATTAGAACATGAATTAATAATAGAGTCAATCAATTGACCATTCAACTGAAATTACTAGATGCGCTAAGAGGGGGTGAATTGGATGTTTAAAAACATCTTTAATGAAAAGAAAACCCTTTTTAAAACTTTATGCGGAAGCAAATTTCATTCATAATAAAAAGATAGATTCTTAATTTCACCCACGCTATTAATCGCAATAAAAATGAATGCGGAAATAAAGTGCAGAAAAAAGTAAGGAAAGAACACACTGATTTATAGTGGTTCGGTCAAACCATAACCTACGTCCACTCCCTGGAAGCACCCTCCGAGTATTACACTAAACCTTTAGTGATTCTCCATTAGCCCCCGTAGCTAGGCGGAGAAGCCCTTATACAATCACTTCCACCTTCCCCGGTGCGGCGGAGGAGCCGAGTCCTTTGACACCAATGAGATCTTCTTCTTCCCAAAACTTCCTTCAAGATAAACCTTGAATCCGATGGTACTGAGGTGCAAGCTTGTCGGAGCAACCGCATGAAATCTCCTTCACACTCCCTTGAAACCCCCTCCAAGGATCTTCTCCCTTTCCTCAAACTCCATCATTTCTTCTCTCTCTTTCAAGTCCTCTCTTCAAGTTTTCTCCAGAAGAACAAAGACACAATGGCTAACAAAGGTTCTTACAAAGTCTTATGGGAGTGCTTAAATAGAAGGCTAAAAAAACCCTAAAAAAACACAATTCAGCCGTCAAATATCGTATCGTATGATCGCAAGATCATTTAGTACATTGTGCAGAAATTGACCTGTTAGTACTGTGCGATGTCCTGTACGATCCAGTTCATACAATACGATCTAGTTCGTACTGTACGACCAAAACGTCAAAATTAAGCCATTTTGATTGAATAATCAGCGGGCTAAATTAGGCAATATTTTAAACATCATACAATATGATCGTGATCGTACAATACGATTAGAACAACTTTAAAATTCAATTTTTTGCCTAATTTAATGGATGACAGGCTTTCTAATTATAACAGATCATACACTCAATGTGGTGGTCGTACAGTATGATTAGTTATCTTTTAAAAATATTTTTTTTTCAAGAAAATAAAATATTTTAATTAATTTCTATTACACTAGATCATATATTACAATATAGATCATACTATACGATGTACATAAAAAAATTAAAATATTTGAAAACATTTTTTGCTCCCTCTGTGTGTGTACGGTCACCAATCTAACATACATTATTACAAGGCTTGACTCAAGAAAAGAAAATTACATACTCATTTAATACAATCAATTCTACATAATCTTGAGCCTTGAAACTTCAAAGAATGGTGCATGGTGTACCTGAATTATTAGTCAACATAGAAAAAAATATGCTCTATAAATACTAGGAGAAATAAAAGATTAATAAATATTATTTGTTATCATCAAAATCATAAACTTAGAAGCCCAAGTTGCAACAATCTCCCCGTTTTTGATGATGTCAAATAATATTGGTTGACTTTGCAAAATAAAAAAATTTCTCCTAAACTCCCCCTCACTAAAAGAATTATATTAAAATTAGGGAAAGTTTTTTTTATTTTTTATTTAAAAAAACTAATAAACAGTAAAAATTAAAACAAAATGCAATAAACTACAATATTTTCTCCCCCTTTGACATTATCAAAAACAAGAGATAAAATAAAATATAAAATAACAACATAATAACGAAACAAAAAACATACAATTATAAAATAAGTTAAACATACAAAACAGATTAAAAAAACATACAAAACACATAAACAAAACACACAAACAAACCTTAACATACTTATACCTCATCATCTTGCTCCTATTCTTGTGATTTAGAAACTAGGTCTGCCCATGAGACTTTTGCTTTTTATCTTTTCCCCATATTATAAACGGTTTGTTTTTACTCTTTTTTTTTGCAGGAAGAGTTTTTAAGTTGGGGCATTCACGCTTCAAATATCCGAGTTTCCTACACCCAAAGCAAATTATGTCAGAAGAAAACTTAACATTTTTAAAATTTTTACCTTTATTCCACTTTTGTTGATTTCATGCTTGTGCTTCAATAGACTTTCAAATTTATTTGTTATTAATGCTATCTCCTTGCTTTCGTCATCTACTAACCCATATTCATCTGTGTGTTTGGCTTTTAGCATAACAGTCTTCTCATCACCTACATCCAAAAATCTTTGACTCACACTTTGCTCGTAGGCAATGAGTGAGCCTATTAGATTGTCTATAGAATAAGCATTCAAATCTTTTGATTCACATATAGCTGTAACTTTGGCATCAAATTTATCAAGTAAAGAATGAAGAATTTTGCTAACCATTTCAAAGTTTGAAAGTTCTCTACCTAAATCATGCAATGACATCACAATTTGATTAAACCTAGTATACATGCCTAAGATAGTCTCATATGGTTTCATGCTGAAAAGTTCATAATCACGCATTAGAATATTCAGCTTAAATTGCTTGAGTTCACTAGTACCTTCGTATGTAATGCATAATCTATCCCAAATTTCTTTGCCATTAGTAAATGTAGAGATTCTTATGCAATCATTGGAATTTAATGCACAAAAA
Organism: Dendrobium nobile; assembly: GCA_022539455.1. NCBI lineage: Eukaryota > Viridiplantae > Streptophyta > Magnoliopsida > Asparagales > Orchidaceae > Dendrobium > Dendrobium nobile. The sequence continues at coordinate 61,846,083 of CM039723.1, read as the reverse complement.
AAATAATTCAAGCATTTAGCAATTAATTGAGCATTAATTTGATCTATTCTACTCCATTCAGTGAAAGGAATATTAAATTTTTCTCCATCTATCATACGTGATGGTACAGAATAACAAGTTTGAATCATATGCCACATTCGATAATCAATTGATTGCAAAAAAGTTGACATGCGAATTTTCCAAAAATTAAAAGAAATATTTTCAAATAAAGATGGTCGTGTAATATAATATCCTTTCGCAATATTACGATTTCTAAAATATGCCATGATTGATTTTTTCAAGATTTTTTAAAACACTATTTTTGAAATCCGCTCTGATACCAATTGAAATTACTAGATGCGCCAAGAGGGGGGTGAATTGGATGTTTAAAAACTTCTTTAAATGAAAAGAAAACTCTTTTTATAACTTTATGCGGAAGTGAATTTCATTCATAATAAAAAGATAGATTCTTAATTTCACCCATACAATTAATCACAATAAAAATGAATGTGGAAATAAAGTCCGAAAAAAAATAAGGAAAGAACACACCAATTTATAGTGGTTCAGTCAAACCATGACTTACATCCACTCTCCAGAAGCACCCTCCGAGTATTACACTAAATCTTTAGTGATTCTCCTTTAGCCCACAGCTAGGAGGAGAAGCCCTTACACAATCACTTCCACCTTCCAGGTGCGGCGGAGGAGCTGGGTCCTTTGACACCAATGAGATATTCTTCTTCCCAAAACTTCCTTCAAGAAGAACCTTGAATCGGATGGTACTTAAGTGCAAGCTCGTCGGAGCAACCGTGTGAAATCTCTTTCACACTCCCTTGAAACCCCCTCTAAGGATCTTCTCCCTTTCCTCAAACTCCATCCTTTCCTCTCTCCCTTTTATGTCCTCTCTTCAAATTTTCTTCAGAAGAACAAAGACACAATGGATGTCAAAGGCTCTTACAAAGTCACATGAGAGTGCTTAAATAGGGGCTCAAAAAACCCTAAAAAAAAAGTCAATTCAGCCGTCAAATATCATACCGTACGATCACAAGATCATCCAGTATGATGTGCAGACATTGACCTGTTAGTACTGTACGATTTCCTGTACGATGTGATCTACGATCCAGTTCATACAGTACGATCCAGTTAGTATAGTACGATCTAGTTCGTACAGTATGACCAAAACTTCAAAATTAAGCCATTTTGATTAAATAATCAGCGGATTAAATTAGGCAATATTTTAAACATCGTACAGTATGATCATTATCACAGGCTTTTTAATTATAACAGATCGTATAGTACGATTAGTTATCTTTTAAAATTTTTTTTTCAAGAAAATAAAATATTTTAATTAATTTCTATTACACTAAATTGTATAGTATGATATAGATCATACAGTACAATATACAAAAAAAAATTAAAATATTTAAAAACTTTTTTTGCTCCCTTTGTGTGTGCACAATCACCACTCTAACATACATTATTACAGGCTTGACTCAAGAAAAGAAAATTACAGACTCAATTAATGCAATCAATTCTACACAATCTTGAGCCTTGAAACTTAAAAGAATGGTGCATGGTGTGCCTGAAATATTTATCAACATAGAAAGAAATATGCACTACAAATACTATGAGAAATAAAAGATTAATAATTATTATTTGTCATCATCAAAATCATAAACTCGGAAGCCCGAGTTGCAACACCAACGAACGATCTTGCCAAAAGAAGATATTGCCCTTACCTAGACCCCAGACAATAAATGGTTCCATAAGCCACTTAACAAAACAGAGGTGCTTTCAAACTATAGAGTTACAATTATTGAAATGACACAAGGTGGGATGCTTCTCACCATAATACTTAGCAACCATAAATTTCGCCCAAAGAGACTCATGGGCACAAAAATTGTATCATAATTTGAAAGAAAAAGGCATGGTCAAGTCATACAAAGATTTACAGCCTAAACCCCCTTCTTTCAAAGTCCCACAACAAATAGTCTAAGAGGACCAATGAATTTTAAAACTGCTACTCATAGCTTTCTAGAAAAATTTATTAATGATTATATGAATTATCTTACACAGTCTTAGTAGGAAATAAAGTTTAAAAAGTATAAACAGGGATAGAGCAAAGAACACTCTTAATGAGAGTAAGATGACCCCCAAAGCTTAAGAAATTAGCATCCCAAGAGGAGAGCCTATTAAGCACCATAGTAATTAAATCATCAAAAAGGAAAGACTTTTTCCTACCCTTATAAAGAGGAACACCCAAATACTTAAAAGGTAAAGTGCCAATGCTAAAACCAGTAATATTTTTAATAGCCATAACACAAGCAGGAGTAACTTTCTTAGCAGCATTAAACCAACACTTGTGTTTGTTCAAAGAAAAACCACAAATCAACTCAAATTGGTTAAAAAATCCACAAGCCTATTAATCTTACCCAAAGAAACATTGGTAAAAACAATAAAATTATCAACAAAACATAAGTGCAAAATTTTAAAACCACCAAGTGTACAATAATAGAGACTAAAGTACTTAGCAAATCGATCCTCAAGGCCTCTAGATAGGTAATCCGCAGCAATAATAAAGAGAGGAGCGGAAATAGGATCCCCCAGCCTCAAACCATGAGAGGCCTTAAAGAAACCATGGCTCTTACCATTCATAATGATAGAAAAGTAGGGGCTTTCGATGCAGTTTTTAATAAGATTGATAAACTTCAAATCAAAGCTAAATAAGTTTAATATTTTGTAAATGAAATCCAAATTAATATTATCATATTCTTTGGCAATATCCAATTTGAGAATCATATTACCACCTCTCACTTTAGCATCCAAATCCTGACAGAATTCTTTGGCCAACAAAATCTCCATCTATCTCACCATCATTATTAACAATAGACCCAAGATATCTAAAGCTTTTACTCTAATTAATGACTTGATTGCCCAAATAATTCCTTACAAACTTTTTTTAAGGAGGAATTACATAAATAACATCAAAAACTTTCTTATTAACAAAACAAATCTTCATGCCATTTTTTGAAACTATCAAACTCATATATTTGCACATAACATGATCAAATCATTAGAAATTCAACAAAAGTATGAAAATATATTGAGGTTTTGCTTAGAATTTTATGATTTGGATAAGAGTTTGAAAAACAAATACAAAAGGTTAATTTTGTAAAAAATTAAATTTTAAATGTTGGAATTGCTCCTTTAAATAAACATAACCAATAAATAGCAGAAATATCTAATAAGACAAAATCTGCTCATAGTACTTCACACCATCTACAAATACTCTATATTGCCTACAAGTTATCTTCCATGTCTCTTAGTCAATTTTCTTCCATCTTATCATTAAAAAATTATAGTAACTTTATAAATACTCAGATTGAATTTCTACAGCCTTCCATTTCATCTCTTGAATAACAATTAATCCCATAGAACTCTGGTAATCTCAACTCCCAATTCCTCTTCTTTCTTCCAAAATGAAGAACAAACCTTCAACCTTCTTGAAATAGATCTGTTCCTTCCTAAACACCATTATTAAGGCCAAAATAATGGCAATGAAAAACAAAACCAGTGCCATCAAAACCAGGCTCGTCATATTCAATCATCTTCTCAACAAGAATATTCTTCTGAGTAAAATCAGCCACAAGATTCATGCCATTATGGGAGAAAATTATAGTAAGGCAATTATATTATACAATAATGCAGCAAAGAAGTGCGTGCAAACATTAGTAAAATAGAGGATGTTGAACTCAACGATGATGATGAAGAAGATGACTATCTAGATCTAAGACACACATTCTTTGAGTTGGAAGATAAAGATAATGAGCTTGTTAATGGAAATAAAAACCATGGAAATAAAACATAAGGAACAAGAAGTTCTGATTTCATCTTCCTGCACTAACATAAATTGTGAACCATCCATTTTGTTGAATGTTGATCCTTCTATGAATTTAGGGATTACATTAATAAAACAAGAAGAAGAATGAGAAGAAGAAGAAGAGGAAGAAGCAGAAGAGACTCACACTGAAGAAGGGCCAGTCGGACATGTCTTCGCATGAGGAGAATACCAAGCTAAATGCAAGAGGGATGTACGATTTGATCCTCTCCGACAACAGCTGTGACACTCCATTCGCTGCGCTTGAGACACGTGCAGGAAAAAAGAGGGGTTTGAAGATGAAGCTTTGAATTTTAGTTTATGTTCATAAATTGGGAATTAGGGCTTCTAGCGGAGCTTCACTAGTGATTAAAATAGGTTCTCTTTGCATTGGCTTAAAGTAGTGCAAATAGCACCGGATAAATCGGTGCTAAATGCATCGATTTTAATCGGTGCTAAAAGCGTTTTTGGCAGCGGTTCTAAAATCACTCCCAACAACTATTGTGAAAAATCCAACTTTCTAGTAGTGAGTGCTTGCCACCATTGCGGCCCGTAGCCTGCTATGTGTTAAGGATCTATTTTCATGGATTATAATTTTGATGATAGCAAACACTCTTATTTCTCTACGACTGCCTTATATACTGACATTTCAGGTCCACAAGATTAGGCTACAATTTGGAACCAGCTCAAGATTGGTTAGAGTAGGTCTAATTCAGTTTGTACAACTTTTTTCTTTCTTGAGTCTATTGTATTTGGTATAGCTTCTGATGCTATATAACTTTGCGCGCACACACACACCTTGGAAGATTTTCTGTCTATTCTCTAGAGTTTACTATTTTTGGTAATATCATCCGGGATGATATTTATATCAGCCTAGATGATTGGTTTAAAAACAAAAACCCTAATTAGGGCATCATCCTCATTAAGGCAGCCGTCATTAAGCCGATCGGCCTGGACTATCCTTATATTAGCTATGACGACAGGCTCAAATAAAAAAGAATCACCCGCCATGATCAATTAAGGTATTCTTTATTTCAGGACATCAGCTAGGACGATCTAAACATCGGCCTGGATGATGCAGCATAATTATGCTTATATTAATCTGATAATTATGGAAAGTAATTAAGACTGATTGATATGACCGGGACGAAGTCCTGAACGATTAACATCGGCCAAACTCTATTATGGGCGATGTTTAGGATGATTATACTCGGATTTAAACTAATAGGCCAGGACGATATTGTATCGGCCTCGACAATGTAACCAATTTTCTTCTGATTATCTCAAATTGTCCCGATTGATTGAGCTTATTTTGTATGGATCAGCCAAGATGTTATTCATATCAGCTTGGACGATAAAGTTGGCAAGTTGCATTAATGAGCTCGTTTTGAGATCTTCTATTTAAGCTTTTAACAAGGCACTTTTGTAAGTGTCATTAGCATCCCTTGTAGCTTCATTCTTTTGGGGAAAACTTAAAGATAGAGCTTGAAAGGTAATGAGGAAAGGGTAAAGTTGATAGGGGGAGAAGATCATGTGGGGGGGACTCAAGGGAATGTGGAGGGGGATTCCACATGATTGCTCCAGCAAGCTTTCACCTTAGTATCATCAGATTCAAGGCTTGTCTTTAGGGAAGATCACAGAAGAAGAAGATCTCTTTGGTGTCAACGGACCTGGTGACTCCGCCACACCGAGAAAGGTGGAAGTGATTTTGTAAGGGCTTCTCTGCCTAGCTATGGGGGCTAAAGGAGAGACACTTAGTTTAGTGCAATACTCGAAGGGTGCCTCCAAGAAGTGGACGTAGGTCAAAGTTTGACCAAACTATTATAAATCTGGTGTGTTCTTTCATTTATTATTTCCATATTTAATTTTCGCATTGTGTTTTCTTTGTGGTGAATTTTAGTTTTGATTTTAATATTGTGTTTTAAATTACAAAATCACCTCTCTCTTAAGTATCATTGGGCCAGTTTATAAGGGTCCTAACATCCCTAATGAACTTTCAAGTAGTATAAGAGTGGGATTCATAAAATTGAGTTTTTGAAAACTTTTGAATTTTGATCCATGAATAATTTTTCTAATCGTAGTATTATGGAAGGCTATTCAATCACCAGACCACCTTTATTTGAAAATATTACTTTTGATTTTTGAAAATTTTGCATGTCTATGTTTTTGCAATCAATTAATTTTTGCTTGTGGCATATGATTTTAATTGGTTATTCTGTACCATCTTGTATTTTAGATGAAATTGAAATTGATATTCCTTTTAATCAATGGAGTAAAGAAGAGAAAATCAATGCTCTATTGAATGCAAAATCTTTAAGCTATTTTTTCTGCAGTTTAAATTCTGAAGATTGTATGTTAGTTTCAACGTGCATTACTGGTAAAAAAATTTGGGATAAATTACACACCATATATGAAGGTACTAATGAAATCAAGCAATCCAAGTTGAATATTTTAATGTATGATTATGAACTTTTTTTCATGAAACCTTATGAGAAGATCTTAGACATGTATACTAGATTTATTTAAATTGTTACATCATTAAATTCTTTTGGAAAGGAGTTTTTAAACTTTAAAAAATTCAATAAAATTCTATGTTGTCTACTTGATAAGTTTAATGCTAAAGCTGTTGCTATTTGTGAATCAAAGAATTTGAATGAATATTCTATTGATAATTTGATTGGCTCACTCATTGCCTACGAGCAAAGTTTGGGTCAAAGAATTTTGGATGCAGGTGAGATGATAGTACTAAACGTTGAAGACTCAGAAAATAGTGGCTTAGTTGGTGATGAAAGCGATGACTTATCAAGCAAATTAAAAAACCCACCAAAGCATAAGCATCAACAAAAGTGGAAGAAAGGTAAAAATGGTAAGAATGTTAAGATTTCTTCTAACGTTGTTTACTTTAGATGTAGGAAGCCTGGAAACATGAAAAATTAGTGCCCTAATTTGAGAACTCTTCCTGCAAAAGAAAAGGGCAAAACTAAGTAAATTATAAAAATGATAAGTACTGAAAAGAAAAAATCTTCTAGGTAGACCTAGCTTCTAAATTATTAGACCAGGTGTAAGCTGATGTTTAAAGGCCTTATTTTTGTGTTTATTTGTTTGTGTTGTGTTTTTATTATTAGTTATTTTTTGTGTTTTTGTTTTTGTTTTTTTTTTTTTTTGTTATTGCTTTGAAATTTTAAATTAGATTTTATACTTAGTTTTGTGAAATTCTTTCTGATTAACACACACGTTCACCTTTCTAAAAATGAAAAACCTACCTTCTGATTTTTCTTGAATTCTTATGTAAGTTGTGATCGACCTCTCTAAAAACAGTCAAAGACAGAAAACTCATGATTTTGTCTCTCTATCTTTTTTCTTAAAAATGTTATTTTACTTTTGATTCAAAATTTTCATCATATTATAAATTGGATCTTGAAACTGATCTTTTTCATCTCCCTATATTTTATTTATCACATAAAAATCTTTTACAAGTTGTTAAATCTATCTCATAATTTTCTTAATCAAGTAATTTGTTTTATCATTAGAATGGGTTTACTTTTGTTTTTTTTTAAATAATTTTAGAAAGGTAGCATATTTAATAAAAAAAGGCCAATGATGCCAAATAAAAAAAATATTGGCCAATAATGCCAAAACAAAAGATGCGCAATGACACCAAATTGAGAAAGATACATAAAGTGTATTAAAAAGAAAAAGGTGCGCAAAGTGTGCCAAAAAACTGACAAGAGGTATAGAATAAGCCTACAACGAGTATGCTTATTTTTTCTATTTTACTCAAAGCTTAAGAAAATCCTTGATATTTTCGATACTTGATCTTGAAAATCATGATTCTTGATTCACCAATTTTTGCATTAATCTTCTATTAGATATGTTTTATGAAAGGAGTTTTGAAAAATTAGTATTTTTTCTTCTAATTTGTTCCGTGATGTAGATATTAGATTAAAAAGTTTTTGAGCCTTTAATAGAACTTGAGCTTGGATTAACAATGTCTGAATCTCTAACTTTTTCTAGATTATGCATTGTCAATCCATTCCTTACTAAGTTTTTGAATAAAATTAAGAGGTGACTTTCTCATTTTCAAAATATTTTTGTCTTCACTTGATCAGGGATCAATTTTGGTTTTTATTATTCTGATTGTTTGTACCCTTCCTTTTTTTGATAATGTCAATGGGGGAGAACGTTCTATTGTATTTGCATCTTTTTTCCTTTCAAAAATAAAAAACTCAAAAAGTTTGATTTCTCCTATTTTTAAAAGGTTTTATTCTAGTGAGGGGGAGATTAGGAGAACATGGTTTTTTTTTGCAAATTCAACCTGTAATGTTTACCATCATAAAAGGGGGAGATTGTTGTAGATCTGCTTTCATGGATTATAATTTTCATGATAGTGAAGCACTCTTAATTCTCTATGACTGCCTTATCTAATGACATTTTAGGTCCACAAGATCAGACTGTAATTTTGAACCAGCTCAAGATTGGGTATACTAGGTCTGAGTTAGTTTATATCACTTTTTTCTTTCTTGAGTCTATTATATTTGGTGTGGCTCCTAATGCTATATAACTTTACACACACACACACACACCATAGAAAATTTTTTGTCTGTTCCTTAGATTTTACTATTTTTGGTAACATCATCCGTAACGATATTTATATCAGCCTGGATGATCGGTTCAAAAATAAAAACCCTAATTAGGGCGTCATCCTCATTAAGGCAGCCGTCATTAAGCCGATAGGCCTGGACTATCCTTGTATCAGATGGGACGATAGGCTCAAATCAGAAAGAATCAGCCACCAAGATCAATTTAGGTATTCATTATTTCAGGACATCGACAAGGGTGATCTATACATCAGCTTGGATGATGCAGCACAATTATGACTAAATTAATCTAGTAATTATAGAAAGTAATTAAGGCTGATTGATACAATCACATCGATCGGGCCGATCCTAGGATCGGCTAAGAAGATGTCTTGGATGATTAACATCAGCCAGACTCTATTCTAGACGATGTTCAGGACGATTGTACTCGAATTTAAACTAATCGGCCAGGATGATATTATATCAGCCTAGACGATGTAACCAATTTTCTTCTGATCATCCCAAATCATCTCGACTAATTGAGTTTTTTTTTTTTTTTTGTACGGATCGACCAGGATGATATTCATATCGACATGGACGATAAAGACGGCAAGTTGCATTAATGAGCTCATTTTGAGAACTTCTATTTAAGCTTTTGATAAGGCACTTTTGTAAGTGTCTTTGGAAGCCATTGTAACTTCATTCTTTTGGGGAAAACTTGAAGAGAGAGCTTGAAAGGGAGTGAGGAAATGGTGAAGTTGAGAGAGGGAGAAGATCCTGTGAGGGGGGACTCAAGGGAGTGTGGAAAGGGATTTCACACAGTTGCTCCGGCAAGCTTGCACCTTAGTACCATCGGATTCAAGGCTTGTCTTAAGATAAGTTCATAGAAGAAGAAGATCTCTTTGGAGTCAAAGGACCCGGCGACTTTGCCGCATCGGGGAAGGTGGAATTGATTTTGTAAGGGCTTCTCCGCCTAGCTGTGGGGGCTAAAGGAGAGAAACTTAGTTTAGTTTAATACTTGGAGGGTGCATCTGAGGAGTTGACGTAGGTCAAGGTTTGATCGAACCACTATAAATCTGGTGTGTTCTTTCGCTTATTATTTCTGCATTTAATTTCCGCATTGTGTATTCTTTGTGGTGAATTTTTGTTTTGGTTTTAAGATTGTATTTTAAAATACAAATTCACCTCTCTCTTAATTAGCCTTGGGCCAGTTCATAAGGGGCTAACACCCCTAACAAACTTTCATTATTTATTTTAAATATTAATTTTGTTTTGCAAATAATTAAATACTTATAATTAAACTCATGTATATTTTCTTATAACTAGTCAAATACCAACAAAATATTTTAAATATATAATTTTAATTACTTGAAATATTTTATTTTGAATATTTCAAAATTCTAAATATTTGTAACTATTCGGTCACTTAATTAAAGCAAAATTCCATCCTCAAAATTCTCTAACATTCCCGGACAATAATGTTTACCATATACCCGCATATAAATAGAGTATTATTTCTCTGTTGCTGACTTTACATCTCCATCAGGATGTTAAATATTAGAATAATAATAATCAGTGTAGCTATCTAAACATGCTTGAATCCAACACTTTTTTTAATTTTCCATCTTTAACTTAAGTTGCCTTAATTTTAATTTCCTTACTTTGATCATCTTTTTTAACTAAAATTTGTTAATAAACACAAATAATTCAGATAATTTGGGTAAGTAACATGACACTACAAAGCTGAACATTTAATGTTGTGGTGCTCTCTAATAGAGAAGTTAGTGCCGTAATGTCAATGTTATGGTGCTCCGGTGGTGTCTCAGAGGGTGCTTCCATGTTGTTTAATTTGACACTATAGTGCTATATGCAACATAAAATTTTATGGAAATTTTCTATATTTTTCTTGCACAACACAACTAAAATAAAACCTTTTCACTAAAAATATAACACATAAAATGACACATTATTTATAGTTATCATGTTCTTCCCAGCATAAACTCTTACTTGTCCTCAAACAAATACAAATATTGTAATTTTAATGAAATGATTATCAAAGAAAAACTAAAAATTTATAATTACTAAAAAAATAGAATACTATATCAATATATATATATATATATATATATGTAAAAATGAATAAGATTATAATTGTAATTTAGAAAAATATTAATAATTACACTACTCAGTCTTCCTTATTATTGTTTAATTTGAATTCACAAGTTAGATATTTAATTATTATTTTTTTGAGTTAAATGAAGTTTGATGATTAGATATGTTAGAAATTAAAATTGAAACTTTCATTAGTTCACCAACTTTTGTATTAGTTTTTCTATTTTATCCTTTATGAATTTATGTGTAAGAATGTAATTAGATTCTAAGTTTTTGATTGATATCATGTACACTTTTTTTAATTACATAGTTAAAGATTTTGAATATCAGTTTATGCTTTAAAACATTTTTAAACCTCAATTAATTTAATATAATAATTTAATAAAATTTCTAATTCCAAATTTTGATTGATCATGATTTCCAATTTTAATCCACTCATATTGAATCTTTGATTCTAATTATTCCTCTTTATTTCAAAAATTAATACATAAAGATAAAACTTTTTATTTCCTATTGAAGTAATAACTTAATGATCTAAGTTAGTTAATTATTATTTTTTTACCACTCAATGAAGTATAAATAGTGTTCATTTGAACTATTATCTAGGCTTTTATTATTATCCGAATTTTACATAACATTTAATTATCATCTTTACTAAGGTTAATTAAATAATCAGAATAAAAAAAAATTATAGTAAATGTGAGGGGAATTTCATTAAATGTAAATAAAAGAATCACAAACAAACAAAAACTAACACTACACATGTTTTCATATAAATGATAAAAGAAACATAAAATGTGTTAATATAACATAACATAACATTGATTCCATGATAACTAGTGCATTAAGCACCATACACAGCACATGAACTTTGTAGCCTCCCATAAATGCTAAGTTTTAAGTTTCTAGCCATTCACTTTAAAAGTATATAGAATTTTTATCCTTAATTTCTATAATTCCATAAGGAAATATTCTTACCACACTGAATGGTCCAAACATCCTAAATTTTAATTTTCTAGGGAATAGCTTAAGTCTATAATTAAATAGTAGAACATTCTCTCCAGGAGTGAATTCTTTCCTAGGAAACTTTTTATCAAGCCAATTTTTATCTTTTCTTTATAAATCCTAGCATTTTAATAAGTTTCATTTGATACCACTTCCAGTTCACTCAACTACATCAATCTTTTTTCTTTTACCATTTTAAACATATAATTTAATTCTTTAATTGCTTTGAAGGCTTTTGTTCTAACTCCACAAGAAGGTGGCAAGCCTTTTCATAAATTAGTTTATGAGGAGTCATATCAATTGGAGTATTAGAAGCAGTTCTATTAGCCCATATTCAATAGTCTAACTTAATTGCCTAATATTTTCTATTAGAAAAGACCATTTTTTCTAAGATTATCTTAATCTCCTTATAACTAATCTCAGCCTGACCATTAGTTTGAGAATGGTAAGATGTTACCACAGTATGATAAACTCCATATTTCTTTAAGACTATTTCTATTTTTTATCGCCGAAATGATTTCCACCATCACTGATTAAAACTCTTAGCATTCTAAATCTTGAGAAAATATATTTCTTTAAAAATTTGTTTATAGTTTGAGCATCACTTTTAGAAGTTCCCACACCTTTAATCTACTTTAAAACATAGCCCACATTAATAAGACTTTATTGATTTTTATAGGATGGCATAAAAGGTCCCATAAAATCTAATCCCCAAGAACAAAATATTTTTATTTCTAGAACATAGTTCAAAGAAATTTCATTTCTTTTTGTAATTTTTTCTATTATTTAACATTTATTCACTACAAGAAAAACATCAATTTATGGTGTCTATTTTTTGTTGGAAAATGACCAAAATCCATCGAAAATTAGTATTTCCAACGGATTTTCGGCGAAAATATTTACATCGGTTCTATGCGCATAGAAAAAGTGTTATCGGCATAAAACTTTCAGCTGAAAAAATTTCCGGCAAAAAATTCATCGGAAGTATTTTTAGCGAATATAAACTATGCTGAAAAGTTAAAAAATGAAAAAAAAATCCTAATCTTGCTGAAGGCCCCCTCCCCCCGATCCAGCCAGCTGGGCTCACCCGCCCTGACCTGATTCCCCCCACCCACTGTGTAGAGACCGTAACCCACTGGCATGTGGCCCACGACACGCCTGGCTCAACCGACACTGACCCATGACCCGCTGCCCGTTCTGCGTGACCCACCGCCAGTAGTGCATGCGCTTAGCAGGGTTCGAACCCCCGTCACCCCCTTTCAGCAATTTTACTATCCACTAAACCACTAGGCCACCTTTGCAAAATGCATAAACTTGTGAGTTTTTTTATTTTTATTACTACAGATAGAAAGTATTATTTAAAATAGTTAATATATTAAAAGATTAAAATAATTAATATATTTAATATAATTTATTTAAAATATTTATAATATGGGTTTATATTTTATTTAAAATATAAATTTATAATATATAAATTTTTTTCCTATAGTTATTTTATTTCTTAATATATTCTCTTACATCCTTAAATAAAGTATGCCATAATTATCTTGCTTGAAGGATTTTAGAAGCATTTCTAAATCCTCTAAAATGTCCTCCATAATGTTAATCATGACACTCCTTAATGATTGATTTTATTTCTTCTCAGGAACACATCTCATAATTTGATCATTACAAGATTTAAATAAATAAGAAATCATGTAAAAAATTTCTCTTTTAACTAGGATTTAAATCATAAGTATACTGAGAATAAAATTAACAATGTCTACATACAAAGGTGAATTGTTTGCATGAGGTGTAAATAATTATTTATCAGGAAAATTTTTATTAATCTCATCTTAATTTAATTTATATTTTTAATAGAAAATCTATAAGTATGATCAACAATTTGATTTTTAGTACTCTTTTATAAAATATTTATACATCAAATTCTTATAATAAAAGGATCTATCTTACACATCTTAGTTTAGTGTTTTTCTTTGTAATAAGATATTTGATAGGAACATGATAAGTGTAAAAAATTACTTTAGTGCTAATAAAAAATGATCAAAATTTAATAACAATAACAATCATTTCTTTTTCAATTATCGTATAATTAAGTTGTGCACAATTTAAAATTTTACGAGCATAAAAAAAAAACATGAAATTTCTTATCTTGCTTTAATCCTATAACAACTTCCACATTAATGACGTTAGCCTCACACATTACTATGAAAGGTAAAGACCAATCATGAGTAATAATCACTGGAGCAATAGTCAAATGTTGTTTTAATGCAATAAAAGCTTCAAGACAAGCCAAATTAAATATAAAAAAGGACATCCTTCTCTAATAGTTAACATAAGGGTTTAGAAATTTTAGAGAAGTATTTTATAGATCTTCTATAAAATCCTATATGACCTAAACACTTCTAATGCCTTTAGCCAAATTGGGAGTGGGTAAATTTTCTATTACATGAATTTTGCCAAAATCTACTTTCAATCCTTTCTAAGAAACTTTATGCCCAAGACAATACCCTCGATTACTATAAATTGACACTTCTCCCAATTTAACACTATATTTGTTTCTACACATCTTTTAAAAATAGAAGTGAAATGCTCAAGACAAGAATCAAATGTAGTGTCAAATATTGAGAAATCATCCATGAAAATTTTAATACCCTACTAAATTAAATTATAAAAGATAGACATCATACATCTTTGAAAAGTAGTAGGAGCATTATAAAGACCTAAAGGCATTCTCCTAAAAGAAAAAGTTCCTTGAGGACTAGGGAAAGTTGATTTATCTTGATCTTTAGGTGCAATAGGAATTTGATGATATCCTAAATATCCATCTAAAAAATAATAAAATGAATGACCAATCTATCTAATCTCTGTTGTAATCCAGGATCCTGAATTTATTATTTTGATGATAATAAATATTATTGATAAATTTTTATTTCACTACGAGTATATTGCGTACATTTTTTTATGTACTAATATTTCAGGTGTATCATACATTATCAAAAAAGATTCAGGGCATAAGTTTGGATAGAATAGGATGTTATAAGAGTATATAATTTTTATTTTTTATATTTTTAAATTTCATAAGTCATAGTCCAATAAAAAGTGTATGATGTGGTAGTGACTGTGCACACAAACACATGGGATTGAGAAAATTATTTTTAAAATATGAACTAATCATACTATATGATCCAATTCATACCGTATGATTAGATGCTTTTGAAATAACATAAAATCACTAATCTTGTAATTATTTTTTTTAACAAATCATAATATACAATTTGTTCAAAATAGATGCCCTAGTCGCCAATTAAAATTAAGTTAGTTTTTTAAATATCGATCCTTGAACTGATCATACTGTTGTTTCTGCTGTGTTTTATTTACTTTGCTTGTGCAGTAGAACTGGCATGTTTTTTATAGTTTTCTTTCTTGCATATGCTTGTGCCTGACCGTTAGGCTTTTTTAGGGATAAAAAATTCTTCTACTCGTAATTACTAATAAAATTTTAAGATTAACTCACATATAAACATAACGATTTAGGGAATAGTCGGAATCGTCCGGGTCGCATACATGCATTCTCCCTTCTTTTAGACAACTTCCCCGCCTGCGGGTAGAGTCCGGATAATCTGGCCTATGAGGATGAAGTGCCGTACTTGGGGAAGTTTAGTCATTCTCAAAAAATTATTTTATAAGCCTTTTTAAAAATTTCATACATTTTTGATTTGGAGACTTTGACCAGCATAAATTGCATTAGCAAATAATTAAAATTAAAACTTAATTGCATTAGTTTAGGTGCATAATACCATTCATAAGTGTGGGATCACTTAGGAACTTCTCTAGTTGTCGATCCCAAATTCCAATGTCTAACTACCCACCCATCTTTCATATGGACCAGATAGCATTGATTTTATACGATTAGGTGGTTTTAGCTGGCTTCCTTTTTCAGGTAAGGAATAAGTCCAGGATTGCATTAGTTAGGGCGTAGATGTTAGTGTTGCGTATACGACACTACATCTTTTATAGATTTAGGGTCTAAAGGTGAGTGGTACGAGTGTACCACTATACGCCTTATTGGTGGGTAAGCTTTCTTATCTTCCGAAAGCTATAAATCCTACCCATCCGCATCACACAGATGACGCCACTTCCCCCTTTCTCTCATGCTTGCTTGAGATACGTTGTCCTTCCTTTTTCTCCAATTTTCACTTCTTCGAGCTGACTGAGTGAAGATTGAACCACATGTGACTGATTAAACCAAATTAGGACCTTCTTCCCCTTTGATTAGGAAAGCCTATAAATTCCTTTGCACTAAACCCAATTGAGAAGATAATCTAACATCTTTAATCGAGAGTTTTCTTAGATCAAGGTCTAAGATGTAATTAACTACGGGGGCTTGCATCCGTAGGAAATCGATCCCCATAATCAAATAAACCCCATTTGAGCTGACGTATCGAATGGGGGAAATCTCGTGACTTTGATTAGGTTATACATATTATTACCCATCGAGGTGCGTAGGAGAAATCCGCTTTCCTCCATGGTTAATCGTATGTATAATCTCATATGCCCTCCCATTGGCCTACTTGTGTCGAGTGTAAAGGTCTACGATCGTTTTGTCCTACGGGATAATGTGATCGTACTCTTTGCATTCGAACTCCATGAGCAGAATCCTTTCGGAAACCCACAATCTCAAATGCATGCTCTATGATTATGTACCTTCTCTTGATTCCAATTGTCATTGTTTGTTGGTTAAAGCTTTGGGACTTGAAAATAACCCATATTGTCATTTGATATCTCTAGAAAGGAACCTTTCAGCTCTAATACCATTTTGTTGGAAAGGGAAGCCTTTTTAGAACTTAACAAGGGTAAGGAGAAAAAAGAATATAATAGTGGCTAACTATGCTAAGAAGATGATGATAAAAGATGAAAGAGACTACTTTTTTTTTTCTCACCTTTTTTCTGCTACAAATTCAAACACATCACCATAATTTATACTAATAATATCACTATTATAACTGTTCCAATATATTTCAATACAATGATTACAAATGACTATGTAGAAAACTCGTTTATCATAAATGTCATAAAATGCTATTTTAAAATTCTCTAATCATTACACTTGAATATATTATTAATATATTCTTCAAAAAAGTATTTTAGAATATAAAATTTTTTTAGACAATTCAAGCCTAAATAATAATAGGCCAAAATTAAATTTAATTTTCAATAAGTCATTAAATTATATATAAATTTTTAACAAGCAAAATTCTCTCCCTCTCCCCCGTGCCATAACTGCACCATCTCTGCCAATTTTAGGGCTCCGTTCTTCCTCCCAAATTCATGCCTCTTCACTCCAATTTTTTCCTTGCGTTCATAAGTATTCTTTAGTTATCATAATTTTGGTGTCTCTTCTGCTTGTTTGCCTTAATCGGGTAGAGTTTTTGCTATGGTGGGTGCTTCGTCTTCCACTCTATGGGAGAATGAAATAGATCTGGTGTTGGGTAAGAACAAAGGATTTTTGACTTGGATGTTCAAGGTAAAAAATCACCATCTCGCTCTCGCTCTTTCAAAGATGTCCTTTATGGCAACTTTTCATCAGATGAAATATTCCAACTTTAACCCAATCAATTTTTAATGGTGTGTCGACTATATTTTTGTTCGATGAAGAGGTTTTTAAACTTACTTCTCCTTTTCAATTTACTCTAGTAGGAAAAATAGGCATGTGTAGGCTTAATCTTTATATTTTTTGACATTTTTTTGTAACCTCAAATTATCAAGTTTTTATTCAGTGGGATTGTTGGATCCTTATCATGTTGTCATTCAGCTCTCTAACAATTTAAACTATAATAGGGTGTTTGCTATGAGATCATACTTTATCAATAATTATCATATATATTCTAAAATGGACACCATTTTTTGATATTAGAGCGGAATCTCTGATAGTACCCATTTAGATTTTGTTTCCTATTATGTGTCTACTTTTTTAATCTGAAGTTTTTACATGTGGCTGGTTCCATTTTAGGTAAACCACTTTAGACTGATCAAGTGACTACATCTAGGACCAACCCTTTTGTGGCTAGGGTTTTAGTTTAGTTCGATATTACAAAAAAGCATGTGAAAAAAATTTGGGTTGGATCAAAAACTTTTGGTTATTTTAAAAAATGTTGAGTTTGACAAAGTGCAAGATTTTTGTTCTCATTATAATGTTTATGGTCATGCTTTGACTGATTGCCTTAGATTACATCTGAATTTTATAAATAAAAAAAAAATGTCAAATCCAGCAGTTAGGAATGCAAGCTCTAACTACATAGAACATGTGCCCAATGAGAATGTCAATGATTTGATCCATTTGGATCATGTGTAACCAACCGGCTTCCTCAAATGAGCGGAAAGGGAATGATTTTGATTTAAATTTGGTTCTTCTTGAAAATAGACAAGTTAGTTTAGCTGAGAAGGATGCTACCACTACAAAAAATTTAGCTATTACGAGCAGCTAAGACCGGTGGTTCTGTAGCTGCCAGTAATATTTGCAATTTTGGTGGCGGTTAGACTGCCGGTTAACCGGCGGTCTTTAATAACCCGCTGCCGGAATTAGCTGCAGTTTAATAGCCATGGGGTGTGGCACCGGTTTAAATTAATACCAGCGGCTTAGGCCGCCGATATTAATTAATTAATTTCTAGCAATCTAAAAGTTGAAAAATAATGAGAATCCTAATATTGAGAATGTTCCTAATATTTATGTTTCAATTGATTCTATGTTCCAAAATAATGAAACTCCATAGTTACCTATAACTTAATTGCTTCCTAATGTCAATATAAAAGTTGAAAAAGATAATGATTTATTGGTTCCTAGTGATGTTTCTAATGAGGAGTTTAAAGAAGGGAAATTTATTCCTAAATATAAATTGAATCCTAAGACTTTGGATCATAAAAGAATTATTGAAAAAGAGGATTCTACTTATACAAATCATGAGGATAGTGTTTCTAAAACTAATGATAAGGATGTTTTTTTCTAAGGTTGGAAAAAAGAAAGGTAAACATGTTAAAGTTGCCTTACCTTCTTCGCCTCATTCTACCAGAGCTCAAACTAATTCACAAGACTGTAATGGTTAAGGCGCTTATATGAAATGTGAGGGGTATTGGAGGAGTGGATTCTAAAGTTAGAGTTAGAAAATTCTGCAGAATGCATAATATCCATTTGCTAGTCTTAATTGAGCCTTTATATTGAATGATAACCTTGATTTCACTACCTCTTGCTTGGAATTTTCCATGACATATGCGATTTGTTCTAATAAAATTTGGATTAGTGGAATAGTGCTATTAATGTGAATGT
Source organism: Dendrobium nobile (assembly GCA_022539455.1). NCBI lineage: Eukaryota > Viridiplantae > Streptophyta > Magnoliopsida > Asparagales > Orchidaceae > Dendrobium > Dendrobium nobile. The sequence goes on along the minus strand of CM039723.1, from coordinate 61,827,212 downwards.
TATTTTAAATTTCCCGCAAGTTATTCATTCTCAAATACTTTCTTTAATACCAAGTGTAATGCCTCTTTTTTGTATGTTGTGTATTCTAGGTTGATTTGCCTTCCTCTTTGGGAGCAATTAGCTAATTTTTCTCTTAATAATAATGGCCCTTAGTGTGTTGGTGGAGATTTTAATATTATTTCTAATGCTTCTGAGAGAGTTGCATGGGGTAGGATTTTAATTATATGATTAATGATTATAATTTATATAACATTGGGTACTCTAGGGGTACCTTTATGTGGAATAGAGCTACTATGTGAAAAAGAAATAATAGGATCCATTTCAATACTGACTAGATTACTGATTTTGTTATGAATCATGTGGAATAATTAAGTAAAACTAATTCTCACCATGGTCCTTTACTTTTGAGCATTAATGCAAATAGATCCTCTAGCCCTTCTATTTTTAGGTTTCAAAACATATTGTTATTACATAATGATTTTATGAATTTGATTCAAACCAACCGGCATGCTCCTATTTACCCTGATAATAATATTACTCAGATGTCTAGATTGTGGTCTAAGCTGAGTAGGTTGAAGATAAAGTTGAGATGGTGGATTAAAATATTTTATTTTTTTTTAATATTAAGGAAATATAAATTAATATTATTGAGTTAGATAAAGTGTTTTTAGATGATCCTATTTTTGATAATTTCACTAGCCTTAACAATGTTAAAGTTAGTCTCTTTTAATTGCAAAATCAGGAAGAAATATTCTGGAGGAAGAAAGCTACTTCTAGGCTTATTTTAGAGGGTGATATAAGCACTAAATTATTTCATGGTATGGTTAATAAGAATAGATTCAATAATCATATTCATAAAATTAGTGATAATGCTGGTAGTTTTTTATGAGTCTGAGGATTTAATTATTCTTAGTGATAATGAGAATCACTTACTCACTCAATCTCCTACTAAGTCAAAAATAAAAAATGTTATTAATGATATGAATGGGGAGTCGGTGGCTATTCCTGATGGGTTCACTACTAAAATATTTCAGAAAATGCACGATATTATTAAAATGGATGTGATTGAGGATGTGAAAGATCTTTTTTGATAACCCTTATTTTAATTTTTTTCAGTCCACTAATATTATTTTGATTCCTAAAAAGAAGGCTACCAAAAACTGGAATGATTTTAGATTGATTAGTCTTTGCTCATTTTGTAACAATCTTAATTCTAAAATCATTTCTAATAGACTTGTTAACATTCTGCCTATAATTATTTCTTATAATTAGACTAGTTTTGTGAAAGGGATGAGCATTTTTACAATGTTCTTCTTGCTCAAGAGATCACATACGATATAAATGCTAAACTGAAAGGGGGCAATATCATTTTGAAACTTGATGTCACCAAAGCATAAGATAACCTGAATTGGAATTTTTATATAATGTTTTATCTTTATTTGGTTTTAGTTCCTCGTTCATTTTTCTTTTTAAGAATAGAATTAAAAATTGTTACTCTTTATGATTATTGATGGGAGGAATCATGGTTTTTTTTTTAAATCCTCTCAAGGCTTAAGGAAAGGCCCTATATCTCCAGTTGTTTTTACTATCATTATTGTGTTATTTTTTAGGGGGTTGGAGGAGTTATATAAAAGGCATCCCAAGCTTCTTTATTGCACTATAGGGGTCATCCCAATAACTCGTCTCAATTTTGTTGCTTCTTTTATTATCATTTTGAATGGTTTTATTAATAACATTAAAGTTTTAGTCAACTTTCTTTCCTAGAATAAAATGTGTGTGGGTTAGCCATTAATAAAAAGAAATGATATTATTGTTGCTAATTCTATTAATCAGGGTAGAACTAGTGCTATCCAAAGGATTTATGGTTCTAATTCTAGGTCATTGCCCATTAAGTACTAGGGCACCCCTCTTTTTAAAGGTAGAAAATAACTCACCTCTTCGATGAAATTTTCTTTACTTTTCAAAGGAAACTTTGTGCTTGGTCTTCTAACGACCTTTCTTTGGACGGAGACTGTGCTAATTAAAAGTGTCTTAAACTCTCTTCCTATTTTTATTTTTCATACGATGCTACCTACATTATCTATTTCCCTTAGATGGGAGAGAATGCTTAATAAGTTCTTCTAGGATCAAAAAATAATAGTTCTTGCATTTTTTGGGCTTCATGGAAGAAAATTTGTGGGGATTTTAATGAAGGGGGCTTAGGTTGCAATAGTATCATGTATATGGTTTAGGCCTTTACTCATAAATAATGATTTTCTTTTAGATCTAATATCAGTTTGTGGGCTCAATTTTGAAAGTTTGACATGGATGTTAAGCCCTTATGAACTAATCTCGATGCTAACCAATAGAAGGGTGAATTGGATATTTAAAAACTTCTTTAAATAAAAGAAAAATCTTTTTACTCTTACAGCAGAAATGAATTAAATAAATAACAAAAAGATTAATCAGAGATTTTACCCAAGCAATTAATTGCAATGAAAATAAAGTGCAGAAATTAAATGCGAAAAAATAATCAGAAAGAACACATCAGATTTATAGTGATTTGGTCCAACTAGAACTATGTCCACTCCTCAGAGGCACCCTTTGAGTATTGCAGTAAATCTTTAGTGTCTCTCTTTTAGCTCCCACAGCTAGGCGAAGAAGTTCTTACAAAATCACTTCCACCTTCCTCAAAGCGGTGGAGTAGCCGAGCCATTTGACACCAAAGAGATCTACTTCTTCCCATAACTTCCCTCACGACGAACCTTGAATCCGATGGTACTAAGGTGCGAGCATCCCAGAGCAACCATGAGAACCCCCCTCCACACTAAATTGAAATCCCCTCCCAGGATCTTCTCCCTCTCTCAAACTCCACCATTTTCTCTCTCTCTTTCAAGTTCTCTCTTCAAGTTTCCTCTAGAAGAATGAAGCTTTAATGGCTACCAAAGACACTGTATAAATAAGAGGTCTTAAATAGAAGAGCTCCAAATTTGCTCTTAATTGCAATAAACCGACATTATTGTCCAGGACAATATTCATATCATCATATATGATTAGTTCAAATTATTTTGTATCATCTAGAACATCGCCTTGATTGCATGTTTGGATGATGGAAAAGAAAATTGATCTTCCATGCTGATTAGTACAAAAAGGCATATATTATCCTGAGCATCACCCTAAATATAGCCTGGCTGATTATTGATCATCCAGAGAGAACTAAAGTTTATGAACTGATCATCCCGAATGATCCTGTGATTGTTCAAGCTGATATGATTAAACAATCAAACTTTAATTTCTTTCCTTAATTACCAGATCAATTTATGCATAATTGCACTGCATCATCCAGGACGATGTCCTAGATGATGTCCAAAAATAACACATGCCCAAATAGATCTGGAGGCTAATTTTTTTCTAAATTGAGCCTATCGTCCTGTATGATAAGATTAGCATCTAGGACAATTCGCTTAATTGATGTTACCTTAACTAAGATGTTCTAATCAGAGTTTCTATTTTTAACTAATCATTTAGGCTAATTTTTGGATAGTCCCAAATGATGTGATCAAAATAAAAAATACTACCAAACAGATAAAATTTTTCCAAAGTGTGTGTGTGCAAGATTATAAAGAAAGAATACACTCTTACAGGACAAGACTCAAGAAATCAAAACATACACCAATGAATATTACAACTAAAACTTGTTATAGCAAAACTTGAGCCTTGAATGGTGCATCGTAATCTTGAAAAGTTAGTATACATACAAATAAAGTTATATTACAAATACAGGTAGATAACAAAAAGTGAGGCACAATATTTATTATCATAAAAAATATAAACTCATAAGCTCGCTAGTTGCAACAATCTCCTCCTTTTTTATGATAATAAATCTTATTGGTTGAATTTATAAAATAAAAAAAATTCTCTTAATCTCCCCCTCATTTGAATAAAAATTTAAAATTAGTGGAAATAAAAAATTTTGTTGTTTTTATTTTTATTTTTTATTTTTTATTTTTAAAATACAAATACAATACTATGTTCTCCCTATTTAACATTATCAAAAAGAAGAGGGGCTCAAATAATAAAAAATAATTAAAAAATAAAATGATCCCTGATCTAGTAAAAAAATCAAATATTTTGAAAATGAGAAAGTTACCTCTTGATTGTATTCAAAAAACTTAGTAAAGAATGTATTGACAATGAATAACCTAGAAAGGTTAGAAATTTAGAAATTATTAATCCAAGCTCAAGTTTTTTTAATGGCTCAAAAACCTTTTAATCCAATATCTAAATCAAAAAAATAATTAGAAAAAGCCAATTTTCTCTATATTTTCAGCATTTAGTACTATTATTTCACCTGCATCAAAAAGTTTTTGGCCCAAATTTTGCTCGTAGGTAATGAGTGAGTCAATCAAATTATAAATAAAATATTCATTCAAATTTTTTAATTCACAAATTGCAACAACTTTGGCATCAAACTTATCAAGTAGATAATGTAGAATTTTATTAACTTTTTTAAAGTTTGAAAATTCTTTACCTAAAGCATGTAATGATGCCATAATTTGAATAAGCTTATTATATATGTCTAAGATCATCTCATAAAGTTTCATGCAAAATAATTCATAATCATGCATTAAAGTATTCAACTTAGATTGCTTGTTTAAAAAAATCAAAAGTAATATTTTTAAATAAAGGTGGTCGGGTGATTGAATAACCTTCCTCAATATTATGTTTAAAAAAATTATCCATTGATCAAAATTCAAAAGTTTTCAAAAATTTAATTTTATAAATCCCGTTCTGATACCACTTGAAAGTTTGATAGGAATGTTAAGCCCTTATAAACTAGTCTCGAGGTTAACCAAGAGGGGGTGAATTGGATATTTAAAAAATTCTTTAAGTAAAACAAAAATATTTTTAACTCTTGCACAAAAAATGAATTAAATCAATAATAAAAAGATTAATAAGAGATTTCACCCAAGTAGTTAATCTCAATGAAAATAAAGTGTGGAAATTAAATACAGAAAGATAATTAGAAAAAACACACCAGATTTATAGTTGTTCGGTCCAACCAGACCTACGTTCACTCCTCACAAGCACCCTCTGAATATTACACTAAAACTTTAGTGTCTCTCCTTTAGCTCCAACAATTAGGCGGAGAAGCCCTTACAAACTCACTTCTACCTTCCCTGGTGCGGCGGAATAGCCGGGCCCTTTAACACCAAATAGATCTTCTTCTTCCCAAAACTTTCCTCGAGATGAATCTTGAATCCAATGGTACTAAGGTGCGAGCTTGTCGGAGCAACCGTGTGAACCCCTCTCTACACTCCCTTGAAACCCCCTCCAAGTATCTTCTCCCTCTCTCAAACTCCATCCTTTCCTCTCTCCCTTTCAAGTTTAGCCATTGATTCACAAATTGACACTATCGTCCAGGATGACATTCATATTATCCTATACTATTAGTTTAAATCATTGAGTATCATCTAAAACATCTTCCTGATTATAGGTATGGATGATGGAAAAGTAAATTGATCATCTAGGATGATCTCACGATCGTTCAAGCTGATTAGTACAAAAAGACACATATTGTCCAAAGCATCGCCCTGAATGTAGCCAGGCCGATTATTGATCATCCAAAGAGAACTAAGGTTTTTGAGCTAATCATTTCGGATGATCTTGCAATCATTCAGGTTGATATGATCAAGCAATCAAACCTTAATTGTTTTCCTTAATTACCAGAATAATTTAAATATAATTGCACTGCATCATCTAAGATGATGTCCTTGATGATGTCCAAAAATAACACATGCCTAAATAGATTTGGCGACTGATTTTTTCTGAATTGAGCCTATCATCATGTACGATGAGACTATCATCTAGGACGATTCACTTAATTGTTGTTGCCTTAACAAGGATGCTTTAATTAGAGTTTCTATTTTTAACTGATCATCTAGACTAATTTTTTGATCATCCTAGATGATGTGATCAAAATAAAAAATACTGCCAAATAGATATAATTTTTTCCAAGTGTGTGTGTGTAAGGTTACAAAGCAAGCATACACTCTTATAGGATAAGACTCAAGAAATCTAAACTTACACCAATGAATATTATAACTAAAACTTGTTCTACCAAAACTTGAGCCTTGAATGGTGCATCGTAATCTTAAAAAGTTAGTATACACACAAATAAAGATATATTCCAAATACAGGTAGATAACAGAAAGTGAGCCATAATATTTGTTATCATCAAAAACATAAACTCATAAGCTTGAGTTGCAACAAGTTTACGAATGTTAAATATTACAAAGATACTCATCCTTTGTTATGCAGTTATAAAATACTGACTGTATGGTTTGAAAAAGGCTTTGCCATATCAAATGGGAGGTAGAACTATTTAATTGAATGGGGAGTAGGCAAAGGTGATGTTTTTTCTAAGCAAGATAATTGGTTTGGGCACTTTTCTATTTATAGCTTTCTTAATACGCATACTCTTGACAATAATAAGGTTAATAGTTTTATTGATAACAGTTCTTAGAGTGTAAATAAACATTTGGATGATATTCCTAATGTGTTAATTGATAGTATCTTAACTATTCCTTTATAATTACAGTGCAAGGAAAAAATTATTCAATTTGTCTTCTTCTGATAAGTTTTGTTTAAAAAATATTTGGAATAGTACTAGAGTTAATTATGAGAATTCTCACATTTATTCTGCTATTTGACATAACAATATTCTTCTAGCTTATTCCATCATTGTTTGAAGGTGTCTTAAAATTTTCTTCTTGTTGATGATTTTCTTTTAAAAAAAAGTTTTATTTTTCCTTGTAAATATCAATGTTGTTCTAATGTTGAAATAATTAATCATGTTTTTGTTAATGGGGATATTGCACAAAATGTTTTGAGTTATTTTTTTGTTCTCACTAATAAGGGGATTTTTAATAGTAATAGTGATGTGATGTCTAATTTAAAGTTTTGGTTGACTACCACTAAAGGCCTTATCTACAACTTCATACCTATCCTTATTTCATGGTACCTTTGGAGGGCTAGAAACGATTCCAAGAAAAATGACATTAAGATGGATAATAATCATATCATTGCTAATCTTAGAAACAATATTCTACAATTTTACTCTATGAATATTATTACTACTAAAAGTTTTTAAAGTGCAATTCCATGGCCTTAGAGTTGGGTATTGAAAGTTCGTTAGGGATTTAAGCCCTATAGAACTGGCATGAGGCTAACCAAGAGGGGGGGTGAATTGGTATTTAAAGATTTCTTTAAGCAAAAAGAACGTTTATCACAAACCAAATCATCACAAAAACAAGTGCGGAAGAAAATAAATGCGGAAGCAGTAAAAACAAGAACACAAGAGTTTATAATGGTTCGATCAACTCGACCTACGTCCACTCCCCGGAGGTGCCCTCCGAGTATTGCACTACCAATGTGACTCTCCTTTAGCCCTCACAGCTAGGCGGAGAAGCCCTTACAAAAACACCTCCTTTTTTCCACACCCGGCAAGGTAGAGAACCCAACTCTATTTGCTTCCTCCTGAAGCAGGCAGAGAACCACGATCACTTGCTAAAACTTACCTCTCCTAACCCTTCCAAGGACAAGAGACTCTCGGGAAGAAGAAGTGGAACAATGCTTGGAGCAACCCTTGTGAACCCCCTTATAAGCTCCCCCTCACAAGATCCTCTCTATCTCTCTCTCTCTCTCTCTCTCTCTCTCTCTCTCTCTCTCTCTCTCTCTCTCTCTCTCTCTCTCTCTCTCTCTCTCCTTTAGATTTTCTCAGGTTAAGACAACAGCCAAGGATATTCAAAAATATTGAATAAGAGCTGTTAAATAGAAGAGCTTCAAAGGAGCTCATTAATTACAAGTTTCAGACTTTATCGTCCAGGATGATATGGAAGTCGTCCTTGACGATCAGTACAAATCTTATAAGATTGGCCAGAGCATCGCCCTAAATGTAAACTAGATGATTAAAAATTTGCTTGATCATCTCAGACGATCGTCCCGGCTGATCAGTTCAAATCAGAGGAAAATCGTCCAGAGCATCGCCCTGAATTTGAGCTGTCCGATCCAAATCGGTCAGTATCATCCTGAATTTGTACTGGCTGATATTTATTGTCCAGGCCGATCAAAGAATTGTCCTGGCCGATTTCCAAAAATACAGAATACTTAAATTGATCATGGTGGCAAATTCTTTATCTATTGAGCATATCATCCTGGGTGATACATGTATCGTCCAGGCCGATCAATTAATAACGGCAGCCTTAACTAAGAAATCCTAATTAGATCTTCTATTTTGAACTCGATCATCCAGGATGATATAAATATCGTCCGGGATGATGTGAGTAAAAACACAAGTTCTAAATCTCTCAAGTGTGTGTGTGTAGAGTTACTTAACATCAGTCACTTCAAGCAATTACAATTGACTCAAGAAAGAAAAAGGAAAATTACAGATTGAATCAACCCTAATCTACCCAGTCTTAAGCTGATTCCGATTTCCGTCCGATCTTTGAGTTCTGAAAAGTGAGTAGAAAAAGGCAGTCATAGTGAAACAAGATTTGTTTTCTATAATCAAAATCATAATCCAAAAAATATGTTTGTAACAATCTCCCCCTTTTTGATGATGGCAAACATATCGATAATTAAATTTAAAAAAGTAACGCAAAACTAAATAGGCTTTCAAAAAGGATAAATACAAGCATACTACAAGAATAAACACAAACAAACTACTCCCCCTTTTGACATCTCAAAAAGGAAGAGGAAACTAAAAATACAAACTAAAGCAACTAAAAAAACAATACATAAAAAGAAAGCAATCAACAGAAAACAGAAACTAAAACTACATAAACGAGGGATCCTGATCATCAGATGGAGGTGGAGGTGGTGGAGCCTGCTGAAAGTAGCTAGCTAGCATAGTAAATTGAGCATTTAACCAGGCTATATCCTGGTCGTGCTGCTGCTGCTGGTGAGTAATATAGCTGTCAAAACGGGCTAAGTCCTCTATGCGGTGCTGCTTGTAGCGGGTCATGTCCTCAGAATGTTGTTGCTCCTGTGCAACAACGTAAGCATCGAAAAAGGTCTCCCAATGATCAAATCTCTCCACTAACTAGTCAAACTGTGAGTGCTGGAGAAGAGGAACAGGATCAGGAATGGGAGCGGGAGCCTCCTCCTCCTCGGCCCCCTAAGGTTCCCCATCCCCTGGGTGGAGATGAGTAGTGTGAAGGATATTGAAAGAGCTGTTTGGGCAGCAAGGAGGCTAAAGGTCGTGATGAGCAGGATATTGAAGATTGTATTTGGTTTCAAGAATATAGGCTACGAGATGTCCTAAAGCAAGGTTGGGTTTCCTCCTATGGCCTAGATCGTAAATAGTTGTTAAATGATCAATGTATCAAAAAATCAAGTCAATGGCATTAAACTCTCTCCTGTCCATGATGTAAAAGGTTGTTAGAGAAAGCAGAGGAGTAGTGGACTCGATCCCCAGCTTTTGGAATAATGGAGGTGTGAAGTACATGCTGAATTGTCCTAGCATCTTTGACTAAAGAGCTAGTCTCTCCAACATGAAAGGGTCTGTTGGTCTGGCGAACAAAATGATTTACCGTGGACCAGTCAAAATTAGAATCTGAGATAATTATATGCAGCTTATCCCCGATAGTGGATAGCTGCAATAGTTCAACACAGTCCTGATATGTAATCTTGATCGGGTGTCGATTCACTTAGAAGATCAGGGCTGTGAAAGAAGAATTTATACGATGATTTGCATAAAATTCTAACAGAAGTTCTGAAGAAAATGGGACATTAAGGGTAAGAATGAAACAGAGAGAGGTGTGAGCAAAGAGATCCATTACCGGATACGAAAGGTGAACAAGATTGATGGATCTAGAAAGAGTGATGCCACATTCTTTGTAACGACGATAAGCTGCTTGATCCTCTACTTCCCTGAATCGAGGGTCCAGAGTGGCCCTCGAGGAACTTCCAGAAGCCTGCCGGACTTGCTTTCCACCATCTATAGCAAGAAATCAATACCTACAAATGAGATAAGAAGAAACTTTGAGGTGAAAACAATGGCTGGAATGGCCTGTATTTAAAGAAACGGCCACATTGTCCAGGACGATCGCAGAATCATCCAGGATTTTTTGTTTCAATTATTGCGTATAGACCTGATTGGTCAAAAAGGCAGTCTGATAGTCTGGGCCGATCAGATATCGGCCAGGACGATTAGACACAAGCGATCATCCCAAAGAGTCAAGCCGGACGACCGTTGAAAAAGCATATCGTCCTGGCCGATTAGGTGTATCGTCTAAGACGATGCATAATAATTGATCGTACCAACTGAAGTTAAAATGTTTTATATCTGTGCCACGTGTATCGTCCAGGACGAACAGCGGATCGGCCAAGATAATTGTCCAATAATGGATCGTTTGGGGCCAATTTTAAGGATTTTAAATGTACTGACACGTGGATCGTCCAGGACGATCTAATGTATCGGCCAGGACGATGACCATAAATGCATCGGTTATGACGAAAATTGTATCAGCTAAGACAATCAAGATGATTATAACAGAGTTCGATCAGATCGTCCAGGATGATAAATTATCATCCGGAATGATGCGTTACAGAAAGCTCAGAAAAATTCAGCAGATGAAATTCTAAAGAGAAATTATCACATCAGCCAAGACAATAGATATTTTGTCCAGGACAATGTTACAAGAATTGAGAACCATAGGACAGATGGAGATGATCAAAGAAAGCCCCAAACAAAAATAAATATAAACTAAAAACAATAAAAATAGATAAAAATAAGAAAAGAAAAAAAATGAAGTTTTTGGTTTTTAATTTTTTTATTTTTTTTTGTTTTTAGCAAAGCAAGTATATGACAAATTTTCCAAATATTTAAATTTTTAAGATTTGAAAGATCAATGAGTTAACAATGTCATAATCTAAAAAAGGTAGAATATCCGATCCTGTTTACCCTAGCTCAAACTTCTTTCAGGATAAAAATTGTCTTTTGAAAATAAGAGGTCTAACTCAGAATACATTGGATAAAAAAAAGATCCGTTCAAAATTTGGTTACAAATAAAATATCTTATAAAATAGTATACCAAAGTAATTTATCTCTACCATAGAATTTGAAATCAAGCCTTTGAAAACATCAAATAACCCATGAGTCCTTTTAAGTTTTAAAAGTTTTGAAAAGAGAGGTTAGCTTGCATTTAGTGGGCTCATTTTATGCCTTTTGTCACTTTGATTAGCTCTTTGAGCATCTTTTGATTTTTGATACACTTTCGTGTATACACTTTTCTTTTCAATTAGGCGCCATTGGCCACTTTTCTTTTTTTTTTTTTTTTTGCAAACCCTTAAAAAAGGTTCTTAGTTGTGATTATATCTTTTAGATATTAGAGAAGAAGAGCTCTCTTTCTAACATAGAGAAGAACAAGCCACAAAATAAAATCAAAATCATATGATAAGTGCAATGGCAAGATTTCAATTAACTTGAAAGATATATAAGAACTTTGGATCATATATATAAGATAGACTATTGTAGCAAGATAAAAAGATCTTAATTTCAAAAACTATTTGTTAAAATGAGATAGACTTTTTGTTTAAAAAAGAAAACTATATCACCAAAAGAGGTTAGAGGGAGGAAAACCATCAACGGTGTTTTCTCCCTTTAACCGATTTAGAAATGCTAATCATTGGCCAAAAATCTCCAAAGTTTAAGAATAAGAAAAAATCATCATAAAGAAAACAAAAGTAAAAAAAAAGACTAGAACAACTTAACAAAAACTATCACAAAACAAAACATAATAATAATTAAAATACAATTCAAGAATTTGTTAAGTAGTAAGTTTAAACAGTAATGAGCTGCGAGCCTCTGTTTTTCCAAGTATCATATGCTTCTCACAAGGTCTTTGGTGAGAGCAATCCTGCAAGAATCAATAGCTGTCAGACTTAGGAACCCAAATAGGTTTGGGTCCCTTCTTATAAAAAATAGAGTGTAATGCATGTGTGATATGCTGTGAATCATACAATTTTGGTCTCCACACCCAATGTGTACTACGGTGAACAGTACAAGTGTGTGAGATGTGTCCTAGCATGCTACATGAAAAACATCTAACTCCAGGAGAAGGATTTCTTAAATGATTAGTGTTATAACGCCTCTTCCTATGTTTTGCCTTTAGATCAAAAGTGGGTATCATCCAATTTCCTTTAAGTGAATAAAATTCATTTTTTTGCCTCAAGTTTATACTTTTTAAGATATCATTTTCAATCCTTAAATTTTTTGTTCTCTCTTAAAATTTCTTAAAACTAAATTCAAGTGAGATGTGTGTAACTTTTAATGCATCATGTTCATCAATTAATTCTGAATGCTTTTTGTTTAAATCATCAAATTCTTCGAGTAGGGCCATGTGATTTGAATCAATCGTAGCATGATCTTTGAGAATAACTTCATGCGTTTTTTATAAATTCAAAAGTTCTATTTTCATACTAATATGAGTCTTCTTAAGTTTTTTGTATGATGCATGGATTTTCTCACAAATTTCAAACAATTGATCATAGGTTGGTTTACATACCTTTTCTTCATCACTTTGATCAAGATGATCTTCTCCTATTAAGTACAAGTTTGTTGTTTTATCTTCTTGTTCTGTCTCCGATGAATCCGATGTAGAATCCACCCAAAACGCCTTTTAGACTCTCTTCTTGTCCTTCCTTAACTTAGGTTTCTCCTCACCTTTTTCTTTGCTTGAGTGATCTTCAAGTGTAGGATAATTAGAACACATGTCCAGGCTTCCTGCATTCATAACACACCACATCATTAGATCCTTTAGAATATTTGTTATCCTTACCTTTTCTCCACTTTTGATGATGCTTTTATTTCTTCCTTAGAAAGCTTTTGAATTGCCTTGTGATTAAGGCAAAATCATCACCTTCAGACCCGGAAGAGTCAGAGTCCGATTTGTTGGCCTTTAGTGCTATTATTTTCTCCTTTATTTTCTCACCTGCATCAAGATTTCTTTGATTCACCCCTTGCTCGTAATCAATGAGTGAGCCAAGTAAGTTGTCAATCGAATAAGTGTTCAAATCGTTAGATTCAATAATTGTAGTGATTTTAGCATCAAAAGATGAAGGCAAGCATATCAAAATCTTGTTCACTTTTTTATAGTTTGAAAGTTCTCTTCCTAAGGCATGCTAAGAAGTAACAATCTGAGTAAATCTCGTATACATTTCAGAAATTGATTCATGAGATTTCATACAAAAAAGTTTGTAGTCATGCAAGATAATATTCAAATGGGATTGTTTAACTTCATTATTGCCTTTATAAGTGATACATAATTTATCCCAAATTTTTTTACCTGTTTTGCAAGTGGAAACACGCATGTAGTCTTCTGATTTTAAAGCACAGAAAAAGCAATTAAGACATTTTGCATTTAATTGAGCCAAATTCCTATCATCTAAAGTCCATTCAGTAAAAGGAAGTGGAACAGAAATGCTGTTAAGTTTACCAGTTGGAGGTGTGTAACCATCCTTAATAAGCATCCACATGCGATAATTTTTAGATTCTAAAAACGTAGACATACGAGTTTTTCAAAAATCAAATGGGATATTATCAAACATCCCTAATTTCATTAGGGATGTTAAGCCCTATAGAAATTGCCCGAGGCTAACCAAGAGGGGGGATGAATTGGTATATAAAAATTTCTTTAAGCAAAAAGAACGTTTATCACAGACCAAATCACCACAAAAATAAGTGCGGAAAAAAATAAATGTGGAAGCAGTAAAAATAAGAACATAAGAGTTTCTAGTGGTTCGGTCAACTCAACCTACGTCCACTCCCCAGAGGCGCCCTCCGAGTATTGCTCTACGAACGTGCCTCTCCTTTAGCCCCCACAGCTAAGCTGAAAAACCCTTACAAAAACACCTCCTTTTTGCCACACCCGGCAAGGCAGAGAACCCAACTCCTTTAGCTTCCTTCTGAAGCAGGCAGAGAATCACGATCACTTGCTGAAACTTACCTCTCCCAACCCTTCCAAGAATAAGAGACTCTAGGGAAGAAGAAGTTGCACAATGCTTGGAGCAACCCTTGTGAACCCCCGCACAAGCTCCCCCTCACAAGATCCTCTCTCTCTCTCTCCCTCTCTCTCTCTCTCTCTCCTTCAGGTTTTCTTAGGTCAAGACAGCAGCCAAGGATATTAAAAAATATTGAATTAGAGCTCTTAAATAGAAGAGCTTCAAAGGAGCTCATTAATTATAAGTTGCTGACTTTATCGTCCAGGACGATATGAAAATCGTCCTAGACGATCAGTAAAAATCTCATAAGATCGGCCAAAGCATCACCCTGAATACAAACTGGACGATTAAAAATTTGCTTGATCATCTCGAACGATCTCACGATCGTCCCGGCCAATCAGTTCAAATCAGAGGAAAATTATCCAGAGCATCGCCCTGAATTTGAGTTGTCCGATTCAAATCGGCCAGATCATTGCCCTGAATTTGTACTGGCCGATATTTATCGTCTAGGAGCAACCAATGATTTTTGAATGGATCGTCTAGGATGATCTTGAGATCATCCAGGACGATGTGATCGTATTAATCATCCTTAATTACTCCCATGATTGCCGAATCAATTTAGGCATAATTATACAATATCGTCCAGGCCGATCAAAGAATCGTCCTGGCCAATTTCCAAAAATACAGAACACTTAAATTGATCATGGCCGTAAATTCTTTCTATATTGAGCATATCGTCCTGGCTGATACATGTATCGTCCAGGCCGATCAGTTAATTACGGTTGCCTTAACTAAGAAATCCTGATTAGATCTGCTGTTTTGAACTCGATCGTCCAGGACGATATAAATATCGTCCGAGACGATGTGAGTAAAAACACAAGACCTGAGCCTATCACCTTCTTGGTAGTGTTGTCTCCCAACGTTACTTTGCCTCTAGTTTTGGTCTCCAATAGGATGAACTTCTTCATATCTCCAGTCATGTATCGTGAGCAGCCACTATCCAGGTACCACATGCTCTCACTAGGTCTTTTGTGAGAGCACCCCTACAATTTCATTCAAAGATTAGATTTGGGAACCCAAGTGAGTTTGGGTTCCTCCTTATGCTTGCATGAATGAGATGTATGCATGATATGCTGTGATGGATACAGTTTAGGTCTCCATACTAAGTGTGTCCTACGGTGAATTGTGCATGTGCGGGCTATGTGACCTAACATGCCACAAGAGAAACACCTAACACCAGGAAATGGGTTTACTAATCTATGTGGGTGGTGGTGCCTCTTCCTAAAGTTATGTGATGCATGCTGTGTTGGTGGTTTCTAGGTTGGCCTGATGTGAGTGATGCAATTTCATTTTCTAATTCTTTGATTCTTTCTTGAAAGGTGTTGTTTTGATATGTCAATCCATGAACTTCTATTTTTAATAAATGCTCATTGTGATCTACTTCTAATGCAAGTTTGTGTAATATATGAAAAGCTTCTTCTAATTCAACATGAGTGCTTTTCAGGGTTTCATGCGTTTCAGTTAGTTCAATATGCTTTTTATTTAATGCATCATACTCATTAAGAAGTAGCATATGATCTCTATCTAAATCAGCATTTTCTTTAAACAAGTTAGCATGCTCAATTTGTAAAGAATTAAATTCAATATTAAGTTTAGCATGCATTTTTTTCAACTTTCTATATGAGTCATGAATATTCTCAGAAATAAGTAATAATTCTTCATATGAAAGTTGACATACCTCATCCTGATCCAATTGATCAAGGTTATCATTAGCCATAAGACACAAATTTGTTACCTCCTCCTCTGCTTCTTCTTCCAATGATTCTGAGGCAGAGTCAGCCCAAAAAGCTTTCTGTGTCTTTGTCTTTCCTTTCTTGTATTTTGCTTTGTCATCTCCTTTCTCTTTAGTTAGTTGACTCTTTAGATTGGGGCAATCGGCTCGAAGGTGATCTGGCTTCCTGCATTCAAAACAGATTGTATCAGATGAAACCTTATTAGACCTTGAGCTCTTACCTTTGTTCCAGCTGTTCTGATGACGCTTCTGTTTTCTTTTCAGGAAATTTTTGAACTGTCGGGTCATCAATGTTATCTCATCCTCTTCCTCCCCTGCAGAGCTTTCACTTTCTGAGTTGCTAGCTTTTAATGCCACCGTCCGCTCCTTTTTCTTTTCTCCTGCATCACTTTGCCTTTGGCTCACTCCTTGCTCATATGCAATGAGTGACCCAAGGAGGTTATCAATAGAATAAACATTAAGTTCTTTGGACTCAGTGATAGCAGTTATCTTAGCATCATAGGAACTAGGTAAGCATCTAAGAATTTTATTCACTTTCTCAGAATTTAAAATTCCTCTACCTAATGCATGCAAGGATGTCACGATTTGGGTGAACCTAGTGTACATGTCAGAAATTATTTCGCTAGGTTCCATACGGAATAATTCATAATCATGCAGTAGAATGTTAAGCCTAGACTATTTTACTTCGTTTATTCCTTCATATGTAATGCACAGCCTATCCCAAATCTTCTTACCAGAAACACAGGTAGATACTCTCATATAGTCCTCAGATTTCAATGCACAAAAAAAGCAGTTTAAACACTTAGCATTCAGTTGGGCTAAATCCCTATCCTCATTGCTCCATTCATTGAAAGATAATGGAATTTTCACTCCATTCACAATTTTAACAGGTGCAACATATCCATCATTCACTAACATCCACATGCGGTAATCTATAGATTGCAAAAATGTAGACATTCTAATTTTCCAAAAATCAAATAGAATGTTATCAAAAAGTAGTGGGCGAGTTATTGAATAACCCTCCGTAGTGTTACGATTACCAAAATTCGACATGATCATTTTTTTCAAGGTTTTCTAAAATACTATTTTTGAAAAACAAGCTCTGATACCAATTGTAATCACTAAATGACAAGAGGGGGATGAATTGTGAAAAACTTTTTCTCAATAAAAAGTAACCCTAAACAAGAGTTCTAATCTTTTTGTTATTTTTGAAATTTGATAACAAAAACTTAAACAAATTTTCTTTCACAAATTTCACCACGCAATAATTATAAAAAATTAAGTGCAAGTAAAAGTAAATGAAGATATGGAAAAAACACACCAAGATTTTATAGTGGTTCGGTCAAACAATGACCTACGTCCACTCCTTGGAGTCCTCTACTCCGGAATTTTTACTACAAACCTTCTCCTTTTTCTCCCTCCTAGAGAAGGCAGAGTACCTCCAGGTCACGGATGTAGAAGAGCCTTTCCCTTGGAGATCCTCCCACAAATTCTTCTAGGGCCACAGGAGGAACAAGATGCAGCAAGTTTGGAGCAACCGTGTGACCTCCCTCACACCTCTTCTCCCTCACAACGCTCACCTTCACCTTTCTTGCTCAAAACCCTGAAAAACTTCTCAAGAGCTCTCTCCCCTTGGAATCCCTCTCTAACCCCGTTCTCCATCTCTGTAATTCTTTTTGAAAAAGACAAGATTAACACATAAAACAGGCTCCAAAATCCCTCTGATTTCAAAAGTACCCGTTACTGTTTGTATAGTACGATTCAACATCGTACAGTACGATCTTCATAAACAGACTTCGTCCTGGTACTAAGATGTACGAACAGTTAAAAAACTATTCGTACTGTACGATATAATATCGTACGGTACGATCAACAAAATACTATTCGTACAGGACGATGGTCTGGACGATCAGATGCCGTCTCTGTTCATCGTATGGTATGATTATTATCGTACAGTACGATGTTCAAAATATAATTAGGTCTAGATTTCATGCACTAATCACGGGTTAATTTAAGTAAGTATTTAAAATAAATTGTATAGTACGAAAATGTTCGTACAATACGAACGGCGCAAAATCACTTACTTAAACTAAACTACGGCTAGGGTTTTGGATCTGAACATATCGTACAGTATGAATATATTCGAACAGTACGATCTATTAACAGAATCGTCCACATAGCTCGGATCGTACGGTACGAATTAAAATCGTACAGTACAATTTCCAGAGAAGAAATTCTATTACATTTTATATTTAAAAATAAACTCTCCCCCTGTGTGTGTGCATGGTTGCTCATACTCTTATGCATTTTATGGCTAGACTCAAGAAAATAAAAATACAATAAATAGAAAATATAATATCTGACTCATACTCCTAATCTACCCGTTCTTGAGTCTTCCTTTCGTCTTGAGTCACTCGTGATCTTACTGAAATGTTAGTACTCAAGGACAATAGCAAATAAAATAATATCCAATGAAAAGTTGTTTCAAAACAATCATTATTTGGCATCATCAAAATCTCAAACTCGAGGTCATGGATTGCAACAACAAGTTCTAAATCTCTCAAGTGTGTGTGTAGGGTTACTTAACATCAATCACTTCAAGCAATTATAATTGACTCAAGAAAAAAAAAAGAAAATTATAGATTGACTCAACCCTAATCTATCAGTCTTGAGCTGATTCCGATCTCCGTCCGATCTTTGAATCCTGAAAAGTCAGTAGAAAAAGGCAATCATAGTGAAACAAGATTTGTTTGCTATCATCAAAATCATAATCCAAAAAATATGTTTGTAACAGATATTTCCATTGAATTTGTTTCGATGGATAGAAATCACTGGATTATAAGGTGGATCAAACCTTCCCCTCCTTGTATTAAACTTACATCTGACTGCTCTGTTGGCCCCTCCTCTATTGGGGTGGGTGCCATCATTCGAAATTATTTAGGTTATGTTATAACTACCTGTGTTGGTCCTTTAAATTTATGTAATGTTATTATTGCTGAACTCATGGGTTTATCCTATGGCTTGATATTTTCCATAAATTAGGGATTGAGTATATGTGGATAGAGGTGGATGTTATGCTTTTAATTTAGATCATTAATAATGTGGTGGCTGGTAATCCTCAAAACTTTTATATTACTTGAAAAATTAAATAATCTCTCTCTTCCCTTAATTACTTTATTTCTCATATTTAGCAAGAAGCCAATTCATGTGCTGACTCGTTGGCCAAATTCAGTAACCAACTTGATGATTTATAGGAGTTTACTATTATGGATTTACCTCTCATGGTGAAAGGTTAGATTAATTTGGAAAATTTTGGATTGCCTTATATCTATAATGCTTGATGGTTTTTTCTTTAGTGGTTTTGTGGCTCCTTGGTTTTCAAGGTCTCTTTTTTCAAGATTTATGTGCTAGGAGAGAGATCAAAACAGCGTGACTTTTGCCTTCATGTTTTAATGGATACTACTAATGTCCTGTGCCAGATTATGTTTCAGGATTCAGCTATGCAGTTGGGTGGATTTGATTGGTTTGGTCATTACATATTCTGTTTCTATTTTCTTCATTCAATTTTTTACTGGGTTGATTTAACTAAGAAAGATTTTTATGATCTAGGTGGCTGGATGATTAACTTATTTCTTGTCTTTTGGATTATTAAGTTTGTTTGCAGTCATATTACTTGCTATATGACTTGTCATTCTGGTTGCCTTCATTATGGGCACCTGATGCCTACTGGCTGTTGTTCCAATTTGAGGTTTTTTGCTATCCGGATCTTCTACTGTCTTGCCTTCTCGGTCTTTGGTATCCTTATTATATTGTTATGGCTATTGCATAGCCCTTTATATTCTGGTGTCCATTCTATTTTTTCTTATTACAACCAGTTCATAAGTGTTTGGGCTGGTGGTATGTATTCCTATCCCTTGGTGCCCTCTCCTAATTTGGCTATCAGATATATCTGCATTGGTATTTGGATTGATGATCTTATCTGGGGTATTGTTGGGTTAATATTGTTATTGAGCTATATTTGTAAGCTTTATGTTGGACTGCTGCATTTTTGAGAATACCTGTTTGTGCTAGATGGTCATGGGTTAATTAATGCTATTTTCTAATAATTTTAATTTGCTTTAATTCCTAACACTTTTTAAATTGTTTTGTTATTACTATGCTTGCTTTTTTTTTACCGTTCCTATTTCATGCAGGCTCTTTGGCCTGAGGATTTTGTGGATGGGCTGATCATTTTTTGTTGGAAGTTTGAGCTAATTGTTTTATAGCTTATCTTTCTCTTTTAGGTGCTGGCTACTTGCAGCCCTAGCATATTTTTAAGGTATTTTGTTAATCTTAGTATAAGGAATCATCGGCTCTTAGGTTTTACTTTAATTTTTTGTAGCTCTATCGAGCATTAGCTAGCTGAAGGTTCTCTTTAAGGACCTTGTTAGCCTTCTTTTATATTAACGAGTAAGCCCCGTATTGAGTTTCCCCTAAAATAAATAAATATAAAAAAAGAACCTTTCAACCAGGTGGACTGAGATGTCAATTGCAGGAGAGAGGAACCGTTATAGTTGATAGAGATGGGCTGTCTAGAGCTTGGGTGAATAGGAAAATATGAGGCTATTATGGGCTGTGAGCTCGATGCAACGAAATGCTGAATTCCTTTTCATATTAGATTAGATTTTGTATTTTTTTAAGATTAAAAATCGACTTATAATATATAATAAAAAATATACTTTTAAATACGTTAATTAATTGGCATCAATATATATATATAGAGAGAGAGAGAGGGAGAGAGAGAGAGAGAGAGAGAGAGAGAGAGAGATTAACTCATTTAATTTAAATATATATTGACTATGTAATATTTAAATAATAAATCATTAATCTCTCGGTGTACACCAAACTATATCCGATTGGGATGCGGATGGGCTCATTTGAGCTATCTTGACAATCCGGAATCCCTTGCTCAATCCATTTCCCAAGACTAGGACCTGATCAGAAATTTTCACGTATATGAAATTTGATACAAATGAAAAATTGCAAACACAGAATTGAAAACTTCAACAAATGTTCACCGTACTCATTGCCTGCATCATTAAACATGATGTCGAATACAATGCAATTCAAAAAATCCAATTTCTAGTGCACCGACTAATCGAGGTGACCGCGAGAGACAAACAATTGCCACACCTGGTCTTGTAAGGAACTCTCAAATCAGACTTAATTGATGGTTCCTAAGGCCAATTAATGGGGTAATAGTGCAATACTTATCAATACTGCAGGAAAATCACGCATTACTGATAGATTTTCCGGCTCAAAATTCTTTATTTTTCTGCGAATTTGACAGTTATCCGGCAGAAAATTTTTCACCTGTAAAATGGGTGTCGAAAAAATTTTTTGGCAGAAAAAATTCGCAGGAAAAATGTCGCAGGAATATTTAAAAAAAAATGTCACATTTTCCTTTCCCCGTGTGGAGATGGCCTCATCTACTCACCCCGACGCTTGGGGTGGTCCTCCTCCGGGAACCTCTGCTCCTTCTAAAGGGTTGTTGGTTGATGGTAAACCAGTGTCTTCATCTCACTCTTTTCGTGATGTTTTAGCTGGTTCGGTAACTCCGCTTAACCCTAGCTTGTCGTTTACGAAATCCACCGTTAAAGGTGTTCCCGCTTTGCTTATGTCTGATGATGATATACTGAAACTTGCACTTCCTTACCAGTTTACTCTTGTCGGAAAGTTTACCGTGTGCAGACCTAACCTATACGCTATACGAAATTTTTTTGGTAAACTTAAACTTTCTAAAAAATTTTCTATTGGTATGTTAGATGCTAGGCATGTTTCTATACAGCTTTCAAATGACTTAGACTATAGTAGGGTATTTGCTCGTCATTCGTATTATATTCTTAACTGTCAAATGAGGCTACTCAAACGGACTCCTTTCTTTGATGTAAAGGAAGAGTCTCCGATTGTCTCCATATGGTTTTCATTTTCTAATCTACGGTTACATTTTTTTAATGCTAATGGCTTACATGCTCTAGGTTCTATATGTGGTAGACCCCTTCAAACTGATCAAGCCACGACTTCTCGATCACGCCCTTTTGTTGCTCGCATTTTGGTTGAAACTGATATAACAAAAAAAACATCCCAAAGAGGTTTGGATTGGTTCTGAAAATGCGGGTTATGTACAAAAAGTTGATTTTGAAAACATTCCTGATTTTTGTGTTCATTGTAAAATTCATGGCCATGCGATTGCTGATTGTTTTGTGGTTCATCCCCATCTTAGAATCAATAGTAAGGTCTCCAAATACGTGGATGTTCTTGTACCACCCGAGCTTGAGTTGAATCATGGAATTAAAAACTCTTCTGAAAATGATATTATTATGCCTGCAAAGGATCCCATACTTGCTAAAAATGACATAGATGGTCTTTCCCTAGATTCTTCCATAACAATTTGTGGTGGAGCCAATAGAAATGAAACTTTGGAAGAGGAAGGAGTTGGTATGGAAACTAGCGGGAATAAAATGGAGGAAGTTTAAGACACGTTGAACATGACTGTAAACCAAGAAAGGGCTCTTATCAATAACGGGGAAATTGATGTGGAAAATTTGGAAATTGAGGAAGACAATATTCAACATAAAAGGTTAACTATGCTAGTGGGAGTGAAAGCACTTCTTCTAAACAATTGATTGGCAAAAGGTGTAGTAATGAGGAGTTGGAGGAAGGTGAAGTGGATAACATTGAAATTTGGATTCCTATGGAAGAATTGAAGGATCCGACCAAATCTATGTCTTCGTCCAAAGAGAAGAACAAATTTATTGAAGTTGGGAACAATTCCTATTCTAAAAAGAAAAGCAAGAATACTAAGGGTATTTCTACTAGTACCCCAAGAATCGTTAGATCTTCTACCCATTCCGCTAATGGTTAAAGCTCTCTTATGGAATATTAGGGGTGTGGGTGGTTCTCTTTCCAAGGATAGAGTCAAAAACCTGTGTAGGATACATGGTATTCAAATGCTTGTTTTGATTGAAGCCTTGATTGCTGCTAATAAGATCGATTCTGTTAAGCGTTATTTAGGTTTTGATTGCTTATTTGGCAATTGTACTAATAAAATTTAGCTTTTTTGGAATTATTCAGTCTCTTTAAATGTCATTGTTGATTTACCTCAAGTTGTTCATATAAATTTTCTCTTTAATCAAACTACTTGCTTTGCATCTTTTATTTACGCGGCTTGCTCTAGAGTTGGGAGGAAAATTCTGTGGAATCAACTTAATGATTTTGCTTCCACGGTGAATGGCCCTTGGCTTGTTGGGGGAGATTTTAATTGCATCTCCAATCCCAATGAAAGAATAGGGGTGTATGCCTCCTAATTTTAACAATATGGAGGATTTTAATGATATGATAAGGCATTGCAATCTTCATGATATTGGGGTTTCTGGTAATATTTCTACTTGAAATAAAGGTGTTATGCGGCAAAGACTTGATCACATTCTGTTTAATAACTTTTGGATTAACTATTTCTCTATTTCTCATGTTACTCACCTAACCCGTACTCTTTCCAATCATTCTCCCTTGCTTTTAAGTTTTTCTAACGCCAAAACTAACACTTTTTCTCCTTTTAGATTTCAAAATATGTGGCTTCTAGATGCTTCCTTTTTTACAGATTGTTAAAAATAATTGGGAGGTGCCCCTTGCTCCATCAAATAATGTGTCTGGTATGGTTAGATTTTGGTTTAGACTTAAGAGACTCAATCAATTGCTTGCTTGGTGGAATAAATGTGTCTTTAAGAATATTTTCATTAACATTTTGAAGGCAAAGGATGATGTGAACAAAGCTGAGTTGAATTTCATGAATGATTCTTCCTCGAATAACTTGTCTCTTCTTAATGATGCTAAAACTATCTTATACAAATTGCAGGAAAAGGAAGAAGTTTATTGGAGGCAAAAGGCTTATTCTAAATTTCTTGTGGAAGGTGACCGTAACACTACATTTTTTCATAATATTGCTAATCACAACAAAGTTAGTAGACATATTCATAAAATCCCTTTACCGGAGGGGGATATTATTGAAGATCCTGAGGTTATTGCCTTTTCGGGGATCGAATTCTTTTTTAATCTTTTTAATTCTAATTTTTCACCCATGTTGGACACTGATTTCTCTTTTATTCCTACTCTTATTTCTGAGGAGGAGAACAATTTACTCAGTAAGAATCCTTCTATGGATGAGATTTGGGAAAATTTAAATAGCATGAATGCTGATATGTTGCTGGTCCCGATGGCTTTACTAATAAATTTTTCCAAAAAGCTTGGGAAATTATTAAGGAGGATCTTTGTAATGTTGTGTCTGATTTCTTTGGCGGCTCTAAGTACCCAAAGTTTTTCACCACCACTTCTATTGCTCTCATTCCTAAGGCTCAAAACATTAATTCTTGGAATGATTATAGGCCTATTAGCTTATGTTCGTTTTTCAATAAATTGATATCTAAAATTTTAATGGGAAGACTTGCTTTAATTCTTCCTAAAATCATCTCTTTGGAACAATCGGGTTTTGTTAAAGGCAGATCTATATTTGATAACATCTTACTTGCGCAAGAATTAATTCATGATTTAGAGAAAAAGGTTATTGGTGGGAACATTGTTTTCAAAATGGACATAACCAAAGCCTATGATAATCTTAATTGGGATTTTCTTTATGTTGTTTTACATTTTTTGGCTTTAACTCTCAATTTATTAGATTAATTAAAAATAGCATAGAATTATGTTATTTTTCTGTCATTATTAATGATAAACCTCATGGCTTTTTTCGTTCTTCTCATGGTCTGAGACAGGGTGATCCCCTATCTCCTGCACTTTTCATTATTGCTATGGAATTTTTATCTCGTGGCCTGAACCAATTTTTTAGAATGAATCCTAATTTATTTTTTCGAACAGGGGTTTATATGCCTTTAACTCATCTGAGTTTTGCAGATGACTTCATTATTTTCTCTAATGGTTCCATTCGGAATGTTCAAAAACTTTTTAGGTTTCTTGAGAATTTTCAAAACATTAGTGGTTTAACTTTCAATAAAACCAAAAGCTCCTTTTTTACTGCTAAATCAATTTCTACTTCTTCCATTCACAGTATTGAGAGAAAAACTGGTTTAATGATAAATTCCCTTCCTATGAAATACATGGGCACTCCTTTATTTAAAGGTAGAAAACGTTCTTTTTTATTTGATGACATTTTCACTACCATTCAAAAGAAATTTCTTTTGTGGGCTTTCAATTACTTATCCTATGGTGGTAGACTTATTCTTATTAAACACGTTCTTTGCTCTATTCCTATTTTTCTACTTCATATTGTAGCTTCGACTATTAATGTCTCTAAGAGGTTGGAGGTTTTTTTCAACAAATTTCTTTGGGGATCCAAGGCTGGTTCTAATACTATTTTGTTGGGGTCTTGGAAGAATTGTTCCAGTACTATGGAAGAGGGAAAACTAGGGTTCAAAACTATACAAGATATGGCTCATACCTTCAATCATAAACTTTGGTTTAATTTTGGAGCTAAGAAGAGTCTTTGGGCTAAATTTATGGTTTCTAAATATTGTGGGATGAAGCATCCTTTAAATTGCTCTTTCAAATTGGGTGATTCTCCTAACTGAAAAAGATTATACAACATTAAATGGGAAGTTGAGGAGTTCATTCAATGGGGTTTAGGTTGTGGTAATTTTTATTTTTGGCAAGATAAATGATTGGGTAATTTCTCTATTAATAATATTTTATATACTCGTTCCATCTCTCAATGAAAAGTTAAGGAATTTTTTATCAATGACAGTTGGAACATGAATTTACTTTACACTTTGTTGCCTGATTTCATTATCAAATTAATTGTGAATATTACTATCCATTTGGAAATGGGTGATTGCATCTTGTCCACTTGTTCCAATGATGGGAATTTTAGCACTAAAACATGTTTGGAAGTTAATTAAGCATCATATGCCGACTAATTTCTTTAATGTTGCTTTCTGGCATTCTAGTATTCCCACTAATTATTCCTTTTTGGTTGGGAGGATATTGCACAGTTATCTTCATGTGGATTCCTTGCTTATTAAGAAAGGCCTTTTTATTGTGTCTAAATGTCAATGCTGCTATCATATTGAAAGTTTACATCATGTTTTTTTTCAAGGCCCCATAGCGATGAAAGTTTGGATTTATTTTGACAATTTGTTCAAAGTTTTTTCTAATTTTCATTGCACTTCCATTAATGAGGTTCTTACCGAATGGTTTATTAAGCTCAAAATTCATATTCGCAATATTATTTCTGTTTTGATTTGTTGGTATATTTGGGAGAGTAGGAATGCCTCTAAATATGAGAATGAAAAAATGGATGTGAATACTATCATTTCTAAAATTAAGCATAAAACTTATTAGTTGTTTGTGGCTAAGCTTCTTAAGAACGACTCTTTCAAAGGTTACCATCACTTGCTTCATGAATTTGGGTTGAATTTCAATTCTACTGTGGTTGTTTCTAACAATAGAATCATTATTGGACTAACCTATGGCGGGTTGTTTTAAACTCAATACATATGGTGCTTATAATACTGTTGGTGCTGTGGTGGTGGCATTATTAGGGATACTAAAGGCTTGGTCATTAAGGCCTATGCGGGTCCTTTCCAATGTTATTAATGCCATTCAAGCTGAATTGGAGAGCCTTTTGCATGGGATTAAGCTCTGTAAGTCTATTGGGATTGATAATCTTTGGGTTGAAGTGGATGCTATGCTAATTATTCATTACATTAAAGGCCACTCTTCTGCCAATTCTAACAACTTTTATAAAATTAGAGATATTAAACATTGTCTGTCTCTTACCTTTTTTAAAATTTCTCATATCTTATGAGAAGGGGATGTGGTGGCCGATTTTCTTGCCAAAAGGGGGTGTACTCTTGTTAATTTTTAGTATGATGACCACAATCTTCCTACTGAAGCTAAAGGTCTTGCTAGATTAGATCGTTTGAATTATCCTTATATTCGTGTGCATTAGGCTGCTTTTTCTTTTTTACTATTCTTCGTTCATGTTGTGCCTTTATTGTGTTAATTGTGTCTCCTGTCCTGTTTTCTGTGGTGGGGGTTTTTCTAAGATTTTACTCTGTGATTTTTCTGTTGGTTTGCACTACTGGGGGATTCTTTTGCCTTGGGATCACTTTGTGTTTCATTTTCTCAATGTTCCGTTTGGGAGTTGCTTCGATTATGGGATCCTGGGCTCTCTGGATCCTAATCAGGTTGATGCGGTTTGGATTTTTTTCGCTGTGTATCTCTGTTATCCTGGTATTAAATTTTTCTGGTTAATGCTTAGATTTGTTGTTTTGACGTGTTTGGGATTCATCTAAACTGGAAACTCTTGGTTCTGTT